>JAGSMU010000041.1:2749906-3437383 GCA_029286865.1 Teinopalpus imperialis
TCCATCTCAATCCTCAAGGGTGACAACGCATCTGCATTATGTTTCCTTGTCAAGGATGAATGTGGATGTCATGGACCGCGAGAATCACTTGCCATCAGGTGAACTGTATGCGAGTTTGTTACTCTCGATGTAATAAAAATAAAACGTTTCCCTGAAGTCAAATGAACACTTCAACCAACCAACCCGTGACCTCGACAAAAACTAACAATGGAATGTTTAAAAGAAATACTTTTCTCAGTAAAAAAAACACAATAATCGCATTTTTAAATTTGGACCGATAATTTTTGTTTTAATATTGATAAATAACCTGTGTTTAATCGTTTTATAAATCAGAAGAAAAAATTAGATTTAAATTGATACGTTTTTTTAATAAATTTTACTTACAATTTTGAAAAGAGCTAAAAATACATGATAACTCAAAAATTGTTAACTTTTGCATAATAGTTCAATGGTTCAATGTGGCATATGATAAAGTTATCATAAATAGACACCCCCATCAACTAACGGGAATACGTCGAGTTACCAATAACCCTGTATATATCCACATACCCGGTACCGTAAGTAGAGGACCAATGGAGGATTTTTTAATAGATATGTATGTATGTATGTATGTATCTATGTATATATGTATGTATGTATGTATAATCATATGTCAAGTCCCGACTAAGAGTATATCCCAATCCTCTTCAAGGTTCGTGTTCTGCTACGGTTGCGCGTCGCGTTACTTGCGGGCCAACGGCACATGTCCGGTCACGCGGCTGCCGACCACCGAGCGCACGCTTGTGCGACTCTACATCGTGTGAAGAATTTCACCTCTTCAATGTTATACATGCTATTAGTGTCTAAATACATAAACAAATAATCATGAGACAAAACGTAGGAAATATATAAATATCATCTCGATCAGATTTACCGAGGCTTGTGATTATGAAGGTATGAAGAATGGTTTAGGGTGTTATTGGATCGTTCTGTTGTAATGTCCAGTTGCTGCCTTGGACAGATCACGCGAGAGTTGACGTTGACAATTTTTGATCTTTATAACTTGCTTGCGAGATTGATTTTATTCAGATATATTTGGCATATGAGGGTAGTTTGAGAAATCGGCGACTTTTTGAATTTGCCGCGCATTAACTTTAAACCCAATACGTCAACTATCTTCTAGTAAAAATTATGAGCAAGCTGCGTTATATATAGCCAGATGAAAGCATTTAGTTTGTGATTGACAATTGCTCTATCACTTCACTATCAATTTAAATGCTAAATAAGCGATCTAGTACAAGTGACGAACGTTCGGATCGTCGAAATAGTCGATAAAATCACAAAATCTCTGACGCCCAGAGTCCATGGGATCTCCCATACTTTTCTGTGGGTAATATCTGATAAACCAGATTGTCCCATCACACGTAGCTACGTACTGGATGCATGCATCGGAAATAATTGCATTCGTATTTAAATTATTATAGGTTAAGTCATTTACTAACACAATTATGGACTGATTTTATTTAATGTCTCTTAATTAAACTAATATCCATGGAATGATATTAGACTATCGATCGGATAATGAAAATTCATGAGAGGTTGAGACAGAACAATTTTTATTGCCGGTGCTATTGTAATTGGAATTTAGTTTCCAAGAAAGCTTATCGTAAAGCCACCTTGCTGGACACACTAGCAGCGCTAACACCCTGCGGTGTTAACTAAGCTAGTGTAGGGCTAGCCCCGTACGCCCGCGGTTCCCCTTCCGGGAAACGCAAAACACCGGAAGGAGTGTACGCTGATTGACCTTGGGTGCCAAGCCAATGTTGACCAATTCGCTGGATTTGTAAGTCAGCTCTAGTTCATTCTAATCACACACACAAAGTGTACAAAAGAAGATGGCACTTGGACGCACTAGGGCTACACTCATAGGCATTGATCCCTTCCCTCCTTGCCTATACCCGGCGGGGAGGGAGTTTAGCCTCCACACCCGGGTAACTAACCCCACCTGCGACCATTCCTCCCGTTCGATAATTCCGAGTTTCAGGAAAGAAATAAATTAAAACTTACAATGGATAATCCTACAACGGAATTCCTTGCCAAATTTGTGAGCTGCCCCAAGAAAAAATATCCCGATGTCCTCCATCCGCGGTCTCCGAGATGGAGTTAGAAACTTCATCGTCCCCCGAGTACCCCCGCGATGCCGGCGAATTTTCGCTGCTTGAAAACAAGCGGACGAGGTGGGCTTCATCTACACCAGTCCTGCTCAGACATCAAGACAGTTTGATGTCTACGACAAACCAAAGGCCAGTAAGCCCCAGCCTCTGGGTACCTCCCCAACCCCCGCCGCTTTTGCAGAAAACCCCCGCTGCTTCACAGCAGGTAATCCCTCGGAAGTAACTGACCGAGCCAGTTCAGAGTAAATTTATAATAATTGGTAAATTTATAATACATGGTGGTAAGGGACAACTGTGACATCTATATATATATATATATATATATATATATATACATATATATATATATATATATACATACATATATATATATATATATATACATACATATATATATATATATATAGACAAAAAGAAACCGTCAGATGGTTCGGCCCTTTATAGAGGAATAAAGGTCTCGGCTGAGTGCCCTAAGCCCTCGGCCACCTTTCAACCCGGTGTAGCAGTCAAAACCCTCGGGCTAACTGTGGCCATAAATAAACATAATAACATAAAAAAAGCATAAGGCATAAAAAAAACTGTCAAAATAATTACATGTCAGTTTACCTGTGATAGATTTATGATATATTTATTTATATTATATATAAATTAACCTAAAGGTTGCTCCGTTATTGCTTTTATTCATATCTATCTGTTCTTCAATTTTCTATCATATAATCTTTTAGATTATTTAACCCAAAGCGCCCAACGAAAGTAATATAACAGAATTTTAATTTATTAAGAATTTACGTCTAGGTTTGTGCGTTTAATTACATGGGGTCATCACGGTTTGGTTTAGAGGTTTATGGGACATGTAACAAACAAACAAACTTGCGTGCGTTATCAAAGTACTATGCCATTATAATTACTTGACATCATCTTATATATCTAGAACCTAAATTTTTTAATATATTACAAATATATCAATATATCGCTTGTACATTTATATAAGCAGAACAGGATATGGGAAGAAAAATATAATTTTTCGAAGGTGCAAAATTATATAACTCATTACCTCAAAACATAAAAGAACTGAAAACATCTTTATACAATAAAATATTAAAATGCCATGTTTTGGAAGATTGCCACAAAAAAAAAGACGTAAGAAAAATAAAAAAGTTGTCAGGCACCCTTATTTCATAATGATAGCACGGTGTCTTTGTTAATTATCTGTTTGCCAAGTTTTTATATTCCCTCTACATTTTGCTGTATGCCCGTAACACTAAGTGTGTAAATTGTAATTACTCGTTACTTAAAAGTGATTTGTTGTCTTTAGAGAAATAATAAAGATCTTAAAATTATAATACATATGGTTTTTTTTGTTTTATAACCTCCTAGTTACGTTTTTGTTGAAATAATTAGCTTGTCACTGCCTGATGGTAAGTGATTCCTGCGGGTCATGACGCCTGTGCTCTCTGTCAGAGGAGTATTGTCATGCAGAGAATGTGGTGTATTGTCAAGTTGGTGGTTATTGTTTGGTTGGTATCTCACATGATCCATCTCAAGCCAGCGAAGCTCCCTTTGGCAAAGTAACCGCTGAGGGTGAAAGTGGTCAGGACTGATGAATATGCTTTGTCTTAACAAATATTCAAATGTACATGCATTGCTTACAACGCATTCGCATTTTGAGCGTTTGTTGAGGATGGATGGCACGGGACGCTGTCATTGCTTACCTATTATAAAAAAATCTGAAAATCAAATTGTTTTCCAAAAATATTGTCGGCTCCGAGTAGAATCACACAAACCAGTAACAAAATGACTGTTCAAATGTCTTTCAATCTGCGTTTAAAAACATTGGAGAAAAATGAGTAAAAACACATTTTAAAATTTATTATTTATTTAATTTATAAATATATCTAATAGTTTACTAAGGATTAAAATATATCACAGGTTGCAGAATTAAAGGTAATTCACAAAGCTATGTTGTTTATGACTCTTATATGTATATATAAGTATTAAAAACATAGACTTATCCTTTTTAAGATTCGTGCGAGTGGTTAGTTTAGAATAGCCTACATCTTTATTAATGTACTCACTTAGGAAACTAAGTGGGAATAATAAGAAAAGGTTTGACTGCTATCCATTATTTCAACTTCTACCTTACAATAAGGCAAGATTCTAAAATTCATTGGACTCGATAAATATATTAAGTCTTTCATGTCGAAGTAATAGTTATACACAAGAAATATGCTGACAATCGCTCCGAAAGGAATGGACAGCACTAAATTATGACTCATTGTGGATAAGGTAATAAATTATTGTCAAATTTTACGAAAAAAGTTATAGAATGTTATTTTAAACAGGCAACCTATCATTAGGGTTTCGCACTATTTGGAATTATTAAGTAAATAAAGTATTGTATACGATATTTAAGATAAATGTGTACTTTTTCAGAGCTTTTATAAACGCAAATCTTAATATTTTCACGAATGAATCATCAACTAATTAATGGCTGTCGTATATTTATGTCCGTTGCCTGGTATATCTAGGTGAAAAACAATGCTAAGTTGCATTATGCAACTAAAATATTTTTTTTTAATAGGGCAGTGTGCCTCAAGTTAAATTTAAATCATTTGATATTAGTAAACCAGACTTATAAAATACAATTTTAAAACAGTTTCAATTTATATTTTATAAGTCTATTTTACTAACATAATAGTCATGAGAAATTGTACATACAAACATAGTATTTTCTTTTTTTTTTGCTATTGTGGGAAAATAGCACTTAAAAATGCATGTATCTACATAGTAATTGTAGACAGGAATGTGGTACAAAATTAACAGTTAGATGTATTTTGTTGGTATTGCATATATTAATATATTCTTTGACGTTTTAATTATCAACATATTATGCAGTCTGTGGTTCATACTTACATTAATGGTGCGTACAGTTAAGGTCATATTTTATTCCCGCCCAAAAAAAGTTTATTCTTAAACGTCAGTTAGCACAGAAACTAGTTTCAAAATAAAGAATATTATTAATTAAGTAGGAATCGAACTAGAAAGTAGTAACATTATCAGGGTGACACATGACCTGTGGCAGAAAATAAAAATTCTTTTCAAATATTTTCTGGCACAGGTACACACGGTATTTGTCCGTGTTAATGTAATTTTTACCTTTAAGTACGTAATTAAAATGATTGATGATATTTGATTTGAATTAAAAGAATAATCAAATAATTCTTAAATTAAAACCAAGTACCATGCTGATCGCATTCCCAAATTTCCCATTTTCACCGAGAGTCCTATACCACTAAATTACCATAAATTTACTAAAACGATGCTAGTACTTAATTATTTGGTTTTGGTTGAGCTAATATCTATTGTCGGTATTCTTTAACTTTAAGTCAAAATCGATTTTAAGAAGGTGTGTAGTGGCAACTCCACGAGGAGGTGCAGAGGTAGGGCTGTCACGTACGTCATAAATATTGTGGTGAACCAGTGACCACCCTGCAAACAAAATAATATCCACTAATTATTTTATTTACAATAATTAATATATTAAATAATACAATTTTGTTGGTAATGTTTTTTTATAGCTTAATAATTGGTGATAGTAAAAAAATTTATTAACCTTTGAGTTTTAAGATACAAAAAAAAAACAGTGCACAATAGAATGCTGGGCATAGGCTTCTTCCCTAAAGAGGGTGTTGGGGCACAGCCCATCGTGCCACTCCACTGCGGTTTGGTGTTCTTTTTGCATACACTAATTATCATTATACTGTCGTGTCCATAGTTGAACTTAAGAAAATTGATACGTATATGGTATGTATTTCAGTATGAGAGATGATACAGGGGGTTCCAAAAAACAAAAGTAATTATTTACTTTACATTAATATTAAAAGGTTAAATTATACGTGATATATATTAATAAAAACTCACAATCTCGTATACGGATGTCCTTGCAAGGTTCGTCTTTATCGCCACCTGGGAAAGGTTATAACACCAATGCACGAGGAGGATGGACAGCGACATGCGGCTGAGCGGTCGCCAGCCAGACCATGACAAGAACTGCCACCACAGATCTGTGAAAATAAATAGGTATGGAAAATTCTATTAAAATGTTCTCGCTAGAAAAAATGGCGTAATGTAGGGCGGCCGCAGACGATCCTTGCCTAATGGCTATGAGGAATTGAAAGATCGAATTCTGTGGTGTGTGTGTGTGGTGCTCGTTGTGGTGTGCAGTCGGCCTATGTTCGCTGTGGTGTGCAGTCGGCCTATGTTCGCTGTGGTGTGCAGTCGGCCTATGTTCGCTGTGTAGGAATATAATCTGATTGTAACGTTGGTACTCACTGTCAATTTTGAATATGAATCCGAACATAGCGACGACAATAATAATGGTGAAGATCGGGCGGTCGAGGGCCGTATACGCAGCCGCCGCCACGGGCGACGTGGTGTTCTTAATGAGGTAGCCGGACAGGATCCATAGGAAGAACGACGGCACCGAGCATCTGTACAGGACGCGGCAGATCTGCGTAGTAAACTTGAACGGTAAACACTGATTGATGGCTATCTTACCTTAAAGCGATCGACGGCATCGACGGATCACAGTGGGATCTGAGATCCGGAGCACGCTTTCATAGAGTAATAAATCGAATACCGCGGTGGGCAGCAGAAGGCTGCTGTGTTTCGTTTGATAAGCGCGATGAGGAAACGAGGGATTTATTCTGAGTCCTCAGACTTATGGGTTGTGGTTACCACTTACCACAGATGAACATTTGACATTCTTAATTTTATAAAATAATATTTTCACAGCGTCATCGTAACGATCGCCAGTTTTGATTTCACTCACCAAGCTCTCCTGAGGGTTAAAATGATTCTGCTGCCAGTGGTAGAGGAGGAAGGCTGCAATCAGTCCCAGCAGTGAAGAAGGCAAGCTGCCCCACGGTGCTGTGTATAGCCAGTTGAAGGATGGGTCGCCAGAGAATTGGTTTCGCATTTGTCTGAAAAGAATAATTACATGCATATATGCATTATAGTCATATAATGTGCATAAGCTATCTTTCCATCAGTGCTAGAGCCATCAGTTTCTAGGTGCACTTTGAATGGGTCGGTTCGACCGGGAAGGACCACAACTACACAGACTGCAGCAGACTAAACAGCAGCAGACCGCTGCAGTGTTCCGAATGGTGAGTGTCCGGCGACTCAAGTACAAGTAACGAGGCATTATGCATGTTCAGTCTTTGCTGAGAAGTTTTTGTTATTTTTCTAGAATGCTAGTAATCATATCAACGTCATCAATGTTTCAAATGAGCTAATGCTTGTGTGCTAGGCAATGGCGGTTTCGAATCTACGTCCTTATGTTTCGTAGACCGTACCATATACCATTAGTACCCAAAATGGTCCAAGTGTCTACGTACGGGAGACTCAACGGGGGTCTATGATGGCGTGACAAAAAAATAGGGGTTCACAATTCATAAGCGGGGTCGGGGTCGACGAAAATTTATTTGCTTTCGATAGTGAAGAATTAAATTGTTGGCTTGACTTCACCTACCAATGTAGGCATAATATTTTAAGAAGCTGAGCGACGGTTACTTGTAAAAACTTGCATATTCCACATTTTTTGTCGAGTTTTGGGTATATGGTAAAAATGTAGCTGCAGGGGGTCCACCAGAACCAGCTTAATTTTGAAAGTGGACTATGAGAAAAAAGTCTGGGAACCTCTACATCAAGCTATTGACGGTTTTTTTTATTACATTGAGAGTAACAAACTCACACACAGTTCACCTGTTGGCAAGCGATTCCCGCGGCCCATGAATTCTACATTCATCCTTGACAAGGAATCATAATGTAGATGCGTTGTCACTCTTGACGACTGAGATAGAATCTCTCGTCACCAGTAATATAGGTCTCCGGATCCCATCACTCACCAGACGAAACACAGCAACATTATGTTGCTATTTCACGCTGATATTCTGTGAGGGCGTTGTCCTCCCCCGGCTGTGCTGATCCATTCATTTTGCAGTTAGAAAAAAACTGCAGTATAGCTCTAGCACTGTTAAAAATTCGCTTCGATGTGGATGTGACGTCATGTGTCATCTTATCATCAGGTGAATTATGTGCTCGTATGTCACTCCAATATTATAAGCACCTGGGAAACCTAACAACATTAACTTGTATATTAAAAATCCTTTAATTACTGTATTCTACAATAATCTTGTCTAATATCTATTTGGGATAAATAAATACTCTCCTGAAACCAAGAATTCTATGAACATACAATTTACGTTTACGTTTTTATCGTTCATTTAAAAAAAATAAGGCAAAGGTAACGTTTTAGTAAATCCGAAGCAAATAAAAGTTTGCAAATGTAACCTATATCGGAAAGTAAAATAAAATAAATATTGGGACGTAAGCGGTCGGTCGTGTTTAGAAATTCTCGGATCGTAAAAGAAAAAGCTTGACGCCATCTTATTTGTTTATAAAGAATTCCTTGCCAGTAACACTCACGTTAAACAGTATGATTATGTTAGGACGATTTTTTTTACTTTAATTAAGTAAAGAGAGAGAGAAGATTTTTATGCCATGCAATAAGAATATAAAATATAGCTAGAATATTAAAAAAGATATACAAAACACCCAGACTCAACCAACACAATTTTTTTATCTAAGACCCAGGGCTCCCGAAGCAGCAGCACGTGGCCCGCATATACAGTAGATATAAATGCACGCCTCCTCACGGTCCTTTTCTGCACCGCTGCGGCGTGGCGGACAATGAAGTGAAGTTTTTGTTATTTCATAAAAAAAAATATTCACTTACTCAGGATAAGTGATAAAGACTATCGCCCTCAAGTTCCACTTGTACGCGATTGTAAAGTTGGCAGCTATCGAGAAAATGAAAAGGCAACACAGGACCTTGACGGCTCTCATAAGCGACCGCCCCAAGGTGAGAGTCAGGAATGTTGCCAATACATAAAGTTGCATGTCAACCGCCAGAAACCTATAACAATTATTTCGATCAATGCCAACACCGCACATGTTGGGTAATTAAAGTCTTCAATTCATTATATTTTTTTTAGACTCAATTTAATACTAATTTTAATATATCATCATACATAAAACATAGTATGTGGTAATTTTTATATACATTTATAAAATAAAAAAAAAAATCTAGTTGTTCCGTGTCACACTCCGTACTGTATTATGTCGTGCATCGTATCTGGGAAGGTAGAGTTACGTTGCATATTGGGTCAGCTCTATTTGCGAAGGTCCACATCCTCGCAGAATATCAACGGAGAATATTAAATATTTTACGTTTTGTTTTTGTGTATGTGCATTATTGTTGGCCCTAAAGGCGTCTACAGTTTCACCGGATCAGACCCGCGAGCAAGAAGCACGCGTGTAAGGATATTTTATCTATATTTGCTGGCTGCCAAGCCAAGCCTCGATGATGATTTTTTTTTCATAAATACTCCCTATCATTCCTGCAATTAGGGTAAGGTGAACATGGAATTGCACTTGTTACGCCTTTAAATCGACTGTGGACGATAAGTAGGTACGTATTATATATATATTACAATAATATACGATAAGTAGTACTGAGTTTGTATTTTTGTCGTTAAGTAAGTACGTATTATACATAACACAATGGTAACAATATGTGATAAGGACTGCTGATATTGTATTTTTGTCGATAAGTAAGCACGTATTATATATAACACTGGTGACAATATACGATAAGTAGTGGTGATATTGCATTTTTGTCGATAAGTAAGTACGTATTATATATAACACTGGTGACAATATACGATAAGTAGTGGTGATTTTGTATTTTTGTCGATAAGTAAGCGTATTATATATAACACTGGTGACAATATACGATAAGTAGTGGTGATATTGTATTTTTGTCGATAAGTAAGCACGTATTATATATAACACTGGTGACAATATACGATAAGTAGTGGTGATATTGTATTTTTGTCGATAAGTAAGCACGTATTATATATAACACTGGTGACAATATACGATAAGTAGTGGTGATATTGTATTTTTGTCGATAAGTAAGCACGTATTATATATAACACTGGTGACAATATACGATAAGTAGTGGTGATATTGTATTTTTGTTGATAAGCAAGCACGTATTATATATAACACTGGTGACAATATACGATAAGTAGTGGTGATATTGCATTTTTGTCGATAAGTAAGCACGTATTATATATAACACTGGTGACAATATACGATAAGTAGTGGTGATATTGTATTTTTGTCGATAAGTAAGCACGTATTATATATAACACTGGTGACAATATACGATAAGTAGTGGTGATTTTGTATTTTTGTCGATAAGTAAGTACGTATTATATATAACACTGGTGACAATATACGATAAGTAGTGGTGATTTTGTATTTTTGTCGATAAATAAGCACGTATTATATATAACACTGGTGACAATATACGATAAGTAGTGGTGATTTTGTATTTTTGTCGATAAGTAAGTACGTATTATATATAACACTGGTGACAATATACGATAAGTAGTGGTGATTTTGTATTTTTGTCGATAAGTAAGCACGTATTATATATAACACTGGTGACAATATACGATAAGTAGTGGTGATATTGTATTTTTGTCGATAAGTAAGCACGTATTATATATAACACTGGTGACAATATAAGATAAGTAGTGGTGATATTATTATTTTTGTCGATAAGTAAGCACGTATTATATATAACTTACTGGTGACAATATACGATAAGTAGTGGTGATATTGTATTTTTGTCGATAAATAAGCACGTATTATATATATAACACTGGTGACAATATACGATAAGTAGTGGTGATATTGTATTTTTGTTGATAAGCAAGCACGTATTATATATAACACTGGTGACAATATACGATAAGTAGTGGTGGATTTTGTATTTTTGTCGATAAGTAAGCACGTATTATATATAACACTGGTGACAATATACGATAAGTAGTGGTGATATTGTATTTTTGTCGATAAGTAAGCACGTATTATATATAACACTGGTGACAATATAAGATAAGTAGTGGTGATTTTGTATTTTGTCGATAAGTAAATTACGTATTATATATAACACTGGTGACAATATACGATAAGTAGTGGTGATTTTGTATTTTGTCGATAAATAAGCACGTATTATATATAACACTAGTGACAATATACGATAAGTAGTGGTGATTTTGTATTTTTGTCGATAAGTAAGCGCATTATTATATATAACACTGGTGACAATATACGATAAGTAGTGGTGATTTTGTATTTTTGTTAATAAGTAAGTACGTATTATATATAACTTACTGGTGACAATATACGATAAGTAGTGGTGATATTGTATTTTTGTCGATAAGTAAGCACGTTTTATATATAACACTGGTGACAATATACGATAAGTAGTGGTGATATTGCATTTTTGTCGATAAGTAAGCACGTATTATATATAACACTGGTGACAATATAAGATAAGTAGTGGTGATTTTGTATTTTTGTCGATAAGTAAGTACGTATTATATATTACACTGTGGTAACAATATACGATAAGTAGAACTGATTTTGTATTGTTGTCGATGCACTATGGTAACAATATATGATAAGTAGTGCTGATTTTGTATTTTTGTTAATAAGTAAGTACGTATTATATATTACACTAATGCACACAATATGCGATAAGAAGTGCTGTTTGTATCAGTTTTTTTCAGATAGCATAAGTTTTACCCAGTTAGTATCAGTGATTCTTATCACCTCTTTAATAGTAGCTTAGCGATAGTTTCGTTTATTGAATGGAAGTAACCGATATAACGTGACATTTCATTTTAGTACTCATGGTGACAATGCATACCCATTAGGATTGGGGATCCCCCTTATTGGGGATGCCTGTGGAGGTTATGAGCAAGAATGAAGTACCATCAGGTGGACTGTGTCCTTTATAAAATTTAACAATAGTAATTACCAAGTCTGAATGAGACATTTGACGTCGGGATCCACGAAGTTGTGGATGTAAAGAAAATGGGTCCACCACTTCTCCCTGCAGCGGTCGCACTCCGCCTCCACCAGCGGCTTCCACAGGGGCCCGTCGCTGGAGTGTCGCCACCAAGTCACCGTTAGACCTACCATGAACACGTATAACGGTGTGATTCTGAAAAATACATTAAAATTATAACAATTAGACATTTATGGAATTATGGTATGTTTTTAGCATAACGGTTTAGGCTACGGTCTGCGAGTCTGCCATTTGACTATAGTCCTCACATCTAAACCGTCTCCTGGCGATATCCCTGTGGCCCATAACATCCATACCCAATTGTGTCTGTCCAGTGGTCCATTGATCCTCGATAAGGAATCGTAATGTAGTAGTGTCATGAGGGTTGGGATAGATTGCCTGGACATAAGTTATAAGGTTCTGTGGATTTTTACATTCACCTGGCGAATCACAGCAGAATTATGCCGCTGTTTTACACTTGTATTGTGTTTCCGGATCACATAGACAAATTTATTTATTTATTTAATATTTTCTGCATAAGTGACATAAGAGTAAAAACAAAAAGCGAAAATAACGCTAAGAAACAATCTCTAAGAGTGAACCCCGGGAGTAATAACGCAAAGCAGATAATTATGTAACAGCTGAAGAGAATATAATACTAAATTGACTAAAGGAAAGTGTTACTATATTTCTGTATATATTTCTGTTATCAGAAAAGCATTCCTTGTAAGAAAAATAGGTTTCGTCATTAAAACTGCGTAGTATAAGTGTTTCGAGTTCGAAGTCCAAAACAATGCAAATTGTTGGATTATGGGGTCCGGCTGTGTGGTACGATATATATGTCCTGTATTCCTAACACTGCTTTCGAGCCTTTTTAAAATATTTACGCACATTTGTAACGCCGGACTAGAGAAAGGGAGACGTATTTCTGTTTTCGCCATCGTACAATTAAAATATTTTTGTCCTGATTGAAATCAAACCCAGAACCGATGCACACCCAGTTTTTTTTGTATTATTTTGATAGTAACCGACGGGCACACAATTCACCTGATGATAAGTGATTCCTGCATCTTTCGGCATCAACATTAATCCTGAGGATTGAGATGGAATACCTCGCCACCAGTAAAATAAATATCTATCGATCCCTACACTCATCAGACGAAATTATGCTGGTATTCTGCGTGGGGGTGGTCCTGCCCCCGGTCGTGCTGACCCATTCATTCTGCAGCTAAAAACAAACTGCAGCTTAGCTTTGCCACTGTTAAACTCTACTACTCTAAAGTCGTCAGGTTGTTTATAACATCAAAGAGTCATTAAGAGAGAAATGTCAATTTTACATTACCTCGAGATACGATTTAAGATGGCGTTTGGGAACATGGTAAGGTTCAGCTCTTTCTTTGGATTGTTCTCGACGTGTATCAGCAGGTTGTAGGCGAGGAGGAAGCTGGACAGCATTATGAACGTCTGCACAATCATAGATCCGTTGTGGAGGAGAGTTGTGAGTGGGTGTCGGCTGGCCTGAAAGTGAAAAGAAATAATGTAAATACGATTAAGAGCCGTGCGGGTCACGCGTCTTAGCGTTAGCTTCTCTTCTGATCAAAGATCCGATCACGGGATGAAGATCAGTCTTGTTTAAAAAAAGTATAACTCTGCCTCCAGGACGATAGGGTCGACCATCTTGCGTTGTATGAGCTCCATGCCCGATATCCAATTTCCGCAGACATCAGTGCGCAAAACACTTGTCTCCCTGGAAATCCACAAGTTAAGTGGGCCTGATGGAAACCCACCAATTGTGCTGAGGACGTATGCTCGGACGTTGACCCGGTTTTAACGCGTCTTTTACGGTACTCCTACTCTTTCGTCGTGCGTCATCCCGAACAGCTTCAACACGATTCCTCGAGTACGCTAGTACGGCTCTCATTTATATATTTATATATATATATATATATATATATATGTACATACTTTTACATTTATTGTTTTACGACATTGCCTAAGCATTGATTAAGCAGAAAATGCTTGTGCTAGGAGATGGTTCACGATAATGGTGCTCTAATAGAATATCTTTATTATGTATATAACTGTGGTATCCTTTGACCTTTGTGATTTTTAAGTCTTCAACTTAGTGTTCTCCTCATTCATTCCGTTAATTGCTTTTATTCCCGAACAATTTCATATACGCGCCTCTGACTACGCGCATCTGACTAGACATTGGCAGAATTGTCACAAAGATAGTTGCCTTATATGTAAAAAAAAAAAAAGATACTCACGTTTTCCAGAAATAGTGGATTGTGTATATATGTGAGGTGGTAAGCAACGATGGAGTGTGCCAGCATCACCAAGATGAGTGTTATTGCTCTGAAATAAAAAAAAATACTCATATAGGTTGATGACTTCTGTCCATTACCAGATAACATCAACATATCATCACAGCTATATTATATTATAGCGCCAAAAGTGTTTGTGAAAACACAGAGGCAGTCCCTTGTCGTTCCCTTTTTTATTGTTTTTAAAGTGATAAACGAACTCACACTTCACCTAAAAGCAAGGATTTCTTGCGGTCCACGACTCCCACATTCATCCTCGATAAGGAATCATAATGCTGATGCGTTCTCACCCCTGAGCTCCAAGATCCCAATGCCTCTGCAGCAGTAATAAAGGTGACACGCGACACAACGGCGCTATATTGCTATTTTACGCCGGTTTTCTGTGTTCCGGTCGAGTCGTACCATTCATGGCGTAGTGGCAAACTGCAGCGTGGCAATAATCGGAGGAATGTTCAGATGCAGTGACAAAGGCATGTATATGAATGTCACATATAATAATTTATGTCACAAAATATTATAACTCACCTGGAAATCGAATCCAAGACATAGGCTATTTATCCCTGGGTGACCAGTACCTATGGGGAATTCTCAAAATAACAAAATGGTAATCATTTATCATCAGGTGAACTGTATGCCATATGTCACCCTTAAAACTCCGTGGTCGAAATCGATCAGGGGCGACTTCATCGATAAGTGAATTTAATAAGTGATGTTTCAAAAATAAATCTTGTTAAAAGTCGATACTTGGGAGTTTCGTGTTAAAATTATCCAAATCCGAATCAGCGCATAAAAATGTTATTTCCTGATCGCATGAGATTTTTTTCAAGTACGTCTCTGCAATTTGAAATATTAATTCACTGGTTAATATTTAACTGTTTTGACTTATTATCTAAACGGCATTGCAAACAGGAAGAATAGGATTGTATGTATAATTTATTTATTTTTTACTCTGATTCATAAAACATTTATTTGTTTTTATTTTTAATCTGTACTGTTGCGTTGATATTTATATTAAGTAATTATGGAAACTTTATAATATAATTAATGAATTGTATAAATTTTGTGTATAACTCTTATTTTTACTCTGATTCATAAAACATTTATTTGTTTTTTATTTTTAATCTGTACTGTTGCGTTGATATTTATATTAAGTAATTATGGAAACTTTATAATATAATTAATGAATTGTATAAATTTTGTGTATAACTCTTATTTTTACTCTGATTCATAAAACAATTATTTGTGTTTTATTTTTAATCTGTACTGTTGCGTTGATATTTATATTAAGTAATTATGGAAACTTTATAATATAATTAATGAATTGTGTGTATAACTCTTATTTTTACTCTGATTCATAAACCATTTATTTGATTTTTATTTTTAATCTGTACTGTTGCGTTGATATTTATATTAAGTAATTATGGAAACTTTATAATATAATTAATGAATTGTGTGTATAACTCTTATTTTTACTCTGATTCATAAAACATTTATTTGTGTTTTATTTTTAATCTGTACTGTTGCGTTGATATTTATATTAAGTAATTATGGAAACTTTATAATATAATTAATGAATTGTGTGTATAACTCTATATGTATATAACTATTTTTACTCTGATTCATAAAACATTTTTTTTTGCCTTTCCCATTAGGGATAAATTAATCATCATCATCATCATCAGTTGTTATATATTTAGTGATTCCAGCCACCCGTGACATTTAAGTTCATCCTCGATAAGAAATCATTATCCAGATGCGTTGTCGCCCCTGATGATAGAAATGGTATGCCTCAACATCAGTAACGAGGATCTCCGGATATCTACACTCACCAGATAAAACACAGCTGATTATGATGCTATTTTATGCTGGTGCTCTGTGGTTCTTCCCCGGGAGAACCTCTATCACACACTGTGTTGGTCACAGCTAGAATCAAACTGAAGCTACTTTCTACGTTTCTTTTCTCTCAAAATAAAAAATGGTGGCAATCCCTGTTACCTTCATTTGTCATCTCGCAGGTTGCAAATCTAAATCTTACTCCGATCTTTTCGCGAAGTCTTATAGTCTATTAGGAAAAGGTAGTTTTTTTTATAACATTGAGAGTAACAAACGAGCACACAGTTCACCTAATGGCAAGTTCCTGCGGCCCCATGATATCTACATTCATCCTTGGCAAGGAATCATAATGCAGATGCGTCGTCATATGTGATTAATGGAATGCCTCTTCACCAGTAACAAAGGTCTCCGGATCCTACATTCACCAGATAAAACAGCAGCATTATGCTACTATTTTACGCTGGTTTTCTGTGAGGGTGTGGTCCTACCCATTCATTCTGCAATTAGAAATAAACTGGAATGTAGCTCTACTGCTGCTAAAGTGGAACAATGGGAGAGTGTCTTTATATTTGGGCGAATTTCTTCAGCACCAGAAGTGCTGGGAAATAAGCAAGTGGTCGCTCCATCTAGGGATCTTCCGAGGCTGTCAGTCCAAGAATCTTTCTTTATCATCGGTCATCGGTTCTACGAGTTATATAGCCGGCCATTACCACATCAGCTGTACTTTTGAGCTGTCAGTCACCCTAATTCTTCGTTCTTCTTTTCCACCCTATTAGTAGGATCAGCAAGCTGTTCTTTAGAGATATAATTTGTACTTACTTCATTCCATGTACAGGACTAAGGGACGTCAGTCTCGCGTCTCCATTCTCATAAGAATCCGTTAGCCGCCTCCAGTTCTCGGCGATCGACCACTTCAACATATACCGGTTAGCTGTAACATGACATGGTGTATTATTTAACTTAAAATATTCATATATATATAAATATATATATATATATAAATATATATATATATATATACATATATATATATATATATATATATATATATATATATATATATACTTTGTATGGGAGAGTGCAATGAGAACACCTTTTCTTCGTTAATAACATCTTTTATAATTTCTTCTATCCCGTTACAATGATTACCGTCGTATCGTCGTTCTTCCCTCCTACTTTCACAGTATACCTCACTCTCATATATATATATCTATATATATTCCGCAGACATTCAAGAAAAAGCTTCCTGGAACATTACCACCGTTTCAGGGCTTATTAATTGTATACCTCTAAGAATAATTAAAATGGCTCTTAAATTTTCGTAAATAGAGTCGCAAAGTCCGGGCGGTTATGAATGCATCATCAGTTCCACATTTCAGGTCTTGAAATATGAAGAGTTTGTGTGAAGAGTATTGAATGCAGCCAAGTACTTCACACAATGGTTTCAACGAATGCAAATAGAAATGTGCGTAAATAGTGAGGGCAAATACTTCGAAAAACAATAAATGTATCGATATAAATATTATATGCCTTTTCTTGTTTATCCAAATTCAGAAACTTTCAGTATGACCTAAGTTCTATACTCTAGACTACTTTCCGTATATTTATTCTACACTCACCGACAGAAATAGTGGACCAAAATTAAAAATTTATTATAATAAATTTTCACTTACTTTCCTGGTTGACGTTCGGAACAGTTATGCCTTTTTATGCAAAAATCAAATTGAACAATCCATTGTACGCCTGTCTTTGTTTACATATTTATAAGTGATTATCGCGAACTTGTAAATAAAGACAGACATACATATTTTTTTCGGCCAGTGTGCTTTTATGATAGATTATAATATTTATCATTTATATAAATTTATACATTGTTTTTCACTCTCCTCATCTCGTTATACTACATTTCTTAGCTATACAATATTTCTTCATTATGTACCTACATATAATATTTTTTTCATATCTCCTTAATTTTACTATTTCTACATAAAAATGCAATAACTCAAACGACATGACGTCAAATTCGTCTATAGATTAATTTTTCCTTTTAAATCAACAGGTTTTATATACTGCCGAATTTTAATATAATTTTTAAATTGTATTAAACGTCTACGTCATCGCTCAAGATTAGTGAGGTGATAAAACAGAAACTGAAGCGTTATTTTATATATTTGGAAACTCGAAAAGATAAACTTCTTAAAATAAATAAAGAAAATAAGAAAAAATTAATTATGTATAACTGTATTATATAGTAACATCAAGAAATATGAATCACGTTCCAAGATATCAGATAAAAAAAGAATGAAGTCACAGCCTATAATATTCGTTTTTCTTAAAAATAATGCTAGAAGTTCTATTAACATTACTAATGTTAATTAAGCTTAAATGTTTGTGCTAGGGGAAGTGGTTCACGACTTACTCGGCAAGTTTCGCAGACCTTGTGGTCTTTAGGCTATTGACGTGTTCTAAAAGTTGTAAGATTATAAAGCCGATTGCTGCAGGGGTAGAAGCAAACTGAAGCTAGTTCTGCTACATGAATTGGCCCGCCTTGGACAGATAAGGATAGCGACCGAAAAGAATACCGGCGTGTAATGACAGCATATCGCTGCTGGTGTGTATAAGGATCCCGGAACCCAATTACAGGTAAAGAGATATACCATCTCATTGTAATTACGATTATCAATCATGTATATCTAATGAAATTATTTGTATATAAAAAAGGCATAGCCTGCTCTTTCAAGGTATCGGAGCTTAGTTTGGCACTCTGTTCCATATTCCTCTTATCGTTTTAAATAATCCAGTAGTAATCGAATCGTTTAGAGTACGGTCTAAGAAGCTTAATGTTGAAGGTTCGAACTATCCATTCAAGTATTGAAGTGAACCAAACACACTCAGCAAAATAATTTCAAATCAACTTTAACGGGAATCGTCGTAAAGCGTTTGATGGCGAATAAAGTAAAAGTAAAGACTTCTCGATGTTTTCGATCAACTATTCCATATCAATTATTTAAATATACATTTAATATATAAACAATAATTGACATGTAATAAATAAATTGACCCTAACCAAATTTCAATAAATACGTTTGTGATCGTTTTGTGAATTATCAATTTTCAAATTATCAATACTTCGAATCGTGACGGTCTTGAGTTCATATAAAAATCCCATTGAGAAAATAACTATCAGTTTTCTCCCGAAATTTCCAAATTTTCCGGGAAATGTTTTCGAATAAAATCTTCATAAAAACCTAATTCGGACCTTCATTTAAGAACAAAATAACCAAATTGGTCGAGCCGTTATCAAGTGATGGTCTTACCAATAACAGCATTAAATATTTATTGGTATAGACGAATCAAGTTACGTGTACGTCTCGGGTTATTGAACTACGAGATTTTGATGAGCGGCCTTCGTAAGCAAAAATTACGTAAACAAACACGATAACAATTCTTCTGTCTACAAAATCGTTTGGAGTATTTCATTCATTAATAATGGCCACTATTTGAATAATACATGCGAGCTAATATTTTTTAAATCAACCGAGATAGACAGAGATATTTTATTGTTTTTATAGTATAGTATAGAGTGTGTCAACGAGCGACATTGCAGTTTGATTCTAGGTGAAGAATGAACGCGTCAGCTCTGCCAGGGTAGGACTACGCCCTCACAGAATACCAGCGTAAAATAGCAGTTTACATCGGACATGTGCTCCTGCATGGATATATAAATGGCATAGACTTGCTTTATAGAGGGTGTTCATAAAGTCCGTCATGCAGCTTATATGATGCATTATTTCGTGAATAAAAAAAAACCGGACACCTTACTATTGGTGACGAGGAAATTGAGTTTTAAGCTAAGTCTACATTATGATTCCTTGATGAGAAAGAATCTTGGGCCGCAGGTCTATGATGGATTATGTGTCATTGCCTTATATCATAAAAAGTACATATTCTTCTACGTTGACAGTATAATGAAAAGTTAAAAATGTATACATTAAATGTAAAACTGATAATGTAATAGTAAATAATTTAATTATCTATAGAATTCTGTAAATATATATATTTTTTTATTTTATTTGGAAAACATACAGCAAAATACAAAATAACTTAGGATATATACATACTATGATTAAGCTAATAACATGTTTTTACATATAAATATCTAAAAATAGACTACTACTATTCTTCATATTGGGTTAAAATTTTTATCGATATCCACTCGTTACTATTACGCTCATCACTATGGCGCTCCCTAAGTAGAATGAGTGCGAGCGTAACTTATTGATAAAAAATATTTATAGCAGGACAAGTCAATTGATGACGACCGTACGTGAAGTTCACAGCTATATTTTTTTAAATGGAAACATTTTGCTAAACACGCACTCACACAGCCACGGAAATATTAAATATGTATAAGATGGAAATTTACGTAGTTACGTATAATTAAAGAGCTTCACTCACGTTTGTGGTCGGGGTTTCTCACGAGGTCGTATATCGTTCCTAGCACGTTCATCAGTAGAATAATTCCACAAACATAAACGTATGCTATGTCAAGGCCGTCTATGGGATTGGTGGGCGGACTCTTGCTGGTCCTGCAGTAGTCGAGATTGGAAAGTTTCGCTTCTAGTCCGTAGTGCTCCTTTGTGATGTTGCCGACGCACTTCACGAACCTCCTGTTCAGAGAGACCTCGTCTATGTGGTTGCATTTGCTGGATACGCAGTAACCCCGGTGGATTCGCGTATGGTTGAAGTTGGAACGGCCTTCGGAGAATTTCTGGAATGGAAAATAAATTTGATAGGGATAGAAGAGAGTTGTAGAGTACGATAGATGTATAAGTTGATATAGATAGATAAGTTGGAGAGTAGAAGAGTTTGCTGAACGGCTCACGGTCACCACTTAACGTCAGGAGGGATTTTAGGCAAGCACTGACTTGTATTAATTAAAAAAAATCGGATGATCTTTCCGACTGAGTATAACGTCAGTGTCTATGTCTTTAGAGACAAGTGAATAGGCATTTGCTGAACGGCTACGTCACCACTTAACGTCAGGAGGGATTTTAGGGAAGCACTGACTTGTATTAATTAAAAAAAAATCGGACGATATTACCGAACGAGTATAATGTAAGTGTCTTTAAGCGACAAGTGAATAGGCATTTGCTGAACGGCTACGTCACCACTTAACGTCAGGAGGGATTTTAGGCAAGTACTGACTTGTATTAATTAAAAAAAATCGGATGATCTTTCCGACTGAGTATAACGTCAGTGTCTGTGTCTTTAGAGACAAGTGAATAGGCATTTGCTGAACGGCTACGTCACCACTTAACGTCAGGAGGGATTTTAGGCAAGCACTGACTTGTATTAATTAAAAAAAAATCGGACAAAATTACCGAACGAGTATAATGTAAGTGTCTTTAAGAGACAAGTCAATAGGCATTTGCTGAACGGCTACGTCACCACTTAACGTCAGGAGGGATTTTAGGGAAGCACTTCCTTGTATTAATTAAAAAAAAATCGGACGATATTACCGAACGAGTATAATGTAAGTGTCTTTAAGCGGACAAGTGAATAGGCATTTGCTGAACGGCTACGTCACCACTTAACGCCAGGAGGGGTTTTAGACAGGCACTGAATCGTATTAATTAAAAATCGGACAAAATTACCGAACGAGTATAATGTAAGTGTCTTTAAGCGGACAAGTCAATAGGCATTTGCTGAACGGCTACGTCACCACTTAACGTCAGGAGGGATTTTAGGGAAGCACTTCCTTGTATTAATTAAAAAAAAATCGGACGATATTACCGAACGAGTATAATGTAAGTGTCTTTAAGCGGACAAGTAAATAGGCATTTGCTGAACGGCTACGTCACCACTTAACGCCAGGAGGGGTTTTAGACAGGCACTGAATCGTATTAATTTAAAAAAAATCGGACGATCTTTCCGATCTTTCCGATCTTTCAAGAGACTACTGTCAACGTCTACATCACCACCTAACGTCAGCTGAGATTGTATAGACGAGCAATGAATTGTAGTCATTTTTTTCTTTTTTTCTTTAAAGAATTATTTCACACAACTTGACACAACTGGGTAGCTTCTTGTAACTGAAGGCAAATATACCTAGTCCGGCCATAAGTTCTGTTACAAATGAAAATGCATTCATTAATGAAGTAATGTAATATTATTAAAATTTGTACCTACATATTTATTAGTCTCAGCAAATAATAAAAAAATATTCTAATCGAAATGGCCACCTTCGGCATTTATACAGGCCTTTAATCTGTTTGGCCACGAATCTATGGATTTACGCACTGTTTTCAAGGGAAATTTCGCCACTGCTTGCTCCAAAGATTTTTTAAGAGACTCAATGTTGCCGTGTCGTTTAGAGCAGGCCTTGTCCTCTAAAACTGAACATAATTTTAAGTCTAAAGGGTTGAGTATTCAGCTCTTATAAGGTTCTGAACGTTGGCTTTAGCCAGGCTTTGGTAGTTCATGCCTTGTGACCAGGTGCAGAGTCCTGCTGGAAAGTCCACGGTATATTTTCAAAAAGTGTATTGCTGAGAGGTTCACAACATGATCCATGACGGTATCTTGATACTAAAAAGTTGAAAAAAAAAATTATGTTGCAGTATTTATGGTCAGACTAGTTATAATATGCTTTCAGTGTTTTTCGACGAATACATTTTTTATAAATTGTAATTGTGACAAATGGGCACACAGTTCGCAGATTGTAAGTGATTCTATAATCGTGGAGTCATAATGCGGATGTTAGGTTGAAGACTATAATGGAATAAATCTTCATCTGTAATTAATATTTTCGGATCCCTACACTCGCCATACGAAAAGCAGGAGGGTTATGCTCCCATTTCACGCTGTGAGGACGTGGTCCTTCCCCAGTCGAGCCGTCCTATACACGCTGCCGCCAGAAACAAGCTGCAACGTGATTTTATCAATGTTCACTGAATTTATTATTACATGATTAGAAATTTAGATTTTTTTTATTTATGTAGGTTTTATTCTACACACTTTGCGCGGCCATGGATTCATTGCATGTATCTTTTTAAATCTCATTGATTCAATATGTCCTCGTGGTCGAGATCAACCACGTCGATAACTTCTACTCGTCCCGTCTCGTCGTCCCCTTCTTTATTCCGATGCAATGCATGTGTAATAAGATTGGAGAAAGGTGCAGATGCAGTGTCAGGGACACTACGACGAAGATCAACAATTTGTGATGTACTAATATTGTTCCTCTGTTGAATCGTATCCAAGACTACACCACGCGGCATAAGGAATTAGTGATAATAATTTTACATTCAATATATGACATCTTATATTGATTTGTCAGTCCGTCGATAGTACAAATGATACCATCTCGTAATAAATGGATGACATTTCTTAAAGTAGAGAAGCCACGATGAAGTTTATTTCTAGCTACAGCATATTAATGGGTCCGGTCGACCTGGGAAGCGTCACACGGCAGCAAACCGCTGCTGTGTTTTGTTTGGCAAGTGAGGAAAAGAACATCATGAAATCCAGCAATGTTATACTTTACTTTGTTTACTTATATTTGGTGGCTGTGCCCTGTCCCCTGTAAAATATTATCCAAACAATATTAACTACTTAGCCAATTTAAGGTTACACTAAATATCATCATCAAATATTTCGAGTTAAATAATTGATACAAGTATTACGAAACTTATAAACGGAAGAAATTAAATAATCAATATACCATATTCTCTTTAACATACTTAAGCATCTTTTATCTGTGACTTATAAATAATTCATTGGCGAAATAATTTAGCGGCAGTAATGGTTGTAAAGATATGCTTGGAATGGGGTTCCCTTGAGGTGACTGATAATATTCCGATCTGCTACGAACAAGGCCAAGGTTGGCATTATTTCTAAAAGTTTATAATGTTAATAATTAGTTTTAAAGTTTATTAGTAGCTTGCGATTTCATTAACACTGGTTCATTTCTTCATTTTCTTTATTTCTTCATCATCACAGCGTAGATGTGACACCAACGACGATCCTGAACGACTTGCGTCTATCGACTTCAAGCAAACTTTCCCATATCGTCTGTCCATCTACTGGGGAGTTACCCTACACTGCGAGTGCCAGTCCGAGGTAGCCACTCATCCATATTTCGCCATCGATTATCGGTTCAACGAGCTATATGTTTCTTGGCGTCGTGTTTTTTTTTTACTTTGAAAATAACAAACACACAGTTCACCTGACGGTAAGTGAGTCCTGCGGCCCACGACACTCACCAGACGAAACACTAGTAAGTTTGGATAAATAAATAAATTCTAGTAAGGTTTGGATTACGTGTAATGTATATTGTAATGTATATAATAATTTACCATCAAATTAATTGAATCCTCGTTTAAAAGTAGAAAATAAATTTCCTAAATTTGTCAACAACACTGTATTTATTTATTTATTTATAAACTTTCATACAACTAACATATGCACAAAGGCGGACTTAATGCCTAAGGCATTATCTACCGGTCAACCTTGGGAGGATTCGGAGAAATCAAGGTAGGGACAGAAGAATAATAATAAAGAAAAAAGAGACATACAGTACATCTAAATGCTTATACAATTATATATACATATCATTATATATTATCTTAGGAATTTAGAATACTAAATAAAATAATAGATATTTATATACATTTACATAAACTATAAAACAAAAAAATATACATATTATAAATACAAACATATCTAAAAGTAAATATATATAAATATATACATAATTATTGTCGATGTAGTGAATCTGCTGACACTACTTCCAACAAATGCTTTCGAATTTTTCGTTTAAACTCTAAGCACAAATATAAAACGGTGGTGGAGATACGCTGCAGTTCATTACTAGCTGCAGCATAAATAGACCGGAGGAGGACCAGGTCGTCACAGCAATAGTAGCATAACGCTACTGCGTATCGTATGGTGAGTGTGGGTATTCGGAGACCCAAATATAAGTAACGAGGCATCGCGTCGATGAATGTAGTTGTTTATCCGTGAACTAACAATTCAATAGTCAGAAAGATCACCAGCGAGCTAAGGCTCAGTGTTTCTCTTGATAGATTTCGCGGTAGAAAAGTGGTAGAGCTACACTGCAGTTTGTTTTTAGCTGCAGAATGAATTGGTCAGCTCGTCCGGGTTTAGGACCACGCCTTCAAAGAATACCAGCGTAAAATAGCAGCATAATGCTGCTGTGTTTCGTTTGGTGTGTGTAGGTATCTGGAGAGCTTTGTTAGCGAGGCATTCCATCTCAGTCTTCAAGGGTGACAACGCATCTGAATAAAGATTCCTTGTCAAAGATAAATTAAGATGTCCTGGGCCGCAGGAATCACTTACCGTCAGGTGAACTATATACTCGGTTGTTATTCTCAATAATAATAATAAAAAAATATTTCTGACCTGTACGACATTAAATAATCTGTTATCTGATGATGCCACAAGGTCGAAGGTTCCAAGGCAGAAGGCGCCACGGCGCTGCGAGAGGCAGACCTCGTAGTCGTCGAGTTGGAACAGCGGTGGCATTTGGTGGTACTGCTCATCTATAAAAAAAAAAAAAGTTTTTACTTAGCTGAATACAACTGTCATTTAACGGAGTAGGATGATACTAAGACAGTTTAACGGTGTATCATGAATGGGTCGGCTCGATCAGGGAAGGAGCAACATGTTACATTCCATCATAGGGCTCAGGATTGACACCGCATGTGATTCTTGAGTCCTTGTTGAGGATATACGTAGATGCTATGGGTCTCTGACGCTACTTACTTAATAAAAGCAGTAGGATAAGCCTTTGAGTGGCGGCTTCTGCGTTGTGGATCCTGGGTTTGAATCTCAGCCGAGCCGAGGAAAAAATTCCTTATTTGTTCATTCCACTTTTTACATATACACGTGAGCAATAAAATCGATTCACGCCGCGCGCTTGCCGGCAAAATATTCTCGTAAAAAGTCTGTTGCTCCGATTTATTTTTAAGTATAGTAGATCGAAGGTTAGCTTTAAAATGAGATGACATTCATTGTAATAAATTCTTTTTATTCATAAATATTTAGACAAAATTCTTCTTAAGTTTTAAAATAATGAAACATTCACTCTAAAGAAAATACGAAACAAATCATAAATGAAATAATAAAAATAATTCAATATTTACCGTTACACCCCGGCTGTAATTACAGCACCTAGTCGGTTCTTCATAGAGCGGATAAGATTATTCACTGTGTCTTAAAAACGCATGACTTGAAACCCCTATCACTATATCGGATCGCCGTCAAACCTCCAAATCTACCACTACCTTCGATCAAAACCAACTTGTTGCCTCCATTGAAATGTCCACCCACATCATCCATAAACCTACAAATGTCACATTTACACTTATATATAAGCTGGGGTCAACTTAGTGCCAGTAGCCGAACTTGCTGGAGTCAGGTTAGCCGGCTTTAGTTGTCCAGCTGCTGACAGCCACTCCTCGCGTTTCTCTGAGCTCCTGTTAGACTTGAATTGTTAGACTCTGATGTGCACCTTCTTCTGCCGGATTCGCTTCTTGGGTTAAAGCTCCTAACTACTAATATCCTATTAATCTCCTGGTATCGCCGGTAAACTCTGGATAAAGCAGACTGGCTAATGTTTAACGCACGAGCCACTTCTTCATAACATAATGTATAAATATTGAATATAATATGAAATATAATAGTTGTGTCCATTATTAGGCAATGTTTGTGTTTAATTACTAACTGATAAGGGTAGGACAGGTACAGGATCTTTTATACGCTATGACAACCCCTAATTAGCACTATTGTTAAGAGGTGCAAAAAGTTATTGGGTGGTATTCTTGGTAAAGATAACATTTGTTTAAATTATATAGAAGCCAAAACATACAGCTTTAGTAATTCAAAAAGAAAATTGTAATACAGGACTAAGTTATTTTTTAAAGACATTCAATCATGACATTCAGACATGCAATCGTTGAAAAAGAATGTTATTCCCTTCCGCTAAATAGTCGGTATCTCGAATTATTTAGACTTTATATTTCGAACAAGATGTTATTTCCCTCCGAGGTATTTATTGATAAGACATATTTAAACTCTATAACTCGAATTTCAAAAAGGAGACTCCGTAAATTGTAGTAAAATATAATGACGTCTCACTTGGAATTCCCCATTTTTTAAAACATCCAACCTCGTGCGTGACGCTTGAGTCGATTTTTGTTCACATTTTGTTATAAATAAACTTAAAATAAGTATGCTTCCTCTTTCCTCGATTTTATTGCCGATTGGTAGACTTCATTTAATAAATTTTGCAACAAAATGGAGCTGAGTAGAATTTTATTCTCTATTTGGCAAATAATAAAATCCCAAAATGCTGAGAAGATCTTGATTGTTAGTGTTATCAAAGCATGCTGCTTGCTTTGAGAGGATATCCTTCAGGGCAATAGGTTTTGTATTGATGATTTGTTGAATGATTATATTTTTATAATTTTATAATATTTGTTCTTATACTTCCAATGGAATATTCCCAAATGGCAATTTACTCGTAAGTAGTGTATAGGTTATTAACTTATTCTCCTGTTCATTTCCTGTTACATGAAAAATGTTTGCATGCACTAACACACATTATATAATTTCATATTTTTTCGCAAAAGTTACATTCTAAATATTTTTTCTTTGTGCGAATTGTGAACAATATTTGGTAGTTCAATATTAGACTTGATTCAAATTTATCAATCATTCTTTTATTTAAGTTGTATGGATTCAACTTAACTTGTAGATTAGTATTTGCTTTTTCTTATAAATAGAGGAAATATTTTATTTTGTTCTTTATGTTCAGGGTGTGGTTTGATGATTGAATGATGAACCGCAACTGTACCTTCTCGTTATTAACAGATGATCATCGTTATTAACAAGTAATGTACTTGTTGCACCGGGGGTTTGCGTACGCTTTGACACTGGACTACCACGACTATTTCTGTAACTCTAAAACTAACCTCCATGCCGTATATGATCGTGTCATTGTTACTGCGTGTGTACTTTAAATGGCGCATTGGAAATAAAACTTTTATATAAAAACAATCAAAGTTACAAAATCAATTATGAACAGTAATACAATAATTCTGCCGCATTTAATGGATCGGTTTTTATTGACCAGCAGTGGGATTTATATTTACGGGCTTTACTTCACACAAGGGATGTTCGTTTTTAGTCTCGTCAGGTCGATCAATAAAATAAATAAAACACTAACAAAATAAAATACAATATAATGAAATATTTATAAGAAATATTTGCTTATTATTTTATTTTGTACTTTTTATATAACATTCAATATGAAATCAAATCAATTTTTCTAATTCAACATAGAAGCATTATCCCTATTGATTGTCAAAATACTTTTACCTGTTCGGAAAAGAAAACGCAGACCGACGTAAGAAAGTCAAAGGGATTTGTTTTTATTATCATTTTTTAAAATAGTATATGTTTACAATATATTTTTAGTTAATTTTAAAGAGTCTGGAGCAATCATTTCCCGCCAGGTTTATTATAATCTCCAACCACGGCGATAGATTTCTGGTTAGCCAGATGATGTCAACTGTGAGGAATATAATATAATATCGTAAGAGTTTGCGAAAACACAGAGGCATTCAATCGTCGTCCTCTTCCCTAGTGTACAATAAGATCGAAGGAAGGTCCAGATGCAGTGTCAGGGACACAGGACATACAAATTCGGCTGATAAGTTTCGATCTAATTAAGAAAACACACATTCTTAGGTAAAACTCGATATTATTTATCAACATAATTTCCTTCAAGAGCGATACATTAATTCCAGTGCTCCTCTAATATTTCGAATACCTTTCTTGGAGCACGATTTATCTTTGTCCTCAAAATAGGCGTAGTATTCGGCGATCATCTCATCATTCGGCGAGAGTTTTTTGTTAGGTCTACGAACAGGTTAAAGGTAGCCGGGGGGCCATATCTGCAGAATATAGTGGGTGCGGAAACAATTATAAGTGTAATGTTGCCATCGTAACCAAAGAGATCATTCGTATATGGGGCTGCTTCTTCAAAAATTTCTCTTTTAAACGATCCCGTTGGGGCACGTAGTGATAAATAAGATACCGTTCGCATTACGAAATTTGGACGCCATAACCTTGCCAGCAATCTTTCGCGCTTTTGGCCGCTTTGGGCGAAGTTCACCGGCTGCTATCCACTCGGCTGACTGCCGATTTGACTTTGGTATGTAATGGTAGATCCATATTTCCTCCATCGTTAGGTATCGACGGAAAAGATCTTTGTTATTTCGCCGGAACAGCTCGGAATCATCGACTCTTCTTTGTTTTTGGTCTACTGTTAGTTAGCATACGCAGTGGTAGAGCTACACTGCAGTTTGTTTCTAGCTGCAGAATGAATGGGTCAGCTCGACCGGGGTAGGACCTCGCCCTCACAGAATATCAGCGTAAAATAGCAGCTTAACGCTGCTGTGTTTCGTCTGGTGAGTGCAGGGATCCGGAGACCTTTATTACTGGAGACGAGGCATTCCATCTCAGTCCTCAAGGGTGACAACGCATCTGCATTATGATTTCTTATCAAGTATGAATGTAGACGTCATGGGTCGCAGGAACCACTTACCATCAGGTGAACTGTGTGCTCGTTTGTTACTCTTAATGCTATAAAAAAAAAAAAAAAAAATACGCGCCACCCATTTCAAACAGCTTTAGACAAATGTTTATGCAAAATAAAGTCTACTGGATAGATGATTTATTTGATATATTTAGATTGTCAGCTATCTCTTGCAACTTCAGTTTACGGTTTGTCAAAACGATATTGTGCATTTTTTTTATGTTTCCGATATAAATAAGTCAGCATCGGTGTTCGTACGGCCCCTTAAGGTGCACCTTTAAATTATATAAATAAGTCAGTAATGGTCGACTTTCCTGGTGCAGAGTATACCTTATAACACGTATCAAGCCATGCTTTCATTTCAACTGCTTTTTCCCGTCAAAAAGCTTGTTTTATAAACACACGAAATGCTTTGTTTTCCAATGTTTTGAAAACAAAAAAGTTATTTCACTAAAATCACTGAAACTATTGTATAAAACGCCAGATCGTCATAAAATTTTTACAGCTAACTACTAAAGGATAGTGTTTACTAAAAAAAACTTGTAATTGTAGTGCCTGTGTCTATGTCCGTCTGTGTTTCTATTAATAGCCGATATAATATTATAATTAGTTATAAAACATAAACGTTATATTTAAACCAACAATTGTTGATATACAAATATTGTTGGATGGGAATCGAACTTACGACCTGAGACGCAGCAGTAAATTAGCATCAGGCGAACTGTGTGCCTGTTTGTCACCCTCAATACACTAAAAAAGAAATCACATATTTATTAAAGCGGATGCGTCCAAGCCAAGGCTCCCTCTCGGGGGCCCTCGTACTGATTAACCACTAATAAAGGTCTTCACTGAACGCCATAAGCGTTCGTTCATCATTCAACCCGGTGAAACTGTAAAAGCCCTTGGGTAGACCACGGCCATCAGCGCGAAGAAAAAAAAAAGCGTCGCAAAAATCATTGACCTCGGCAATTTAAGTATTTATTATTATAATTAATATTAATTATATGATTTATACTTTTAATTCTAATTATATATAAAAAACAACACGTGTGTTTTTATCACCAATTTAATAATTCAATAAATACGAGTAGGTGGTATAATTTATTTCTAGAAAATTCTCAGTTCTTCCACGGACTGTCCTGAGGACCAGCTATTCTTTTTATCGAATTTATATTAAACAATATCGATGGTGAATGAACATGTGTTATCCCAAGAACAAGGGTACTGTGCACATGTTTTTAATTCCCTAATTTATTTGTTTATTAATTAGAATTAGCTACACAAGGAAGGCAAACAAAAGACGGATTTAATGCAAAAAAGGATTTTCTAACAGACAACCCGTGAAAAAAGTGCTTATGTAACGTAAATTCAATACTAAATTACCTAAAGAAAAGTATTAATATTTTATAAAATATGTATGTTATAAAAAAATATATTGTATAAAGTAATTATAAAAAAAGTAATTAATATGTCCTCTAGACAACTAAATATAATACCACGTACAAAAGATAAGGAATCGACATAACATATTAACTAATGTGTAATGTCTCGTTTCGTTAAATTTTTGAAATCATTATATAATATATTTTTAAAAATATAATATCTTATTAATTAGTTTATAAAAAAAACTAATTTTTAATGCGTAGATTGTATTAAGAAAATGAATAACCTTGACTAATAGACCTTGCGGAGACAAATTTGATTTTAATTTAATTATTACTGTTTTATTTCCCGAACAGCATAGCTAGCTAATGGACTAAATAGATTTAGAATCTTAGACTGAAGGCATAGCCTCATAGACTTTAACTGTGGTAGACCACTGCAGTTTCTTTCTAGCTGCAGAATGAATGGGTCACCTCGACCGGGGTAGGTCCACGCCCTCACAGAATACAAGCGTAAAATTGCACCTTAATGTGTTTCGTATAGTGAGTGCAGGGATCCGACCTTTATTACTGGTGACGAGACATTCCATCTCAGTCTTCGGAGGTGACAACGCATCTGCATTATGATACCTCGTCAAGGATGTATGTAGATGTCATGGGCCGCAGGAATCACTTACCGTCAGGTGAACTGTGTGCTCGTTTGTCACTCTTGATGATATAAAGAAATAGCTACACTGCAGTTTATTTTTAGCTGCAGAATGAATGGTTCAGCTCGACCGGGGTAGGACCACGACCTCACAGAATACCAGCGTAAAATAGCAGTATATCCTTCCATCTCAGTCCTCAAGGTTGACAACGCATCTTTATTATATTTCCTTGTCAAGGATGAATCACTTACCATCAGGTGAACTGTGTGCTCGTTTGTCACTCTTGATGATATAAAGAAATAACTACACTGCAGTTTCTTTCTAGCTGCAGAATGAATGGTTCAGCTCGACCGGGGTAGGACCACGACCTCACAGAATACCAGCGTAAAATAGCAGTATATCATTCCATCTCAGTCCTCAAGGTTGACAACGCATCTTTATTATATTTCCTTGTCAAGGATGAATCACTTACCATCAGGTGAACTGTGTGCTCGTTTGTCACTCTTGATGATATAAAGAAATAACTACACTGCAGTTTCTTTCTAGCTGCAGAATGAATGGTTCAGCTCGACCGGGGTAGGACCACGACCTCACAGAATACCAGCGTAAAATAGCAGTATATCATTCCATCTCAGTCCTCAAGGTTGACAACGCATCTTTATTATATTTCCTTGTCAAGGATGAATCACTTACCATCAGGTGAACTGTGTGTGAGTTTGTTACTATTAAAGTAATAAAAAAAATGAAAAATAATCTACGGCATTTTATGTATGGTTTATTTTAATTATATTAAGATACACCATAAGACTAAGAGTGAGAAGCTGGCACATTATCCGTTGGCGGAGACTCATATCAGTTAGTTACTAGCTGCAACATAAATGGGTCGGCTCGTTAGGGTCAGGCCTCGTTTATGACGTATTTACATCTGTATTTAATCTGATAACGGGTGTAGATGTATAGATAGAGATATCGTGGACCGTAGCTATCGTTTACCAGCAGGTGAACTTTGTGCTCATTTGTCACCCTAATAGTATAAAAAAAAATACTCCGTATGATATATGACGCCAAATTTTATAATGTACGGCAATATTTAGGAAACTGCAAGCCACAGGTTCGAATACGATTTATGATGTCACAGAGTTTAAAGGTGGCCAAGCATTTAATAAACTTAACCGAACGAATACTACACCACTATTATAATATATATATACATATATATATATATATATCATATAACACAAAGTTCATCCGAGTCGAGCCGACCATTAACGCTGCAGCTAGTTACTGGCTAAAGCGTAGCTCTACAATTGTCAAAGTATATAAATATATCCATGCTCACTCGGACAATCTATATATATAAAAAAGAAATGCTATTCAATAGTACTCGTATCACTTGAGAACGTCTAGACCGATTTGATTAATTTTATTTTCGTTAAAAATGTTCGTAATAGTCCTTAATAGATTTCTATTGAAAGAAAAATTTGATAAAGATGCTCGGGAAATTGGCGAATTCTGAGAAAAGATGGATGTTCTTTTTTTTTTCTTTCCATGGAATTTTTGTATGATGTGTAGACCATAACTCACGATTCGAACGATGGAAAAATTTAAAAAGCGACCACAAAAAGAGATATTGAAATTTGCACAGGAGTACGTCTATCGGCTTTGTAGGTAAAAAAGTTACAATCGAGCTTAGATTTTGAATTATTAAATTCTTCCTAAATTAAATTTCTTTCGTAATTATTTAAATCTTTGTATATTGTAACCAATTTTGACTGAATCATAAATCATTCTGATGTTAACGCCGGTGTGAATTTACGGTATTTCTTGGTAACGGATTTAAAATTATTCAGTACTCAGTTATGCCTTCTACAATGTACAAGGTTACTTTGCACGAATCGCGATAGATATTAACTTAATTACCTAATTAAATAAGTTTAAGTTTTTACTCTATACGATATAATGAACGATATCAATTTATAAATATTTATTATATTTCAAATCAAAAAATAATAAAAAAAGTTAATTGTTGTAAGTTTTAAAATTGAATGCACGAAATATTAGGATACGGGATAGAAGACGATTGGAATAACTCCAGCTTTACTGGGTCGACACGATCGAGGAAGGTCACCTTCGCCTTCGCAGAATACCAGCATAACGCTGCTGTGTTTCGCCTGATGAGTGCAGGGATTCAGTGATCCTTATTACTGGTGATGTGGCATTCCGTCATCCGTGTTATGATTCCTTATCTAGGATGTACGTGCGTGTCACAGGCTGTAATCACTTACTATCAGTAAACTGTGTGCTCATTTGTCACCTTCAGTATACCAGCTTTAACCTGCTATTTTTTTTAAAAAAAAAGGAATATTATCAATGCTATACTAATATTCCGGCTAACCACTCCAACTAAGCTGACGAAGCTTGTGCTAGGAGAAAGTTCACGACCGTAGACGAACGGTTGAGCGAACCTACGACCTTATGTTTCACAGACCGTACTCTAAACCATTAGGCCAGTGACGAAACGCTTATTGAAAGCTATTCTGTGAGAGCGTGCCTGTACGAACCAATTCACGTCGCAACTAGGAATTAACTACAGCACCTACCACTGTAAGAATTATGTAATTAATTTCAATATAATTAATATAAATTATATAATTAAGATATAACACTTTCATTGACGTTTTGTGTTACACTGCAGTTTGGCTGCAGAATGAATGGGTCAGCGCGACCGGGGTAGGACCATGCCCTCACAGAATACCAGCGTAAAATAGCACCATAATGTTGCTGTGTTTTGTCTGGCGAGTGCAGGGATCCGGAAACCTTTATTACTGGTGACGAGGCATTCCATCTCAGCCCTCAGGGGTGACAATGCATCTGCATTATGATTACTTGTCAAGGATGAATTTAGATGTCGTGGGCCGCAGGAATCACTTACCATCAGGTGAACTGTGTGCTCGTTTGTTACTCTTAATGCTATAAAAAAAAATGTAATCAAATAAACCTATATATAAACAATTAATTCTTAATAGCTTAACGGTCAACCACTAACACACTAACACACAAACAATATGACTTTAACTTGTAGGGCTAAAACTTTAAGGTTCTTGACGTTTCGTTATTATTCTTTGACGTAGCATTTTCTGTTTACATTGTGATAGGGTACGGTCTACGAAGCCTAAGGTAGTAGCTAATACGTCACTGGATATCGTGAACCATCTCCTAGCAAAAGTATATAAGTTTAGTTGGTGTGGTTGACCGGAATGTGAGTATTCCTAATAACACTCATAGAATTCTTTTCTTTTAAAAAAAAACAGCATAAACATCTTTGTGAAATCCGGTTTTAATTTTGAACATGACGAACTTGTTTTGCATATTTTTTTAAAGATTACCTTTACGCGCGTAGCAATTCATTATACAATTACGTTTATAATTTTTCTTCTAATGAACATGAAGTGTTCACGAAGCGTTAATAGCTTAATGGTTTTGGTTACGGTCTGTTCATCTTAACGTTGTAAGATCGAATCCGAAATTTGTCAATTGTCATTGTATTGTCATGAATCTTAAATAATATGGCAATGTAAAAATCATCAATAGCAAATGGTTTTAGGTTACGGTCTGCGGTATTTGTTAGATTAGGTTAGAATCCACCATTCGTCTATTATTGTGAACCATCTCCTAGCACAAGCATTTTCAGGTTAGTTGGAGTGGTTAACCGGAATGTTAGTAATGTGATTAGCATTGCTAATATTCGTTTTTATTTTAATAGCAGTTTAAAGCTGCACAAATGAGACACACACAATTTCCTGATAAAGTAAGTGATTACAACTCATGACACCCTCGTTCATGCTCGATAAGGAATCATAATAACGATGCGTTGTCACCCCTTTGGACTAAGAGGGATTGCCTCATCACCAGCATATGCATTATTACTTTAGTTGGACTGGTTACGGGAATGTTAGTAATATTCTAACGTTGCTCATAAAAAAGCGATAACAATAAAAATAAACATAATAAATAATAAATAACTTTCAATCCGTCCCGAATTCACCAATGTTCTGGGAAACTTTTTCTTTCAATCCGTAATAAATAAAAAAGTCCAGCCATTCTCAATTGGTGAGTGATACCGATTGTAAGCGATATGCATGACACCCAAATCAATCCTCAATAAGTATTATAATGTGCAGCGATGAGTCATTCCTGATTCATATCACGACTAAGATGGACCCCTCTTAGATATTTTTCATATATAGTAGCTAGATACTAGCTGGGTCAGCTCAAACTAATATTCACAGAATACTAGCAGGAAGTAGCATAACGCTGGTGACTTCAATGTGAACTGAGGACCTTCATATACCTGTAATTGACAGGTAACGAGAAACCCTTAGGACTTAGGTATGATTCATAACCAATAAATAGATCTCCGGATCCTTACCATCACCATACGACGACATCATGGTTATGCTGTTATTTCAGGCTGCTGTTATGCGGGGCTTTGTTCCTACCCGGGCTAGTCGACCAATTCGTATCACAGCTCTATTGGTCGAAGTATATCTAAGATTTATATACTAGAATTATAATTTAGATTCATAATTACTGTGACCTTAGAGGTAAAGTGTCGGTGAACTTGTTTACAACGCATAAACAGTTAGAAACATTGTTATGAGAAAAAATATAATTACATATTGTTATATCTATGTGATAGAAGAACGTCAACCCTGTGAAACTGTAAAAGCCGTTGTGCTAACAGCGACCATCAACCCGTAAAAAAAAGAAAAAAAAAGATAGAAGCACGTTGTAATTCGTCTGTACCGTGAAAGTTTTGTTCGAGGATTTTTCCGTAGATTCGATAGATAGAGCTACTATTCAGTTTGATTCTGGAATACCTTGTCTACGTCGACTTAACTATGGAGGAGGATGCCTTCACAGAATATCTGTGTGATTAAGGCCGACACATGGATCTTGAGCTCCCGACCATAGCTCAGTACCTGAAGCAGGCTTACCCGGTACTTCGACTCCGACATCGCCGTCACACACCCAAACCCGCTGATTTTAAGTGCCGTCACTGACAATCCTATTACGAATCACAACCTCACCCGCGTCCGAAGGAGACCGAGGCACGTCCTCGATGACCCCGACGACGTGTCCACCAGGGCCGAAGCGCGGATCACATCTCACTACACTCCAACACTGCACCAACTTACGCAAATAAAATTATTCGCGATACCGCCATGTCACAGGCCGGTTCTCACCAGTCAACACGGATGGAAGCGTCGCTGGAGTTTCTTGCGCCACTTCCGCATTCCGAAGTGGTGGTACAAGTAGTTCATGATAATATTGATATTAGAGATATTATACAATACGTAGTCAAAAATTGATGGAGCTGTCTTTTTTAGCAGCCGATTATTTACCATCGCTCCGAATGTACACAATCAGTTCAGAAGGGCCAATTTGGTCTTTAATCCTATCAGTAAGTGGGCTTTCGATTCTTCACACTATGCTGTTCGGTGAGGAGGTGGTTTGCACCCGATCGAGTCGGTATTGAATGGTTTAGGGCACCCTTTGCGTGCACTTTCTTTTTTAAAGAATAACCGGCTACAAGCATGCAGCCCACCCTATAGTAAGTGATCACCGCCGCCCATGAACATGCGCACCTTAGCAGAGGAGTTGCAAATGCGTTGGCGGCCTTAAGAAAGGTGTAGGCTCGTCTTGAAGTTTCCTAACTCGTATCGGTTCGGCTAAGCCGCTGGCGACGGCAGATTCCTGAGATTAGTACTGCACAGCAGGATAAACGCGAAACTTAATGTTATAGTTTTAAATCCGATAATCTTGTATTGTCGTGAACCATCTCTTAGTGTGAGCATTTAATTGGAGCGTTTAGTTGGACTGTTAGTTACGAACGAAACGTATTTTTTTTTAAAGAATATTATCAATGCTATTAACATAACTAATATTCCGGTTAACCACTCCAACTGAGCTGATAATGCTTGTGCCAGGAGATGGTTCACGAAAATAATCTAATGGTGGATTGTAACCTACGACCTTAAGTTACGCAGACCGTACCCTAAACCATGAGACTAATGACGCGTCTCTTACATCTTGATTCCTTCCCGAGGATGTAGGTGACTGCAGTGATCATCCATAACCATCAGTAGAACTGAGTTCATTGATCAGAAAAAGGCAATATGCCTATAACTCACTTCGTCCTAAAATTGCTTAAGTTACGAAATACTTAAGAAATAATACGTTAAACGGGAATTTTTTTTTGTCATTTCGTTGTTCATCCAAATGTGCACATTTAAAAGAGGGCCAAGGAAAACTTGATTGGAACAAAATTAATACAATAATGTTCTTTATTCACGGTATGTTCTTGACCGTATCGTATAAACATTGTCCAATTACGGATCTGATTTATATGACAGTCGTATTTTTTTTTAAATAAAAATTAAAAGTATGCACATGTTTTTAATGTCTATTAAAATTATTACAAATTTTATATAAAACAAAATTATATCCCTACGTCAATATTAATCCAGCACTTTTTTTATTCGTCTTTTTTGAAAAAGAATCCTATCAATGAAAATAACTATTTATCATCAACATTCCCGTGAACCTATCCAACTAAGCTTAAGTAGTTGAAAGGTTCACCAAAAATATGACAATAATTACGCAAGATAATTAATTACAGTACCGTAAACATTCTCGCAAACACTTGGCGTCCCCTTCCCTACTCCGATAAAATTGGAGAATGGTTCCGATGCTGTGTCAAGGGCATCAGACATATACACGAGATACATATACTACTATACTGATTTTCATGATACCATGATGAATTATATATAAAAAATATACGTAACCGAAACTATTAAGCGTCAATATTAGGGTACGGTTTGCTAAACTTTAATCCGTCAGAGGTAACTGACCGAGCCGAGGTTCTGCCCTCACCGGCACCCTCGAGTCAGCTGCTTTCGCGTCCAGGGTAACGTTCCAAACCGAGGCTACCTCTCGGAAACTCTTGTGCTGGTTACCCATAAAAAAGGTCTCGGCTGAGTGCCCTAAGCGTTCGGCCACATTTCAACCCGGTGAAGTTATAAACGCCCTAACAAAAAGTTAATAGTGGCCTTCAGCTATAAAAAAAAGAAAAACAAAAACTACGAAACTTAAGATCGGAGTTTCGGATCCGCCTTTCGAACCATGTCTTAGCAAAAGCAGCTTAGTTGGAATGGTTAACCGGATTTTTGTAATGTTAATAGCACGATTCGATGAAAAAGCGATTCCATATAATTATTTACGTGCGTCATGGTGCAATAGGTTAAACTCTATGGTCTATACCACTTCACTATCGGAAATTTAATCTGTAATTTAAATTGTAATAAGGATGACATACTAGCACACCTTACCAACAGATGATAAGTGATTATAGCTGCTCATAAATACCTCCATCCTCGATAAGGTCTTTACCTTATTCTGTATTACTATTAATACAGATGCTGCTAAGATCGAATCTACTCGTCAGCCGAAATACAGAAGCGTTTATATATATAACACAGGTAATAAATTATGAATATTTACTTATTTAGTTGCACAAGAAAAACAAACAAACAAAAAGGCGGATTTAATGCCAAACTGCATTCTCCACCGGCGTACCTTTGGATTGTGTACAGAATATAAATAAACTATTACGGATGTAAGAAATATACTTAATTTTAACTTTGAAAGTAGATAAAGTAATAAACAATATAATAATTGAAAAAACATTATTTATAAAGTTCAAATCCTTGATTCACCCAAGGCCGTAAAGTCTACGTGACGGCCCGCTCCGGGCTCAAATGTAAAGGACGATGCTCTTCGATACTTTTTTTTATGGCTGATGGTCACTGCTTGTGTTGGTGCAGCCCAAGGGCTTTTAACACATTCACCAGGTCGAAAGGTTCTCCAAATCTTTATTTATGGGTAATCACTACAATGGTTCCCGAGAGCGAGCCTCGGCTTGGACCGTCATCCTGTGCGCGAAAGCGACTGACTCGATGTACTTGATGCGATGCAATATAACTAAAATATTCTAGATGTTTCATCTCTTAGTTACTCTCTAAGTTTCCTAACTTCAATAGCCGCAAATTTCCCGGTGAGACGGGAAATACGCATCCCTCAAATGTCTCTTGAAATTTGGAATCTAGTGTACAGTTTCGAATGACTCTTCGTTAAAAATTAGGTTGGATACTAAATTTTTAACGTTATAAAACGTATGTATTTATTGTATAAACGGTGACAAAAGAGCACACAGTTCACCTAATGTTATGTGTTTCCGTTATTGTTATTCTGTCTGTTTTCATATTTCTTGAAAAATATTTTTTCTTAATGATTTACTAATATTCGACTCAGGTAATATTGTTTAAAGTAATTCATTAATAAAGACATTGCAGTTAATAATAAAAAATAGTACTATTGCAGATTCCATTGATATATTAAAATAAATAGCAGAATTTTAGTTAATGTATATTTTAAGTTACAATTCTTGGACTTTCCAACTTAGAGCAACGCTCGTAACAAACAATGTAATGACGTCATATTTCTTCGTTCGAATGTACTTAATAAATGATTACAAGTTTATTGTGGAATCTACAACAATGAACGGAAAAATCTAATTCATAATAACCTCACGATACCAGAAGTACAGTTCACTGCACTTCTGTTATTCATTGGTTCTTTTTTACCGACTTCAAATAAAAGAATGCTCTGTAGTTGACACTTCGTATCTAGATAAATTAACCAAATTTTGTGTAAAGTACCTTATTTAAGTTAATCACTATAGATAATCTAAGAGGATAGTCCGCCATCAAATTACACGGTGGTTTAGCGTCAGATAGAAAAAATAGTTTTTTTTTAATTTCTCATTCATGCAGGTTTCTTCACGATATTTTTCTTCTGTTTTTTAACAAACACAAGCAGTGTTATTTACACTCCAGTTAACTACTCCAACTAAGCTTAAAATGCTTCAAATGGTTCAAGACAGTCGTTCATGTGTCCGATGAAGCTGTAAGAGCCGCATAGGCTAACAGCATAAACATCAACAGAATCTAGAGACAGTCGTTCAAGTAGTCGATTGGCAGATTGTTTTTTTTTATTAGGGCATTTCAAATGCTGTAGAAATAAATAATAGGATTGTGTTTACGTGTAAATGTGAGGCAGGCATTATTTATAATTATTCTATTTTTTACATAATATTCACATAAATTATTTAGATTATGCTGAATTCTATGACAGTCGGTAACGTCATTAATTTTCAGGAACATTTTTTTGTCATCTGCAAACTTAATGTACTAACATAAACATGAGCTTATGTCGTTACGGTATGCGTTATGTAGGAAGGGACCAAGCACTGATCCTTGTGGTACTCTGACGCAAATAGTTTACGTAGGTACTACGCGCACCACGAATTATTATATATATATATATATATATATATATACAAATATATATACATAAAATACTTGTATACAATAATTTAAAGTGTATACAATTCTGTCTACGCAACTGTACTTGCACTCTGCAGTTAGATAGAAATTGCGTAAACATGTTCGGTTACGATTAATTAGTTACAGGTATATTGTCATGATATTTATAATGATGGGAAAAAATTTAAACGTGCACAAGACGAGCATTCACGTCACAAAAGCTTTTGTGCAATTATCTATTTGAACTTGAACTGAACTTAATCGATGTCGGTAATTTTCCATCTAATTAAAAACGGTGATGTATCGGTATTTTTTTTGTTATAAAGAATTGAAACTCATTGTATTTTCAATACATACTGTATACTCGTACAATATTCGCGCACCAATAAATAATTTAATGAGGGTAGTATATTGCTTAAAGTACCAGGCTGTTTCGTCGCTAGTCCTGGGTTCGATTCCTAGTCGAGGAGCAATATTTTTGCGTCAGTAATTGTCGTTTTGACACGAAGTCAGGGTCTGGAACTCTTCCTCCGAACGTATTTCATTTGCGTTAGTTCAGTACCGTTATTTGCGCTAATGGCTACACTATAAAATATTTTGCGCAGTGGTGGTTCAGATGCAGCCTCAAAGACACGGAAACATACACTATTTTTTTCTTTAGCTGATATCATTAATTTTGCTGCTAATGTAGCTCTAACACTGCTAGAATGGTATTGAGAAAAAAAAACAAATAAGTTATGTCGACAAATTCCGAAATACAAATTGACGGAAATTTGCATTTTTTTAATTTGCTATTCAGTATTTTTTGTGTTTGGTTTTTTTTTTTAAATATAATCATTTTTTTTAAGAATGACGATACGGACTGTGGCTTTCAAAATAAACACATTCTTAAACGAATTATATGTAATATAAAAAGTCTTCCATTTTTTTTATAGTTCGTCTAATAACATGCATCTATGTTAATATGTTTTATTACAACCGCCGTATATTTTTTTCTTTACTTTATCATATGTTTACGAATAGTTTATTTTGCACCTTTTTATATATAATTATGAATTATTTATTTATTTAAACTTTATTCACACCTTACAAAAAGGGATTCAAAGACTCTTAAGCGTCAATATCCTGATGGCTTAGGGTACGGTCTGCGAAACTTAAGGTCGTAGCTTCGAATCCACCATTGGACTATTGACGTGAACGATATCCTGGCACAAGCGTTTTATTCGCGAGTCCTTGTGCTGGTTACTCACTAATTAAAAAGCCCGGTGAAATTGTAAAAGCCCTCGGGCTAACGGCGGCCATAAGCCCGAAAAAAAAGGCACTCTATAGTATCAACTCGTGGCGTGGCGTGAAACTGTGATTGGCTTAGTACATAACATTGTTAAATAAAAAATATATCAGTAAATATATAATAGTATATTTATATATACTATTATAAAATAAATCAAATGGAATTGTTCATTGCAGGTACTAACCACACAGGATTCTTTCTTAGTTCAGAAGCCAGGGAAATATTTAGTGCAGATTATATGTATGCGGTTATGTAGAATAAAGTTTATCTTTTATTTATTTTAACTAAATTAGAATGTTGTTGGGTTTGCCTAAACACTAAAGTAGATCGTTTCTATATTACACATATGTTTGGAATGGACAAGGGGGTAATTGTGATATTTCTGGGTTATTATATTCGATAACCTTTCTTCCCCATCGGTTATCGGTTCTGCAAACTATATATTAGACGACTCCTAGCAACTTCAGCTTTCTGTTCCTTTGTGCAATGTCGGTTACTTTAGTACGTCTGCGGATGTTCACACCTATGTACATTGAATTATGATTTTGTAGAGTTTATTTTAAATTATTATTTCCCGACATTTCTAGCGCTTTAATTTAATCCTAGTTACGTGGTCACCGAGGTGATTGACGTCCTGACGTCATTGTTAACCCCGACTACAGTTACCTTTCAAGTAATTGTTTTCGGTTACCTTAGCGGATATTCAAGCTCAAACTTACTTACTTAGTAATTCAAATTCTAATTGAATGTCTCAGCAATGAATATAGGTAACTCTTGATATGTCCGCGATTACATTCGCGGAACACATCGCATTGAGTGCGAGCGATACGCAGTTTAAGTTTGACATAATTCAGCCAATTTAAAGGTCATAAATACTGTTACATATAAACTTGAACTATTTTGAATTTGAAACACGTATATTATTTTAAAAACTTCTTTCGATTTTGCGCCATTTCACATATTTTTTCGTGTTCATTATCAATTTACAATATGGAATTGAGTGTTAAAGAAAATAGGATTACAGTGATCGCCTTGCACAAACTGGGTATGGAGCCGTCGGTCATATTCCAGACACTTCAAAAGCTTGGTGTCAGCCGTATGTTCGTATATCGTACTATCAACAGATACAACAACACTTCCTCTGTCGAAGACCAGAAAAGATCGGGGCGAACGCGTGCTGTTAGAACTACAAAGGCTGTTAATGCTGTTAAAGCCAGAATTCGTCGAAACCCGATTAAGAAGCAAAAAATCTTATCGCGAGATATGAAGATTCCGGCTAGGACTCTATCGCTTATTATAAAACAAGACCTGAAGCTCGGTGCTTATCGTCGATATACAGGACATGCCCTAAATCAATCTTTACAATTAAAGAGAGTGGATCGAGAGAAATATCCCCTTTACCGATGAAAAAAAAATCAAGATTGAAGAACAATACAATAAGCAAAATGATAAAATGTACGCTCACAGTTCTAAAGAAGCTGTTCAATTGGTCGGAAAGGTACAACGTGGTCATCATCCTGCGTCAGTGATGGTTTGGTGGGGCGTGTGGGGGGAGTCACAAAACTATTATTTTGTGAAAAAGGAGTGAAAACTTCAGCCAAAGTGTATCAAGATACAGTCTTGGATCATGTTGTGAAACCTCTCAGTAATACACTTTTTAAAAATATAAATTTTAAAAATATTACATTACTTCATTAAAAAATAAATGCATTTTCATTTATAACAGAACTTATGGTTGGGCTAGGTATATATTGAGCCAAGTTTATCTCAATACAATACTGAAAACGATAACCTATTTAGATCAATAAACTTGCACAAAAGCACAGAATACACACAATTTAGTAATTGTGGACAAATAGACAAATCTTTAGGATCTTAGTATATTTATATATAATGAACCACACAATGAATGCGGTGTTAATCGGTCATTGCTAGATAAAGTTAACTATAGCAGGAGTTGTTACATTGTAATATTTAGAAAGGTTCCGTACCTAGAATTCAAAATTGCAACACGAAGATTCAAGTACACTAACTCAGAGAGTTATTGTGTAATATTTAAATATACAAATTTACCTTTATTATACTTTATGTAATTTATGATTTTTATGTAATAATTTATACGAATACAATACTTACACCCATAAAACCTTGTAATGTAATGAAAATATATATAGAAAAACCTTTATAAATGTGATTTACATAAAACGTGCATTTTTTAATGTATTATTCTTTTAATTTAATCGTAAACATGCACGTCTTATAATAGTAAAAATAATTAAGAAACACTTTTAAATATCTTAATTGGGTTTGTGTAGTAAATGTATTTTTAAAGCTCACAAAGTTTTTTAATCACCGATGGAATATTTTAAATTTTCAATAATGTTACTGGTTAAAAAAAATATATCATTTATGTGATAATATATGAAATAGTAAATATTAGTGCCCTGATAGGTATCACTACACGTGTATGAATTACAAAAGACTTCCAACACTACCAAGACTTGGGTGTGATAACACAAACACACCTATCCGCTCTCAAGCAACGGCTTTGGCCTCTAAGCTCGTAGATAACGAATCTATCCCACATCACGCATACGATAACGTCACATTGTGATCTAGGCAGCGCAGTGGTTCCGCCAATTGCAGCGTATCGGCTGATCTAATTGGGGATATCACAAGAGAACATAGGAAAGTTAATACGGAAATTAATAAAATTCATTCGAAACTATCTGAATTAGAACAATCACTTGCCATACCACAATACAGTGTGTACCAGAACATAAGTGAAAATCTTTACAGCGGCCTACATCAACTAGCTACCACTATTAAGTGTCCAATAACGGATTCCAATCTTCAATATTGTAGCCGTATTGCGGTCACTTGCAGTCCTCGCCAACGTTCAATTCTGGTCAAATTTAAAAGCCGCCGTCTGCGCGATACCTAATGGAAACAATCAGGGTAACAAGTCGAATATCGGCCATTTGGGCTTTCGATGTAACAAGAAAAATCCCGTGTTTGTATCAGAACATCTAAATGCAGAAACGAAGTTGAATACGGGTGACTTGTGCTTTGGAGGTAACAAGAGAAACCCCGTGTTTGTATGAGATCATCTAACGGCAGAAACAAAGTTGAATACCGGTGACTTGGGCTTTGGAGGTAACAAGAAAAACACCGTGTTTGTATCAGATCTAACTGCAGATTGTTTCTGTCGCTGCATGCCGCCGCATGGCATACGGTCAAGCAGCTGAATTTTTAATTTGTTTGAGTGCGTGTCGTGACGGTGTTTCTTAGGAAAACAGAAATCTCAAATTTTATTTTTGTAAAGTTTTTTTTTTAAAACGTCGGAGTTCGTTTTAAAAAAAAAAAAATAGACCTTAAAAAAGTATTATTCATTGCTCTTTTTTACCTTATCGTCCATGTTTCAATTGTGCCTACCAAACTGTACATGGTTTAAGAACTAAAAATATTCACTTTTTCAGTCACGTTGTTCGTAACAACAACGATATGATAACTCGTAAGTGTAACTTGGTTAAATAGCAACGTTTTCGATTCTGAATTGTTTGATAGTCAGTATATTGTTTATAGATGTGACAGAGAAACTAGCGGTTAACATAGCAAAAAATTAAATGGCGGGGTCGTACTTATTGCTGTTTCTAAACGGTTACATTCCAGACGTCTGCAAGGCTTCTAGCTACAGATTAAATGGGTTTCCTCAACCGGAAAATTCAAATTAATTTTGTTTTAAAAACATGACATTCTTTTTCCAAAGTCAGTCTTTTGTTTATTGATTAGATTTGTATTTTCATTACGTTTGAACATTTTTACTCATAATGGATACTTTAAATATTCGTGTAATTATGGAATGTGAGTTCTGTCGTGGCATCAACGCGGCATAAACGGCACGTAACATCAAAACATTTACGGAGAGAACTTTACAAACGAACGCACAACCCGTTATTGGTTTGCCCGGTTCCGTTCTGGAAATTTTTATTTGAAAAATGAACCTCGTGGTCATCCGGACACTTTGGTCAACAATGATGAATTAAAGGCGATTGTGGAAGCTGATGATACTCAATCTACAACCGAGCTACTAGCAGCTTTTGATGTTGACATCAAAACAATATTCGTCTATTTGCGACAAATTGGCAAGGTAAAAAAGCTTGATAGATGGGTGCCCCACGAACTTAACTTTTTGAGACCTGCCTCGCGCTGCTCAACAGTCACAAAAATTGAAGAATTTTGAACCGAATTGTTACGTGCGTGAGAAAGTGGATTTTTATCGACAATCGAAAGCGCTCAGCAAGTTGGTTAACTCCTGGTTCAGCACCAAAGCAATTCCCTTAACGAAAAATTACCTCTAGAAAGTTGATGGTCACTGTTTGGAGGTCTAGTGCCAGTGTGATTCATCACAGTTTCTTTACCAAACGGCATTACTGCAGATGTGTACTGTGAAGAACTGAAGACAATGATGGAAAAGCTCGCACATCTGCAACCAGCTTTGGTCAATCGGTCATCCCCGCTGCTCCTACATGACCCCATACTGCATACGACCAGACCCTAAACCGACTATTACTTTTTTCAAAAATTGGACAACTTTTTAGCGGGAAAAAAAATCATGTTATAAATTATATTAAACTCCAACTAAGCTAAATATATGTACTTGTGCTCGGGGATAGCTTACGACTCTATTGGAATGGCCGAACCTATAACGTTGACTTTCGCGCCCGTATTCCAAGCCATTGGGCTATTGTCACTTGGAAAAAAATTCAAGGTATCTTTTTTAATTATTATTTTGTATACTTCATTAAATTTTATTTCGATTTTTTTTTACAAAATATTGTAATCAATACAATGTTACATATATTTTAACCAATATAATGTTTTACAAGAAAAAAAATATAAAATAATTAATATAAATAAATGAATTGTGAAAAAAAAATTTTTGTCTTTAACTTTTGTACTGTTAAATTAAATAAATAAAATTTTAATATATTATTTAAAATAAAAAGAACATCAACAACAAAAGAAAACGATGCTTATTTTTTATATATTTCTACGTTTAATTTTTTTTTTTTTGAAAAGTGTAAGTAAAATAAATAAAAATTCTGACTTACCCGTTAACTCCAATGCATTCCCCGTTGTCAACACTACTAATAGTAACCACAATACACCCATCACTGTGAACTTACATGCAAAGTTAAGGACTAAGCACCGAGCGAGCAAATGGGGAACCTTGCGGACAGCCTTCCAATATATACGTAAAATCAAATCTGCCGCGCAAACTAGTTCTGACGTACACAGTGACAAGCTGTGCTCGCGCATTCACTTGTCACTGTCAATTTTAAAATCATTTTTTTTAATGAATTAGTATGAAGATCACATACTATGTATTTTGCCAGATGAAAAGTAATTCTTATTGACAGACTCTCAAATTTAGCTTCGAAAAATAACCATCCTTGGATATTTACATTTTGTTAACTTACCAGACGAATCCCCACATGAATTCACGATTAAAAATAACATAAATCAAATATTGTCTTTGGAAATCGAATCAAGGTTCCGCGACTTCTTCTTTTTTTTCTAAAAAAAACGCAATATAATTTAAAATAATGTAAATTCTTGAATAAATAAGAGCTCTACATGACCAATAAAGTTCCGGCCAAAAACTCCATGCAAATACGATACGATCTAGCTTTTACTTTTTTAATTATTTTAGAGTTAAAGGACGTGGGATTGTTAGCTGGCATTTTAAAGCTGTGTAGTTTAAACAAGGATTTATTTAATAAATCTAAAAACTGATGTTTGACGTCCACGCATATAGTTTCTTTTATCGATATTTATTTGATTCGATTGATTTGATATTGAATGTTAGTGAATAATATGTTTTAACTATTCAATACACTTCATTTGTCATTTTAGTATTTGATTTGTTGAAAATAAATACCGTTTGTCGGTCTGTGACAACGTCATAATTGCAACTATTTTAAATTGTTTTGTTGAATTTTGGGGATGCTAGAAAGCTTTTCTAGTTTTATGCTAGGATTCTAATTTTAAGTATTTAATTTTATTTACGATATATATTACAAAGAACACAATATGCACTCATATTATGCGATTTCTATTTCAAATAACCAAAAAGTGAGTCGAATTGGATTCGAAATTATATTTATAATTCTAAGACGTTTAATTCTGTGAGGAGGAAGCTGCAAAGAATAGACATGTTACCGTTACTGTAGTAACATTATTTTAATGACAATGTGTCCTTAAATAACGAATAGTATTTAGTAATGGCAACTTGGATAGCCTGAAGGATATCATATACTATCGAAAATATATATTAATTTAAATTGGTATACCTTTAAATTTTATTTGGCCTTTATGTCTCTATCCTTAAGAGTATTTTCAATGAGCTGACTCAATGGAGATAGATCACGCCCTCACAGAATATCAGTGTGAATTGTCAATATAAGGCCGATGTGTTTCGTGTGATGAGTGGCGTAACATCCCATCCCTGAGGGCGAGAAACCAGTATCTTGAGTCTTTGTTAAAGATATACATGTTGGGTATTAGATATTTATCATCAAGTGAACTGAATCCTGTGTTGCCATCCCTAATATTATAAAAAAGGTAACTTTCTGTTTCTAACCCATGATTGTCAGAAAATGCCACGAGGCATTAAGTCTTGTATCTTGTAAATAATTTAAGGTGACATAACCTTAAGAATTTTAATAGAATTTAAGTCTTTTTGTAAGTATTATGATCATTCTAATTATGTTCGCCTATTAATTATTGATGGCATAAGTTTTTGAATTTGTTTCCTTGCGTTTTATAATTTAATTTAGATGATAATTATAATAATGATTGATTAATGATATATTAAAATTATCATTTAAATATAGCCAGTTTGCTGTGTCCAGAATTTATCGGTGATACCAGGAGACTGGTAGCTTTAACCGAAGAAGTGGATACGACAGAAGAAGGTGCATATGAGAGAGGGATGACTGATTGATGATATTGAGATGCGCTCAGTACTTCACTTAGAAATTGGATATTAGGGTATCATGTCATTCCTTACGCAGGCTTTGTAGGTGAAAACTTTGCGCAAACAATGTGCAGGACATTTTCCGTCCATATTGCAGCTTCTGTTCGGCGATACTTGCCTGGAGGTCGAAAGCACGTAGTATATATATATATATATATATATATATATATATATATATATATATATATATATATCTATAAATAATTATAGTTTAAGAAATTAATTATCAAACAGACAGACGTATTGTTTGTCGTTTTGCATATTGATTATATATTCCGTCAAGATATTGCAAATTACGTTGATTTTTATAACAGTACTTAAGGAAAGATCCGTTTCAATATTATCCCATTATACTTGTTGTTGTTTGAATCGATCGTGTTGCGGGCACTGGATTCGATCGGAGCCGAGGATAAATATTTATTTAAGTCATCTAGTTATTATCATATGACGTAACATTTTTATATTATTATAATAGTAGTGACAAACAAACACACAGTTCACCTGATAGTAAGCGATAACTGCGGCCCATAATATCTACATTGTTACTCCTGGGGACTTAGATGGCATTTCTTTTTATAGAATAGTTGCGAGCAAACGAGCGAGCAGCATGCCTGGTGGCAAGTGATCACCGTCGCCCATGGACGTCAGCAACACCAGAGGAGTCGCATATGCACTGCCGGCCTTTGAGGAGGGTGCAGGCTCTTTTCTTGAAGGTCCCTAAGTCGTATCGGTTCGGAAACACCGCTCTCGACCGCTGATTCCACAGAGTAGTTGTGCGAGAAAATCGTGCCTCGTTAACTGCAATTGGGTCGTAGTATCCCTACACTCAACATTCGAAACACAGGAGTGTTATGATGCTATTTAACGCTGGTATTTTGTGAGGTCGTGGTCCTGGCCCGGTTAAATCGACACGTTCATGATGTAGACAGAAGCTAACTGCGTGTGTTTTTTTACCACAGTTAGATTAGATTTTCTGCTTATCGCCAGATGATGTCAACTGTGCGGAATATATTATAGTGCCGTAACCATTTGCGCAAACATAGGCACCCGGCATCCCTACCCTATTCCCATGCAACGCGTGTGCAATGAGACCGGAGAAAGGTTCGGATGCAGTGTCAGGGACACGGGACATGTACACAACACACCCAGACCGGATAACTAACAATTAGTGATACAAAAATATTGCATAGAATCGAACCCAGGACCCGCGCCGTGCAGCGAGACACTTAACTGGGTAGGTAACTTCTGCACTACACGGTCGTTAGACCAGAGGAACGTCATATGAAGGCGTGATATTTTATTCACTGTTAAGTAATAAACATGTTATTTCACATTCCAATATTAACTTTTTTATACACCATTGTCTGTTAGACGCGTAAAAAACATACAAGGTGTATTCATATTTTTTTAATATTAATTTGTAGTGTACCTTATTATCATAATTTGATCCGAGCATCAGCTGTTTTTGATTTTGTGTTTCATTGCTGGTTTTTTTTTATAGTAAAGTAATGTATTTTTTATGAAACTATCGTTTCATTTAGCTGTACTAACATGATGGAGCGTGAATAATGCTAAAAAAACGTTTTAAAAAATATGTTTTTGTTTTAATCAGGATCGATTTTTTTTCCCTCCCATCATCAAAGGTGTCATTAGTACTATCGTCCGTCTTCGTTTTCGGAAGCGGTCTCCTAATACACGGTATATAATAATAATAATATTCATTTATTAGTTCTTGGCACACATAAATAGAAAAATCAGGTACAGTAAAAACAAATATAACAAGAAAGTAAAATACTTTTACCAAATCAAAAAAGAGAACAAAAAATTATACATAAATGGAAGACAAATGAAAACCTTTTGTGCGCCAAATAAAGAAAACGATCTCGACTCAGGTACTGTTGTGACTTGGGGTCACAACCCTGATCTTCCGGGAACCCTGCATAAGAGAAGTGGCAGCCCTCATAACTATAATGGCAGCACAAAAATAATAAACAATAAAATAACATGAAAGTTGACAAGATAAAGTTTGTAAGTAAAGATAATATTGCGTTTTTAACACCTTACAAAAAAAAGTCAAACAACCTAAAGAAATAAATCCCACTAATGGGCATAACCCTCCAATTTACTACTACTGCGTAGATGGTATTTAAAAAAAAAATCTCCTTTTTCTACGCCACCTAGCACATAGTAATTGAGCAATAAATTCATGTATTGATAATTTTATATCTTTATTTAATATCATAATAATTTAATATCAGGTACGGTCTACGTAAGTAAGGATCGCAGTGGGTTCGAATTCGCATTTAGATTATTTTCGTGATCTCATAGCACAAGCGTTTTTAGCTTAGTTGTAGTGGTTAATCGCAATATTAATAATGTTAATAGCATTGCTAATAATAATAATAATAATAGTGATATTGATGTAGATAATTCTTAGTCAGAAGCAACTGACCGAGCCAAGGTTCGACCCTCTCGGGCACCCTCGAGTCAGACGCTCTTGCGGAACAGGGTAACTATAGTTCAAAATAATAGTTTTAATGATTAATTAAAAACAAGAATCAAACATTGTGGAATGTCTTTAGTTATGATTAATTTCAATGAAACTAATTTTACGGAAGGATGCTTTGATTTTGACTTTTCAATTCGTTGCGAAACAATTAACTTAAAAGATAGTTTACTTTAGTCGGTGTTGACATTGACGTCAGCACGTCAAACACCTCGGTGACCATGTTACTGATGATTGACATGATTGTTAAGGCACGTAGAAACGTCGGGATTTTTTTTTAAAATAAACTCGATAAAATCCTTATACAATCTTCATACGTGTGGATATCCGAACAGTAGAAGAACTAAAGTAACCGACGTAGCAAAAAGAACAGTAAAGCTGAGGTCGCAGGGGCCAGCTATATAGCTCGTAGAACCGATAACCGATGAGGAATAAAGGGTCTCGAATAGCATAATAACCCTGAGCGATCGTAACAACTCTCTTGTCCAATCCAAACACTGCATAATATAGAAAAGATCCACTTTAGTGTTTAGGAAAATCCAACAACATTCTAAATAAGATAAAATAAATTAAAAATAAACATTTTTCCACATAACTGCAAATAATCTGTACTAAATGACTCCCTAGCTTCTGAACTAAGAAAGAATCGTGTGTGGTTGGTAAATACAATGCACTATTGTATTTCAGTAATACTAAAAAAAAAAAGAAAGTAAAATAGTGTATCAAACGCACATCATCGCACATCACCTGGTCAGAAAAAAATGAACATTATTAATTTTCTATCAGGGTAAGTCTAAAAAAAATGATTCTTTGCCGAGCGACCAGTGAAGCTTTTTATATAGAATAGGTGGCAAACGAGCAATCAGCTTACTTATTGGTAAAATGTATTTATATCTACGTGTATATGTACATATATATATATATATATATATATATATATATATATATATATTTTCTTATTTACAAAGTAGGCACCAGAATGTCTCTCCATGCCACGGGTGGACTGGCAGAGAATGCCATTAAGTCCGCCCTCTGTATCCCTTTTTGTAAGGTGTGACCAATAAAGATAAAATAATTAAATAAATAGAATCCTTATTCAATGTATATATAAGTGTGGATATCCGCAGAAGAACTAAAGTAAGATAGCTCAAACTATCACTAAGCTGAAGAGGCAATGTATCGGCCATATTGCTAGTAGAACTCAGTGTAGGACACTTGTGGGAAGTCGATGGAGTCACCTGTCTCAGGATCGTACTCTGGCAGCCTGCGGGGAAGGCCTATCTTCATCTAGCAGCAGAACTAGTTTAGAAAAAAAAATGGTTGTAATTGTATCGTTTTAAATGAAAATTTACGATCGCGGAAGGGATATTACAATCTGTGTCTAACACAGACTATAGAGGGAATTAAAAAAAAATCATGATTCCTTTTTTTACCGAGCCGTGGTAACTGTTCACACATGTGAATATTTTTTTTATTTTTTTTATTTTTTTTTTGTAAGTTTTTAATTATATATTTGGCACAATTTATTGTGAATAGCCCATTACAAGAGTTAGATTACATTCAATTCACTGACAAGATTCAGTACTAATGATGTTCATTGTATGAAAGTGCAAAAACAATTTTTGCTCGCAACGGACCAACCGTATAGTTTTCGTTAGAAAATCACTTTCGATGAATTTGTATATATATTTATTATATATAAACTTTAATATATTTATCTAAAAAGGATAGGCAATACAATAAAAAAATCTTTATTATCTTATCACAAAGGACTTACATTAGCTACATCAATTTTAACATTAGTAAGGAAACCAACTAATAAAGGCCTAGACTGAGCGCCATAAGCGCTCGGTCACCTTTCAACCCGGTGAAACTGTAAAAGTACTTGGCCTAACAGCCTATATATATTAATCCCACTGATGATGCTGTTAGCTGCCCGAAGGCTTTTACAACCTACACCGTATGTAAAGGTGGCCGAGTGCTTAGGGTGGTCAGCGGAGAACTTTCTAAGTAAGCTGAATCGAGGCTATGCCCGAGAGGGCCGGACCACAGCTCTATTAGAACGTCTAATGGAATAATCTTAATAGCATTTAAAATATGTTGTCCCACCATTTCGTAATGCGGTACCGCTGGAGAAAAAGTGGCGCGAGAAACGACAGCGACACGCTTTATGTGACTAATTGTATATAACTGGCGAATTTGTATATAAAATGTGTCGGTATATATTCTAAGCTTTAAAGTTGATATGCCGAAACTATGTATTAGTGGAGGCAATCCTTTCCTCGGGCTTGCGATTATGGTCTCTAAGCATCTGGGCTAGTGTGGTCACATCGACGCCTTTAAAGACGGCGACGAAGCGGTACACCAGTCCCAGGTCACTTACCCTTACCGTTGGCCGGCAGGGGGCTGCTTAGCCGTCTGAGCAACAGAGACGGGGATATAGAGGGTTTGCTACGCGAAGCGTAGCGGGCGGATTGGCTTAACAGCTGGTGCGGGTGAGGGTTTTATCGCTGCCCGTGTTGGCTTAGGAGCCTCAAGGCAGTCAAGGTAATTGGTTGTTTGACCCTCTTAGGCGTTACAGAGGATACATGCGTGAGGGCCAACAGTGGCCAGGAGGGCTTTGTCGCTTGATCTGGGACAATTGATAGTACGATCATGATGGCACTTGACTTACCTAGGATTGCCGAATCAGTTGCGCGCGGAGTGTCCATAATGGTTTTATCTGTGAGGTAGCAGGGTTTGGCTGTGAAGCAGCAGGAGTTGGCTATAAAGCAGCGAGAGTCGGCTGTGGAACAGCTGTGCATGGCTGTCACACGCAATTTGCGTGGGATAGCAATGTATTCACGTGAAATCATATTATACCCACTACGTAGAAACTGACAAACAAACATGGACAAATGGGCATCTTATGGGCGCATTTTATTTTCGTCCACTATCCTGTCATCCATGTGAATCTTGTCATACATGTTAAGTTCCTCCAATATAATAAAACAATCTAAATATACGATTACAGCCCTGGGTCGTAGTCGGGTAAGAGCTAACAAGTGTGTACCTTGTTTGTTTTTGTTGTTTTTACTACGCTATTGTGTATAATGAACCGCATGTAATAAGACATAAAAAAACATATCCCGTTATGTTTCTGTGATCTATTTATTAAGGCAGTAAACGAGTTTAATTGTTGTCGCTACATACAATATGTTAATATATGCAATTAACATATGGGACGTTTCCTTAAAAATAATCGTACTTAGCAAAAGCGATTTAAAACACGCACTATAATTTTGGCGTTTACAATATTACATTATTCGACCACGGCGTTATCTTCCGGTTATCACCAGATGACATGAACTGCGCAGTATATTTTATAGTGCGCTGAGCATTCGCGCAAACACATGGGCGTTCAGTAGTCACCATTTTTAATTTCCGATGTGATGCATGTGCCATAAAATGTAGTAACAACACACCCAGACCCGAAAACCAACGATATGTGATACTCAAATATTGTTCCGCGACTGGCAACCTAACCCGATACAGCAGCCTGGCACTCTAACATTTTTTTTATTTTCTAAAATTATTAATTATGATAAGTTATCGTACATATTTGTCTGTTTACGCATGCTGTAACTACCTTTAAGTGGAATCATGTTACCCTTATTAATAAGATATTGTTATAATTAAGTACGAAACAACGTTGTTGTGTTATTTGAAATAAATAAATAAATAAAAAGTATATATATAAGTATGGTATGAGGTTATAAACTATTTGTGTGCATTTCATCTCTCTTCTGTTCAGTCGTTTTTTCATGATAGTGTACCAAAGATACAAACATTTATAATGTTGGTTATAATTAATAATTAATAATAATAATTTCAATAGTCTCGAACGCGTGTATATAACGGATACAAAATCGCAGTCACAGCTAAGTATTGTATAAGATCTGTTTCGTCTGGTGAGTTGGCAGTAATGCAGATGCGTTGTCACCCGTGAGGACTAAGATGGAATGTCTCGTCTCCGGATGCCTACATCCACTAGTTACGATATGTTGCGGCAGCAGGGATATGTTGTTATGTGTGGCCGTGTTCCTTACTGGTTAGAGCTATTTAATCTACAGCGTGGTTCTTCCATTGTTCCATTTAACACAATAATATTTGACAAGCTACCTGGCGGTGGACACGGCTGTACGTAGTAGCGTTCAAACTGCTTTTCCACCATCGCCAGGGAGCGATCATAGTCCAGGGGACTCTTCTCTTCATCACTACCAGGCAATGAAAAAGAAAAATACCATGAAAATAAATTCAAATAAATATCTTTAATACAAAAGGGCGTTTAAATATAATAAAAGGTTAATCGATAATCCGAAATTATTTAGGAAGTACGACGGTAAGTTTTATCGTTCATTAAATTTTATACAGTAGGCCGAGAAGGTCACATTTCCTTGCTCACACTAGGTCAAATATTCATAAGGCACAAGAGATGAATCTGGCAAGGTGAAATTGTTAAATATCACGAGATAGCTGGTTTTATGTGAGTAATTTCTTATATTCAATGACGTATTAATTAATAAAACATACGGCGTATTTAATTCAAAAGTTTTAAAGGCGAACTGGCCGTTCGATAATAGACCTTGGTGTGTTTTGACTTATTTTATCATAATCTTTCCTACGGAACCCGTAGTAGTTTAATGCACGGTACGCGAGTGAATCGAGTGTGATCGCCGGTGACGGTCTGCGGTGCAGGACGACATCGTGAGGAAACCCCCAAACTATTAGGCTATTACTACTAAGCTTGTATATTTTTTTTGTTTATTTCTATTAATATTTTGAACTAACTGTTGCTCGCAGCTTCCCATACGTATATATATATATATATATATATATACATATATATGTATACATTAGAATAAGACTCGTAGTTTGAGTAGTAGAAAAAGCTAAAGCCGTGTAACGAAACCATAGCGCGATTCAGAAACAGTGCACAACGCCATCTATCGAGTTTAGATGTTAACTTATTTATAATATTTTTTCCTAAACTTTATATAAGCTTTCATATTGAATTTCATGCTTCTTCCTTCAAAAGTGACGAACTTCCCATAAAAACTTTCAATCCCTAATTCATCGTCTTGGGGAATATTTTCGAAAAACTCCGACATACGTATACATTTAATTCTAATTCTAAATAGGTATATGAACTTTCGTGTTTCTTACTTTGAAAATGACGGACAACCGTTCATGCACAATGTTACCTCCTAACGAGGGAAATTTCCAAAATTCCTTATTTAGTATTGTTTACATGTTGTAAAAGGCATCAACTGCCAATTTTTTTCGGTCAGTCAGAACAAGTAATTATTTTTATTTATTTAACTTTTATATACACAAAGCATTTATATAAGGGAAGTAATATAGGTAAGATATGTACAAAGGCACAGCTTATTATACAATTAAAATCTCTTCCAGCAGACCTGCTGTTGGACTTATAGGGGGAAAAGCAACATAGTGTATTAAGAAAAAAAGAAATAAAGAAAAATAGAGAAAGAAAAAATATAACTAAATACAGGAGTATATTTATTTACAAACATGCATACATTTATTAATTAATACATAAATAATAAATATATATATATATATATATATATATGTATATATATATATAAATATAAATAAATATATATATATATATATATATATATATATATATATATATATATATATATAGCATACAATAAAGCTAAAATTTTATTTCATTATATATTCAACTGGATAAAGATAAGTAGTGTTCATTCACTAGTTTTTTAAATAGCATCACAGTTCTTGTGGCACGATTTCTGTCATGAAGGAAAGAATTATATACGTCTAGATAATAAAACTATCCATAATATCTCTCATTTAAATGCTTTTATTTAAATGATTCCCAGAGGGAGTTTTTCGAAGACGTTATTTATTGTATTGAGTAATTTTGTCACCCACAAACGAGCACACGGTTCATCTGATGGTAAGGGTCTCTTTAGACCTGTGAAGACAACGCATCTGGTAGTTTATCGATGATGAACGTGGGTATTAATCCTCCATAAACAATCATAGGGCAGATGCGTTGTCACCCCTGAGGGTGATAACTTGTTTACTTCGTTTACACCTATCTCACAGAATACCATTTTCTGAGATAGTGGTAATTCCCCTGTCAATCCGATCCATGCGTGCACCAGCGAGAAACGAACTGCAGCACGACTCTACCATATAAATGCTGTTGTTCCCCGATATCGAACTGTACTGGGACCACTACGTCAGGAGTCCATATGTACTATTATCGAACACGGTTATTGATACAAAATTACAAAGGACAAGATTAAAGGTATGTAGGGCGGAAGTGACGAAATAATCTATATACAAACTTCTGGAGTAGCATATCTCAATAAAAAATAAACACACACACTGAACTCGTTAATCGAGTTAATAATTAAGTAAGTATTTTTACAAGTTGTCAATAAGTTGTTTTGAATTATTAATGATTCCTAAAAAGGTTTGTGTTTTTTTAGTTTTACTTCAACGTAGTGGTGTGATGTTACCTTAGATAAAGTATTAAATGAATCTGACATCTATGTCGGTGAGGGATAGAACATATTACGTCACAGAACGAATACGGAAGAACTTCAGTCACTTATTACCCAGGCAAATTCAAAATCTAGATATGAACAGATATCTAAATCAATATTTAGGATGCAAATGCGTAATCATCCTTAATAACAGATGAAATAAGCGTCACTGATTATTGGGTGCCAGTATCCCCACATATTTTCCTTCATCGTGTAAGTAAGACAGAGACAACAACGTATCAGTGTCTCTTTTCTTTTAACATGTCATGCGGAAATTTAGTATACTGTCAGTTATTTGAAGATATTTATTGTTATCCACGTATGGTTGGTCAATAAAATAAAGATTAAATATTATTTTTAAAATTAGATATAATGCTATTAATAAATCCATATACATATTCAATAAAATATAATAAAAATAAATACTCGTATATAAATACCAACCAGACGGGAGTCCCTCGATAGCGGAGTCCACACGGCCTAGGGTTAGAGAGAAAGGGAAAGAAACCGGCGTACGATACGAGTGGTGTTGATTTTTACCTTGTCCGTTCTACATTTAAAATTATTTATGGAAAGTATATTATGTTTTTCGTATTTTATATGTAACAAGTTCCAATAAAATCCCTTTGGTTGTACTGTTTGTATCTAGCTGGTTTTGATGCCATTAGTGGGGGATGACCTCTCGCTTCCAGCTCTTATTAAGGCTAAAGTCGAAAGCGAGAGGTCGTGGAACGCCGGTGTTTCCTTCTGCGAATAAGTAATATCGCAGAAGGAGGCTGCAGAAAGGGAGAGAGAGAGATCGTCTGATCTCCCTATTTGCAGTCAGGGAGCCGGGCGACGGATGAGGGTATACCATGCTCTTCTTCAACCACCCTAACCGACGCAGAGGCGGCAGACACGGGAGTTGTCCGTTGCCATGAAATCAAGGCCTCGAGATGGCGCGTGCGTTGTTTATGCGCGTCTATACCTGAAGAAGGGATGGGGAGCTCCGGATCCGGCACTCCATCAGCAAAGTGGGGCCTGCAGCGGGCTAACGCTACCGTCACCCCTGCGGCGGAAGGGTATCCATAAGGATATCCCCGTATATAAAAAAAAACATCATATAGCCCTGACCGTGCACCCTTTATAATTATGTTAGGCTAAAACATGGAATACAATTCTCGTGTACGAGCATGGCCATCCCAGTACCAGATTCTTTCAATTCTCTCAAGACATCCAATTACCAAGTACATTCCGATCGGCTTGATTCATTGGCCTAGAGAATAAATCTTGCATTCCCATGTGTCATCTATAGCCTTTACGACGACCGCGTGGTGTTCTTGCCTGCGTCGCAGGACCTGGATTAAATTCCCAGCCGAGGAACAATATTTGTTGATCACAAATTGTAGGTTTTTAGGTGTTTTGTACGTGTGTCCTGTGTTCCTGAAACTGCATATAAATCCCTTCCCTTCAATCTTATTGCACATGCATAGGCATAGGGAAGGGGAGGACAAGTGAGTGCTTCTGCGTTTGCGCAAATGCTTATTGCACTATCAAGTATTATGCGCAGTTGACGTCATCTCGACGATCATCGAAATCGATCAAGGGGGCATCACGTGGTAAAAAAAAAGGTGCAGTCATGTTTATTACAATTAGAATATCAGCAGACCGAAGATTTACTAGCGCCACTCAAATAGTTTATTTCGGCCACATATCTCCAGGTACTTCCATAAAACTCAAACTCACCCACAAGCTTCGTATCAGAACTATGCACAGAAATATGACCACATAATCTTGTCATTACTTCTGCCTTTTCTCCAATTGTATATAACATGCCCTAGTATGGATAAATTTTATTTTCCGCTTATGTAGTCATAGATAACACGGAAGGCCACGACCCTGCACGACAGGTGTGTAACCTAGTTCAGGGTTCAACAAGATACCCTTCTGTTTCTGTTTCTCTTTTATTAAAATATATATATAGTATTGATTAGTGGTGCATATCTCAAGTTTCCTAAACCTTGCATATAAAACGAAAATTTAATCGGAAATTGAGTCTTACGATTTGTAACCGGATCTTTATTATTGTATTCGTTTTTGTGACCTGTAAATATTGTTCGCAGCGGACACAAAACTGTAATTCTGCTCGTTCTTTTGCGTATTTTCGTCTATTTGACAATATAACAACCTTTTATTATCAACTTGAACTTTTAAAACACTTCCTTGCCTTAACAAAAATTAAATAAGAACTTAATATAGTCGTTTATAAATAATGGGTCGGGGAAAAAGGTTTTTCGTGTTTTATATATAAATTCAAGACATTTTTTATTATAGTTTATTTACATTTGATTGCAATAAACGTATATGTGCCATTTTGTACAATAACTTGTGGCCATTTTGTAGGTAGTGACATAATCTCATTAATGTAGAAATGTTGGGACTTCTGATCAAAAAGTTGCGACAAGTAGATTTGACAGTCCCTTGACGTTAACCTACACTACCTTAAAAATTTTTGAAGAGACTGAAACAGGTTAAAACCTGGGGGTGTAAGGTCAGGGCTATAAGGTGGATTGCTGTTGGTGCATTAACATTTCCCAACAAAGCACTCTCATTATTTGCTGAGTGGCTAAAATGTGTGTGGTCTGGCGTTATCATGATGACAAACCCCACCCTTTCTGTGATACACTCATTTTGGCGGACATATACAATAGAAAAACGGCGATAAATCGTTATTTTTATGTTTTTAAAATGTCATCACCAGACAGATACTAACAGTACCACCAAATAGATTTTCATGCAACTTTTTATTTATAAAATACGAAAAACCTTTTTCTTCGACTTTACATTATAGTTATTTTTAAAAAACGTGTAAATAACAATCGATATCCCTTTTAAAGACGCTTTTATTAGTTTGCTATGTTATATTTATTTTTTATTTATTTATTTAAGCTTCAAATACTATTAAATAAATAATAATTCACTGTAAAAGTATAGAATCTCTCTTATTAACTAAGGCTTTGTTTAACATTGTAGAAAGATATACCGTAAAAATATACCGTGGACTTTCCAGCAGGACTCCTGGTCACAAGGCACGAACTACCCAAGCCTGGCTTGAAACCAACGTTCCGGACTTTATAAGAGCTGAAGACTGGCCTTCATCTAGCCCAGACCTCTATCTCCTCGTTTTTATAGATTCGTGGCCAAACAGATTAAAGTATAAAAAAGCCAAAGGTGGCCATTTCGAATAGAATATTTTTTTAATTTTTTGCTGACTGACTAATAAATTTTAATAATATTACATAACTTCATTAAAATAAATGCATTTTCATTTGTAACAGAATATGTGTATGAATAGCTGGAATAGGTATATATGTATATATATATATATATATATGTATATATATATGTATATATATATATATATATATATATATATATAATTGTATATATATATATATATATATATATAAATATATATATATACATATATATATATATATATATATATATATATATATATATATACATATATATATATATATATATATGTATATATGTAATAGAATACAATACAATAGCTGCTAATAAATTCCATATGTAGATGTTGAACTTATCTGACTACCGGTAACTTAAGTAAGTAGTCATGAATCAAACTTTTAATACTGACTTTATTACTGACTTTCCCGATGTCATCGGATGTGATCGAAGAAGTCTGTCATGCGATAAAGGGAGATATAGGGATTTATATTTAAGATGTCCCAACAAAAAACTAGTCCCAGCATGGCTCTCCCACGGTTAGTTTGTGAGGTGGTCAATATTGAATTGGTTACTATCGTTGGTGATAAAAAGTCAAGTTATTTTCTTGCTCAAAGGCTTAGGATAATATATAAGGAATCCGTGGCAGCAGCTATTTGTTAAAAGGACCGTGCGTTTACAGCATTCGAGAGATATCCTGCATGTCATATGGTGAGTGTCGTAATCCGATCTTTAATGTAACAATGCCTAGGAATTTCATTTCAGTTTTTAGGCACGACAACGCATGTGGATCTTGGTTCTTTGTTGAGGATATATATAATACAAATATCACTTACCATCAGGTGAACTGTATGATCGTTTGCCGCCTTTCGTTTCATCCAAAAAGAAAACAAGATCATAATAATAAAAGCCTTTACAATCTCCCACAGATTTGAAGTTGAAAGTTTTCTCTTGAACTTTTCTATAATATGTGTAGTTTTCTGTTTCTTTTTTTTTTCATTAAGGCACTGGAAATCACAGGGTAAAAAATTAAAAAATAAAAGAGATAAAAACCATATAAATTATTTTTGTTCATCAGGTCAACATTTGCGTAATTGTATGCTCGAGTATATAAAAAAAATCACCATCTTATCCACTGTTAGGAATGGGGATGGAAAAAGGGTGGGGGTAAAAAAATTATTGAATTATGAAAATTTTTTTTTTTTTTAATTATATAATTTTCGTAATTAAAGATTTTTTTTAATTATATAATTTGCAACAGCAATTACAATTATAATTATGGAATTATACAAGGAACAAATAATTACACACAAAGCGTTTTAATTACCGTGTTCTAGTCTTTTAGCATATTTTTTCTTCTTTTATTTTAATAGAACTAACCACAATGTTAAACAAAGCACAATGTTAAGAGACATTCTATACTTTTACAGTGGATTATAGAATAGTTTTCATGAATGTATAACTAAAAATTGTTTAGTAAGCAATTGTGTGGAAATTTGTGCGGTATTTAATGAAATAAAGTAAATTAAATTTTATTCCGCATAATTATTTGGACTATTAGTTGACTCCTTGGTTAGAAGTTAAAAAAAAACTGTGTGTCATTTGCCAATTGCTTCCTTCGATGACATAACAAAATAATTTTAGATAGAACGTTTTTTTTATTCATCGGTTTTTTATTCATTTATATATGCAGAACGATGAGAAACATAGAACTTAATAGGTCAGGGAAAAAAAATTGTATTTATATAATAATACATACTTACATATGTATAAAATATTTTTTATCTCTTAATTATAATATGTGTGTGCCATTTTATTCGATAACTTGTTACCATTTTGTGGGTAGCATTATCCCTTTGCTGTAGACATTTTGGGACTTCTGATCGAAAAACTATGACGAGTAATTTTGACAGTCCTCTCTTGATGTTAACCTAACAATACCTGAATAATTGTGAAGAGAACGAAACAGGTAAAAATCTGGGTCTAAAATCAGGGCTATTTGATAGATGCATTTACACTTCCCAACCAAGCTCTCTCAATATTTGCTGAGTTGCTGTTCAATTGCGATCGTTTTTCTGTATTTATTGCTTGAGCCTCATCAGCGGTAAAAGCTCATAATAAACCATACCCTTCCAATCTCACCATACACACAGCATCACATAATTGCGACTTAATCCAGGTTTCGCTATAGTCTGTGGTGCTAAAATGCCCTTTGACTATGATCTTTTTCAATCGTTCTTGTCATCCAATTTTCATCACCAGTTTTTTTCAAAAATGGTATCGATAGTCTCTAACGAAAAATCGATAGAACTACGTAACAGGTCGAGCAGAGCGAGCATCATATTTAACATGAATGTTTTTTCTTTTGTAATTAAACTTCAAAATGTATCGAATTTCTCCGTAGATGCACTCATTTTCGCGGACAGAAAACAACACATAATATAGTAAAATCGAGTCACTTGCCAGAAACACTAAACACCAATCACAAGGCCTACTCTGAAGTAGACATCGTGATTGGCGTGTTGGTTATGGCGAATCAGCGAACAGGACGTATGCGTCTTATTGGTCTAAATTAGGTAAAACATATTCCCTTTTTTTTTTTTTCGGTCTGATGGCCGCTGTTAGCCCCAGGGCTTTTACAGTTTCACCGGGTTGAGAGGTGACCGAGCGCTTATGGCTCTCAGTCGAGACCTCTATATATGGGTAACCAGCGCAAGCGCTCCCGAGAGGGAGCCTCGGCTTGGACCGTTACCCTGTTTCGCGAGAGCGTCTGACTCGAGGGTGCCCAAGAGGGCCGAACCTCGGCTCGGTCAGTTGCTTCTGACAGAGGATTATCTTAATTAATATCACTATTATTATTAACTACCTGTACCACCACTTCAGAATGCGTGGGCGCTGGAGAAGAAGTGGCGCAAGAAACTCCAGCAACGCTTCTATCTGTATGGACTGGAGAGAACCGGCCAGTGACATGGCGGTATCGCGAATAACTTTGTTTGCGACGCCCTCGCCGTCGGCGGGGGCGATATGAGGGTGCAATGTTTGTGTGTTGTGTTTTATGAAGGGCTTGGGCCCTGGTGGTTGCGTCGTCAGGGTCGTCGAGGGCGTGCCTCGGTCTCCTACGGACGCGGGTAAATCTGTGATTTGCGATGGGATTGTAAGTGGCGGCACTTACAATCAAAGGGTTTCGGTGTGTGACGACCACGGCGCACCGGTGGCCTTGCGCATGAAACGATTTTGTATTACCTGAAGTCGGTGAATGTGACGCGGGGAGGCATGCGCAAAGACGGGGCTTGCGTATGTCATTATGGGTCGGATGCACGCTTTGTAAAGTGTAATTTTATTACGCAGGGACATTTTGCTATTTTTATTAAGTAACGGGTGCAAACGACCTAGGACGAACGCTGCTCGATTCCGTACGCGGTTGACATGCGGACCGAAGGTGAGTCTTTCATCTAATGTGACGCCTAAGTATTTGACTGTCTTTTCCCATCGGATTGGACGATCAAATAACTCTATAGTTTGGAGATGCGGCGTTTTGTTGCGCCGAGAGAAGTAAATGGCTGCACTTTTGGTGGGGTTAACCTCGATCCTCCATTTCCGAAACCATTTCCCTAAGGTGTTGGCTGCAGATTGGAGGCGTTTACAAATAGCGTCTGGTTTAAATCCAGACACGTAGAGGCCGGTGTCATCATGACATCGGCTTCCTTCCAGGTGTTCGGGAAGGTGCCTTTGGATATGGCCGCGTTGTAGATTATCACCAGTAGGTGTAAAATGGACATGGGTAGGAGTTTCATCACCTTGTTGGTGATACCGTCGGGGCCGAACATATTCCCGTACTCACACAGTTGTTTAACCGATTTACGAGAATAAATAGAGCCAGATTCAACGTACCAGCCGGACCTTCATTCCGAACGAGCCGAGGTATCGTACCCCCTTAAGAGGCGATACCTTCCTTTGGATCATATTCGCCCCCCTCTGTTGTAGTTGACGTTCCTCGTACACGGGCTCGGAGTGCAGCGGATTTGCAGCAGCGATCGTGCTAGCAGCGTCGTCGTACTCCTTACTCGCGGGCCTTCTGCTCGCAAGTCAGAGCCAACAGCAATACACATACTAAAAAAAATGTACCCGCCGGAGTTTCTTTTGCCACTTCTTTTCTAACGTCTACTCATTTCGAAGTAGGGGGAAATGTAGATATCCCGATAATGATGAAGATGAATGATGATCCGTCAGAAGTTACTGATCAAGCTGAAATTCGGCCCTTTTGGGTGCCCTCAAATCAGTACATCACGCGCAGGGTAACGGCCCAAGCCTGGGTTCCCTTTTGTTATACAATAAAGTTTTAGGCTGACGCCCTTAAGCGCTCGGGCACCTTTCAATCCGGTGATGCTCTAAAAGCCTTCGGGGTAAAAGTGGCCGTCCGTAAAAAAAAAATACATAAAGTTTTTAGTATATCAGTTTTAATTTAGAATCAGATTATTTGTGAACTTCTAATAGCAAATTCGTAACAAATAGTATTTTGATCCAAGCAGAATTTTCTTTTTTATTTCAACTTTTATTTTCACTGCCCGCTTAACATTAATTGCCTACGAGCTATATCCGTGGCTGATGGTGAATGTCGATACCATTGCACTGACAGATGAGGACAAGAAAAAACTGGAGCAAAAACCAATGGAATGGTGCGCTAGAGATCGGTGGTCAGAAACTAAACGTTGCGAAGACTGAGTACATGGCGTGTAGGTAACGAATTCGTCGCAAAGACCATCAACTTTAAATACTAGGTCTGTACTACATGAGTCTGGGTCAATAGATCACGATGTCAAGCCCGGTTAAGGGCATGGGCAAAATGGCGAGAAAAAACCGGTGTCCTCTGCGATCGCAGAGTTCCGGTTAATCTAAAGGGTCACGTGTAAAAATGCATCATCCGACCAGTCTTATTGTATGGCGAAGCGTGGCCAGTCCTAGGAAGACATGTCCAGCAGCTACACATTGCGGAGATGAAAATGCTGCGATGGATGTGTGGCGATACGCGATTAGATCTTATAAGAAACAAACACATCCGTGGCAGCTTTAGAGTCCGAGGAAAGTCGTCACCGATGGTATGGCCACATAATTCGCTGGCCTTCAGACTACGTCGGAAATAGATGCCTAGACCTCGTTGTAAGAGGCCCAAGATCCCGCGGTAGGCCCTTGAAACACTCTTTGGACATCGGACATGGTTGAGAACTACCTCACGAAAGAGGATGCTGAAGATCAGGCAAAGTGGAGAAGACTCAGTCGGAAAGTGGACCCTGGTAATAGACTAGTAGTGGGATTTCAACTTTAATTTTCAAAATCACGAAGGACTCACTGATTGGCATTGACTTGTTTTATTTTTGAATTGTTTTATTATATTACTTATGTATAAACGGTTCTGTCCCTCAACTTTTTAATATCCATGTAACGGGTCCGCCTCGATGATAGTTTTATTATATCGGTTTTTGGCCTGCGATAAAATTTAAAAATTTGGATTGGCCCGTTGCTTAAAAAGGTTGCTCACCCCTGATCTAATAGATCACATTCTGGCGGGTTTAAATCGGACTTTATAAATATCCCATCAGGTGTTCCACAGGGCGCGTACCTCGGCCCTCTCTTTTTGAACGCCAATCTTTATGATAAAGATCGCATAATTGAATACTCAAAATACCTTCTAAATGTTACACAGCTATAAAATATATTCATGTGAATAAATTCAATCAGCGATTGTCAACAATCTCAACGAGATATTAACCTTAACTTTTTATACTGAAAATAAAATTTCATTCAATATTAAGCTTTACTGTATGCTGATACTGATACTGATGTGGTGGTACAGAGTGGGGCAGAGGTGTACTTTTTCGACGACATAAGTCTGAATTCTACAGAGTTTCTTGCTGATTTATTTTAGAACTCATTCATGTACATTATAACATGGAGCTATATTTCATCGTGCTAAGTAGGCCACCCTGTGGCGCAGTTCGTTAGCGTTCTCTCTACTAAAAACTTAAATCGTGTTTTCAAACTCCATTAATTACTATTTTGCAAGTCTTTCGGAAAATAATTACATTATAGATTTAGAGCAGTGTTACTAACATTACTAATATTCCGGTTAACCAGTCCAAGTAAGCTTAAAACGCTTGTGCTAGGAGATGGTTCACGACGAATAGACGAATGAGAGATTCGAATATACGACCTTAAGTTTCGCAGACCGTAACCCAAATCATTAGGCTATTGACGCTACGATCGATAGATTAATTTACCAAAAATATTTAATAAGAGTAGAATTTACGAGTTATTGCAGGTCGTATGCACGTGATGCTTAGATCGATGTATTTTACTTGAATACAACACTAAACATAAATATCTATATGAAACTAGAGCGTAAAGTTGAAATTACAAAACTTTAGGAAGTTAAAAATTAAATCGTCTCGCCCTTGTATAAGCTGGATAATAATCTTTCGGGAAGCTTTGATTAACGGTTAGGCAGACTTCTAACATAAAAAAAAAATTATTCAATATTATATATAATTATAGTTAGGTCAAGAAATAGATTTAGTTGACAGCAAATATAGATAATAGATAATTCAACTTGTAATAAGGAATTTTATTGAAGGCAAAGAACACAACAATCCCAATTATACGTAATCAAATCAAAAGAAGCTATTACATATACAAGTAGGTTTATGCTAAACACTTTTGGATCGTCAAGATATCTAATAGGACCACCGCTTCGGAAGGAAGCTGCTAGCGAGAAGACTGCTGTTATTTAAGTAAGTTGCTATTATTATTATTATTTTTTTTTGTATTCGCCAGAATTTATTTAGTTTTTTGTGTGTACGTACTATTCAACCAAATATGTCTGAAACTCCGTTATCTCGACTTGTTGACGGAAAACTATTTTCAAACTACTTTCTGTCAGTGTCACGGATCCAAAAATTATAAGAGATAGTATAATTAATATACTCACTTACTTGCTTACAATTATTTTCAAGTTATACGTTCACATAAATCTATTAATTAAGGTTTTGTTTAACATTCTGGTTGGTTTTTCTAAAAGAGAGACAAGAAATACGGTAAAAAAACTATAACACGTAATTAAGATGAGTGTATATCCTTATTTTTATTACGAATTATATTCCTTTGTTTATATATTACCATAATATTTGATAATTGTTATATTGTTACGCCGTTATAAATTGTTTTACATATAATAAAATAACAATGATCACCCTTCTAAAACAGGATTCACGGAAGATCAAGGTTGTGTGTTAAACCACAATAGTGTCCGAGTGGAGACATACTTCTCTATTTGGGATAGCAGTTCTTCATTTGTTTTTCTTCGTTTCTGTTAATTACGTGTGTCTATTTTTTTTTGTTTCCTCTGTTTATTCTACGTTGGACCTTTTTTGTTACGGATTTTCTTATTTATTATTATAAGTACGCCGTAAAGGAATAAACTATTATGTGGGAGATCCAGTTCTAACGTTCTGTAGTTGGTTAATAAAATAAATAAATCAAATACAAAAAACAATAAAACAGATATATACATTACAAAAAGCTAAACATATAGAAGGACCAACCAGACGGGAATCGCTCGACACGGAAGTCCAAACGGTCGAGGGTTAAGGCGTAAGGGAGAGTAAGCCTTCTGCATTTGAGGCCGGAGCTGCCCGTCCCGGAGTCCCAACCGCTTCGGGTGTTTCTCGAGGCTGGTTGGGATGAACCGATACGACTGTGGGAATAATCTCAGGCGGTATACTGTCCCGCAAATGTATAATTAGAGATCTTTACGCCAACATTAAACTTGCAAATAATTATTTATTATATATCCTTCACGGTAAGGGCCTAGGTCCTAGGGCTTTTACAGTTTTACGGGGTTGTGAGGTGACCGAGCGCTTATGGGGCTCAGTCGAGACCTCTATATATGGGTAACCAGCACAAGGGCTCGGCTTGGAACGTTACACTGTTCCACGAGATCGTCTGACTCGAGGGTGCCCGAAAGGGTCGAACCTCGTCACCAGTAGAAGGGTCTCAGGTTGCCACTTTTTAATACTTTCAGCTTTGTTGTTTTTTGTTTCGTTATCATCTCATCTACACGTATTATTAAACAAAAAATTAAAAAAAAAATGGTATTAATGCTATAAACATTACAAACATTCCTGTTAATTACTCAAATGAAGTGTCACTGCTGGTGCTCGCAGATATTATTAGTTATTTTTAGTTTATTGCTACACCTATCATGCACATATCTGACCACACCTTGGGTTGACTGGTAAAGCATGCCTTTGACATTAAGTCCGTCCTTTGAGAACTTTTGAACTTTGGTAAGGTTAATGCAATAAAGAGTAAATAAATAAATAAATATTTCTCGTTAATAGTGGAATGGCGGATTTGAACCGAAAAAAAAACTTTTTGCCACGATCAATTTGTTTTGATCGATTATATTACAATAAATACCAGCCTATATTCTTATATAACCGTACCTATATATAAGAATTACAACAAAAAAAACAAGCGTTTTGATACGTGGTTTTAAATGTGAATCAAGTTTTTGTAACTATTTGTTTGTAACATCGAAGAGTCGAGATAGTTACGTTAGTTAGTGTGAGTCACGATCCCCGATGAAATTGTTAAATGCAATTTAGAATGCTGATTTATGATTTACCACCATATGATGGAAAACATTATAAAAGGAAATCTGCATGTATTTGAAATATTTCTTTTATAATTATATTCAAAGACATAGAGCTTTCCTCACGAAGTGTCTCGTCATATGATGGTAATTAGCATTTTTAATAGCTACCACCTTTTTTGATTTACTCGGTTTCGTTCGCGTACTGTGAATTATAAGCGAGCGCTTAATCAAAGAGATATCACGGCTCATCTTTATACAATTTCCTCCTGTATTCGGTGTAAATACCAAATTACGGTTAGTCTGTAAATAAATAAAATAAAATCTGTAACAATAATAAAACGTAATTACAATATTTTGTATTTATCCTCAATCCTCAAAAGATTTTTTTTTATAGAATATGTGGCAAACGAGCAAGCAACACTCCCGATGGCAAGCGATCATCACCACCGCTGCCATGAACATCCGCAACACCAGAGGAGACGCAGATGCGTTGCCGGCCTTTAAGAAAGGCGTAGGCACTTTTCTTGAAGGTATCTAAGTCGTATCGGTCCGGCGACAGATGATTCCACAGAGTAGTCGCGAGGCAGACAATTTCGCGTCAATCGCACAGTGGTGGATTCCCAACCATCGAGATGATGAGTATGACATTTTTAATTCTGTCGTGATGTACGATGTTTAAACTCAGCGGCTGGAATTAATCCGAACAACTCATCAGAACACTCTCCATGGTAAATTCGGTTAAAGGACAGAAATATTTACAGAATATCTTTTATCCTTCTGTAGTCGAAGTGTCAAAAGACAAATGTATAGTGTACATGAATGCATATATATATATATATATATATATATATATATATATATATATATATATATATATATATATATAATAATAATAATAAATCTACTAATAAAATATAAATAATAATTTTTTTTTTGATGTTGCAAATGAAAAGATGAATTTGTTTTGTAATAGTAAAAAAAAAAAGAACAAGTCCAGATAATAGCGTCGAAATATTCGTATGTCTATGGAAAATTACTATTTTCGGAATAACGAATTAGTAGATAAGTATTAGTAGATGAAGTAAGTGACCCCGAGACAATGTAGTGACATGACCTTCATTCTTGTATATATAATAATTGGTTGCGAAATTAATATCTAAATAGAGAGAACAACTGTAGGCTGTAATTAAACTCCGTCTCGATTAGGTGCTTTGTAATGACCTTTATAAAGGGGATTATTTTTTTACGCGCTCGCTTTTAATTCACGCTTCGCCAGTGGACAGAGTTCGATCCCTGGTGTCGGCATCGATGAAATTGTTAGTTGCAATTTTAAGTGCCAATTTATCACGTGCTCGTAATGAAACCGGTATGTCTAAGAAATAATAACAAAAAAATAAGACATGTGAAATCTGCCAATTTGCAGTGGAACGGCGTCGTGGATTATGCTCTGACATCCCCTCTAGAGAGTCCATGCCCAACAGTGGGATATATATCTTTTATCTTATTAAAATAAAAATTGGCTTGCACTAATTTTGTGGATTTTAACTCGTTTCTTTTTTAATTTAACTTTTATTGTTTCAAATTTTCCTGACGTTTCGATTGCTCTAGAGCAGGGGTGAGCAACCTGAGGCCCGCCATTTATTTATATTACAGATATTCTCCCGCTAATATATTAAGTTCTACCAAATAATGTTTATAATATGAATACAGTGTTAAATACTTTTAACAAGTGTGACTTTGGCCAGACAACACGTTTCAAAATTTGGATAAGCCCGTTGCTAAAAAAAAGGTTGCTCACCCCTGGTCTAGAGCATTTATTTACTGGGGGACCGAGGTGTTTGATGTTTGTATGTCATAATTAACCCGGATTATATCGTCAACTTGTGTATGTGAAGTTATAGTTCGATCTGCACAGATCTACGCATAAAATTAGTTTATTTCAATTATTGAAATTCGCGTAAATATTAATAAAAGATTAGTTGTATCTAAAATTTTAATAAAAAGGTAAAACAAATCCAAGGAACTATATAACTATATAAAAACGTATGTATTATTTTAAGGAAAAAAACTACTGAACAGATTCATATGGAAATTGGTATGTTTTTGTATTCTACTGCGAAAGTGGAAATACGGTGGCGGTATCATGAACGTCTCTTATTAATTTAGATTTATCAAAGTCATCTATATTGATCGACACCTGGGTTGCACCGCAACGATCTATTGACAGTGGTAGAGCTACATTGCAATTTGTTTCTAACTATAGGATGAACGGGTCAACTCGACTGGAGGGCCACACCCTCACAGAATACCAGTGTAAAATACCAGCATAATGCTGCTGTGTTTTGTCTGGTGAGTCTAGGGATCTTGAGACCTTTATTACTGATGACGAGGCATTCCATCTCAGTCCTCAAGGGGACAATGCATCTGCATTATGATTCCTTGTCAAGGATGAATGTAGATGTCATGGGATGACTGGAATGATTTACCATCAGGTGAACTGTGTGTGAATAGAAATTTGACAATATTTTGAGCGTTTACATAAATTTGACATTGTGCGCGGCGATGTTGTATTCATCCAAAATTATTGTTACATTTTGTTAGATTGCCCAGGGTACGTTAGCTTAGGTACGGTACGAAGTATTCATAGGAAAAGTACCTTATCTCTGCAACCAGATATACAATTTAGAAGACTATACACACAAAACAAACAGAACAGAAAATAAATAAGTGGCGTTTTATATGTAGCTTAGTTTAGAAATCGAATCCGCTTCATCACTGTTGATGCGGTCGTTGACCTACATTGTGGCACCTCGTCGAAGGATCCAGGTGCTGGGTTACGCAGTAGCATCGTCAATCAGTGGATACCTTGCCGTTATAATCATACTCGCTGAAGATTGACCTGCGTGTTCATAGGAAGGTTCCTATGTTTGTGGGTGAGAGAGTCATTAGTGTGATTAGTGACAGCAGCTTCCCCCACAGATCATCACCGTCACCATTTCAGCCCGTCACTACTCCACCCCTGATCATAGGCCTATCCCACAGAGCGCCAGTATAAGATCCTGAACCACCTGCATCCATCGGCTTCCCACAGACTCGCATCTGTTATCACTCCATCTAGCATGGGTTTTTTCAGCACAGTGATGATCGATACCAGGTTGCCACTCAAAAACCTTTCTTACTGACCCTTTGAGCTATGCTATGCGTAGTACTTCTGCATACCCATTACCATAACAAATTAAAAAAAAAAAACAAATTCAATGCTTTGCGACCTGCTTTTATCGACAAAAGTAGTATAGATCGATATCCCATCTTAGACTAATTAGTACATTTATTTAGTATTTCTCATATTTCAAGTAATACTGTCTTTGTTTTTATATAGAATACATGGCAAACAAGAGAGCATCTCACTTGACTTGTTTGGTAAAATGGCAGAGCTTGTTTATTCTTAGACGCGACATCCCGTACTACCCATATTTTTAAAATAATAATCGATTATAATCTATTCCCCTCCACTCTACTCCGCAATATTCCACTCTACGCAGTTCTACTCCACTCTCCTATTGTCTATTCAACTTTCTTCCACTCTATTCCATTCTACTTCACTCTAATACACTCTCCTACTCTTCTCCACTCAATTCTATTCATGTTGCTTGTTATTATGATGTAGGCAACCGCTGAGGAAGGCTGTTTTTTTAATCTACTCCTTAGGCAAAATCAAAAATATGTTGGGATTTGTAAATTTCGTTGTGAGATATACGCGCACGAAAATGCGTGCAAAGACTAGTGTAGTACTTTATTTGGTTTATTAAATCAACATAACCTGATTGATCAAATATAATCTGACATCTGTGTTCGGCTGTGCAAGGAGGTCCGGTTACTCTTCCGCTTTGACATTATGCTTATTGGGTCCAATGGGGCCAGTTCCGACAGCCACGGCCGTTGATGCGGTCGACTTATAGTATTCATACATAAATTAATTTTAGCAATATTTAATTTGTATTTGCTTAACGCTATCACACTTTAATCCGTATGTTAATTATCAAAGTAAGTAAAGTAACAGCCTATATATATATATATAATAGCCTAGTTGCCAGTAACTATCTACTAAGTAACTCTATTTCAGTACTGTATAAATGTACTTTAACACAATATTTCCATGTATACAATGAGATTTTTTTTAATTTTTTCTTGCCATTAAAATACCAATCACTGTGAGAAACTCCGATGGGCGACTTTTTATTTTTTTATAGACATTTTTAAAATTTACAATTATCTTCATATATAAGATCTATTTTTTTATTACATTGTGAGTAACAAACGAGCACACAGTTGACCTGGTGTTAAGTATTTCCTGCGGCCCATGACATCTACATTCGTCCATGACAAGGAATCATAATGAAGATGCGTTGTCACCCTTGAGGACTGAGTTAGAATGCGGTCCTCATTCCTCTAAGATGATTACGGATGTGCCCTCACATATTTGTTGAGGATAAACGTTGATGTATCGGGTCGTATTGATCAATTATCATAAGGTGAATCGGTCCTTAGCCTCAACACAATAAAAAGAAGGTTATCACCAAATGTCAGAAGATACTATCGTCTAGTAAAGAGCCTGCACCTTTATTAAAGGCTGACAGCGCATCAGCGACACCTCGGTGTTGCGGATGTTCATGGGCGGTGGTGATGACTTACTATCAGGTGACCTTCAGGGTATTCTATCTCCACCGAACTTGTGAATACTTTACTCCTCACTGTCGGCTTATTAGAAAGTTAAGATCTCCGATGACTACATTGACGCGTTAGTCTATGAAGTGTTGTAATTGATCATTCCACCGGACCATTACTTTAACATTCGCATGTCAAATAATAATATAGTAATTATAATTTTTCTCCTTTTTTCTCCTTAACAAGTTACAATTATTTAATTACTATTGATTGGAGCGTCCTTTAAAGCATACAATGCTTACGCCGCTCTTCCATAACTGAAGAACAGGAAGTTATAAAAATTACCTAATATCTTAATTAATAAATTAAAATATAGTTAATAAAAGGAAATAAAAAGAAAAGCGAAATTAAATCAAATTGAAAAGATTTTGTTGGTAATTGTGCGTGTGTGCATGTGTGTTCGTGCGTGTGCGTGTACATATATTCCTTTTCAATTGCAGTTATGTTATTTTATCTTATATTGTCAATTTTGTTTTCTATTTCCTTGCATGTAAGAGCACTTATTTACTTTATTAAAACTAAAATACAAGTACATCTCAGTACAATTTCCCAATAAATTCACTTCTGGACAGTCCTTAATCGTTATGGGTGAGAACGTATTGACATTTTGATTTCTTACCTAGAACGGATTTTGTGAATTGTGTTCATCTGTCAATTATATATATATATATATATATAATTTATTTTAAAAGAATGCTAGAATGCTATTAACATTACTAACTTCTAGTTACCCACTCCAACTAATCTTTACGTTTCTGAGACCGTATCCTAGCCGTAACCTATTGACGCTTCAATTAAAAATAAATAGATTTTATGCCCAAATATAAAACAGACAACAATTTCGGTATTTTCCTTATGTGTCCAAAGAAGGTCCCAGAAAATTCTAATAAAAATACTCGTATTAGCAAACAAGACCATATAAAATAAGGTCAAAGACTAAATAAGCAACAATCAATTAGTTTGGGTTCAAGGTTTTCGCCATGTATAATTTTTTAACTTTTCTTTACTTATGTTTGCGTGCTAATTACGGCTTTGAATAAGAAATCGTATTTTTCGTATATTAGTACATCTGAAAATTAAGTTCTGTGTCGATCAGAAATCATCAGATGTATTATCTCCTCTGGAGGCTAAGATAGGATTATAGTGTTACATTTCGTACTCACCCATTCATGTTCACATCAATGTACCTGTTCCACCCAATTACAGTTAACGAGATATTCCATGATAGACCAGAATGACAACGCAGGTTTATCTTGAAACATTGAGGATGGATGTAAAAGTCATGGACCACAGACATCACTTACTACCGCTTGAACTGTGTGTTAAACCCCTAATTTTATAAAAAAAACTTCTGTAATATGTATGACGTATGATTATTTACAATTCATTCTAGTTGTGCCACCCCTAATTTTATAAAAAAAACTTCTGTAATATGTATGACGTATGATTATTTACAATTCATTCTAGTTGTACCACCTAATTTTATAAAAAACTTCTGTAATATGTATGACGTATGATTATTTACATAATTCATTCTAGTTGTGCCACCCTCTAATTTTATAAAAAAACTTCTGTAATATGTGTATGACGTATGATTATTTACAATTCATTCTAGTTGTGCCACCCCTAATTTTATAAAAAAAACTTCTGTAATATGTATGACGTATGATTATTTACAATTCATTCTAGTTGTGCCACCCCTAATTTTATAAAAAAAACTTCTGTAATATGTATGACGTATGATTATTTACAATTCATTCTAGTTGTGCCACCCCTAATTTTATAAAAAAAACTTCTGTAATATGTATGACGTATGATTATTTCATAATTCATTCTAGTTGTGCCACCCTCTAATTTTATAAAAAACTTCTGTAATATGTATGACGTATGATTATTTACAATTCATTCCTAGTTGTGCCACCCTCTAATTTTATAAAAAACTTCTGTAATATGTATGACGTATGATTATTTACACCATTCTAGTTGTGCCACCCCTAATTTTATAAAAAACTTCTGTAATATGTGTATGACGTATGATTATTTACAATTCATTCTAGTTGTGCCACCTAATTTTATAAAAAACTTCTGTAATATGTATGACGTATGATTATTTACATAATTCATTCTAGTTGTGCCACCCCTAATTTTATAAAAAAAACTTCTGTAATATGTATGACGTATGATTATTTACAATTCATTCTAGTTGTGCCACCCCTAATTTTATAAAAAAAACTTCTGTAATATGTATGACGTATGATTATTTACAATTTATTCTAGTTGTGCCACCCCTAATTTTATAAAAAAAACTTCTGTAATATGTATGACGTATGATTATTTACACCATTCTAGTTGTGCCACCCTAATTTTATAAAAAAACTTCTGTAATATGTATGACATTATGATTATTTACAATTCATTCTAGTTGTGCCACCCTAATTTTATAAAAAACTTCTGTAATATGTGTATGACGTATGATTATTTACATAATTCATTCTAGTTGTGCCACCCTAATTTTATAAAAAAAACTTCTGTAATATGTATGACGTATGATTATTTACAATTCATTCTAGTTGTGCCACCCCTAATTTTATAAAAAAAACTTCTGTAATATGTATGACGTATGATTATTTACAATTCATTCTAGTTGTGCCACCCCTAATTTTATAAAAAAAACTTCTGTAATATGTATGACGTATGATTATTTACAATTCATTCTAGTTGTGCCACCCCTAATATTATTAAAAAAAAACCTCCGTAATAACTATTAGTATGTATCTAATATAGGACATATATACTATTCAAAATTACTTTCGCCTGTTTCAATTGTATACAAGTACCGTGGAGGAAAGAAAATATTTATTCATTGGTCACCATGTCACCTTGTTTTTTTTTAAATTATTATTACATTGAGAGTTGCAAACGAGCACACAGTTCACCTGATGTTAAGTGATTCCTGCGGCCCATGACATCTGTATTCATCCTTGACAAGGAATCATCAATGCGTTGTCACCATTGGAGGACTGAAGTGCGATGCCTCGTCACCAGTAATAAATCCCAGAATCCCTACACTCACCAGACAAAACACAGCATTATGCTGATATTTTCCGCTGCTATACTGTGAGAACGTGGAGCTACCCGGCCAACATAGTGTAGCTCTACCACTGTGTAGGCCGGTTGAGTTGACACCCTTCAGGAATCATAATGCAGATACGTTGCCACCCTTGAGGACTGAGATGGAATGCCTCGTCACCAGTAATAAACGTCTCCGGATCCCTTCACTCACCAGACGAAACACAGCAACGTTATGCTGCTATTTTACGCCAGTATTCTGAGGGCGTGGTCCTACACCGGTCGAGGAGCTGACCTATTCATTCTGCAGTTAGAAACAAACTGCTGTGTACCTCTGCCACTGTTAAAAGCATATATACTACTAATGAAATAAAACTTGCGTTGAATACACCCTAATTAGGTTTCGTACACCTCGAAAGCCAAGGTTTGTGCTCTATAATCTGTCAAAAAAAACATTCATCAACAATCATCTCCATTTATTTTATCAATAGGACATTCTATTTAAATATTTTAAGTTAATTTCATTCGGATAGTATAAATGCAAAAAAAAATCATTTTTTTTCTGGGCGTCAATTCGTGTGTATACCGATATCGATATTTCTCGAAGTACTCAATGAATCGAGTCCAATAATAATAATACCATTAGTATTATTTTTCATTGAATGTACATGTTTTTTCATTTCTATATGTGCGTTCGAGGTGTACGCTATTGAATTTTCCATTTCTTTTTCTCCTCGTGCGAATGAGTTTGTAAAGTATATTGTTATTTTGAATTTTAATTAATAATAGTTTACGTAAACACGTCATAACATCGAGGTCAACGCATTGTAAACGAAAAAACATAAATTACTTGCGTTGGGTGTAGCCATGTTGTCAACGGAGTAATAAAAATATTTTAGTTGCTTATGATTCATCATTTGGCAACTTTATTTATTTTATTATTATTATATATAATAATAATTACTGTTTTACGTGAAAAAAACAATACACTAATTATTATTGTGCTTCTTATTCTTTCCGTTGTTAACATCACTATAGTCGACGCATTATGAACTGAGGCTTCGGGTCGTAAATGATATTTAACTCTCTGTCTCGCTCGCACTTACAGGTCTCATGGAGAGGTGTAGTGATGTGCGTAAGAATTGTAGAGCTGCATATCGATAACGGGATAGGTACGATCGATATGTTAAATTATGTTAAGTGATAAAAAGAATAATTTTTCGCTATCTGAAAATAAAAGTTTTTAATTTGTAAGATAAAATGTTTGTTTCGACGTAATCACAGAGAAACTGTATAGATCGTAATGTGGCGAAACTGTCTTAAAAACTAAAAGTACTAAACATAATAATCAATCCCGCCAAAACAAACTGCTCTTTTTGCTGAGGGCCGCGGCCGCCGAGACGGCTCTTTGATCTTTTCCTATGTATCATCGCCGCGCCGCCGCCGCGCCCGGGCGTTCTTTGATCCGATCATCAGCTTCTTTTGATTTTATGTTTCATTGCTGGTTTTGTTTAGTAAAGTAATGGTTTTTTTATGAAACTATCGTTTCATTTAGCTGTACTAAAATGATGGAGCGTAAATAATGCTAATAAAACGTTTTAAAAATATGATTTTTTTTTAATCAGGATCGATTTTTTTTTCCGTCCCGTCATCAAAGGTGTCATTAGTACTATAGTCTGTCTTCGTTTTCGGAAGCTGTCTCCTAATACCCAGTATACCGACATAAAATTAAAATTGTTAGTAGCAATTTTAATTTTAAGTGACGATTTACCGCATGTTTGACAACGTCAAATTAAGTAGACATTTGAAGTCCGGCAATCAGATGTCTAGACGGTATTCAAAAACAAAATCCAATCATTAAGACAACTTTAAACAAAAAAAAATTACACTATCGCGAGTTATCTTTACCAAATTTGAAGTGCACAATATATAAATTTTTTCAATGAGGTTTTATTGAGTCAAATTAGAATTCTGTAAATTACAACGAAGTTTGTCACTTCTTATGATTTGTAATGCTTTCAGAGATAACAATTAGTAACTTATTGCGTTACCAAATAATCTATAAAAACTTCCGTCTGTGTTTGTGACAATGCATCTGCATTATGATTCCATGTCAAGGATGAATGTAGATGTCATGGGCCACAGGAATCGCTTAACATCAGATGAACTTAATGCTCCTTTGTTACTTTAATATTATAAAAAAAATAGGACCATGACCTCACAAAACACCAGCACGAAATAGCAACATAACACTACCGCGTTTCATCTGGTGAGTGTAGGCATCCGGAGACCTTTATTACTGGTACTACTTATTACTGGTGACGAGGCATTCCATCTCAGTTTTCAAGGGTGACAAGGGTGCATCTTCATTTTGATTTTTTGTCAAAGATGAATGTAGATATCATGGGCCGCAGGTATCACTTAACATCAGGTGGACTGTGTACTCGTTTGTTACTCTTAAAGAAATTTTAAAAAACCTGTAATGAGTTGTACGCGCTCTTTTTATATATTTTTTAATATATTAATTAACCCTTAATAAATGATATTTATATTATATATCATACTGTATATTTTAGCGTTGTATTTGTAGGTGAGAAATATCAAAGGTCACCGACAGGTTCACAGAAGTGATGGAAGAAATTAAACGATTAAATAATACATATTTAGATTACACTAATTCATATATGGTACGAACCTTGGCCTAAACGTTTTGAGCGATTGTGGGTGTTTATGTGTTTATAACTTGTTTACTAACATAACAGCAGAAAGTTTCTCAGTGCGATATATACGTCACATATCCCACGGCCGAATGGGGCAGTATTTGCTTATAACGATTTGTGGGTTTTTACGGTCTGCACGAGTTATGCATATGCGAAATGCGTTGTATATTGTCCACTGCTAAGCATAGGCCTTTTTATATTAATAATAATAGGTAGCAAACGAGCAAGCAGTTCATCTGATGGTAAGCGATTACCGACGTCCTGGACATCCGCAATAACAAGTCGCGGATGCATTGCTGGCCCTCAAGAAATGTGTATGCTCTCTTTTTTAAGGTCCCTAAGTCGTATCGGTTCTAAAATACTGCTGGCAACAGCTGATACCTCAGTGTAGTTGTGTATGGTAGAATGTTTCGCGTGAAGCGCACAGTCGTGGGTTGCCAACCATCAAGATGATGAAGATAACATTTTGAATTCTATCGTGATGTACCATGTTTCTGCTCAGCGGCAGAAGAGTTCCCATGGTAATTTCCCCCCCCATACATTGCCATAAAGCACGATCCCGAGCCAGCTGGATACATCGACTTCCAGCAAACTTTCATAGTCATCCCTCCGTCTACTGGGAGATAGTCTAACACTGCGGACGTCCGAGATGAAGTCAAGAAGAGAGAAAGTCCGATTTATATATTTGATTTTATTACAATGGGAGTAACAATCGAGCACACAGTTCACCTGATGTTGAAGTTATTCTTGCGGCCCATGGCACTCTGTTTACTCTACTGTTTGCTCGCGTACAGTGAATCATAAGCGAACTTGCTGAGCTGAGATAAGGAAACAGAATCACAGCCAGGCTCGTAACGTTACGATTTTAAAAAAATATCTTAGTATATGATGCTTCTAACGAAAGTTAAGGTTTTAGATTAGGTTATCGTAGGTTGATAATCATCTTTCGACTGTCGCGGTGAAACGGAATAGTTAACCCGAATGTTAATAGTAAGTATTACTAGTTTTTTTTTATTAATTATTATTAAATTAAGTCGTTTAGCAAGTCTCTACTGACCCTAAGACGTCACGTCCCGTCACTATTACTTCAGTTTTCGAGATTTTTTTTTTACCACACAAAACACTGCAGTATTACCATGCCATATTATGAAGGTGTTATTATTTAAGTGTAAATAAATATATAAAACGGAAAACCTTACAAGATTTTTTTATTGCTTCAAAAAAAAAAAAACTCAGTTGTAATTTGTGCCGAGTGAGATAAGTTTTTACTTTAAACATTAATTATATCAAATATAGTATAGTATATAAGAAGCGCCTATAGCCCAATGGTTTATGGCACAGCCTGCTAAACTGATCGAAGGTTCGAATCGTTTCATTTCAGTATTGTCGTGAATCTATCAGCTTAGTTATCGTTTATTTAAAAATAGAAACGACAGTGGAAGAGCTACGCTGCAGTTTGTTTCTAGCTGCAGAATTAATGGGACATCTCGACTGGGGTAGGACCTCACCCTCACAGAATTCTAGCGTAATGCTGTCTTGTTTCGTCTGTTGAGGCATCCCATCTCAGTCCACAAGGGTGACGAGGAATCTGCATTATCATTCCTTGTCAAGGATGAATGTAGATGTCATTGGCAGCGGGAATCTCTTACCATCAAGTGAACTGTGTTAACCACAAAGTTACTGTGAAACTCAATGGAATAAAAAAAAGGCTTTGTTTAATTTTTTGCAGCATTCGCAAAAACTGTGTACTGTGAAAAACATAAAGGTCACATGCCAAATATATTATTTAAATGGAAATATTTGCATAGATTTTAAATCCGATACACGATCCTTATTGTAAACAAAATTTTAAAGTCTTCGAAAGCATAACTCAAAAGGCGCTAAAAAGTTTTTGTTCCCATTTGGGGGAACAAAAACTTTTGAACACACGGAAATATATATTCCGACTGCAATTTATTTATTTTATTTTTAATTATTATGTTATGTTATATAAACATAGTATATATTATTGCATAGATAATATTTATTATGTAATCTAAGATATTTTATGTTGTATTTTTACAATGGTAGAGCTACACTATTTTAAATATTAATTTTATCAAATTTTGTATAGTATACAAGAAGTGCCAGTAGCCCAATGGTTTATGGCACGTTTTTGGTGGTCAAGGCAGGGGCGCCGATCAGTGGGCAGACCGTCAGCCCGCTGGCGGACGTCATCGTCAGGGCGGTGGGGCCGCAATGATGGGGAGATACGGGCTGATTACACGGCCTCCAAACTTAACGAAGGTTCGAATCGAATGTCGTGAATCTACCAGATTCGTGAGAATGGTTAACTTATATTTAAAAAATGGAACAACATTGGAAGAGCTACGTTGTAGTTTGTTTCTAGCTGCAGAATTAATGAGTCGACTCGAGCGGGGTAGCAACATAATGCTGTTGTGGTTCGTCTGGTGAGGGCAGGAATCCGGAGACCTTTGTTACTGGTGACGAGACATTCCATCTCAGTCCTCAATGTTAACAATGCATCTGCATTATGATTCCTTGTCAAGGATGAATGTAGTTGTCATGAACAAAGGGAATCACTTGCCATCAGTTGAACTGTAACTGTAAGTCTGTTTGTTACTGTCAATGTTATATATATATATATATATATATATATATATAATATTTATATCTAAGTCTGTCTATGTTATATGAGTCCGGGTCAATAGATCACGATGTCCAAGCCCGGATAAAATGGCGAGAAGCAACCGGTAAAGCAAACCTCTGCGATCACAGAAGTACCGTTGACGGTAAAGGGTCTCGTGTACAAATTATACGACCAGTCTTATTGTATGACAGCGAAGAGTGGTCAGTCCTCGTAGGACATGTCCAGCAGCTACACGTTGCGGATATGTAGATGCTGCGATGGATGTGTGGCGTTGCGCGATTAGATCGTATAAGAAACGAACACAGTATGTGGCCTTGGAATCCCTGACATAGCAGACAAGTATAGCCACATAAGCCGCACGCGTCCAGAAAACGTTGGATGCCTAGACCTCGTTATATTCGTTCCCAAGATTCCGCGGTTGGTCCAAGAAACGCTGGCTGGAAGTGAAAGCGGACATAGTGGATAACAATCTCACGAAAGGGGATGTCGAAGACCGGGCAAAGTGGATAAGACTCAGTCGAAAAGCGGACCCTGGTAGTACGCCGGGAAATCGCTAGGCATGACAAGATTATTTATATATTAAAGTGTGTATAAATAATAATAAACAATATAATAATAGAAGAAAATTTAATGAAAGAGCTCAGTGTCTAAGCGCTCGCTTTTAATTAACGGTACGCGAGTTCTCGCCCAGGTGTCGGCAGCGAAGAAATTCTCAATTGTATTTTACCAAATGCTGGATGGTGGAGGTCACATCGTGAGGAAATCTGCATAATCTAAGAAACAAGAAAAAATATATTTCGAAGACATAATAAACTCTGCCAATCCACAGTGGAGGTGTGTGTTAGACTATGTTCCGACACCGTCTATGGAGGAACTTAAATCCAGCAGTGGGAAACATTTGTTCCATCATGATCAAAACCAACAACAATGATTTTTTTTGTTATTATATTGAGAATTGCAAACGTTAAGTGATTCCTGCGGCCCATTACATCTACATTCATCCTTGACAAGGAATCATAATTCTCCGGATCCCTTTACTCACCAGACGAAACACAGCAGCGTTATGGTGCTGTTTCACGCCGGTATTCTGTGATGGTCCTGCCCCGGTCGAGCTGACCTATTCATTCTGCAACTAGAAACAAACTACAGTGTAGCTATACCACTGCTATACATATCCCTTCTATTCCGCTGCTAGGGATTTTTGAAAGCCGCAGTTAATTTCTAGATATAGATGAATGAATCCACTCGAAGACAACACCACGAGGACAACGTCCTGATAACAACCTGATGAAATACTAACATAACGTTCTTGCGGAACATATGGTACGGGGGTCCGGGGACCCAATTAAAGACTTTCTGTTTAAGCCCTTGGGAATGACAAAACATATTATATATCTTCACTCTTGGTTGAGGCCAGATGTGGATGTCGTCAAAATATATTTTTTAATTTTGTTTAGTATTTCTAGAGTCTGTTGGGTTACTAACGTTGTCAAATAGTATTGCCAGTTAATAAGTATTATTATAATTAATTATTTATATTTTTTTTCACTCGTAATAAAATATAAGACCTGGAATTATGAATTTAACGATATATAATATTATCGAAACTTGCTTGTGGGGAAATCTTAAAGTGTTATCTTTGATGAGCAACGAGCTACTTTGACTCCAGTCTTTACAATTTGTTAAGTCTTAAAAATTTTAATTTTTTTTTTAAATTTTACACTTAGTAAATAAAAAAAAATTAAAATCAATAGTTCAAACATATCGTTTTGTGGATTTGTGTAAATTATTCATAGAATCGTATGCTGTGATCTAGAGAAATGCTTTTGCAAAAAAATTTTCCCTAATTTGACAATATTCCGGGCAAATTTTAGCAATTTTTGTTTCCATAAACATCTAATTAGGACTATTACAAATATTTAAAAAAAAACACACAAATAGGTCTTATCTGTTTGTGTGATTTTCTCTCATCTCAATAATTCTGAAGTGATGCGTTTACCATCAAACAACATTATTTTTTTTTGATTTAAGGATCATAGCTATATATATATGATCTTAGCAAGTGTATGTTGATATGAGTTAGCACATTAACAATCAAAGGGTATTCAAACGTATGAAGATCCGGGTCAGTACTCTCAGGTTTGATTTGTTAAAAGTTTCCCGTTTTAATAGAATGTGACGGCAATATAATTGAGTAGATATAAAACGTTCGTGTCCCGTCAATTTAGAAAATAATTAAAGAAAGAAAAATGACGTCACTGACAGTAAATAAGTAAAATAAATGTATAGCTCGTATTACGTCAGTATTAACGAAACATTCGTTTTATTGTATTTGATTTTCGCGGCTACGTTTAGTTTTTTTATTATCGTTTTCAGGAAAGGTAAGCCATAGAGCCAATACTTTTAAGTTATTATTTGTGTCACTCCATAAATTACGTGAATATTTAAAATAATTATTTTTTTTGTGTTTTTGTTTATTATATTTTCTCCAATATCATCAATTTTCAGAAATTGTCTTGTTGATAATATCACTAATTTTGCCATATTAGCTATTTGTTTGCCATCTATATATATAAAAATTACGTGTCACGTTGATGGTCCGCGATGAACTCCTCAACTACAGATCCGATTTTAACCAAATTTAGCACATTGTGTGCAGTTTGATCCAACTTGAGAGCCCTATCTCGTATATAGTTTACATCTCAATTTATAATCGCAATATTTTTTAATTGCAAATTATTTGTTTATTATATGAATTATCTGTGAGTTCCATAATATTCCAATAGATGGCGGTGTAAGGTAATTTATTAGCTGGATTGATTCAATAGATGGCATTACATTAAAACTCCAATGGTTTCATATACGCTACAATTTATTTCACGTTACACGCGGGTGTTTAAAATTTACTTACGATACTAGCAGACCCGGCCACGTGTAGCTGTGGCTAAGGTATACGTTAAATTATATTATATAGTTGTCCACACCGTGACCGGTGACGGCGGCCCTAACTAGTTTCGGGCATGAGCCCTGATATGGCTTGCGAAGCCAAACTTGCTCTTGAATACCCGGTCGCAAGTGCTACAATATAGATGACCGGTGACATTGTAGGTGTAGTTGTAGGAGGGCTTGGGTCGAGTTTTCCGTTCGTGGCGTTTTGCGTCTAGGTTAATGAGGCGCGTCTTTACAAAATCTTTCACACCTGTTTTGACACGAGCTTGCCGCTCTGGCCGCAAGGAAGCAAAGCCCTCCCACTTGTCGGTCTGTATATTATAGGCAGATTGATGGCACTTGAGCACGTCCTTGTAACGTAGGTACTGACCGCCGCGATTGCATTTTCCGGCTGTAAGCTCGGAATATAAAACTGCATTTGGCAGTCTGCAGTCGTCCATACGCCAAACATGCCCGCACCATCTTAGCTGACCTTTCATAAACAATGCCTCCATGCCGGACATTTTGCAGCGACGAAGAACTTCCGTATTGGGGTGCGATCCTGCCACTTTATTCGCAGAACAGTGCGTAGACATAGCAGATGAAATTAGTCAATAAATTGATGTCGCTTCTGTACAGGCACCAGCTCTCCGATGCATACAAAAGTATCGGAAGAATCATAGCTTTGTACACCCACAACTTAGTCTGCAGCTTTAGATCGTGCGATCCGCAAACACGATGCGTCAGCCGGCCAAAAGCAGCAGCAGCTTTTGCTATCCTAGATGGAATCTCTGCATCGAGCCTGTTATCTTTCGTGATTTGGCTGCCAAGGTACTTAAAAGAAGACACTTCCGTTAAGGGCTTTCCATCAACAGTTATGTCAGCATAGCAGACCCTTCATCTGCTATGCTACCACGAGGTGGTTGCTTAAGCACCTGGGTCTTGGAGATGCTGATGACCAAACCAAATCTACGGCAAGATTGCTGCAGAGCGTCCATATAGGATTGAAGTGCCTCCATACTATCGGCCATCAGACACACAACGTCGGCATTGAGGACCTCCAGTACAGCGAGTTTTTTTTACTTTTTTCTTCGCATTAAAACGAGATAAGTCAAAAACACTCTTATGTGTCCTAACATTGAACTCAATTTGACCACAACATCCATGAAACGCGTCCTCAAGCACAGCGGAGAAGTATAAGGCAAAGAGAGTCGGAGCCACAACACAGCCCTGCTTCACACCATTCGTTACCGGAAATTGCCCCGAAAATTCGTTTTCATGGCGAACTTTGGCCATCATGTTATTATAGAGCTGCCTGATTGTCTACGAATTTTCCAGGACAACCAGCTTTTTGCAGATAAAGCCACAGAGCTTCTGTGGAGTTTGATCCAACTTGAGAGCCCTATCTCGTATATAGTTTACATCTCAATTTATAATCGCAATATTTTTTAATTGCAAATTATTTGTTTATTATATGAATTATCTGTGAGTTCCATAATATTCCAATAGATGGCGGTGTAAGGTAATTTATTAGCTGGATTGATTCAATAGATGGCATTACATTAAAACTCCAATGGTTTCATATACGCTACAATTTATTTCACGTTACACGCGGGTGTTTAAAATTTACTTACGATACTAGCAGACCCGGCCACGTGTAGCTGTGGCTAAGGTATACGTTAAATTATATTATATAGTTGTCCACACCGTGACCGGTGACGGCGGCCCTAACTAGTTTCGGGCATGAGCCCTGATATGGCTTGCGAAGCCAAACTTGCTCTTGAATACCCGGTCGCAAGTGCTACAATATAGATGACCGGTGACATTGTAGGTGTAGTTGTAGGAGGGCTTGGGTCGAGTTTTCCGTTCGTGGCGTTTTGCGTCTAGGTTAATGAGGCGCGTCTTTACAAAATCTTTCACACCTGTTTTGACACGAGCTTGCCGCTCTGGCCGCAAGGAAGCAAAGCCCTCCCACTTGTCGGTCTGTATATTATAGGCAGATTGATGGCACTTGAGCACGTCCTTGTAACGTAGGTACTGACCGCCGCGATTGCATTTTCCGGCTGTAAGCTCGGAATATAAAACTGCATTTGGCAGTCTGCAGTCGTCCATACGCCAAACATGCCCGCACCATCTTAGCTGACCTTTCATAAACAATGCCTCCATGCCGGACATTTTGCAGCGACGAAGAACTTCCGTATTGGGGTGCGATCCTGCCACTTTATTCGCAGAACAGTGCGTAGACATAGCAGATGAAATTAGTCCAATAAATTGATGTCGCTTCTGTACAGGCACCAGCTCTCCGATGCATACAAAAGTATCGGAAGAATCATAGCTTTGTACACCCACAACTTAGTCTGCAGCTTTAGATCGTGCGATCCGCAAACACGATGCGTCAGCCGGCCAAAAGCAGCAGCAGCTTTTGCTATCCTAGATGGAATCTCTGCATCGAGCCTGTTATCTTTCGTGATTTGGCTGCCAAGGTACTTAAAAGAAGACACTTCCGTTAAGGGCTTTCCATCAACAGTTATGTCAGCATAGCAGACCCTTCATCTGCTATGCTACCACGAGGTGGTTGCTTAAGCACCTGGGTCTTGGAGATGCTGATGACCAAACCAAATCTACGGCAAGATTGCTGCAGAGCGTCCATATAGGATTGAAGTGCCTCCATACTATCGGCCATCAGACACACAACGTCGGCATTGAGGACCTCCAGTACAGCGAGTTTTTTTTACTTTTTTCTTCGCATTAAAACGAGATAAGTCAAAAACACTCTTATGTGTCCTAACATTGAACTCAATTTGACCACAACATCCATGAAACGCGTCCTGAAGCACAGCGGAGAAGTATAAGGCAAAGAGAGTCGGAGCCACAACACAGCCCTGCTTCACACCATTCGTTACCGGAAATTGCCCCGAAAATTCGTTTTCATGGCGAACTTTGGCCATCATGTTATTATAGAGCTGCCTGATTAAGTTCACGAATTTTCCAGGACAACCAGCTTTTTGCAGATAAAGCCACAGAGCTTCGTGTGGAACGCGGTCGAAAGCCTTTTCAAGGTCTACAAAACACATATATAGGCTTTTTTCCTGGATTTGTTTGACAACAAATATAGCATCTATAGTGCCCCTATGAGGTCGAAAACCACACTGACTCTCCGGCAGTATCCCTTCCACCAAGCAACTTAAACGAGTGTTGAGTATATGTGCCAGAACTTTTCCAGCATTGGAAAGAAGGGAAATGCCTCTATAGGAACTACAATCGGAAATCTGTCATTTGCCTTTATAGAGCTTACATATGGAGGCGTTTTTCCAGTCTTGAGGTATAGTTTCCGAGTTCCAAACTTTCCTAATTAGTTCAAACAGCCTGTTGCTAATGTTGGGTCCACTGTACTTGAAAATTTCAGATGGAAGGCTGTCTGATCCTGGGGTCTTATTATTTTTAAGTTTTCTCACTGCTGTTATACACTCACTAAAGTCTGGTGGGAGAGCAAGATCATATGCTATGGTCCGGCTATTCAGAGAGTCTACATAAGTTAAGTCAACGCTTTGCGCTACAGGATTTAAGACGTCATTAAAGTGGAATACTTAAATGCCCAGCGAGCTAACACTTCCTTTCGGTCTTTCGACCGCATCAAGGTAATCAAGTTTCGGGAGCGTCCTTTGGACTTTTTAAAAATAAAAGACTAAACTTAATTACAAACTAATTTAATTAGCGTGTTGCCATAGTGGGATGCCAACAACGACTGTTCAAATCCATCACTAGAAACTAAACGTTAAAATGTCTTACTGTAACTTAACCTACGTGGGAACATAACAATGCTCTGTTACGAAAGCACTGGAGGTGTGCTTTTATGCTGACATACGCACAATGTGTACAGGCCGTGCTTCCATAACTAGGTCTTTTCGCAGTTGTTTGTCGTGGACAAGTTTATTAGTGTCAAGGCTAATAGGAGACTTATGGCATGCTCTACGTTGAGTTTTTAAAGTAATTTTAAGTTTTGATCGGATTAGTCGATGATCCGTCCAACTCTGGACACCTCTCATGGCATGATTAAGACATCTTTAATGTCATTCTTACGGACAATGACGTAGTCCAAGAGGTGCCAGTGCTTGGATCTAGGGTGCATCCACGAGATCTTATATTTTTCAGGCAGTCGAAAGTAGGTGTTTGTAATACACAGGTCGAACTCTACACATAGTGTCAAAAGATTTATGCCATTAGCATTATAACTTCCGACAGTAGTACTTTATCACAGGTGGGAATTTTTCCCAAGACATGATGGAGTTCTTGATAAAACCTTGTCTTCATCCGACGAGGGTAATATGGGAGCATATACGCTGATAAGGTGGAGGTACTTCGTCGATGAAATTTGTAGCCGAAGTGTCATTAGACGACCACTTACTCCCACGAGCAGTTCTTGTAGCGATCTTGCTAGTCTATTCGTAATGGAAAAACCAACTCCACTTGACGCCCTTTTGCAGGTAGGTTTTCCATGCCAGTAATAGGTATAGCCACCTAGTTGCTGACAAAGCTGCCCACTATCCCTAAGATGAATCTCACTAATTGCAGCAATGTCAATATTGTACCGACCCAGCTCTCTAGCAATGAGAGCGGTCTTTCTCTCAGGACATAGGTTGATGTCAGCATCGAAGAAAGTTCGTACGTTCCATGCTCCATTACATAGATCTTTGCACATTTATTTCTGTTTCTTATTTCGACCGCATATGATCGATGACCAGACGCCCGCGGTTTGGCATCTGGGTGAGAGGTGAGACTGACGATGTTTAGGCCACCTTTTCTTGGCCCTTTCCCCGGGCTAGGGAAAGCAGAGCGATTCTGAATAAGGCTGCTTTATCATCATGCTGCCGAACCTGTCCTCCCGCCTCTGTCGAGTCCAAGGAGCGACCACTCTCGTCTGACCGCCTACGTGCAGAGTGCCGACTAACGCCTGGATACAAGTCCAGAATCCCACCACCGACACTCCATCGCCGCAGGACTTTGGTCACAAAGTCCATTTAACTTCGCAAGGGTCATCTGCGCGTGATGAGATTATAGTGAACAAACAGTTGCGCTCCTATAGATCCACTCCTCGTTCCCAAACCTCCTAGTATCAGTGGATCGGTGACCGATACGACTGATGGAGGCAGGGAATGGAGTGACTTGCCAACGCTTAAATAAACATGTGACTTTTGACACATCGCAGTATAAGGTCCCTTAGTCGCCTCTTACGACACCCACGGGAAGAGTGGGGTGATGCTATTCTGCTATATATATTAGATAGCCGGCACCACACGGATTCATAATAGTGAAATTACTATTTATTTTTAAATTATTGGTGCTTTATTGTTTTATTTATAAAACCTTTAAATTATAATTATAATATAATACGCGTAAGTATTGTCGAAGAGCGGCCAGCTGACCGAGCAACCCCGTGAACATCATTTATTAAATATTAGTAAACATATTAGTTATACATATGTTCCCACGGCATAAAAGCCATTACGGTATTTAAATAGTTAAAAGCGTGGGACCCATCCCAAGAGCATTTAAAATTGTAAAATAATTCCAGGTAAAAAGCATTAGGATATTTTGAATTGTTAGGTTTATGGTTGACAGGCTCGAGTTGTAAACATTGCGATGGCATTGTTAAATTGTACAAACGGGTAATTAAGTTCTATAAAGCGTGGGATCCGCTCCTAATTCCCGTTTCTGTGAAATTGTGGTGTCAATATTTTGAAGAATAAGAACGAAGCGGGGGAAGCTGTAAGAGCCCCATAGGCTAACAGCATAAACATCAACAGAATCTAGGTAAAGGGTTGTTCCTTTCAAGATTTGAACAGTGTAGTTGCTCTGAACGAACCTTTTAAATACGTAGTTCCGATCTAGATCTAAAGGAAGACTTTAATTATTAGTGTTTACATTGTAATTATTTGTTGTACATTAAAATTGAACAGAACTTTTAACCTTTTTTAATACAGTCCACGGAACATTTAGAACCTTTTAAAATACAGTCCACTGAGGTTTGAGTGCGAGAGGGTGCGCATGGTATGTACATATGTATGCGTGGGCAACTGAGCTGTCGAAGGCGACCACTGTCGTGCGAGTCGTCGACAAGTATTATGAAATTTGTATATTATATATATATATACTCATTTTATATATTATATATATATATATACTCATTTTATATATTATATATATATATACTCATTTTATATATTATATATATATATACTCATTTTATCAATTCAATTTTATTTTATCAGTTTAAATTATTATTTTCTGTAAAACGCCACCAAAAAAAATCTAACCTCAACAATGCGCGGAGCAAAGAAACGCAACGTAAACGTGTTGAAAGAGCTCACCAACCAGCAGAACAAATCACATCAAGAAACAGAACTCAAAGAATCAGGACAGCAGAGAGTCGTGCACAGGAATCTCAAGAACAGCGTGACGAACATCTGCGACAGACTATTGTGAGATCTAAAGCGGCGTGTGAACTATACATAGCACTACAGCACGTGTACGAGAACGACAGAGACAGCGGACCAGCCGCTCATCAACACGTGCATCATTTGTTCGTCTTGCGTTCGAATATGCACCAGATATTATTAACTCTGCGCATTAGAATGCTATCGGTGCTAAAGTATGTTAATATTGTCAGGCATTAAAATTTCGAAATAAAACACCCGGCATGTGCTGCGCCTCAGGAATAGATCAATCACCTCTACCCACTCTACCGGAACCTTTACTATCACTTCTTGCTGGCGATTCAGATCATTTGAAATTATTTTTGCGCAAGATACCCAAATTGAATTCTTGCTTCCAAATGAAGTCATTTGGGGCAACTAAAATTTGAGATCTCGCATCCGATGGACGTAATTTTGAAACTACATTCAAAATACAAGGTCAGGTGTGCTATAAAATTGGGTCATTGATGCCAATGCCTGATGATAATCCGAAGTTTCTCCAAATTTATTTTATGGGCAGTTGGGAAGAACGCGTGACATCTCGGTGCCAGTATAATTTCATTGAACAAGCAGAGGAAAGAGCAATTGTGATATTGTTGGAAAATTTTCTAGAAAATCAGAATCAACTCATTCAATTGATTAAAAGAGTGTCACCAAAATTGCAAAATTACAACTATCAAATCGTCATCAAAGCCGACAAAGTACCAGTAGGAGAACATGCTGGCAGATTCAACGCGCCAACTGTTGATGAGGTTGCTGTTATTATGGTTTGTGATCCAGTTCACAATAGAGCTATAAAAATAACACGGCGGGACAACACTGTCAGTACGGTTTAGGATCCACATCGTTCATTTGACGCACTCCAATATCCATTAATATTTTGGCAAGGACAGGATGAATATCACCTTAACATCAAACAGTGTGATCCAAATACAGGTAAATTTGACAATTAACTATTTAATTTATTACTATATGTATTAACTTCAATTACTTTTTTTTTTAGGTAATAAAATACATAAAAAGTTAGTTCAATGAACTACTACGCACACCGATTGATGATTGGACATAATAAGGACAGCTATATCCTTCGATATCGTCATTTATTCCATCAATACATTGTGGATATGCTAGGATTGAAAGCGAACGCGTGCGATTCATTCGATACAACCAGGCTAAATTATGATCAGAAGAATACATTCACTTACGAGATGCTATTGTCGGAAACATCGATGGAAATTTAAACCCCAACGACATTGGTAATGCTTTTATTTTACCTTCGAACTACATCGGCAGTTAACAGAACATGCAGGAGTACATACAAGATGCGATGACTTATGAACGTAATTACGGTCGTCCAGATTTATTTATTACATTTAAATGAAATCCTAGTTGGGAGGAAATACGAACTACGTTGTTACCAGTCACATGATCCACGGACCGATGCTTTTAACATGACATCACCATGCATGGAAAATGGAATATGTAAGAAGCGTTTCCTAAAGCAGTATACGAATGATACCATCACGGATATTGACGGTTATCCAATGTATCGCCGCAGAAATGTTGAGAATGGTGGCCACACAAAACATACACAAGGCGACTGTCAAATTCTACAAATCAAGTAGAAATTGACAATCAATGGGTGGTATAGTATACTCACCATTAGTTTCAAAAACATATAAGAATCAAAGTCGAACTTTGCAATTCGTAATGAATTTGTAAATATGTTAATAAAGGCAGTGACTTGTCCGTATTTGAATTACAAAACATAAACAATAACGACGAAATAGCACGATACCAAATGAGTAGATATATCAGCAGCAAGAAAGCTATTTGGCATATTCTTAGCTTTGCCATACACGAAAGATACCCTTCTGTTCAGCATCTAGCAATACATCTTATAAACGGTCAACGTCTATACTTCACGAAGAACGCTTGAGGCTCCAAAAACAACATTAACTGATTTTTTTACATTGTGTCAAAAACCTGATATTTTCGGCCAATTCGCAAAGACATTACTATACTCTGATGTTCCACGCTATTTTACATGGAACAAATCAGGTAAAAAATGGGAGCCACGGAAACAAGGAAAACCACATCCTTCCATTACAGGCATATTTAAAGCTAAGACATTGAGACGACTTTACACGGTACACCCGAAACAACGTGAATGCTTTTATATACGTTCGTTGTTGCTGAATGTTCGTGGACCAACATCTTTTGAATTTTTTCGAACAGTTAACGGCCGAGTATTCAATACATACATAGATGTATATCACGAACTGCAATTGCTAGAAGAGGATAACCATTGGGATCTATCACTTGCCGATGCTGCGTTGACATCAACACCGAATATCATTCGTCAACTATTATTTGACGACTTTATCCATCGCAAGCATCTACTTTGTGGCAAAAATATAAAAAATTTATGACGGAAGACATATTGCACCGAATCAGACAAATAGACCAATGCCCAAACATAGATTACACGCCAGAGATGTATAATGAAGCGTTAGTGTTGATCGAGGATTTGTTTCAATTTCAAATTTACCACTTAATTATTATGGTATGCCTTCACCTGATCGCCCGGCCACCGACTTAGTTAACAGTGATTTATAAAGAGAAAAACAATATGATCATGGTAATTTAGCTACAATTATTACAGTGAGCCATTACTGACAGCTGAACAAAAAATTATTTATAATCGGATTATGCTGACTGTGGCTGCTGAGCATGGCGGTTTTTTTGTCTTGGACGCACCAGGTTGAACCGGTAAGATATTTTTAATATCGTTGATTCTTGCCAAAATACGGTCACAAAGAAAATCGCATTGGTAGTTGCATCGTCAGGCATTGCGGCTACTTTGCTAGATGGTGGGCGAACGGCACATTCAGCATTCAAGCTGCCATTAGACATTCACAACAAACCAAATGCAATATGTAACATAAAAAAATTGCGGAATAGCTGTAGTGTTGAGGAAAAAGCATTGCACAGAACTATGCAAGATTTGACTGTCTGGTGATTTCCGACAGATCTTGCCGGTCATTCCTCGCTCTACTTTCGTCTAAGAGATTAATTTAAAACAATAATTCTTACGGCGAAGTATTGCAACACTTCGATTGACCATAAACATGCGCGAACAATTGCAAAATTATCCATCAGTACAAATATTTTCCGAGCAATTGCTATATATTGGGAACAGTAGAATAGAACAAATACGCAATGCATTAAACTGCCAGAAAATTTCTGCACTGTTGTTCATGCAAAAAATGAATTAATTGAAAGTATTTTCCCGGACATACAAAATAATTACTTGGATTATAACTGGCAGCCAAAAATGTTGATGTTGACGAAATAATTTATTTCGTTTGAACATTGGTTTACCTTTTATACTTCTGCGTAATTTGAATCCACCTCGATTATGCAATGGTACACGTTTGGTCATCAAAAAGATCACCGGAGGTATTATTGAAGCAACCATTTTGTACAAATTTAAAGACGAAGTGGTCCATTTGCCATTTGTATTCCAATGATATCGTCAGAATCTACGATACCCTTCAGAAGGCAGTTTCCCATTCCTTTAATAAGTCTCAAGGCCAAACAATGTCCATTTGCGGTTTAGATTTGGAAAATCCATGTTTCTCCAATGGGCAACTATATGTTGCCGGGTCTGCTAGTTTTCTATAAATAATAAGTGACAAAAATAACATAAAAAACCTAAATTGCACAAAAAGACACTTCAAAACACAAAAGTGAAACACAATATAACTTAAAATTATATAAATTCTTTAATGACAAAATAAGACCAATACTAAAAAACTCCTTTCTTTAATATATTCAAGTTGATGTTTAACTAGAATTACACTTGAAGTTATGCGGCGGAGTAGCCTTGAATGAAAAGAAATTACGCACTTGTCTGGAATATTTACTATGTATTTATCATTCTAGTCATTTATTATATAAAAAAAATTATATGAAAAAACTTGAAGTACATCTTTTAGAGGTACCTTAATTTGAAATAGTTAATGGAGCTATTTGAATTCCATCTAAGTTTTTTTTAAACTTTAAAGTCTTTTTAGGGCACTATTTACTAATTATTACTGTTATAATTTACAATAACTTCGTCCAATAAACAAGTCTAAAAATACCCCTGCCATAGCCAATATAAGGTGATTATGTACCATACCAACTGATAATATATGTATTATTACAAACAACTCATTTCGAAGAAAAAAAAAGTATTACTGAGGCCTATTATCGTAGAGAATGCAAAAAAAGTAGAGAGGTTAACAACATAATTTTTTATAATTATATCGTGCAGGTTTTTTAAAATAAATTTCAAAAGTGGTAGAGATTCTCTGCAGCAAGTTTTTATTTGTAAAATGAAAGGGTCCACCCGACCGGAGAAGGACGGCGACTTCACAGAATACCATCGTGATTCAGTAACATGTGTTTCCCATGGATAGACGTAGATGCCATGGGCTGCTGTCATCACTTACCAACAGGTGAACTGTGTGCTCGTTTTTCACCCTGATGAGAATATAAAATTATAACAAGGGAAGAAACCTTGCATGTTAGAATATGATATTTATATGAAATAATAAATACTAAAAATATATACATATATAACGCTCTATGAACCCTTTTTTTATGTCACAGGCGGTAAGGAAGCAAGCAGCTCAGCTGATAGTATACCAAAGGAGTCGCAGATACACTATCGGCCCTTAAAAAAGGTGTAAGCTCTTTTCTTTAAGGTCCCTAAATTGTATCGATTTGGAAATACCGCTCGTGACAGCTGATTCCATAGATTAGTTGTGCGTGTTAGAAAATTTCGCGTAAAGCGCACAGTGGTGGATTGCCAACCAAGATGATGAGGATATTATTTTGAATTCTGTCTTGATGTACGACGTGTAAACTCAGAGGGTGCAATTAGTCCAAACAACTGCTCAGAGCACTCCCCATGGTAAATTCGGGAAAAAAATGCATGGAGATGCAACATCTCTTCGCAATGTCAGTGAATCAAGATGATCGGAAAAAACCAGCTCGTTAACGATTCGAGCCCCTCTTCGGTGAATGTAGTCGTCAATGGAAGGAACTGGGACTGGGGTGCCCCACCCCGGAGATGAGATTTCCATCAGAAGCCGAACTTGCAGTTTGTAAAGTTGCACACAGTTGGCCGGCATGAAACACTGTACAAGGTTTTTGAGGTCAATTTAGCATAGCCTTCCAAGTGACCGCCTTTCTGAACGTCGCTCGATATGGCAACTACAAGAATTCAGATACTAGCTGAAGTAGCAATCGGAGTGTTTTCAAAATTAAGGGATGCGACGGGATTCTTTTTAGCGGTAATTGCACATACTTGTCTTCCTGGGGTTAAATTGGACTACATTTTGTCGGCCCCAATCTGAGACTTTGTTTAACAAAACTTGACCTCAGATACAAGTTCCGGCACTCATTGACGTGCTCCCGAGAAATTTTAATTATCTTCAGCTGAGCGACAGCCGTACGGCTAATCAGCTCATGTTCCTCACCCCTGTACCTTATGAGCTGATCGTTTCCAAGGAATCCATTATTTTCGAGAACAAGGGGGCAATATCAATAGGCCTCTAATTCGACGGATCTTTGCGATCACCTTTTTTAGGGATCCGGTGCACCAAAGCTGTCTTCCAGCAATTCATATATATTATATATAGAATACCTAAAGAATAAGAGTTCCGAAAATGACCCTTAAGAACCGGTGCTTACTGTGGAACATACGTCCTCAGCACAATTGGAGGGACACCATCAGGCCCACTTGACTTGTGGATGTTTAAGAAATGCCTTGCGCACTGACCTCTGCAGAAATCAGGCATTTGGAATGGAGTTCTCATATCGCAAGATGATCGGTGATGAGTTCTCCTTCAAGAGTCGAGTTGGAAGCAAATAGAGAGTTCTCATTTGTGTCATGGGCCAGCGCGTCATCACCTTTGTGTAGAGATGGGAAAGATGGCTGACAGAAATTGCCTTGGAAAGCTTTGGAGATACCAAACGCACGAGTTCCCGATTGATATAAAAGCTGAGCTTTAATTTTGAAAAGTAGGATTTTGCATCCCGTTACGCCGATGCATCTGCCCGGGCTCGGTAACACTCCAGTTTATAAAGTGACGCCATTTTGCTGGAGCGACCAAACCGAGGCTGAGATCTGCCCCCTTTGGGTACTTTTAAGGATGGAATGAAGAGTTCCATTGCCTCAAGTACCGCATTGATGACAGAATCGGCAATAGCGTTGGGATCATCCGGTGAGAAAAAAATCCGCCTCCATGGGTGGGATGCAAAAATGAACACATCCCGTCCCAATCAGACCTGTAGTCCCATATATGGCGATAACCTGCAAATAAATATATAATGGTTTGACTAAGCTGGCTGACTTCTTAGGACTAAAGTGGAATGTCTCCTCACCACGAACAAGGATTGCCTGCATTCACCTGACGAAACACGTATACTGCGTTATACTGCTACTTAACGCTGGTATTATGTGAGGGTGAGGTCCTACCCCAGTCCTGCTGACCTATTCATGTCGCTGCAAGAAACTAGCTACATGGCTCTACCATGGTACATGATGCGACCATTAAATGAAACATTTACAGCATTGCGGTTAATTTTCTTCCATAATAGCCCCCACAGTTTATTTTAAATAACTAATAATTCATTTAATTTGTGATATAGCGTACTTTACGACACCGTTGTCCGTACGCCATAATAGCCTGGATTTACCTTCATTGCACTGTCCTTGTATAAACAACTCGTAAAATGATAAAAAATAGCTGTCGGATATTTCAATATTTTAGTTTTACGAGATGGTATATTTAAAAATAAATTTTAATGTGCGTATTTTATTTCTACAATGATGCCAACAAAAATGCAATTAACTGACGTTATGTGTACGTAAATATGAATAGTATGGTCTTCTGTTTGTACAAAATAAATGAAAATCCCGCACGTAACGGTGTAGCCACACTTCAGTTCGTTTCTAGCTAGCTAGTAACGGTCCAAACCTAGGCTCGGGAGCCCTTGTGCTGGTTACCTATATATAGAGGTCTCGACTGAGTGCCATTAGCGCTCGGTCACTTCTCAACACGGTGAAACTGTAAAAGCCCTCGGGCTAACAGAGGCCTCCAGCCCGAACATTCGACGCTCAGCAGTCGCCGAGAACGGTCGCCCGGCTCCCCGCCACGATCGTCCCGAGCTACCTGCCCCCGAGCAAGCCACCTGCGCACCCATTGTTCCGAGAACAATACACCGAGCAATTTTTATTGCTGTTGCTATTGTGATCGGAATTTAGTTTCCAAGAAAGCTATTGTAAAGCCACCTGGGCGGTTATACTAGTGGATACCTTGCGGTGTTAACTAAGCTAATGTAGGGCAAGCCCCGAACGCCCGCGGTTCCTCTTCTGGGAAACGCAAGATAGCGGAAGGAGTCAACGTAAACTTGGCCTTGGGTAGTGCCCTAGCCAAGGTTGACCAACCCGATAGACTTATAATTGTCTCACGCGTATTTTTAGTTAGCTCTAAGCACACACCCAAGTGCACAAATAAGATTGGCACTTGGACGCACTAGGGCTACACAACTAGGCACACATCCTCCCTGCCTATACCCGGCAGGGAGGGAAGTAGGCTACTCACCCCGGCACCCCACCGGAGGCCACACATCCCGCGTAATAGTAGTAATATTATTAATAATTTGTGTACAATGGAGAATCCAACCATGGATTTCCTTGTGCACTTGGTCAGCTGCCTGAAGCGTAAATACCCCGATGTCTTCGAAGACATTATAAAAGAGCAACCCCTACCGGAGGGGCAAAAATCACCCTCAAGGTCCTCCTCAAGGGCCTCTGCCTCATCGTCCTCCTCAGTCTCCGAAATGGAGCTAGATAGCCCTTCGTCCCCCGAGGACCTCCCGCAAGACACCAGCAACTTCACGCTGGTGGAAAAGAAGCGTAAAAAGCGAGCTTCACCCGCCCCGACGCCGCCACCCAAGGCGAAAAAACGGGAAAGCGATGTCCTCTCTCCCCGGCCATCGCAATCGACATCTGTGGCCCAACCCCATGGCACCCCCTCTGCAGCCTCACAGCAAGCCCCCGCCGCTCCACAGCGCGCCCCTACTGGCTCCCCCCAAACTTCGGCTGTCTCACAGCCATCGAAATGCCCGCCGCCTGTCTTCATACAGGCACAAGATAAATGGCCGATTGTCGTATTGGCCCTTTCCAATCGCTATAAATATCAAGCGATCCCCACCGTTGTAGGCATTACACCGCTGCAGCTAGAAACCACGGATGACCATAGAGCGGTCACCCGCTATTTACAAGACAAAGGTGTATTCTTCCACACCTACACCCTGGCAGAAGAGCGCCAACTCAGAGTGGTTATTAAAAACCTTCCGCAGGAAATCCCCGCAGAGCTCATCAAAGAGGACCAGGCTCAGAATCTACCCGTCCTATCTTTGCATAGGATGTACAGTGGGCATAACAAAAAGCCATTCAACATGGTAATTGTGGCCCTCGAAAGGTCCGAGGCGGGGAAGCAGGTATTTAACCTGAAAACGTGCTGCCACCTTTCTGGGCTAACAATAGAGCGCCCTCATAAAATGGGCCAGTGCCACATATGCCAGTTATATGGCCACTCTGCTCGCAACTGCTTCGGGAAACCCAGATGCGTAAAGTGCCTGGGTGACCATGGCACCACCGACTGTCCGAGACCCAAGGACAAGGCCCTTTTGGCTGCTTTCGGGCCCCCCGCATGTGTCCTGTGCAACTCAGAGGGACACACAGCCAATTACCTTGGCTGCCCAAAGGCTCCCAAGCCGAAACGCCCGGCACTTAAAGTCACACCTAAGGTAGCTACACCGATCGCCGCTCCCGCGCCTATTCTCGCTCCTGTTCGACCTCTACGTCCCGCATGGAAAACTCCTATCGGCGTAGTGACCGTCGCTTAACCGGTTGAGCAGCCCCCTCCATCAGCCGGACGGCCGGTTAACGAAAGCGACCTCGGCCTTGTGTGTCGCTTTGCCGCCGTTTTCAACGGCGCCGACGTCTCAGCCCTTGCAAAAGCCCTAAGGGACTCCAATGGCAAGCCCGAAATCAGGATTGCTGCCACAATGCGCTACCAACATGTAGTGTCAGCCATCGTCAACTTTCAAGCATAGAGGGCCTTTACAACGGCAGAGTAAAACCGCGTTCTTTTAACGTCGCATTTTTTTACGCGAACGGTATTAATAATCAACGCGACGAAATCTTCAATTTTGTTCGCGATCACCAAGTCGACGTGCTCCTAGTGTAAGAGACATTCCTCAAACCGCACACTCGCAATCCCAACATTGCGAATTATAACATCATTAGGAATGATGGAACTTCCGCCGCTAATGGCGGAACTCTCATCTACTATAAAAAGTACTTGCACTACGTGCCCGTCGATACGCCAACCCTTACCTTCCTAGAAGCCTCGGTCTGTCAGCTAGTCATGACCGGCCACGCCCCCATCACAATCGCGTCCGTCTACCTGCCCTGCAGACGTGACGCACAAGTATTACGAAGCGACTTCGTGGCGCTCCTTTCCCTTGGAAACCCAGTCATTTCGGCAGGAGATTTCAATAGCAAGCACCCTCGGTGGAATGCAACTAAAATCAACCCCGGGGATTGGCTTTAGACTCGCTAAGCGACGCACTCGACTTCGACGTCGTAGCGCCTACTACGCCTACCCATTTTCCATACATATTGGGTCACGCACCGGATGTGCTTGATATTGCCATCTGTAAGAACATCAATCTCGCCTTCCAAGGCATAGAGGTAATCCATGAGCTCGCTTCCGATCATTGCCCCGTTCTTCTTCGGTAAGGGCCCTCCGCCCCAACCTCACCCTCCACCAAAACCATTGTAGACTGGCACCAACTCAGGAACGCCCTGAGGGAAGCCACATCACCGCACCTAGATGCTATTCCTAGGAACATATCTTCAGTCAACGACACGAACCTCGCAGTTCATGCCCTCACTAGGCACATCCAGACCGTAGTCGAGGATTGTGCCCACGACTTATATCCCACTGAAAGTAACCGGCTGGTGCTACGTACCCTTCAGCGTGAAGTCCGATCACGCATAGCCCAGTATAAGAACGATCGGTGGGATAATCACCTCTCCAACATCGAACCTTCCCATCTCGCCTACTGGCGACTTCCCAAATCCCTAAAAGGGGGCAACGCCCAAACAATGCCTCCATTAGCGCGTCCCAATAAACCACCCGTCTTCTTAGACAAAGAGAAAGCCGAATGTATGGCTGACAATCTCCAGCTCCAATGCTCACCGAGCACCCTACCGATCGACGCCGCTCACCTTGAAATGGTTAACAGCGAGGTCGACCGGAGGAGTAAGGAACCACCTCGCGATTCCGTCACTCAAGTTACATGCACCGAAGTTGAGTCCATAATTAAAAACCTGCGACCACGCAAGGCTCCCGGCCCCGACGGTATCACCAACAAGGTGATAAAACTCCTACCCATGTCCATTTTACACCTACTGGTGATAATCTACAACGCGGCCATATCCAAAGGCACCTTCCCGAACACCTGGAAGGAAGCCGATGTCATAGGGATTCTCAAGCCCTCAAAACATCCAACCGATCCATCAGCCTATCGACCCATAAGCCTACTCAAAGTCTTGGGTAAGGTATATGAAAGGCTCATCCTCACCCGCCTCAAGGTCTTCATGCTGTCCCGAGGGCTGCCAATCAATGAGTAGTTCGGGTTTCGCACCCAACACTCATGCACACATCAAGTGCACCACATCACGGAGCACATCCTCAGTAAATTTCTTCAGGGCTACCAAACTGGGGCACTTTTTCTCGACGTGGTGAAAGCTTTCGACAAGGTCTGGCACAACGGGCTCATATACAAACTATATGAGCTCGGTGTGCCAGATCGACTCGTACTTATCATACGAGATTTTCTCCGAAATTGAACCTTTCGTTACCGCGTATAGGGAACGCGTTCCGAGGTTCACCCCATTTGTGCCGGAGTACCACAAGGCTCTGTCCTAGGTCCTACTTTATACACACTCTACACCAACGACATACCGCGCACTCGCGGTGTAGAGCTAGCCCTTTTCGCCGATGACACCGGCCTCTACGTGTATGGATTTAAACCAGACGCTATTTGTAAACGCCTCCAATCTGCAGCCAACACCTTAGGGAAATGGTTTCGGAAATGGAGGATCGAGGTTAACCCCACCAAAAGTGCAGCCATTTACTTCTCTCGGCGCAACAAAACGCCGCATCTCCCCACTGTAGAGCTATTTGATCGTCCAAAATCCCTGGGAAAAGACAGTCAAATATTTAGGCAGCACATTAGATGAAAGGCTCACCTTCAGGCCGCATATTAACCGCGTACGGAATCGAGCAGCGTTCGTCCTAGGTCGATTGCACCCGTTACTTAATAAAAATAGCAAAATGTCCCTGCGTAATAAAATTACACTTTACAAAGCGTGCATCCGACCCATAATGACATACGCAAGCCCCGTCTTTGCGCATGCCTCCCGCGTCACATTCACCGACTTCAGGTAATACAAAATCGTTTCATGCGCAAGGCCACCGGTGCGCCGTGGTTCTTGCGTAACGAAAATCTACACATAGATCTTGAGCTGCCGACCATAGCTCAGTACCTGAGCAGGCTTCTCGCCGATATTTCGACTCTGCCGTCACACACCGAAACCCTTTGATTGTAAGTGCCGCCACTTACAATCCCATCACGAATCACAGATTTACCCGCGTCCGTAGGAGACCGAGGCACGCCCTCGACGACCCTGACGACGCAACCACCAGGGCCCAAGCCCTTCATAAAACACAACACACATATATTGCACCCTCATATCGCCCCCGCCGACGGCGAGGGCGTCGCAAACAAAGTTATTCGCGATACCGCCATGTCACTGGTCGGTTCTCTCCAGTCCATACAGATAGAAGCGTTGCTGGAGTTTCTTGCGCCACTTCTTCTCCAGTGCCCACGCATTCTGAAGTGGTGGTACAGGTAGTTAATAATAATAGTGATATTAATTAAGATAATCCTCTGTCAGAAGCAACTGACCGAGCCGAGGTTCTCTCGGGCACCCTCGAGTCAGACGCTCTCGCGAAACAGAGTAACGGTCCAAGCCGAGGCTCCCTCTCGGGAGCCCTTGCGCTGGTTACCCATATATAGAGGTCTCGACTGAGAGCCATAAGCGCTTGGTCACCTCTCATCCCGGTGAAACTGTAAAAGCCCTGAGGCTAACAGCGGCCATCAACCCGAAAAAAAAAAAAAAAAAATCCAGCCCGAAAAAAAAAACTTTAAAACAGAACCCACATATAAGACAAAACTACAATGGTGGGGGTCTTCAAGAAAAAAACTTTCTTCTTCCTTAGGTCGACAACGTATTGTTTGCTTAAATGCTGATGTCTTGCGATCCCCTTAATCTTTTTATCTGACCTCCCATGGTTGTCACTGAGTAATTTAGGCCTCAGGTTCAGAAAGTAGGGTAAAAGGCGCCTCTTAACCCTCCCCTTAAGAATGTACTGTGGAAAATATTGAAGATGTTTTAGTTATAACAGTGGGGTCGTCAAGAAAAGTTTTCGTTTATTTTAAACGGGAGTACTATATTAAAGATATTTTAGTCATAACGGAAAAGTTAACATCTATTTTATACTAATATAATTAAGATATAGAATACTATAATGAAAATATTTTATATATAACGTATAAAATAGACGAAATCTTTTCTTGATGTCCCCACTTCAAGAAAAGTCTATTTTATACGGGAGTACTATAGGTTGAGGTGATTACTGACGTCTTGGTTTTTGTTTTTTTCCTTATGCTATTCCTCCGACCCTCTGTCATGTTCACCACGTTGTAAAATACGTAATTTACTCGTCAACTTACATATTCTGGACGATGGCTATTTGCGAGATTTTTAAATGATTAAAGTTGGTTTACAACGTTGCTATGAAAAACATGTCAATAGATGCATGAATTTATAAATTGTCTATAAATTCACTTATTTATTCATTATGATGTTTTTGTAATTAGTAATAAAACGTGAATCAAAAGGTGGTGGCTGAAAATCGTGTCTCATGGAGATTCCAGGAGCTTTCTAAGAGCTTTGTTATTTTTTTTGATTTTTTGTGGGTGAATCAATTGAACTCTATGTAAAGTTATAGAATAACGTTTCAGTTGGATTCCAGCTAGATTCTGAATGGGTCAAAATAACATCCTCATCATCCCAATAGTTGACAATCCACCACTGTGTTCTTTACCCCAAATTCTCTGCCACGCACAACTATTATGTGGAATCAGCTGTCACCGGTGGTATTTCCTAACTGATACGACGTAGGAACCTTTAAAGGAAGAGCCTACTCCTTTCTTAAATGCCGGCGGCGCATGCGTCCTCGTCTGTTGCGGATGTCCATGGGCGGCGATGATCACTTACCATCGGGTGGGCTGCATGCTTGTTTACCACCTGAGCTATATATAAAAATAGTGCTCTGCCCACACAGTATACAAGCATAAAATGGCAGTGGAAGACTGTTGTGTTTCGTCTAGCGAATGGAGGGATGAGGTGACTCTAATTACTGGCGACGAGCTATTACATAATTCTCTATCGAGAATGAATCCAGGAGTCGCTGGGATCAGGTGGACGGTGTGCTAGTTTCTACGCTCAATAAAAAAAAACCATAAGGCCGATTGACGCTAATCACAGAATATTTACTTAACAAACTAACTCGAAACAAAAGCGACGTGCCTATTATCATTTACTTGTAATAATCATAAAAGTTCTAATTGTAGCCTTCAGCAGACAAACAAATCGGTTAAATCGGCCAATGCATGAGATTCTCTTTTATTCTTTTCAAATAATCCCAGTCGTGTTATTGATAATAGTCGAATGACAAATTGACACGAACGACCGAAGTTTCGCAGACAGTACCGTTAAAACATTAAGATACTGTTGGTTCGTGAAGACTTTGCGACCATATCACTTCACAGAGACTACTAAAGTGTATGTTATTCGCACCATATAACTCGTACAACTAACACATTAAACTCAAATTAATTAATCACGTGGGCAGCCGATATAAAAGTTCCTTTTTCTATTGTTTCTGTTTTTTTTTTGTGAGCTGTTAAATACACAATATTATAATTATTTTTTTCTCCGTATAATTTTTTATTGTTAATTTATTTGTTATTTTTTTATTGCCTTGTTTTATAGATAAGATCAGGGTTGTGACCTTAAGTCACAGCAATACCTGATTGGAGATCCTTTACTTTATTTGGCGCACAGCAGGTTTCATCTGTCTACTATTTATTTATATATATATATTTGGTTTTTCTTTTTTGATTAGGTAAAAGTATTTTACTTGCTTGTTTTAATTGTTTGAACTGTACCTGATTTGTGCTATTACATAAATGGTCAAAAAGGAATAAATTAATATTATTATTATTAAAAATATCTCCAAATACGTATTCATTCAAAGCTGAGGGCCAACGTTAGTAAAGGCTAGTCACTAGGTGGATGGCTTATACTAGTGTGTGGGAAGTCGATGAATGCAGATGACTCCAGATCATACTCTGTGGTAGTCTTTGGGGAAGGTCTATCTTCAGAAGTGGACTAGTGATGGGCTGAAACGATGATGACGACAGTCAATCTAAACAGCAGCCTGGCTGACCGACGTCATTAGAGCCACCATAAACCTGTCAAGATAAGGTGTTAGAGTATAGCGGCTCATCTCCGGATTGGCGGTCTTCGAAGTATTTTTTTAAAATTAATTAGACATGCAAGTTTCCTCACGATTATTTCCTTCACAGCAGAGCACGTATAGTTATTTTATATTTTACGATTATTCTCCAGCATGAGTTGTTATTTGATGAAAATAAAGATTTTTTTTATTATCAAGGGTTATTAATGATTTTGTACCATGACACTTACCTCAAAAAAGATTTAAATTTCACATGCGTTGTCATACCCAAACACTAAGATGGAATTCACAGTTTCCTATGCTCACCAGACGAAACAAAGCAGTGTTATGTTTGAGCGTTTGGTTTTTTTACTATTACATTAAGAGTAACAAACGAGCACACCGTTCAGCTGATGGCATGTGATTCCTGCGACCCATGAGATCTACATTCATCCTTGACAAGAAATCATAATGCAGATGCGTTGTCACCCTTGATTGGTGAGATGGAATACCTCGTCACTAGTAATAAAGGTCTCTGGATGCCTAAACTCACTAGACGAAACACAGCAGTGTTATGTTGCTATTTCACGCTGTATTCTGTGAACGTTTGGTCCTTCCCCGGTCTATACAGTGTACGGTCTTGCCGTGGTATGGCCCTCACAGAATACCAGGGTGAAATATCATACCACTGCTGTGTTTCTTCTGACGAGTGCGGGGATCCTGAGTCCCTTATCTGCATCGTACCCTCTTACGATAAAAAAAGCAAAGTACCGCCTTTAGTGTGGTCCTACCACTTAAGTTTAATACAATGTAATTTATATCTATCGCAACTTTGTATAAGGTCACGTTTGCGAACCTATCATCCATTTTGAAGTAATTTAAATAATTAATGTAAGATAATAAAATAATATAAAATTTATGGATGTCTTATCATCACCCGGAGCCGTGGTAAGCGCTCGCTTTTAATTCACGATACGCGAGCAAACCGAGTTCGATTCCCGGTGTCGGCACCAATGAAATTGTTGATTGCAAATTGAAGTGCTGATTTATCACGTGCTCAGGGGAGCAAATATAATTTTTTTAAAAAATATGTATATTTTTAAGCCATGTGAAGTTCAGTAATTCGTAATGGAACCGTGTTTCAGAGTATGCTCTAACACTGTCTAGAGAAAAGGCGTATGCCCAACAGTGGGTATTCTTTATACTGGGTATTAGGAGACCGCTTCCGAAAACGTAGACGGACGATAGTACTAATGACACCTTTGATGATGGCACGGAAAAAAAAACGATCCTGATTAAAAAGAATTATATTTTAAAAACGTTTTATTTGCATTATTTACGCTCCATCGTGTTAGTACAGCTCAATGAAACGATAGTTTCATAAAAAATATAATATATTATACATTACTTTACTAAATAAAAAACCTGCAATGAAACACAAAATCAAAAACAGCTCATGCTCGGATCAACGAAAGCACGGGCGAAATACTAAACATAATAATCAATCCCGAAACCGGTCCTTTTGCGGTGGGCCGCGACCGCAGTTGACGGCAGTTTGATCGTTTCCGCGGTATCAGCGCCGCACCGTCGCCGCGCCTGGGTATATTGTGTACAATTCTGCATCATTGGGAATCGATCCCAAGCGTAAACTTAAGCATATATGTACATAGACACGAAAATGTATGCAGAAATCAACCGCCCCCGCTGACGGCGAGGGCGTCGCAAACAAGGTTATTCGGGATACCACCTTGTCACTGGCCGATTCTCTCCAGACAATAATGATAGAAGCGTCGCTGGAGTTTCTTCCACCACTTCTTCTCCAGCGACCACGCATTCCGAAGTGGTGGTACAGATAGCCAATAATAATATCAATATGATGATATTGATATAAGATTCCTTAGTGGAAGCAATTGACCGAGTTGAGGTTCGGCCTTCTCGGGCACCCTCGATCAGACGCTTCGTAAAATAGGCTAATGGTCCAGGTCTAGGCTCCCTCTCGGTCGCTCTTGTGCTACTTACCCACTAATATAGGGCTCAGGCTGAGGCTCGGTCATCTCTCAACCCGGTTAAACTGTAAAAGCCCTCGGGCTAACAGCGGCGATCAGCCCGAAAAAAAAAGCTGAAATCAATTAAAGAAAATGTAACCAAGTACTCCGAGATGAGAGAATATCTTGAAGAAACCTGAATGTCTACATACATTTTGAAAATTTACAATTAAAAATATATATATATGTTAAAAATTAATATTTTGAAGTCGTGAAATCCATCCAGTCTGTAGCGAAGGCGCGTGGCAGACTATGCCACAACACCCTAAGGTAGAAGGTTCACGGCCAGTATGGGATTTATATATATAGGCTGTTACTTTACAGAATGCAAACTTTTTGATGAAAACAAGTCGAAGGCCGTTGGTATTTCACGAGACTTTCGAGACGTCACGATATATAAGAAAGGTCATGGCCACTCAGCGAGCTATGGAAAGGCCTATGTTGTGTGTTGCCTCTGCGTGACAGAATACGCAAAGTAAACATCCGCAGTAGAACGAACAGTGTAGGACGAAACCCCTCTATGCGGGACGATTTTTTTTTTTAATATTTTATATTTATTATATGACTGATGGCAACTGTTAGCCCGAGGCCTTTTAAAGCTTCACAGGGTTGAAAGGTGGCCGAGCGCTTAGGGTACTCAGCCGAGACCTTTATTATTATTGGGTAACCAGCACAAGGGATCCCGAGAGGGAGCTTCTGCTTGGACCCTGGGCGTAAAAGCAACTGACTGGAGTATGCCCGAGCGGGTCGTACCTCGGCTCGGTCAGTTACTTCTGACGGATTAAAATGCCCTTACCCTATGCAAGTTTACGGGAAGTTGACAGATGCAAATGGCAATCTATTGGGAAGCCTATGTTCAACAGTGAACTATGTCTACTATGGACTACTATACTATGTATATATAAAGAACTCTTTAGTCGCTCTTAATTTCATAAAGAAATATAATATAATAGCATAAACAATGTAAAGAATAATAAATTATCCTCTAGTTATAATTTAATTTTAATAAAGTATGAAATTTAGATGCGAATTGTTGAAGTCTGTCATTGAAATAACTTCCGCACGATATTAATCAAATAATAACTGACATTTGCACGCATAGATACATCAATGAAAACCTTCAGGATTGATTTATGCTAACGGTTAAATATAATTTAAAGTAATCAGATTTACCATCGCAGTTGACTAGCTAATATGCGTGAAGGTAGACCAACGGTATATACTAAAGGTAATATGCAGTGTGCATACGAAAACTAATCAAATTTGGGCGAGCGGATCAACCTCCGTTTGTAGCCTTCTATGACCTATCACTACATATTTTTTCTGAAAATTATGAAATTTTATTAAAAAAAAGAGGAAAATGCGACACAAGCCGCCAAAGACATTTGTGATGTTTATGGACTTAACACAGTGTCAGTAAGAGTAACACAAAATTGTTTCAAACGTTTTCTGTCCGGGAATTTTGATGTCAAAGATGAAGCTCGCTCCGGTCGACCTGTTACATATAAAGTCGATACCATTTTTTAGAAAGAGGAGCAAGATCGACAAATTATTAGTCACGGCATAGCTGAATAGTTAGTTAACCACAAAACACTTTTGACCCTTTTCAAAAAGTCTGGATATAAAAAACTTGCAAAAGGTCGATATGGAGATGTCACACGAACTCACTGAATAAAACCTAATGATTCGAATACTCTTTTGCGATTCGTTATTAAAACGGTATGAAACCGAACCGTTTTTAAAAAGATTGATCACTGGCGATGAAAAGTACATTATGACAAGAATATGCGAAAAAGCTCATGGTCAAAGGGCAGTCAAGATCCACAGACTATAGCGAAACCTGGATTAACTCCTAATTAGGTGGTGCTGTGTGGATGAGAAAGGCATCGTTCATTATGAGCTTTTACCACGGGTCTAAAACATCGATTCGATTCAAAAATTAATGAGACTGGAGCAAGAAATAGTGAAAAACTGACGGAATTGAATATAAAGTAAAATACAATAGAAAATGTGGTTTTTCATCATGATAACGCCAGAACACACACACACATTTTCAGCCACTCAGCAAATATTGAGAGACCTTGGTTGGGAAGTGTTAATACATCCACCATATAGCCCTAACATTGCACCCTTAGATTTACACCTGTTTCGGTCTCTTCAACTTTCAGGCAGAGTTAGGTTAACATCAAGAGAGGACTGTCAAAATTATTTGGCAGAATTCATATAATTTCTACAGCTTTAAGATTACGTCACTACTTACAAAATGGCAACAAATTATCAAATAATTTTGTGTTCAAAGGTAATTTTTAATTTAGAAAAAAGTATTTTTTACAAATATTATTCAAATTACTTAATTATCAAATACTGAGTTATGTATTGGTGGGTCTATATTTACGTGTTTTTTTTAATTAGTCGCAACTGTCGTGCTTGTGGCAATCTATGAGGGAAGTTTATCTATGGTTCAGCATTGGGCGATTAATAAGCTGTTAGGCTGATATATTACATATGAAGGTAATTATTGATTTTAAGAATATAACAAATTGAAAAAAAAAGCAATAAATATATGTTAAAGACATAAGTTTTAATATTAATCATTTATTTGTTAGCTTTAGTACTTTACGGGTAAAGTTTTGTAAGTTGACAACTCTAATTAGATCTGCCAAAGCTATCTATTAAATCGTAAATGGGTCCGTCTGAGGTATAAATGCCTAAAATCTGACAAATTACTTTTATGCTCGAGTTTTATAACTAATCACATGATATTTTCGTAGGCCTAATCAGGAGAAAAGTCCAAGGAAACGTTTTAATTTTGAGATAAAAATCATGAAAAAAAAATGAATCTTTGTATATGATATATATTTTTTTATAATACTTGGAATGACAAACGAGCAAATACGTAGTTCAACATAGTAAGCGATCTCTGTGGTCCAGGGCATCTACATCCACCCTTAACGAAGACTCCTTAAGACTGAAGTGGGACATAACTGCTTTATAGCGCTATTACACGCTAGTATTCTTTGAACGTCGTTCCCTAGCCGAGCCGACCCATTCATGTTGTACACAATGCACACAAAAATACCACCATTATAAGGTGTGTAGCTTAATATTATATTTGGCAAAGATTGGCTACAATAATCGATTGTCTTATTCGTATTGTATATAATCGTATGATAAATTAATGGAAAATTTTAAAAACATTAATTTCTTACCACGCAACCAACCTTCAGGCATAGGTTAGAATAGGGAGGCGATCGCCTTTCACTTCGTCGTTAGGTTCTTTTTGCTGTAAGCACGGAAGTTCCTTTTTGTTTATTATTAAAAGAAACATATTTAAAATATACTGATGATAAAGATGCTCTATCGTTTAAAATGTGTTTTAATTTAAATTCTCCTGATCAGGTCAGATCAGGGGTGATCCCTGTCCCAATTATTTTCCTATAAGATGAGACAAACATGCTAACGCCTCAATTGATGGTCAGTGATAAACAGCGCTGACTTACATCCGCAACACCGCAGGAGTTGCAAGTGCTGTTTTTTAATTTATTTAAGAGTAACAAACGAGTACACAGTTCACATGATTGCAAGTGATTCCTGCAGCCCATGACATCTATATTCATCCTTGACAAGGAATCATAATTGATAAAGAAGCCGGGTTTGTTGTTGTGTTAAATAAGTACACAAAGTTCCCTACGTACTATGGTGGTACGGAATGGAAGGATAATTTTACGGGATGCACAATTATGATTGTTGCACATTCCATACTTTATAACTCTTTGAGTCATCGCCATCTCCCAATGATAGTTGTGTTTTATGATGCTCTGTGATATATTGCTGGAGATATCCTCATATTCAAACAGTACTAATTACCCCGACCTTCGCGTCTTTACACAAACAGTATGCATAGTCAATAAACAAACAAATCATTTGAATGCTACGTTATACCAGTCTAGAATAAAATTCCAAGTGATATTCAACTTTAATTGTTTTAAATTAAATTTTATGGTGCAGCGAAAATTATGTCTTAATGCCTGCAACGTAATATTTTGATAATTGATCTGTTTATGAAAAAAATTCAACTAATTGACAATTGTATAATTATATAGTATAGTAAAAAATATAATATTGTTTTTTATTTTACTATTGAAAATATTGGACGTGTGTTTATTGCCAGATTATTTCCATAAGGCCAACACGGCTAATAGCTTTCTTTTTAAAATTACGCGATACCGAAGAATTCCTTACAATAAATTATCGAATCAAATATTCGATTTTTAATTAATTTATTATCTATCTCTGTCAATACTGTAGGGACAACTTACCAGTATTAGAAATGGCTGCAAGAAATAAAAGAATGTCCGGAAAGAGAAATAGTTGGCATGTTCAATATTATTTTACCTGCATACGCCGCGTTCTGTAGAAAGCAACAAACTCCATTTCTGAAACCATTTCCCTAAGGCGGGTTAGAGGCTGGCGTCATCGGCGAAGAGGGCTAGCTCTAAACCACGAGTGCGTCGTATGTCGTCGGTGTAGAGTCTGTAGAGTGGGATGGTGGAATGGGACCTAGGACGGAACCTTGTGGTACTCCGGCTGGAATGGGGTGAACCTCGGAACGGTACCCCTCGAGGCGGTACCGAAACGTTCGATTGCGGAGAAAGTCTTGTATGATTAGTACTAGTCGATCCGGCACACCGAGCTCATATAGTTTGTATATGAGCCCGTTGTGTCAGACCTTGTTGAACGCTTTCACCACGTCGAGTAAAATCGCCCCTGTTTGGACCAGTAGAGGTGTATCTTAAGTATTTAAAAAACTTTATAGAAACGAAAAGAGTATAAACTAATGGCAATCGCAATGTAGCTCCGCTAGGTGAAGCGACGGCCTATGTAGATGATGCAATTTCGTGCTTCGTGGTATATTGGAGGAGGTCCATACTCAGCAACGGACTAATGATGGCTTGGCATGATGATAACGATCCATCCTTAAGAAGCATCAAGAAGTATCAAGACGTCATCTACTATGGGAGGAGCTCTAATAGTTGGAATGTTTTATTATGATTATATTAAAGTTTTAAGTAATAACAAAGTGTCTTTTAAGGAAGGTCAAGTGTGTTAAAAGGAATAAAAAAATGTCCTATAACTATATTACACTTTTAATGCTCAAGAAGAATCATTTAAAATTACCGTTTGTTATATTTAAATTATTTACAATCTTTGATGGTCACAATTGTGCTCGGCCGTCTAACTATTTTTAACAAAAGCTTTGAAATTATGAGGTTTAGTATATATCGACAGAGGCTGAGATAAGACTTATTTAGTAATAATTAAAATTTTATTCAATATACATACTCTTATCAAATATGCCCCGTACTGATTACAAAAAACAACATTTTCATGTACTTTGATACAAATCTTTACTATCGCCTTCAAAATAGGATCGTTTCAAGCATGCCAACGTTTAATCCAATTTTCCATACACTTGTAGGCTTTTAGTTCTAGAAGCGAATTACTTTTAATTGCCTCTATCAATTCATGGCGCCGTTCGCCGGAAGGGATAGTTGAGTTTCAGAAACTAAAAATTCTTACAGGAAGACAGATCTGGTGAATACGATGGCTGAGCGATGACTTTCGTTTCGTTTTTGGCCAAAAATTTCGTCATACACAGGGCAATAATATAACAACGCATTATGGTGGTGAAAAATTCATGAACTGTTTGCCCACAAATCCATTTTTCGTTTTTTTGTAGTGTAGGCGGCAAACGATGGTAAGTAATCACCGCCGCCCATTAACGTCTGCAACACCAGAGGAGTCGCAAATTGGACTAGATTTTGTCGGCCTCAATCTGAAACTTTGTCTCGGGAAGCCCATAGGAAGGAAACTTCGAAAGAAGCGCTCTGTGCCAAACCCGATCGAAGGCCTTTGCTACGTCCAGACTAATCGATCGATGAGTCAAGTAGACTAGAAGGAATCGTAACCTCAACGGATGAGTAAGATGAGTGATTGTATTTATCTCTAATAATTAATAAAATTAGTCACCAAGTCTGGAGCATGCACTGTTTCTGGGGCTCGACGAAGTTCTGGACAAATAGAGCGTGAGACCAGAACTTTTTCCGACAGATTTCGCTCTCGGCCATCACCAGCTCCGACCACAGCGGCCCGTCCCCCAACAGTCGCCACCACGTGGCCGTAAAGCCTACCATCAACAGATGCACTGGTGATATCCTGCGAACGCTATTTATTTATATATGTACGCACAGAATGAAGACACAAAGTCATCTGTAACAAAAAATAACGCTGATAGATTCAAGGTGCAGTTAGAATCCACAAGGTATATGGCTCGGCTCGAAAGGGGAAGGACCAAGTCCTCAGAGCATATTAGTGTGAAATATTAAGTGAGTATAACGATGATATGCTTCGAATGTTAATGGCGGGATCGAAGGACCCAATATTGAGGCATTCCATGTCAGTTGTCAAGGTTGATGACATTCGCAACCTGTATCTTTGTTGACGATGGGCCATGACCTTGGGCCGTGCTCACCGCTTATCATCAGGTGAACTGTCCCCTTTTTTCATCGTATAACGAGTGTAAGGGTCCGGGGACCCCATTACGGATGAGGAGGAATTCCTTCTCAGTCCTCAGTGGTTCTGTATGCTGCCTGAATCTTTATTCTGTATGAAAGCTATCACTTAGCTTCAGGTAAATTATGTGCTCATTTGCCAAGCCTAAAGTTAAAAAAAATAAAAAAGAACATTTCAAAGACATGTGAAGTCCGCCATTCCAAGAGAGAGAGACCTCTAGACAGGCGGCCGATGGTATTTATATATGATTTATATAAATAGGCTGTAACTTTACCTTTTTTTATCATCGAACTCGTCATATTTACCTTACAATCCTATGCAGAATGAACATAGGTAACATTTTAATATTAATCTTCTTCTGCGAGTACTGAAGCAAAGTGTAAGCGAATACAAAATTGGAGATCACCACAAAGCACTGGACGATAGAGGAGGCGTTACTTAGTTCCATTGACATTGGATTTCGTTGAGCCTGTAAAAAAATATAATGCAACTACATTTGTTATAATATACGAGACGTTGCTGTGCAGTACAGTCAGTACTTGTCTGTTGCTCCCGGGTTCGATTTCCAATCGAAGAACAATATATAATAAATTTATGTGTTCGGGGGGTCCGGGTGTGTTGTATTTGTATCCCGTGTCCCTAACACTGCATCCATATCTTCCTCCGATCTTAATGTACATGCGTTACATCGGGATAGGGAACTACGATTTAGCGCTTCTGTGTTTGCGCAAATGCTTACGGCACTCTGAAAATATTCTGCGCATTTGATGTTATCTGGAAATAACCAGATGATATCGCCGCGGTCGAAATCCACGATGATGTATGTAAATGGTATTTATATATGATTTATATAAATAGGCTGTAACTTTACCTTTTTATCATCGAACTCGTCATATTTACCTTACAATCCTATGCAGAATGAACATAGGTAACATTTTAATATTAATCTTCTTCTGCGAGTACTGAAGCAAAGTGTAAGCGAATACAAAATTGGAGATCACCACAAAGCACTGGACGATAGAGGAGGCGTTTCTGAGTACCATTGACATTGGATTTCGTTGAGCCTGTAAAAAAATATAATGCAACTACATTTGTTATAATATACGAGACGTTGCTGTGCAGTATAGTCAGTACTTGTCTGTTGCTCCCGGGTTCGCTTTCCAGTCGAAGAACAATATATAACAAATTGATGTGTTCAGGGGGTCCGGGTGTGTTGTATTTATATCCCGTGTCCCTAACACTGCATCCATATCTTCCTTCGATCTTAAAGTACATGCGTTACATCGGGATAGGGAAGGGGGGACTACGATTTAGCGCGTCTGTGTTTGCGCAAATGCTTACGGCACTCTGAAAATGTTCTGCGCATTTGATGTTATCTGGAAATAACCAGATGATATCGCCGCGGTCGAAATCCACGATGATGTATGTGGCGTGGTAATAAACAAATTAAATCAGCATACTGTATTACATATTAAATACTTTTTTTTAAATAACTATTTCCCATTTATTTACTTCTTTCACATTATGTGTATTATTCTGACATTAACTTATTTTTTTTTTTTTAAACTTTCTGAGCATGTGCTTGACCACGATCCCACCTGATGTTAAGCGGAAATGCAGTACTGGATGGTAAGGCGCACTAGCTGAGTAAATGCCTAATCACTCTACTCTTGAAAACACCCACATTGTAATCGGAGAGAAACACAGACACGGGCAAACTATTCCAGTCCTTTGCTGTACGAATAATGAAAGACGAAGCAAACCGCTTCGTTCGGGTTTGAGGGATGTTCGCAACAAAAGGATGAAATCCAGCAGTGCGTCGTGAAGTCCGATGGTGGAAGACTTTATATATTGTGTGAATATACACGTACATACAATATATATGTGTATATGTGTATATATATATAAAGAAATAGTTATTATAGGACATTTCTTTAATTTGAATTTAGCCGTGACTCACTACGTTGGTAAAGAAGTGTAGAGTCGGGCTCGGTCGACAGATGGCGGTATAAGGGATGCAATCTACTACGTCGGTAAAGCGGGGCTGTCATTGTCTGAGAGGTTTGAAAGAAATAAGAGTGTAATTTATTATTGTGTTCAAGTGTTAAAAATATTGAAGAAAAGATTGAGATTGTGAATAATAAACGTTAAATGTCGTTTCTTTGATTACAGAGCAACACATGGTTTTATTCACCGAAAATAATAGAAAGAAACATTATATATATGTTAATATATTGTAGATATAAGTATGTATATTGAAGTCTAAATAGTCTTACGGTTTAGAGTACGGTCCGCGAAGCTTAAGGACTTATGTAGGTTTGAAACAATAATTTAACAATTGGTCTGAACCTTCTGGTATGAGCATTATTTGGAGTGGTCAACCGGGTGTTGTTCATGTTAATAGCACTGATAATATTCTTTAAAAAAGTATATGATTGTATTATTAATTTTCCGTCACTTACAGGCGTTTTCAGTAGGCTAAAACATGTTTTCAGGCCGTTTCAGGCCTAGTTATACCCCACCCGTCTCCGGAACATTCCAGAAGGCGTGTGATAAGGACAGTCTATACGTATGAAAGAGAGAGACGAGTATATTCGAACATGTCTCTGGAAAATTCCAGAAGAGGTGTGAGAAGGACGGCTAAATGCGCGAAAGTGGGATGCGATTGTAATAGAACATGTCGCCGGAATATTCTGGAAATTAAAAAAGTAAAGTGACTGATGAGTGAAGTTCATAAGGAGTATTTTTAAAGTGATTAGTGCTACAAGTAATTGCATTTAGTTTAACAAAATTACTATTAAAAGGGTTTGTTGGTCTCACGGGTCGTAACTATATTTATATAATTTCTATTAGTATATTGTTTTTACAAATAAAATGAAGTATCTTATCTTGCACCCGTAATATATGCTTAATGCGTAGGATGAGAAAGAACTCCTTTTGGTATTAAGTCCGCCATTTTACACAATGTCTGTTTTGCTTGTGCAATGTTAAAACAAATAAATGTCTGAGAAAAGTACATTATAGATTTTATTACCGGTAGAAAAGAATATAATATAATTTATTATTATTTCACTGGGGTTTTCTAAATACACCATTTTATCCTTTGGCGGTGTTTTCATTAAAAGTTGTCCTTTGCAGACAACTTCCGGAAACAAAAGTCTAATTACAGTCTGTTCTTTATGGTTAACTATAAATAAATAATGAAATAAAAAGATATTAACTTGAAGATGGAGAATATTTTTATTAAAATAAAATCAAGAAGTCTGAAATTCACCTACGGGTAAGGTAATTCAGCATAACCTTTATCTTACTCGGACACTGAATCGACACGATGTGTGTCTATAGGTCAGTTTTCAGTGACGTAACAATAGGGTATTGTGTGCTCGTTCGTCACCCTTACTTTCATAAAGTATAGAAGAAGTTACTACTGCATTAATAAGCATGTGGAATAAATAAACATATGATTGCAAACTCCCCTTTCGTTGACGAGAAAGATTAAATGCCTCTGTAGTCAGAATATACACTGTCAATCTCATTTTCCGATTTTGATCACGTTTATATCTTTTGATTATAACCAGATACATCAACTGTCCAGGATATATCATAGTGCTAGATGTGATCCCTCAGAGTAACACAAACGCAAAGACAAACAGACAAAAAGTCTATTGACGACGATTTATTATATAGATTTTATTATAAAAAACACCCTGACAGCTCACCGACAAAACGCTCATTTGACTCCAGACCTTTTCCCATAAATTTGGGTCGTCCTTCCTTGTCCGCATTTTTTATGTAGAACAACTATTGATAATGATCTTTAATTTAATACCCGATAAGGAATATTATTCCTTATTGAGTATTATACAGATGCGTTGTCTCCCTTGAGGACAAACATGAAATACCTCGTCACCATAACTATTTCCAGATCCTCACACACACCAGACGTTAAACTGGAGTGTTATGCTGCTGTTTTCCACTGGTATTCTATGATAGGCGTGTTCTTTGATAAGGATCACAGGAATTATTTATTTATTGATTTATTCTTTATGTTCCTTAAAGAACAAGTATTACAAGGGTGGACTTAATGCCCAGTGGCATTCTCTGCCAGTCAACCCTGGGAGTTCAAGAGAATATAGCATAAAAATAAAAAAGGTTAAGTAGATAAAAATATCAAATTATACATAGATACACATCAAAATAATACGTAATAAATATAAATAATAATACATTCATATCAATATATATATTTATATATATATGTATGTATATATATATATATATATTTATATATATATATATATGTATGTATATATATATATATATACATATATATATATATACACATAAATACACAAATACCAAGAGAAAATATACATATCAGATGTTATTTGTCTTCAAATAATGTTGTCGAAGAAGAGATTTAAAAGACACTTTACTGAGTGCATTCTTGACATCATCCGGAAGGGAGTTCCAAAGGAATATGGCCTAAACTATGAAAGAATAACGGAAGAACCCAGTGCAATGGAATGGAACACTAATTCTCAATCTATTTAGGTATCGAGGTACACGATCAAGAGAGGAATATAGAATCTCGTTTTTAGCTGTGGCATGAAACATCATTTTACGATGGTTTTCTCTGAGGCTCTTGCAAAATATTAAAGTGAAAAAGCGGCATGTCGTTATTGTGTTTCATATGGTGAGTGCAATAAACCTAGACCCAACTGCTGGTAACGAGATATTCCATCCTCAGGTGGAACAGTATACATCCTAGATATTTGTTGGTGGATGGATGATTATTATGGTCATTACCATCATTATATGCTTGTTTGTGACTCTTAATTCCATCTATACATATAATAAAGTTGTTAATAGACTTTTTGTCTATTTGTCTTTGCGATTGTGCACGTTGTTCTAAAAAGCTGAACATTTAAGTAATATATATAGGTAAGCCTGGCCCAACGAGCAAAGATGAATTATGAAATGAGATTATACTTACGTTCTCTATGAAACTAGGATTTTCCAAATGAATTTTAAAAGTCATCTCGATGCCATGGGACAACATGACCAGCCTGTCAAGATTACCCTGGAATTATCAGATATCTTAAAACACGAGAGTTTGTTGTGTCATGCGACATTGCTCATAATGTTCTGCCCGCAGAGAATATTAGAGTGAAATAGCTGCGTAATACCGGTGAAGTTCTTATGACGGTTGTACAGATCCCAGCACCCATTTGCAGATAATGAGATATCTCAAGCCTCCGAAATGTCTTTTTTTTATTACACGGGAGTAACAAACTCATATATAGTTCACCTGACATTCATCCTTGACAAGGAATCGTAAACCTAACCTAAACCAAACCTAACCTAACCTAAACCTAACATAAACCTAACCTAAACCTAACCTAACCTAACCTAAACCTAACCAACGTCCTTACATCCCCTGGCCGCTAAGGCAAGACAACTGCTGCGGGGTATTGAAGATCAAGGTGCAAGAACACAGCTAGCTTGGGTTAAGGCACACGCGGGCATGCCAGGTAATGAGCGAGCCGACCAACTGGCTAAAAAGGCCGCAGTAACATCCAAAATTTCTCCAGCCTACGATAAGTTTCCCCTGTCCTATGCAAAAAGATACCTTAGGGTAGATACTATGGGGTGCCTTATCAGAAAAACTCCTCGAGTGCCTGGTTGTTGAATTTCTCCTTGATGACACGTTGTCGTAGTGGCTGAAGTTCTGACAAAGGGGGGATCGCTGCTGCGAGGGTAGTAGCGAAGCGGACAGATCAATGATAGGTTGCCCGGGTAAGGATGCTCTGCCCGGATGGACGGTTTTATTCCTACCATACTAGTGGGATTTAAATGGAGTGTAAAAATACAAAAACAAAAACTAATGAGATGGAAGGCGAATCTGCGTTGGAGTCAGATGCAAGTTTGCGGAGCAAGTTATCAGCGGAGGCCCCACATACCAGTGGCCAAGGTGGCAAAAAAGGTAGGGTGGAAAGAAAAGACGCCCAAATACGTCAGTGTCTTCTAGTGATGCAGAGACGGCAGGGAGTCAAACCTCCTCACATAAACCAAAAGACAAATCTTCACCCAAGCTTACGGCAGTGGAGTTCCGTGTACCAAAACCTGTGAAGACCTGACAAACGGCTGAAGAAGAAGTTGAAGAACTGTCGCGTAAGGCCAACGAGTACCGAGCAGTTCTGGATCTTGTTAATGATGAGAGAGTTGACAGCCGTACTGCTGCAGCCCTCAAGAAACAGGTGGTTGATGATGTTGGCATGATCCTGACGGTAGCATCGAAGTCTAGGAATCTGAAAGGTATATTCCAGCATGCCTTAAAGGACGCGGCCGCGTCTGTAAAACTTGCCGTGGGGGCGTTACATTTAAGAACCTCCACTGAAGAGATGTCCAAATTGCAGGCAGAGAATGAACGGTTGCAAGGTGTGATGGAGGAGCTCCGCAAGGAGGTGCTGGAGGTGCGAACCACGGTAGCACAGATATCCAAGGGCTCTACATCTCTATCAAAAGGTGTGCCCTCGCGAGCCAAAAGAATGGAACAAGGGGAAGCATCATCTCAGTATACCCCAGGACAGGAGATGATGCCTCTATCATGCGTCAAATCGGGACAATGATGAACGCCAAGTTGGAGGCGCTAGAAGAAAGGCTACTCCCTGAGAAGCGTATCCGTCCTTCATTGGCTGCAGATCGGCGTCTAGCACCAGCGGTAGCTTCTCATGTAACTAGGTCCAACCCAGGAGAAGATTCCATTAAGGAGTCACCTAAACTAAAATGGGTAAAAAGGGTCAGAAGAGTTTTAACGTTCTATCTCCTAGACAGTTGGAACTCCGCCCACTTCCTCTATTCCCACAGCCAGAAGACGAGGGATGGTCATCTGTAGTGAAGAGGTGTAGAAAAAAGAAAAAGACTGTTCCACAACCTCTTGTTACTCCTGCCACTCCTAATAATAAGCAGACCAGTCAAAACGGCCACGTGAAACTACGGCCTCCTAAATCCGCGGCCGTGGTTATCACGCTACAACCTGGAGCCAAAGACCAAGGTATCACATACGCTAAAGTTTTAGCAGAAGCTAGACACAAAGTCGATCTGACCAGTCTCGGCATCACGGTGCTACGATACCGTCAAGGGCATTAATCTTATTCGGAGGGAAGTGTTGTGCGGTGTTCCACAAGGTTCGTCTTAGGACCTCTTCTGTGGAACATCGGATATGATTGGGTTCTGCGGGGCGACTTCCACCCGGGTGTGAGTATAATCTGATATGCAGATGACACTTTAGTTTCGGCCTGGGGGAACACCTATGGGGAGGCTGCCCGTCTTGCCACTTTGTCGGTAGTACAGGTTGTCGGTAAAATACGAATGTCGGGACTCAAAGTGGCGCTAAACAAGTCCGAGGCTATCTGCTTTCACGGGCCTCGGAGGGCGCCACCACTGGGGTCTCACATCGTTGTAAGTGATGTCCGTATAGAAGTTGGGTCCAACATGAAGTACCTTGGACTCACCTTTGACAACCGCTGGAACTTCAGTGAGCATTTTGTCCACCTGGCCCCTCGCCTAATGGGAGCGGCTGCCGTCTTAAGGCGACTAACACCCAATGTTGGGGGGCCTGATGTAAGTTGCCGTCTCTTATACATGGGGGTAGTGCGGTCTATGGCCCTATAAGGTCCAACCCGTTTGGGTGGAAGCTCTGACAGGACCATCGCTCTTCTAAGAAGGCCTCAGAGGGCAATGGCCATCGGGGTCATACAAGGTTATCGCACCATCTCCCGAGAACAGTGTGTCACCATTGTGGTTGTGACGAGGACACGGCGCAGCACACGACGGAAGAGTGCTCAGCTTGGGATGAACTGCGCCGAGACCCCGTCGCAGTAGTGGGGGACGACCTCTCGCTTCCAGCTTTCATTAAGGCTATGGTCGAAAGCGATTGGTCGTGGAACGCCGGTATTTCCTTCTGCGAACAAGCTATGTCGCAGAAGGAGGCTGCAGAAAGGGAAAGAGAGAGATCTTCTGATCTCCCAAGCCGCAGCCAGAGAGCCGGGTTACGGAAGAGGGTATACCAAGTCCTTCTTCAACCACCCTAACCGAGGCAGAGGCGGCAGACACGGGGGCTGTCCGTCGCTATGAAATCAAAGCCTCGAAACGGCGCGCACGGTGTTCACGCGCGTCTATACATGAAGAAGGGGTGGGGAACTCCGGCTCCAGCACTCCAACAGCAAAGAGGGGCCTGCAACGGGTTAACGCTGTCGGGATTGCGGTAGTGTACGAAAGCGTTCCCGTAGTCCCGACCCAGGGCGTCGAGAAGAACACCGTGGGGTTTTAGCCGGTAGGAGTCCGGCATAACCCTTCCGTCACCCCCGCGCCGGAATAGTATCCATGAGGATTTCCCCACAAACAAAAATAAAAAAGAAGGGTAGATACTATAAACAAATAGCAAAAACGTTATGAGGCCTACAACCCTGGAAGTATCGTCAAGCTGTTTTTTAGTGAGGTGCGAATAGCTTATCGAGCCCTGGGGGGCGCTGTTTGCGAGGAGACTGTGAAACACATATTTACTAAGTGTCCGAGATTTGCACGCCACCGCCACGATTGCGAGCACAGAATGTATCAATCCATAACCGAGATCAACATCGTGAACATCGTGCAGAATAACAATTCCAAAGGAGCATCTTTCTAGAAATTTGTATTAAGGTAATGAAACTGGCGGCAAGGGCTAATGGTTCCACAGTAGTCTAGACCTTAAATGTCAAAAATCTACATCAAATAAAATATATCAATCAAGTTTATATCCTCTCTTTACAATGACTTTATTTTTTCAAATTAATTCAATTTTATTTTGTTAATTATTGCTTTCACTTAAAGTTGTTATTATTACTACAATCTCTTTAAATATAAATCTGTCGTTCTATATGATTCATTAATTTTATTATTAGAATCATTACGGTGTCAGCTATCGCTTATATATATAAAAACAACTAAATATTTTAATACAACTAAATGTATCATATTCTAATTGTAAATTAATAATAATGATATCTGTATTAATATATGAAAATTTTATCATTAATCGCACTAAACGATGCAGGTATGTTGCAAAATAAAACTGGTAAGAGCTCAGGTACTGTTATCTGTTTCTGTTACATAAAAAACAGTTATCAACTCTTTCTCCACAAAGGGTGACCCAAAGTTGTGTTTTGATAAGTTTGTGCATTCGTTATTTTTTTAAATATTTCGTTAAATAAAAAAGTTTTTTCACAAACGTAGGTATGGGCGCGATGTGATTATATATTTTTCTATATAAAATCGGAAGCACATCTAGCAGCTAGACCATATTTTTATTTTATTTTATTTGGAAAACATACAGCAAAGTACAAAATAACTTAGGTATATATACATACTATAAATAAGCTAATGACATGTTTTCACATATAAATATCTAAAAATAGAGCCCATGAGTACAAATACTTCACCGCAATGCTTTCATAATATATGTATACAGACTTAATTTAAAATAATAAAGAAAACAACAACATTTGCTTGAACAGAAAACAAATAAACAGAATCAAAAGAGAAATAGTAAAAAGATATAAAGAAATATAGCTAATATATGATAAATAATTAATCTACTTTTATTAAGTTAGCTTTACCTGGCCCCTTGGATCGGATATAGCGCTGATATTCCTGGATCGCTCTCAGCGTGGTTGGCTGTAAGGCGACGCCAGTTGGCCCTCACTGACCAGGATGTCAGAATTCTGCTCTCTGAAATAACTTATTGTTATGACGTAACAAATGAGTACACAGCTCAATTGCTGTGCGCTTTCCGAGTTCGATTCTCAGACGCGAAACAGTATTTATGTATCACAAATTGTTTATTTTCGGGTCCGGGTGTATTGTATGTATTTCCCGTATCCCTGACATTGCATCTTAACCTTCCTCCGATCTTATTGCACTTGCATTTCATCGGAATAGGGAAGAGGAATGTTTTTTTTTTATGTTTGAGTATTGCTGTTGGTCCAGATACCTCTTACAGCTTTATCTAATCAGACTCGCGAGCGAGAGGCCCAGCGGGTAGGGAAAAAGAAATAAATAAATCACGTTTTCTTATCACATTACTTACTATCCTCTTCCCCAGCTAAAACATTGGATGCAGTACCAACAGCGTTTAATACCCACAAAAGGCCGACAACTGCCAGAAAAGTACGCACTTCGGCACTTCGCTATCATTCGTGAATGCCTTCGCCTGCTCCCGCGTCCGGCAGTACTTGAGGGTCTGTAGGGTTGCTTTCATTGACAGAGATCTGGTGCGTTGCATCACGCAGCGCTCGAAGCGCAGGGTCGCGTTGGGTTCGGAGGAAGGGCACCGCTCGCTGACACAGTATCCTCGATGCAGGGTGTGGTTGAAATGGAGCTTGTTGGAAGAATACTCCTGGAATGTTTTAAGAAATGTTATTATAATTAGTACTATTGGCTATCGCAATGAAGGACGCCCGTGCAATTTTTGCCATCGTAACCAAAGGTTTATGGATACGGTGTATTAGTGAAAGTTCACTTTCTATCCTTGCAAATGGATCCGTCTCTTCGAAATTTCCTCGTGACGAAACCAACATGTCTAAGAAATAATGAGACGAACGAAGTCCGCCAATCAACAGTGCAGCCGAGCGGTGGACTTCGATTCAGAAAACAATGAAGGTGCCTTCTTTCCTTATAGTTATGACCACTTACTTTCATGGACTCAAACATTAGGTTACTTTGATCAGCGGAGAGGTGGAAGGAGCCGAGGCAATGCAGGCCGTTGTTCTTTGATAAACATCGTTCGTAATTGTCGAGGTGAAACAACCGTGGCCAGCGACCGAGTTCCTCGTCTGCAACGTAAATAGAATACTTTGAATTACTACAAGGGTCACCCAGTATTACGTCACGCTTCGTAAATATTAAGTAACAGTAGGTATTAATAATAAGTTATAACGCTAATTGTTGATACCTTGTCAGGTTTGAACGGAATAAAGTGGCCTTATGTGAATACATCTATTTATTGTATTTATCTATAACAAAGGTCAATTGGGATAACAGTATTATGTACCATATAACCACGGTGTGGTGAAATTATGTGATAGGTGCAGTAATTAAAAATGGCTAACGAAATTAAATACTAAATAATAAATTTATGAATACTTGCTTACTTACTTAAGTAAATAATTAATTAAACATATTGTAATATATAATGTTTTATACACAAATAAATGTATAATAAATATAAAATACATTTCTCAGCATAGGTACTAAATAAAAGATGACACCGGTGTCTTCCATAAGTGATCGGAGTCTATTCCAATGCACTGCGGTTGACCACAAAGGGATTTTTAGTGTATACAAATTCCACAACCCTGTCTTTTCCACAGGAGACAGGGTTGTGAATTTCCACCCATAACAAAATGTGTATTAAAAGATGAGATAAGAATCTAAATAAAGTTGATTCTTCTATATGGTCTCTCTATACTTCACGTATGTATTTCTTACATCATTTGTAAATGACTTGTATCCTTCTAAATAATAAAAAAATATGTCGAGTCCTCGCTCCTTCACGGCTGCCCTCATTTCTACACCGTACTCAACTCTTCGCGTATTAAGGTCTCTCTCCAAATGTTTTATATAAATAATAATGACTTGGAAACAGATCTGGACTGTTGGAAGGATTGTTTATTTCATCGAAGCCGGTTTCTAGCAAAACTTACGTTGCAGTTCGCGCCCTGCGAAATTGCAAAAACGGAATCCCTTTATTGATTTCGTCTTTTCTTCTAAAATTAGTTTAATTATTTCTTATTCTTTTCTTGAGTGGGCCACCTCTGACTGGCGGTTACAGTGCAGGTCGACCGTTGACTAGATGAACTAACGACCTATACAAGTTTGAGGGAAGTCGATGGTTGAAGGCGGCTCGCGGTCGTGCTTGGTGGCAAACAAATGGGGGACACTCATGTTCAGCACTAATTCAAGGTCGCGAGGCGAACCTTTCCTCCCGATCGGTTGTATGACCTTCGCGGCCGGCCCATTGCCCACTTCAGCATACGAATACTTTGAGTTATGTCCGTTAATATAGTACTCCTGTAGATGTCCGCATTTTTTATACGATCCGGAGACCTATCGATATTATTACGAGACGTTCCATTTCAGTCTTCAAGGGTGCAAACGCATCTGCATTATGATTCCTTGTGGGCCACAGGAAACAGTTAGCAACAGGTGAACTGTGTGCTCGTTTGTTGTTCTCAATGTAATAAAAAAAACAAAGAGAAACAACTAAAGCCAAAATATTAAACAAGATAATTTTGAGTTACTTATTAATAACTTCAATTTATATCACTTAAGTGACCTCGGCCACTTTAGTGACCTCGGCAGCTTGGTGAAAAGAACTTCGGATCACTCTTGACGTCATCATTGCGTAGAGTTACTTAAATTGGATTAAGGAAATGTGAAACTATATAGTGTAGTGAAACAATTAAGAGGATAGTTAGATCACACTAAACAAAAGTGAATAATAAAAAATTATAGTTTTTTTGATAAACATAGAATTATTTAAAGTACTAAAAGCTGGATTACCCTTTCAAGTGCTGTTAAAATTACTACCTGTTAAAAACTAAAATTCCGGTTAACCACACCATTATTTTTTGTGTGTGTATGTATTGCTGTTGGTCCAGAGACCTCTACAGCTTTATCTAATTAGACTCGCGAGCGGGAGGCCTGCTGAGTGGGGAGACAACGACGATGCTGCGAAGCTGGCGTAAACTGCTGCTGAACCACCGCTGCACTCCGACCCCTGTGGACGAAGTACGTCGATGACGACAGAGGGGGCGATAATACTATCCGAGGGCTCCTCAAAATCAGGTACGAAACCTAGTCTCTATCGATCTGATTGATATCTAAAGGGAAAACCACTCCAACTAAGAGAACACATGATGGTAAAAGATGATTGCAGACTATATAGATCTACATCTTCAGGATGCAACAAGGATCTGAGAATACAATGCGTTAACAACCACTGACTAGGATAGAATACATCAAATCTGATTAACGAGTTCCCTACACTCCATTCCAAGATAGGTTGGATATTCTGTGATGGTTGTTTGAAGTACTGCCTAATATATCCACTGGAAGAGCTACTATGCAGTTTGTTTCTACACGCAGAATTAATGGGTCAGCTCGACCAGGGAAGGACCACGCCGTCACAGAATAGCAGATATAAGACGAAACAAAGCAGCATAATGCTGCTTTGTTTCGTCTGATGAGTGAAGGGAGCCGGAGATCCTTATAAGTGGTGTCAAGGCATTCCACCTCAGTCGTCAAGGGTGACAATGCATTTGCATTATGATTCCTTGTCAAGGATGAATGTAAAAGTCGTGGGCCGCAGGAATCCCTTACCATCGGGTGAATTGTGCCCTCGTTCTTTAGTCTCAATGTAATAAAAAAAAGTCCAAAAAAGAAGGTGTAATTATTTTTCCTTTTCGATATATTCTCCCATAACCGTAATGTATTCCTCAAAACGATCAATTGATTTATTTAAACATTAAAATATAATTAAATGTAAATGTCTCCACTGATGGAGGCATGAATGGGTCGGCTCGACTAGAGAGTAGACGGACATTGCCGTCACAGAAACCACCAGCAAAAATAGCGGAAGAACGCTGCTGTGTCTCGTCTGGTGAGTCTAGGGATCCGGCGACCCTTATTACTGGTGATGACGGATTCTATCTTACTCCATAAAAGCGACAACGCATCTGCACTGCGATTCCTCATGTAGGATGACAGAAGGTGAACTATTTGTCTTACTTCAATACAATACAGCCCACGAAATAGTCAGAAAATGCCGAAATGACTTCTTCATCGTCAATAAACTTTTACTTCAAATCTCATTAAGCTTAGAGGTAAAATAACACTCACATAAATAAAAGACTAGACATCGAACCCAGAACCTGTTAATTACTAGCGTGATGCTCTGAACGCTACCCCACGCGATAGAGTTAGAGATAGATAAGAGAGCATGACACATCAAAAATGTCTAGGGAAGTTTTTTTACTAATATTATAATATGAAATAAAAATGTCTATAAAAAATTGCTTGGGATAATGTTTTTCCAAATCCGGACTTAAAAACTACTACTGCTTATGCAATTGTAAAGATTTCTTGTGGATCGTGGGAAATTTTGATGTTTGTTGATGCTGTGATTCAAAAAAACAAACATAAAAGACAACAGATAAACGTGTATATTGCTTGAAATAAACAATCAGCAGTCTGTATTTTTAATACGCTCTTATTAGTTTAATCGGAGTAATGTATGTCTCTATGTATTTAGGTATACATACCCTGCCAGCGTTGTTTTACATAATGAAGACAAATCCGAACCTGAGATTGCTTCACAACTGAAGTTATCGTAGACTCGTGTTCATGGCACAATAACTCGATACCCTGTATCGATAGACAGGCAGTTTACAAGACCGTCCACGCTCGGGAAGGCCGAGAGCTACCACGTCTAGTGAAGATAATTTCATTGTTGTTACCAGCAAGCAAAAGAGACGCTTAACAGCACCAGAAATCCGCATTGAAGTAAACAAAACCCAAGTTAAACCTTTATCATTGACTACAGTAAAACGGCGACTGAGAGATGCGAAGTTGTATGGTCGCGTTGCCGTTAGAAAACCTCTGCTTAGGCCGCAAAACAAGAAAAAACGGATGCAGTGGGCTCCTGCCCGTCGAGATTGGACTGAATAAATACACTTACAGTACATACATAAAAGAAATTGAATTGAAAAGTATCTTTACAGTGGTAGAGCTACAGTGCAGTTTGTTTCTAGCTGCAGAATGAATGGGACAACTCAACCGTGGTAGAACCACCCCCTCGCAGAATATTAGCATAAAATATCATAATGCTGGCGTGTTACCGTACGGTGAGTAAAAGGGGCCGGGGACTTTTATTACTGGTGACGAGGTATTCCATCTCAGTCCTTAAAGTTGACAACTCATCTTCATTATGATTCCTTGTCAAGGATGAATGTAGATCTCGTGGGACGCAGGAATCATTTGTCATCAGGTGAGCTGTGTTTGAGTTTGTTACTCTTTGTTTTTTTATTTAATTTGGGTCATCTACAGCGAATACATGAAAACGATCTTAATCCACAAATATATGAAGTCAAATCTGACGCATGCACCAATTAAAGATGAACACATCAATTGTTATAATTAACCTGCCGCCACTTACGAATCACAGATTCACCCGCGTCCGAAGGAGACCGAGGCACGCCCTCGACGACTCCAACGACGCGACCGCCAGGGCCCAAGCCCTTCTATATAAAAGACTACACCGGTACATTGCACCCTCATACCACCACCGCCGGCGAGGGCGTCGCAAACACGGTTATTCGCGATACCGCCATGTCACAGGCCGGTTCTCTCCAGACAATAATGACGAAAGCGTCGCTGGAGTTTCTTGCGCCACTTCTTCTCCAACGTCCACGCATTCCGAAGTGGTGGTACAGGTAGTTAATAATAATAGCGATATTAATTTAGATAATTCTTAGCCAGAAGCAACTGACCGAGCCGAGATTTGGCCCTCTCGGGCAATCTCGAGTAAGACGCTTTCGCGGAACAGGGTGACGGTCCAAGCCGAGGCTTTTGCTAGTTACCCACTAATAGAGGTCTCGACTAAGCGCCATAAGCGCTCGGTCACCTCTTAACCCGGCGAAACGGAGAAAGCCCGCGGGCTAACAGCGACCTTCAGCCCAAATAAAATACCACCCGTACCCAAAACCATTAGGCTATTGAAGCTTTATTGTCGGGTTTCATCAACTGCGCAGAATATTTCATAGTGCCGTAAGCATTAGAGCAAACACAGAGGCACTCGCTCGTCCATACCCTATCCATGTCCGATGTAATCCACGTGCAATAAGATCGGAGGCGTGTCTGATGCAGTGTCAGGAACACGTCACTAACTCGAAACCTAACAACTTGTGATGCATAAATATTGTTTCTTGGCTAGGTATCGAATCCATGACCCGCGACGCTCAAGCTTGCTGCTCCAACCATCGAACCAAGCCAACCGCTTGGTTTATTATATTAATATTTATAATTATTATTTTTATATTTCCAACAACAAGTCCCGACTAAGTTTTGTTGCTTTAGGACAATTTTGCACAGCCACGAGAGCCTTCATGTAGTATTGAAAATATTTCTGTTATTAGAATATGTGTACTTTTTTTTAATTACATTTAAATAATACAATTTAATCAAAATAAAATCAAAAATTCTATTTAGTTTTTGAACGTAAACGCCGGCTGCAAAGGGTTAATAAAAATTGATAGATTAAAAACTATAGGTACCAGTAATCTGCATAGCAGCGACCGTGGCGATAGCCACGAAATACCAGCACGCTACAGCGGTTCGCGACATGATCCTCTACCGTGGCCCGCACTGCGAGAACTGAGCTAAGCACGTAACAGTGTATTATATATAAAATATAAACTCGATTCCGACATTCGAAATTCAAAAATATTTTGCTATGCAAAACGTACTTTTTAATTTTATACAGCAAATAAACTTTATTATTATATTATTATTGTTATTATATTTATAATTATAGAAACTCCTTAGACGAAATATATGTTTTTATTCGCTGTGGTCTCGTTCATAATTTTGTCGTTAAAATAAATTTAAATAATTTGTACGTTATAAGCTATAATAATTAGTAAATATGAAATTCGTAGTATATAGGACTTAAATGTATTTAATTTTCATTTTAATTATAAATTTACAGTAGGGCTAAAAAATACTCCTATTATAATGTTCTGGTTAGTTTAATAATTGTCACACAATATTTTTAAACGCTGCTACGTCACTTCGTATTACATTCGCATTTTATTTGAAATATTTTATTTGTGTACAGTGGAGCTCATAAATAATGATGATTATTTTATTTAAGGAATGTTATTATAGTTACTAAAATTCCGGTTAACCATTCCAACTAAACTCTAAATGCTTGGGCTAGGAGACGATTCTTGACAATAGCCGAATGGCGGATTCAAAACTGCAACCTTATGTTTCGCAAACCGTACCCTTGCCCTCTCGGGAGCCCTTGTGCTGGTTACCTATACATAGAGGTCTCGACTGAGTGCCATTAGCGCTCGGTCACCTCTCAACCCGGTGAAAATGTAAAAGCCCTCGGGCTAAAAGTGGTCTTCAGCCCGAAAAAAAAAACCGTACCCTTTTCTTGTTTTTTTTTGTGGGGTAATCCTCATCGATACCCCTCTGACACGGGGTCGCGGGAAGCGTTACGCCGGACTCCTACCGGCTAAAGCCCCCACTGTGTTGCGACACCCTTGATCGGCACTACGGGAACGTTTCGCACACTATAGTGCCGACGGTGTTAGCCCGCGCAGACCGTACCCTAAAACATCAAGCCAATAGCTAAGCATTAATTAGTAACTTAAAAGGGGATTAAGATGAAGTTAACTTCTAAACTGATGAAATTTAGAAGAGTCTTATTCAAATTTTACGCATGTAAGAGCATTATCTAGGTGCATACAACCAGATTCCAGTGCACACGCCCAGCAGTTTCCACGAGCCTTTATCTGTATAAAATAATAAATATTAATGTAGATGAGCAAAGATAATTTTAACGTTTTTTTTTAAGTTTTTTTTATAATGTTGCCAATTTAGGACACAGTTGAGTCGCAATAGGCTTAAGATTCAACGTATTTTGAATTGAAGTTTGTTATTTGATATTAAATTTGAATTGCCATTTTGTATGATTTCTTATATTTATGCGAACACTGTATATTGAATACAACAATTTTTTATCGCATTTTATTTTTAGGGATTAACGACGTCATGACCTCACACACCTGCGTCTCCTCACTTTAACGGAAGCAATAAAAAGATAAAATAAAAGCGTTAGAATCCGAGATACTTTAATTCAAAGTTCAATTGCGTTGTCATCCCTCAGGGAGAAATACCGATGCTTATTGACAATAAATGAAAAAATATCCTGGTTATCTTCACCAGCGCTTCAATTAAGCTTTTATTTTACATGGTCCTTTCCCATTGATGATGTAACTTGGTGACTACCACGTGAAAACAGGATGATGAAAGGAATGTATTAACTATTTTAAATCAAGTTTTATTTGATCCAAGAAAAGATAATTTGACTGTGTCGTCTAAAATGAAATATGAGATCCTTTTACAATATGCCATGTCTTTTTCTGTTAGACTTTCAATTCGCTGCCTACCCACATGAATGGTTCCGTAATGAACATATTTCAGGGATATAAATGGCATGTTATACCGCCGAAAACACCAATGAATTGCCATTTTGTACGCCCTACAATTCGGAGACGATTGTCAGATTCATCAAGTCACAACGTCTAAGGTGGGCAGAAAACAGAAGATGGAAGACCATAGGGCACCCAAGGTGATGAGTAAGTGGAAGCCGCAACAAAAAGATCAAGAGGGAGACCGAAGATGAGATGGTGGGACAGCATAGAAAAGATAGAAGATGTCAGGGCCATGGAAAAGTTTCTGGAGAAGGAATGCCAAGGATGGGAATGAATGGCAAAACACTGTTGAAGTGGCCAATTTGTGACGTTGTAGCGCCGAAGAAGGTAAAGTAAAGTTTTTTTTTATTATCATTATTTTCAAAGTAACAATTGAGCACACGGTTCACCTGACGGCAAGTGATTCCTGCGGCCCATGACATCTTCATTCATCCTTGACAAGGAATCATAATGCAGATGCGTTGTCACTCTTGATGCCTCGTCACCAGTGATAAAGGTCTCCGGATCCCTGCACTCACCAGACGAAACACAACATATAACTATATTTCACCCTGGTATTCAGGGAGGATGTGGTCCTACCCCGGTCGAGCTGACCTATTCATTATGCGGCTAGAAACAAAGTGCAGTGTGTGCTCTACCACTGTATAAAGTACGTATGGTATTATAGCCATTCATGGTACGTTAGTTTGATTAAGTTTAATTTTTGATACCGTCATTACGTACCATCAGGTGAACTGTGTACTACTCGTGTCTTCCATCCATATAATAAAACAAAAAGTGGCATTTGTAGGTAGAATAGATATACTTGAGAAAAATGCGCAGTGCACACAATGCAATTTTTTAGTTTTTTGAATTAATTGACCGTGTTTAAATATTAAAATTATCATATTCAAACTGTATTTATCTCACAAAAGTCAAACACAAAATATGTTTTTACTATTATTTTGAGTTTATTATACATATAAATGGTATTATATATGATAAACTCGAAATACACACACACACACATATATATATATATATATATATATATCTTCTCTGGGAGAGGTTTTTCTTGGCCGAGCCTTTTTAAGAACATTTTCAACAGTTCCATGTGTTTTATAATGATCAATTGCATTAAAAACTTTCTTAACAAAACAATTTAATTGATCGATATGTAAATTAACAATTATTTGCCTAGTCGACGCGTCACAACTTTTATTTTACTCATTTGAACAAAATAAAATTCAGATTAAATTTTGAATTGCCGCCAAAATAATAGAAAATGCCAAGAAAGAAATGTTATTCTCCAATTTCAAAAAAAGAACGAGCAATGGATGCTTTTTTAAATGTTTCTAATTAGGCGTCCAAGCGGCCAGTAACAGAAAATAAACTCCTACATGTGTAAGACTCATTTTGTAATTAAAAGTAAGATATGTTTTATATATTTATGCATTTAATGAGTTTTCTATTTGAGTGGAGTTATTGCATGATTATTAATTATTGAATGTGTATATTTTTTACGAACATTTGTACGTTGAAGTTATACTTTCTTTATTCATAAGAAGTGTTTCTAATTATATGACCACCAATGATTTATTGATTTATGGTAAACAATTAGTTTTAAATCAATAAAATACGTTTTCAGCAGGAATCCGAAAGGAACTCCGACTCTTTATTTGCTTCGATCACACTGATAAAGTTCATTTTCGTCGATTAATATCGTCAATTTTTACCTTTTACCCCTGAGTTAATTATATTTTTACTCACCTTTTTTGCTAAACACATAGTATATCTTTACCACAATTCTTTAACAATTTGTAAATTCTTAAGTTCTCATTGTTTTATATACTAAACTAAAGTTTTACTATCATTGTTTATAAGAAGCAAAAGTGTACGACAGAAATACTTGAAATTCCCATGTTTTTATTACGTTATTATTCTTGTCTCTATTCATTTATTCCTAGGAGTGATCTCTTAATAGTTTTTAATAATTTTATGTTAAAGTATATATTATATCACAAACATGAGGCACTATTACACTCGCAAACACATTTGTACGGTTCAATACGTGAGCGGGTATTTCAAAACACAACAAGTGTTTGGGCGCACTTCTTAAAATTAAGTTAATTCGTTTGTTAATTATTTAATATATTTTAATTATGTATATTTTAGATTTATTAAAAATTTTCACATATTTTAATAAGGTAATTATATAAGCAGTATATATTTATCATAAGTCTTATAACTAGTTATTGCTTCCTAATGTTAAATGCTTGTTTATTTTACTTTTAATTTAATTTTCATGGAATATTTGGCAAACTTTACTAAACTCTTTGTATACGTAAGTTCTGCGGAATGGTGACCTGATGTCCTGTGATTTACAGGTTTTTTAATACCTACTGCAGGCATCAGTCAGCCACGACTATGTACTAATGTTTTTTTATTTTTTAATAAAGAGAACATGTTTCTATTATGAATTTTTTTTTTATTCTATGTATTTTAGTTGTGGTGAAAATAAATATAAATAAAAAAAAAAAAAAAATTGATGATGTGTCTAATGCGATTTCTTTTTTTTATCATATTTATCCTCTACTGACGATTCAAGTAAAATAATAGTATTAGTATTATATTAATGCAAAACATTGTACATCGAGCGTATATAAACGAAGCGTCAATAGTCTAATGGTTTAGGTTACGGTCTGCGAAACTTGTAGTAGGCCCCAATCCACCATTCTACTATTCTCACGAACCATCTCCTAAGACAAGCAATTAAGCTAGGTTGGAGTGTTTGTAATGTTATGAAGACTTCTATCAAGACATAATCACCTAAATGACAATACCTTATTATAGTCGACGCATTATGAACTGAGGCTGCGGGTCATAAATCATATTTAACTGTCTATCTCGCTCGCACTTAGAGGTCTTATGGAGAGGTGTAGTGATGTGCGTAAAAATTGTAGAGGTGCATATCGATAACGAGATAGGTACGATCGATATGCGTAATTATGTTAAGTATTAATAGGAATAATTTTTATATCTATCTGAAAATAAAAAAAAATCATTTGTAAGATAAAATGTTTGTTTCGACGTAATCATAGAGAAACTGTATAGATCGTAATGTGGCCCTGAAAAGGGCCGTTTTTATCTTTTCTAGGGATATTTTTAGTTCTTCAAAACTCCTCATTATATCCACCAAAATAAATTCTCCAATGTGTGTATTGCGTAACGGAACGTAAGTAATGTAATGAGTGTCATAAGAAAAGATCTTATATTTATAGAAAAACAACAACCCTTACTCGTAACGACCAATCAGGAGTCAGAATGCTAATGATGGTCACGATGACGCATCGACGCCGCGTGCGCAGTTAGCTTAGTATCGATAACGGTTTGCATTACGTGCACATTCCTACTGTCAGTGACATTTATTGCCCGACGACTCAGTTTAAAATGCGTCGAATATACCGTAGAACAAGAACCGCTTTATAAGCGGTTCTATAGTTTTTTCGATTGTCACTCCATCTAGTGGGGGATTCTTGTGCACTACAATGGCCAATACGATGTTGCCACTCGAAAACCTTTTCTCCTGTCGGTTTTCGGCAATATGGCTGGTCCATTGCTATCCTAAATCCAACATACCGTCCAAAAACACTTCCAGCAAGTGATGATGTGAAGTGAGTCATCTCCAAAAATCCGGAACAGACGGATCACAATTACCGTGATACTACTCACCCCGAGCCGACGTTCTGTACTACCCATATTTGCAAAGTAAAAATGTACATTCTATTCTATTCTACTTTGTTTTTTAGGATGAACGGGTTGGCTCGATTGACGAAGGACTGAGCTCTCACGGTAAACCCCGTCAATAGCAACATGACAGTAACGTTAATGTACGGTTATGTTCTGGGTACCCCTATTAATGGTGAAGAAGCATTCAATATCAGTCCTTCAGTCAGGGCAGACAACGCTTTTGCATTCTGATTCCTTATCGAGTATAAATGTGGGTCAAAGGGCCAATGGTAAATGTATTTCTAATATAATAGATTTACACAAGTTATTTTGACGTGCGTGCTCATTGCATGTATAATCTGTTAAATAAGCTCATAGTCTCACTGTTAATCTTCGTGATCATACTTAACAAAAGCATGATTAAGAAACAAAGGCAATTGTTTATTTTATCGTCTGTGTTTTGAACAGAAGATAAAATGTGAAATGATAAAAGACACTGGCTGGTGAATGATAAAAGAAACAACTTACACTTATGTGGATAGCGGAATTAAAAAAAAAGCAATTGACGTAAGCAACTTTGGCGCGAAAGCCCGTGACGTATACTTAATTATATGTCATGTATAGTTTTTTTTAATAAGTGTAAGTCCATAGTTCCATAAAGTGGAAGTCAATTAACATGATCGTACTCTGTTAACAACGAGATTAAATATGGTATATCCAGACTCCACCCTATAATTATATATTACTAAATAACATCAACAATTCCTGCTATTAACATAGCTAATATTCCGGTTAACCACTCCAACTGACCTGAAAACACTTGTGCTAGGATATGGTACACGACAATAGTCTAATGTTGGATTGGAACCTACCTGGACCTTTAAGTTATTATTTTTAAGTTATATTTATACCCCAAACCATTAGGCCATTGTCAAACTGCAAAAATTTATGAAGATTATTTACTAAAACAAAATATAATGTCATACACACGATTACCAAGGTTCCATTATAGTCCGATAGCTGAGGCATCGACAACAGAGGGCAACGTGGTTTATCAGAGTATAATCGGATTGAGACGATACTAACAATATATAAAACTAAATAATAACAATTCGCCTTTTTTTTCCCATTTACATAAGTTTTACAGTGTAGACATAAGTCCAAACTAAGTCCAACCATCTATTACTTCTATTATGGACCTAGTGCTTTCTGTTAATCTTTGATAAATTTTATGCTTCACAATTTATTACAAGAAATTACTATAAGAAAAATATGAAACAAATGAACATCATCAAATCATCATTTTGAACCATCTTATTCCCAGTCAGATTCCAGAGTGAGATTAAGCCACGAAGCATACGGCTGATATGCATTTGCAAGAATTTTCATTTTTAAAAAGCGATAAAGATTTAAAATTTTTGTATTTTAATATTGGTAAAGAAAATATTCTTCATATTTATCACAATTTGTGTAGCAAATACTAGTAACATGAATTTGCTATTATTATCTAGCAGGCGCATATAAATAGGGTTCATCATAGTCGTATGTATTTTAACTGATAAGAGATAATAGGGATAATATTACCTAAATATAGAATCTATCAAAAACCTAATAATACTGAAAGTAATATGATATGTGTAAACTCTTTACCTACTAACAGTAAAAGGAAATGTTGATCCAATAATTTTACAATTTTGTCCGTTCCCATAAACGATTTTTTTCCGAGCATTTAATATCTAATTTAGTTTTGACAGTGGGAGTTGCTGCTGCTAATTTCAAGCTGGATAATGAATGCGTTGGCTCAGGAAGAAGGGCCACGCCTTAACGGAATAACAGCATAACGCTTGTGTAGAAAACCAATTTTAGTATAACGAGGCATTCCATGGCAATGCACCTTGAGTATTTTTAAAGAATAAATGTCAATGTTGTAAATGCCCTGATTCATTACCCACAAGCTATATATGTTTTCCTTTGGCTTTACACGAAGTGTGAACATGTCACTAAGATTAGTTTTCACGCACTGGGTGACGATTAGAGCCGAGGTTCCCTCTCGGGAACTGCTAAGTGCCCCTAAGCGCTCGTCCACCTTTCAATCCGGTTGTAGAAGCCCTCAGGCTAACAGTGGCCACCAGCCATAGAAGAAAACAAAGATTAGTTTTAATTATATTTGTATATAATAATAAAACTACCGATTTCTACTTGGTAGACCGACGATGTAGTTTGTTTTTAGCTACGAAATGAATGGGTCGGCTCGAAGTATCAAAATTTATCACTAATAAATCTCGAAAGACAGTTCAACTGTAAGTTGATTAACATAATCGTTTATCATAATCAATACAATGAAAAAAAACATTACATAAAACATACCCGAAGGATCCAAAGTCTATTAAGAAATCCCGTTGAAAAGGACACAAGGCATTTTAATATATGAATTAGAAATTGCATTCGTCGTCAGATTATTACAAGCGGAAGCAGAGCGTGAACCGCGGACAGCGGACCGGCCGCGTATGACGTAATCTCCGCGTTTAAATTGCAACAACGCAACGAACTAGTCGTAAGGAAATTTGCTGACATTTTATTAATATTAATACGATGGCTACAGCGGCACTGCTCCTGGGCTAGATACTCGGCGGAGGAACACTATTTATATATAACTGACTGTTGGTTCACGGTCTTGGGTGTGTTTTATGGAAGTCCCTTCCTTCTCTCATCTTATTGTAAGATTAAGGTAGCCGACGTTCGGCCCTCTCTAGCACCCTCGAGTCAGTCGCTCTCGCGTAACAGTTTAACGGTCCGTACCCATTCTACTGCTAGAAAAAAGTTGACATGTGGCTCTATTACTTCCCTCGTGTGTCTTTCTCTCACTAGACCAAAGCATTATAATTGTATGTCAGATTGTAGATAATTCTTAGTCAGAATTAACTGACCGAGCCCAGGCACTGGCTCTCGGGCACCCTCGAGTCAGTCGCTCTCGCGTAACAGGGTGACGGTCCAAGCCGAGGCTCCTTCTCGGGAGCCCTTGTGCTACTTATCCATTAATAAAGGTCTCGGCTGAACGCCATAAGCGCTCGGTCACCTCTCAACCTGGTGAAACTGTAATAGCCCAGTGGCTAAAAGCGGCGATCAGCCCGAAAAAAAAATCAGATTAAGGAATGGGATGGCGAGTCTTCTGTTTGCGCAATTGTTTATGGCACTATAATATATTCTGAGATTTTTTTCTATTACTTTAAGAATATACAAACTCGCACACAGTACACCTGATGGCAAGTGATTCCTGCGGCCCATGACATCTACATGCATCCGTAACAAGGAATCATAATGCAGACTCGTTGTCACCCTGGAGGACTGAGATGGAATGCCTCTTCACCAATATTAAGGACAAAACACAGCAGTATTATGGTGATATTTCACTCTGGTATTCTGTGAGTAATATCACATGTAACACAAACACATGCATAATCTTAAGATATACCTATTATATAATAATATGTTATGAGTAAAATTCTTGATACACAACCTACCCCCAAGAGTTAGTCTTAACTCTTACCCGTCCCCACGGTACAGGTTTTGCTACTAAGAGTTACATAAGATACGTCGTATGACTTGTATAAAACCTAGGTTTTGCTAGTAAGAGTAACACAAGATACGTCGTATGACTTGTATAAGACCTAGGTTTTGCTACTAAGAGTAACATAAGATACGTCGTATGACTTGTATAAAACCTAGGTTTTGCTACTAAGAGTAACATAAGATACGTCGTATGACTTAGACTTATCATATGGTACATACATAGATATATCTACAGTACAAATTTGATCTAATATTTTTAAGTTGACTAATTGTTTGAACTGTTTCTTTTCGTTTATATTAGAACGTGTTGGCAGTTATGAGCAATGGATATGAGACATGGTCCTTAACTGCAGGCTGCGCGAGGAAGCTAAAAAAGGAAGGAAGAGAAGAGAAGTATATTTATATATACCTCAACTATTACTGAACATTCACACCTCTCGAATCTCGTTTCGGTCAGATCCTGTCCATTTAAATGTTATTTGACGACATCGCTTAACGATAAGAAGGCTGATTACGCATTTCAATAAAATTGGTTAATAGTCGAAGCGTTAATAGCCTAACGGTTTGGAGGACGGTCTGCGGAACTACAAGTGGTAGCTTCGTATCCGCCATTCGACTATCGTGAGTCAGCTCCTTAGCATTTAATTTAGTTGGTTTTTAACCTGAATGTTGGTAGTGTAGTAACATTGTTAAGATTCTTTAAAAACAAAAATTGTGTTTTCACTTTGCACTCGGAGCTTCGATATATACATATATATATATATATTTATATATACCTCAACTATTACTGAACATTCACACCTCTCGAATCTCGTTTCGGTCAGATCCTGTCCATTTAAATGTTATTTGACGACATCGCTTAACGATAAGAAGGCTGATTACGCATTTCAATAAAATTGGTTCATAGTCGAAGCGTTAATAGCCTAACGGTTTGGAGGACGGTCTGCGGAACTACAAGTGGTAGCTTCGTATCCGCCATTCGACTATCGTGAGTCAGCTCCTTAGCATTTAATTTAGTTAGAGTGTGTAACCTGAATGTTGGTAGTGTAGTAACATTGCTAGGATACTTTAAAAACAAAAATTGTGTTTTCACTTTGCACTCGGAGCTTCGATCGTAGTCGACCATAATTTAGTTTTTTATTATAATATATATGTATATATATATATATATATATATATATATTATATTTCAAGTTTTGAGGTATTTTTTTTCTTATTTACAATGTAGGACACTAAACCTTTTTTTTTTGTTATCGGGGGGGAAATCTTCAAAAGATACCCTGCCTCCTGGGGGTAAGATAGGGTTATGTGGGACTTGTAACCACTAAACCACCGGGACTAAAGGGCTGACGGATGACGGAACGGGGCATCCATTGCCACCGCCCCGGCGTCGCCGTCTTTGAGCGGGATCGGCCCTCTCCCGATCACGCTCGGCGATCTCCTTCTGTACCATGACGGCTTCACAGAAGGAGACAAGCGCCTTCCACGCGCCTTTATCTGCCAGCGAAGCCGCTACTGCGACTGGCGGAGAGAGATCTTGCCCGATCCTCTGAACCAGGATCCGCCACTCGGACTCCCATGCAGGGCACTCGGCGAGCGTGTGCTGTGCGGAATCCCGGTCCCCGCCACGGTGGTGGCATTGCGTTGTCGATTCGCGTCCAATCCTGTTCAGGTACTCACCGAAACACGCGTGCCCAGTGAGTACCTGTGTCAATTGGAAGGTGACGTGCACCTCTTCCCCCGCTCACAGCCAGGCTTCGAAGCTCGGCAAGAGTGCGCTGACCGTGCGCGGACGCGAGAAACGAGGCTCTTGGAGCCTCTCTCGCCATACCCGCAGCGCCCGTCTGCGCTCCTGCCTTCGCACCTAGCCGGTGCATGGCACCCACTACCCTCTCGATCGTGGGGACCAGGCGGTCGAAGTGCTCCTCGAGCCCCAGCGACCGTCCAGGATGAGACCGAGATATTTCATCACCGGTCCCACCCTGACTAGGACACTACACCTAGCACAATGTCTCTCCACGCCACGAGTTGACTGGTAGATAATGCCTTACGGCATTAAGTCCGCCCTTTGTATCCCTTATTGTAAGGTGTAACTAAAAAAGGTTAAATAAATAAATTAAAAATAATAAGGGGTGACAAACAAGCACGCCCGGCAGCGGCGTCTGCGACTCCTCCGGTGAACTGGATGTTCGAGGGCCGTGGTGATCACTTACCATAAGGTGAACTACTTTATCACCTATACTATATAAAAAAAAACACAATTCACCTGATGATCAGTGATGACTGCGGTCCATTACATCTAGGTACGTCCACCCTCAACAAAGATTCAAGATGCACATGCGTTATTAACCGCTGAGAACTGAGATGGAAGCCCTCGTCACCTATAATTGCATCGCCCTAAGGTTGACTGGTAGAGAATGCCTAAGGCATTAATTCCGCCTTTATACATTCTATATATATATATGAAGCTTAAATAAATCAATAAATAAATAAATAATTGTGCCCCGCAGCTCTGCTCTAACTAGAACACAGAATTATGCTACTATTTCCAGTCGCTATTCAGTCAGAGCATTCATTCCCCAGTCGAGCCGACTCATTCATAGTGTAGCTAGAAACTAAGTATAGAGTGGCTCTACCACTGAGAGAGTGAAGACGATTGAAAACGCACAAATGTGTTTCGCGAACTAAGGTTAAATGATTCATCCCCTGTAATTGGGTCTCGCGATCTGTACACTCATCAAGCGAAACACACCGGCATTATGCTACACATCATTAAACTGGTCACTGGGCCACGAGGTCGTTAAATTTCAACATTAATTCACGTAACTATCGACACGAAGCTTTATACGAGTCGATGTACCGAGGTAAGTCATTTTAAAGTTCACTAAAGCTAAATATTACGTAAGATAATGTTATATAACAATTACTTGGCTTCAAGGCATAATGACTTGTGTATAAACGAAGCATACGGATATAATTAAATAAAGATTAAAATAATTTTATTTATTTTTACATAGAATTGGTAGCAAACGAGCAATCAGCTCACTGATGACAAGTGACTCCTGCGGCCCAGGACATCTACATTCATCCTTGACAAGGAATCATAATGCAGATGCGTTGTCACCCTTGAGTACTGAGATGAAATGCCTCGTTACCAGTAATAGAGGTCACCGGATCTCTACTCTACTCACTAGACGAAACCCAGCAGCATTATGCTGCTATTTTACATCGGTATTCTGTGAGGGCGTGGTCCTACCCCGGTCGAGCTGACCCGTTCATTCTGCAGCTAGAAACAAACTGCAGTGTAGCTCTACCACTGTACACAATTAATATAAAACGTATATATAAATACTGTTACGAGATATAGATATAATATAGTAATCTAACAAAAACAGGCAGCCATTCAAACATCAACATTTTTAACAAAAGCTTTGGGGAATACCATTTATTTCGAGAAAAAGCATGATCTTGTGCCCCGCCCTTCTTGTGGGTCTCGAGGCAGAAAGGGGAATAAATTAATTATTACCAATTTGTAAAAATCCTTCTAAAAAAGTCTATCAAAAATATAATAATTTTATATAAATTATATTTTTGATAGAGACTTTTTTATTTATATATAATTTTTATTATTATTTTATTTACTTTTTATTATTAAAAAAAAAAAAAAAATAATTATAATAATAAATTTTAATTTTTATTTATTTTATTAACCACCTACCAAGCGAAGATATAAATAAATATCCCCATAAAAGTATTATATATTACTTAGTTTCTGCACAGACATAACTTAGTAGCCAGGATTCTGCATCTGGTCCTCTTAAGAAATGCCCTTATATAAATACGTGTGACGGAAACATTGTGAAAGTCGAAACAGATAAAAAGACGATATATCTGAATCATTTCACATTATCCCCATAGTCGTATCTGCAAACGAGTTAATTCTAACCAGCCTCGGGAGTTATCTGATGTTATTGGGACTCGGTGATGGTTCGCATTTTTTTAATTATAAATTTATTTTATTTTCTCTATTTTATTGATCAACCAGGAGGAGATAATAATAAATATCCCGCCCTAATAATAATAATAATTATTTAATTCACACCGTTTACATAAACTATCCATATATAATATATCTGGTCTATGATTCAGAGATGTCACATGACCAGACGATCTGGGTCTGAACTAGACCTAGTTCCTTAGAAAAAAAACGAAAAAATCATGGTCAACGAGTGGCAGATTCGACATTGAGTTACGCAAATCGTACCCTAAACCATAGAGCATCGGTGCGAAATAGTTTCGAATGTAAGGCTGTGGAAACCAAAATCAAGGTAAATAGAAGATCAAGATAAATCAAAGTATCAAGGTATATCTCATCTAAGTCTAAGTATATCAAGGTCTTTGTATAAAAAAAAAGGTACGGTAGTAAGGTACCATCTCATTTCTCAGGGTTGTTCTCAGGGTCGGCCGCAATCATCACTTCCCATTACGTGATCGGTGTGCTTACAGCCATCCCTGATATTATTATCAAAAAGATTGTTCCGGTTGTTGACCATTTTCTCGAAAAGACCGATAAATATTTCGAAAATGAATTGACTTTATTAAACAATCAAAATGCTTATCATCTCGTAATATATATATATATATATATATATATATATATGTATATATATATATATATATATATATATATGTATATATATATATATATACATATATATATATAACTCTTCTTAAACTTACAGAATTCATAACATAAAACAAAATTTGAATTTCTATCGAATTGTCGTGATAAGTGATTACATCTATTATTTTTAATTTCATATATAACGAACGCAGCTGTGGTGCATATTTTAAAGTACATGTGAAAGGAAATGTGTGGAAAATATTATCGAATGGTAGTGGTAGTGGCGAGAGCGTACCATCGAACAGTGAGAACCATGACGCCGCGCGTGCTCACCGTCCTAACGGCGATTCTCGCCGTCGCTTACGCCGAAGACCGAAACGACGGCATCATCTATCAACTCACTGGTACGAAGTGGTAATCTATATATTTAAAAAAAAAGTTAATATATTGGCCGCTTTGTGTATGATCTGTGTTAAAAAGTGGTTTAATTATGGCGCGTTTTTTTTTTAATTTTACTTGACAGTGTCATGATATTTTGTTGTGTTGAAATTTGAGAAATGTATATATCTCCAGTGGTTTAATTTTAATGGTTTAGGTTTGGTAAGGTTTTAATTTTTTTTTGAATATAACACGGAAAGTATGGATTACCTTTTGCATTATGAAATTATTTTTATAAAATATTAGTGTCAGTTTTTTTTTAAAGAAATTAAGTGTGACACTGCCGTTTGAATTATGAAATTATTTTTATAAAATATTAGTGTCAGTTTTTTTTTTAAGAAATTAAGTGTGACACTGCCGTTTGCATTATGAAATTATTTTTATAAAATATTAGTGTCAGTTTTTTTTTTAAGAAATTAAGTGTGACACTGCCGTTTGCATTATGAAATTATTTTTATAAAATATTAGTGTCAGTTTTTTACTGCTGTGAGTGTAGAAATCTAGAGAGGCAGTTAGGAGACAGCGAGATGTTCTATGTATATCTTGTATCTTTATATAGGATGTATGTAGGTTTTTATGAGCTGCACTCAAACAAACAGTGTGCTCGTTTGTTTACCTTAATATCTTAACGAATATATGCCCGTTATTTTTATAAAATAAAACATTATTAAAATCACTTTATTTCAAACACCTTCCCTCAATCCTCAATAAAATAGCCTCAATAGTCTAATAGTATAGCAAGTGGCCAACACCGATCGCGATAGACCGGTCTATCTACCCCTACCTCGCTCGAATGCACCTTATACTGAAACACGGTGTTTAAACATAGTACGCATTTCACACCCCTTCTTCCCCCTTAGACTGCGTCTACGACAACAAATCGAACGTGTGAACTTTTAAGATAAAAAGTAGATCTTATATACAGAAAAGGTGGCCACACCACACCCACAGGTTTAGGGTACGGTCAGCGAAAACTAAAGGTTTTATTAGGTCGAATCGGCAATTCGACTATTCTACAAGAAATAAAGTTTTTTTTATACAAACGAGCACACAGTTCACCTGTTGGTAAGTGACTCCTGCGGCCCATGACATCCACATCCATCCTTGACAATGAATCATAATGCGAATGCGTTGTCACCCTTAAGGACTGATATGGAATGCCTCGTCACCAGTAATAAAGGTCGCGTTACGCTGATATTTCACGCCGTGTTCTATGAGGGCGCGGTCCTAACTCGGTCGACCTGACCCATTCATTCTGCAGTTAGGAACAAACTGCAGCGTAGCTCTACCGCTGAACCCTGCTTAGTCGGTGTTGTTAACGGGAATGTTGACAATGTTAATCGAAGTACTAGAAAAAATCTCCAGATGAAACATAACTGTCAAAGTGTATAAATTGGTTTATAAATGCCTTTTAAAAAGAAGGCATCGCGTCAAGAGATTTCCTTCTTAACTGCTATGTAGAAGAAAAAGAGTTGGAAAGATATAATAAAAAACAATTTAATATATGGGAACCCGGTGAAACTGTAAAAGCCTCGGGGCAAAAAAAAAAGTTAATATATTCAGACATGACTTTGTCTACCACTGACTTTGATTAAGTTTTTCTGCCTAGTCCATTTTTGATACTTTATTTTATGACGTCAAGTTTTGAGGTTAAATTATCTCTCAAATTAACTTCAAACTTGTAATATTACCGAAATAAAAATGAAACAACACTATGATTACACGTGGCTTACTAGCATAATAACTACTGGTTTAGCCACTAAAAAGTATTTAATTCACATCTAACTATTCATATTCGTCAAAATATTTATACTTTACACATGCAATGTTTTTATGACATTTCGGCTTATAAAAAACTACATCCATTACCTAATATTCAAGATAGATGGAATCTCCCGTCACATGATCTACTTGTATGTAGACCCTATTCAAAACTCAGCAAAATTGTTCTGTCCTGGTCGAACCGACTCATTCATCGTGCAATTATAAACTAGCTACAGTGACCGGTGTATTGCATACCTCACTTTTTGAACTCGAAAAATCATTTACGGCCGTAAACTATCTTTTATACGATACAACTTACTCTTTTCTTTTCTTTTTTTTTATCGTCTTCCCTGTCTACGCACCCCTCGCTTCTAACTTCATCAGTATAATACGGACATCCTATTGGACGGCGCGCGACGACGTTTCGCATTAACAACACCGCGTGGCGCCACTACTTTAGCACTTAAGCGATACGTTGTTCAAAACGTTATATCAAAAATTGTAAATTCGTTCATTACATGCAAAGCAAGCTATCGAAGAAGTCTTATTTCAAACACTCCCTTTAGAAAGCGATCCGAGTCGAGGTTTCGTACCTCCTTATGAGGGCACCCGGATCGTATTATCGCCCACCTCTGTTGTCGTCGAGGTCCTTCGTCCACAGAGTGCAGCGGTGGTGCAGAAGCAGTCTTTGCGCCGGCTTCGCAGCATCGTCGTTGTCTCCCTACTCAGCGGGCCTCCCGCTCGCGAGTCTAATTAGACAAAGATGTAGAGGTCTCTGGACCAACAGCAATACACCTGCACAAAAAAATATATTTCAATAGTGAAACAAAAAACAGTAATATTCCCATGGTACAACGGAAACGACCAAACTCAAAAAAAACATACAACAACCGTCATACAACCGTCCGTTAATTATCTGAAAATAAAATTTAAAAAAATAAAACATTTTTAAAAAAAAAACGGGAACATTCTCGCGGATAATAGAACTGTACTATGGATAAAAAAAATATGGAGATGTTGCCATAATTCATCTTATTCGGTCGATTGATCGATTCAGACCACGGTGATGTTATTGACAGATGACATCAACCGCGCAGAAAATTTTTGCTTAGGTGCCTCATTAGCATCTCATAATCATAGACAAGAATTCTAATCCCTAATCCACGCGGCCGGCAAAAGTAAAATAATCAATCATACAATTTTCTATAGATTTTCATAAAAATACTTGATACAATAATTACCTCTTCGTAGGGCAACAACTACGTAAGAATATTTAACATGATTAGTGGTCGAGTGTGCGAGTGTGCCATATCACTGACACTGCATCTGACCTTTCGTCTGATCTTAAAAATTACAAAAAGTGGAAAAGTAATATATTTATTAAAAATAAACACTGTAAATGCAAATACAGAGAAATCGTCCTCTTCCGTAAATGATTATTTTTCGGGCTGATGGCCGCTGTTAGCCCGAGAGCTTTTACAGTTTCACCGGGTTGAGAGGTGACCGGGCTCTTATGGCGCTCAGCCGAGACCCTTATTAGTGGGTACCCAACACAAGGGTTCCGCGAGGAAGCCTCAGCTTGGACCATTACCCTGTTCCGCGTGAGCGTCTGACTCGAGGGTGGCCGAGATGACCAAACCTCGGCGCGGTCAGTTGCTTCTGACTAAGAATTGTCTCAATTATTATTATTACTGTTATTATTATTGAGTATCTGTAACACCATTTCGGAATGCATGGGCGCTGGAGAAGAAGTGGCGCAAGAAACTCCAGCGACGCTTCTATCTCTATTGACTGGAGAGAACCGGTTGTGACATGTGTAAATCAATATATATAATACAATTCACAGGCCAAAAACATAGGCACAAACAAAGCATTGACAGGCTTCTTACAGTACTATAGGTCTGACAACACATTTCATCGTCATCGGCATCAGCCTGGATGAGTCGAATACTCGCATGGGCATCTTCTATGGCACGCCACTGACCTCGGTCTTTAGCCCTTTGCCTCCAGTCTCCGCGCGCCTCCCATCTAGAATATCTTTCAGTGAGAAGAAACGACAAGACACGAAGCGTTCTCTTTAAATGTCAAATCATTCACTATTATATACCTATTTACGGAAACATTAAAATACATTTAAATATAATGCACTAAGTGCATCCTGCATTGAACAAACCATAGTGTTCAAATTTTCATCTTATAGTTCAAATCATGTTTTTTTAATAGTATACACAGAAAACGAGCATAGAGCTAACCCTATGGTAACTGATCAACGCCGCTCATGAACATCCGCAGGAGGAGTCGCAAATGCATTGCCGGCCTTTCAGGAAGGTGCAGGCTCTATTCTAAGGTCCCTAAGTCGTATCGGTTCGGAAACACCGCTGCTGGCGACAGCTGATTCCACAGAGTAGTTGTGCGTGGCAAGAAATGTTCGCGTGAAAATCACAGTGGTGGATTGCCAAGCATCTAGATGATGAGGGTGAAATTTTGAATTATGTCGCGATGTACGATGTTTAAACTCGGCGGCTGGAATTAATCCGAACAACAGAACATTATCATTAACATCAGCACATCCTATCCCTAGTCCATTGGTGGACATAGGGATACTGGTGACGAGGCATTCCATCTCAGTCGTCAAGGGTGTAAACACATCTGCATTATGATTGTTGATGTCATGGGCCGCAGGAATCACTTGCCATCAGGTGAACAGTGTGCGAGTATTCCTATTCATTCTGCAGTAAGAAACAAACTGCAGGGTAGCAATAGGTCCTCTCCATGTCTAATACTGAGGAAGGAAGACGTAATGAGGAAGGAATTTCTCCATTACTTATACCGATAATAATACCATCAACGTAATAGACCTTTTGAAATTGTACGGTGCCTGTTAAATTGGTATTGGATTGGAATCGAACCCAAAACCGTGCCCTGTAGACCACCACATGGGTTATTACATTAAGGAGTCATTAAATGCAATCAATTGAATCATAAAAGGTATAGAATTCTTATCGTTGCAATTGTTTTAAAATGCATCACTCACTGCCATTTAGGATGCGGTTTTTATCGTATTGTCCCGCCCTTTGTTTATGTTATCGCTTTATGGCAATGATTTGGCAATCAATGGCTAGTGGTTACGCCAGGTGGCAGCTTCGTTTTAGCTGCAGCTTTAAAGGGTTGGCACGACCGGGAAAATTTTGGGCCTTTAACAAAACCATCACAATCACAGCATAACACCGCTGTGTTTCTTATGATGCGTACAGGGCCCGAGACCTGATGACAGGTTATGAGAAATTCCATCTTACTCAGACAACGCAAGTCCACCGTGAATCTTATTTGAGGATAGGTGTATATGCCATGAACGTCAATTATCACTAACATATAAGTGAACTGTGTGTTTTTATAAGTGACAAACGAGCAAGCAGCCGAACTGATGGTAAGTGATCACCGCCACCCATGGGCATCTGCAACATCAGGGAAGTCACAGTGTGCTGCCGGCTTTTACGAAAGATATGGGCGAGGTTGTACCTGACAGAATTCAAAATTTCATCCTCACCACCTCGATGATTGGTCACCACTCCGCCAGTGTGAGATTAATACGTACATTTCTCTCACGCACAACTATGTCGTGGTATCAGCCGTCGCCGGCAGTACATCCGAAACCGATACAAATCGTGTATCTACAAGAGTCTACTCCTTTCTGAACGGTCGACCACGCTAACTGCAACTCCTCGTGTGCTGTCGATGTTCATGGCCAACGGTGATCACATATTACCAGATGAACTGTTTGCTAGTTTACAAAATATTATAAGAATATTTTTTCTGATATCAGAGATTAACAAACGAACACATAGTTCATTTTGTGACGGTCCCCTCGGGCATGAGATGGAACATCTGATCACAATTCTTCAATTTCTCTTACTTACCAGACGAAACACAGTATTACCAAACTACTATTTTAAACTGGTATTCTCTAAAAAAAATTATGTACTACCGTCGTCTACTTACTTCTACTAATACTCCTTCTATCTTCCTTCTACTTACTGGTCGATTAAGACCACGGCCATTTTTCTCGCTATTGCCATATGACATTGACTGCGCAGGCGCAGAGTATTTTTATTTTTATAGCCGTAAGCATTTGCGTGAAAATAGAGACACTCACTCGTAGTCCCCTTACCAATTCCGATGTAATGTATGTGCATTGAGATCGGAGGAGGGCTCAGATGCAGTGTCACGTGACATAATACAACACACTCAGACCCGTAAACCAACAATTACTGATGAGATGTGTTTGTATTCGTTTGTGAAATTTGTGATCTTATAATGACACGAATTACTGAATATATGATTAAACAAAAACAGAACATTAAACAGAATAAGCAAAAATCTTTTAAATGTAACAAAGAACCGATTTATTCAAGGTCAAACGAGTATATATAGAAACGGACACGCAGTGAACAGATGGAAATCAAGAAGATTTTAAGCGTAGAATACATTACACACATTTACAATTAACTGCATAGAATTAACTGAATACGATCCTATATTTTATGAAAAAATAACTATAAAATAACACTCTTCCTAATTACACTAATAGTACTACAGTTGACTCAACGAATTCTTTTTTAAAATATTATCAGGGTTAACAAACAAGCACACTGTTTAATAAATAGGAACTTTTGTTTTATATTAAAAAAGAAAAAAAACTATTATAACATTCTTAATTAAAGAATTTTCATAACAACATCACTCTTCCTGTCAATTACACTAATGGTTCTGTGGCGTTCGGATTTCCGAACGACACTTTCGACTGCGGGGACTGGCGACACGGAAGGGCTATTAAAAAAAGAAATGAAACAAGAAAAACGGAGCAACGTTTTTGGTTAACCAGCTCACGGACCCCTCAGTTCCGTGAGCCCTGTGTCCGTTGAAGCTGTAAGATGATGATGATATTAATTTATCCCTAATGGGAAAGGCAAAGGACTTTAGTCCATACAGCCAGGTCTTGTTCGTATGATGGTTGGTCTGAAACTCTGAAGCTATAAGAGCCGCATAGGCTAACAGCATCAACATCAACAGACTATAAAACACAGGTGTGACAAAGGATGACCCTCAATAAATACGATCCTTTGTTTATTTTAAAATCATAACTATTATTATTTTCTTATTTAATGAATTTGCAATGAAACTCTTCCTACCAATTACACTTATTGTAGTACAGTTGACCGGACGAGTTTTTTATTTTATTTTATTAGGGTTGACAATCGAGCACACAGTTTAATAAATACGATCTTTTGTTTGATCTAAAAAAATAACTATTATTTTATTCTTATTTAATGTATTTTGATAATAACAACACTCTTCCTAACGATTACACTAATGGTTTTACAGTTGTCGTGATGTGTTTTTTTAAATTATTGTGTGACTAACTTTCTTTTAATATAAAATCATAACTAATATTATTTTCTTATTTAATGAATTTTCAATAACGCTCTTCCTACAAATTACACTAATTGTACTACAGATGACGCGACGAGTTTTATTTTATAGGGTTGAAAAATCAGCACACAGTTTAATAAATACGATCTTATGTATAAAAATAACTATTATTATATACTTATATAATATATTTTCATAATAACAATACTCTTTCTACCCATTACACTAATGGTACTTCAATTTCAGAACAACCATCATACGGACAAGACCTGGCTGTATGGACTAAAGTCCTTTGCCTTTCCCGTTAGGGATAAATTAATATCATCATCATAATGGTATTCAGTTGAATCCACAATTTTTTTTTATGTTTTAGGGTTGATTGTAAATGATAACTGCGGCCCATGACATATTTGCTGTATTATAATTAGACGGATTAAAATTTCAATTGATTATCTATGATAGTTGGGTGGCTGAAATGGTTAGTACGGGTTATTCAATTTTTGTATTTTTTTTTTCAAGTTTATATTTAATTTCATTATGACACCTATATATATACATAATAATATAAATATACCTTTATATAAATATATACAAAATATGGGCTGTTTGTTCGCGTACCGTGAATTTTAAGCGAGGGCTTAGAGATTGCTATCATGGCTCTCGGGCATAGAGGCACTGTATATGTCAATATATTTTTTTTACATAAATAGTTCAAAATAAATCGCAATAAAATATCTGGAAACACGGGATAATTATTGTACTTTAAAATCAAAACAACATTACGCGGGTCATTACATAAAATTCTACAAATTAGACATCCCTAATCGGCGGCGGTAGATCCAGGGCATCTGAGCTGTTGCATAACTTAGGCACGCTTTCTAGTTTAGTGTTTGTCGAACTGATGTCATTTAGCGCTGGCAACTTGACGGTGATACGTCACTTTTTTTTTTAATTTATACTTGTTTTAGTGACGTTGTTCCCAAGAATTATGACAGTGCAGTGCACAAATATGTATATTATAGAACTTGTATTAATGTTCGAATACAATGTAGAATAGCGTCGTCTCATTTTATCTTCGTCTTTTAACAGTGGTAGGGCTATGGTATAGTTTGCTGCAGTTAACTGCGGCTTGAATGGGTTGACTAGAGAAAGATTTTGTAATCGTTGGCAAAGACAGACACGGGCAAACTATTCCAGTCCTTTGCTGTACGAATAATGAAAGACGAAGCGAAGCGCTTCGTTCGGATTTGAGGGATGTTCACAACAAAAGGATGAAATCCAGCAGTGCGTCTTGAAACCCTCCCCAAAATGCATTCTGTAAAACACTGAAAGGACACATAAGGCTTGTGTTTTTCGTCTGGTGAGTTTAGGTAGCCGGATACCCTTACGACAGCACATCAGCATTATGACTCCTCATCGTGGCAGAATTTGGGTCATGGTCAAGGTCATGGGCCACTGGAATCATTTACGATGACACACACACAGTGTGTGCTCGGTTGTCACCCTCTAAGCAATAAAAAAATAACAAAACGTAAACGACGTAAAACAACAGAAAAAACAAAAATCGCTCAGTGATCAGTGTAAACTTCAATGTCTGTGCTAGGTGCTGGTATAGGAATAGTGAAATGGTAGATGCGAATTAAACCATTAGGCTATTGGAGCATATATTTACATTTATATTAAATGGCTATGCCTTTATGCTTATCAACCAGCTCCCATATAGCAGAGGTCATTAACTGCGGATCGATACCATAGGAGGAACTTCCGCCTACTTCCGGCGCAAATGTGCAATCAACACCCAATGAATTGATTATTTTTCATGTTACAGTGTAAATATACTCCTATAAATATGTAAATATAGTCTTAAGTAATTTCACACGTTAAATGGCATGCATGGAATATTAATAAACGAAAACTAAGGGATTCATTAAAAACAATTTAATTCAAAATGGCCGCCTTTGGTTTCGACACAGATCTTAAATTTTTCGGGCCACGAATCTTAGGATATGCACTCTGTTCTAATGGTGAATATGGCCACTGCTGGCTGTAAAGTGTGTCGGTGTAAAGTCTCGTATACCCTCGAGTCAGTTGCTTACGCGCCCAGGGTAACGGTCCAAGCTCCTTCTCGGGATCCCTTGTGCTGGTTACCCATTAATAAAGCCCTCGGGCTAACAGTGGTCTACAGCCATAAAAAAATCGCGACTACAAAAGTTTCACTTGAATAAATGGTAAAAGTTAAACATCTGCAGAGGGAGAAAGAATAAAAAGGGAATCAAAAACAAGCCCAGTTACGCATACAGCATAGTTTGCTCTCTTCTTCTCTCCCTGGCTAATGCCGTACCTATTTTCCGTCCAGTTAAATTTGCTCAGACAAGTTTCGTCGTAGTTAAAATATACATTACTCTCGGTCGGTACCTACATACCGTAGTAAGCAAGAAAGTTACACTGAATAAATAACACTACATTGGTTGTATCGCCTCAAAAACTTTCTAGCAAAAAATCAACAAAGGTAATGCTTGTACGTAGATAAAATTCGTCTTTATTGGATGATGAAGATGTATTCGCGCTACACTGACGTAGATCGTAAATTTCTAAGCAAGTTGTGCTGCCAACTCAATATTGAAGTTAATTTCATCTTTATCATTCGTATGAATGATATTTACTCGTTTCGTGTTCTCAGTTTAAATGTCGGACCTCTATCTCATAGTTAGTTCTTCAGAACACTGTTTAATTTATTTCATCGACCAAATTAGAAAAAAAAACTCACAGAGAAATTCAGCTTATATATATTATTTAATGGGGGTCCGCAGGGCTCTACTCTTGGACCACTTTTTTATGTTTCGTTTTTCAGGCGAAAGTAGACACGAAGATTTAGTCTGTATATTAAAGAGCAGTCAAATAGACTTAATTTCGCAACATAAGAAATTAAAAGAATCGTGAACTAATTAACGCGGAATACCTATGCTATGTTCACAGTCTAATGCTGATAATATACAAAACATCTTCGCATCACAAAGGAGCGATATTTGAGCCATTTAAAACTTGTGTTTGGAATATATAAATTCACTAAAAAATACATTTAAAGAGATTAACGCAATAACAGTGACATGATAGATTTCACTGTTATTATAAATTTAATTTCTGAATGTATACACCAATATTCAATACAAGTGGCTACAATACCCGTATTGACATTTGTCAGCATTTGTTGTACAAGTATTGAGATGTATTGTAAATGTAATGTAAATAAACTTGTAATTCCAGCCTGAAGACACCAAAAAATAAACAAATCGGTTAAAGATCAATTTGAGCAATACAAAAACATTCCATGCAAATAATTCCAAGTGACATTCAGGAGTTAACTGTAAATAAATTCAAAATTATGATTAAACATAAACGAGGGCTTAATGTTACTAATTATAGGTTTATTTACTTAGTCGTAAATACAATAAGATACTCTTATGTATCTTTTTACGAATATGAAGAACGGAACTCTCTCTCTAATTCATTGGCTACAAGTCGTTAGGATTCGAATCCACGTACGTGATTTCAGCGTTCAAGCCATAATGCTATGAAGTTCAAAATAAAGCGATAGAACGAGTTTTAAACTCAAAGGAACAGCTGCCTCGAGGATATAAACTATCTTTGCTCTAAATTACTTCAAGTTAGCAAGGTAGCGCTACGCTGCAGTTGGTTTCTAGTCGCAGCAATAAGGACCAAGACATAGCCCAATACAAGCGTAAAACAGCAGCATAACGCTGCTATGTATAGCCTGGTGAGTGTAGGGATCCGGAGACCTTTATTACTGGTGACGAAGCATTCCATCTCAGTCCTCAAGGGTATTGCATCTGTATTATGATTCCTAGTCAAGGAGGAATGTAGATGCCATGGGCCACAGGAATCACTTGTCATCATGTGAGCTGGGTGTTCGTTTGTTACTCTAAATTTATTTTAAAAATGTGTTACGGTTCGCAGGAATCGCTTACTCCTCAATACATTAAAATACAAAAAGAGAGTTTCTCTTTCGAGGTAAACGATAAAAATGAAATGATCTAAAGATTTTGATATACTGTTTTCATCTACTACTTAAAGACATTTAATATGTAATGACCTTTTATAGTCATTTCAGGTTACTTCTACTGTGCCTTATCCCCCAGGGTATACAGGTTGGGTACCTAAATATACTTGTGGTATTGTATCAGATACAGTTAGGTTAGGATCAAATGTAAACGAATTCTAATATATATACACCCTTACAGATGAACAGTATTATGAGATGCCCCGCCTTTTCCATCTCGATGAGTACGACGGCTGTCTGGCGACACGTGACGTATACTGCCTCGGCAGCTTCGAGCTCTCAGCGGATGCCGACAACACATTGTTCCAGACCATGCAGGTATTTTTTTGCTGCTCCTCCTGGTTTCTTCGATTTATTATATAACAATATCGGATACCACCCACCAACAACAACCATCACTTATCCTCGCCCATTTCTTCTAATCACAGACACTGTCGGACACTTCCACGGAAACTAATTTACGTGTCTGTTTGTCATAAGGTTTAAAGCATTGTTTCTCAGCCAGTCTTATGTCGCGACCCATAAAATAAACCTTGCGACCCCTTTCACTTACTGTAAAATGATGATAACATTTGAATCAATACTTTATTAATACGCTTAATAATGCTTCTATCCATTCTTTGATTCGTTGCTCGTTCTGTTTCAAAAGTGTGTATGTAGACATGTTATTTGTTAATAGTGTTTGAGCCACATTGCAACAAAGTTTAAAGATGTAACCCATTCAGGATCGGTTCGACAGGGACAGGACCTTTCTTCCGATAGGACTAGTCTTCAGAGAATATCAGCAACTAAAATCTTTGTTAAACGTGTAAAACGTCATGAACCTCTATCATTTACCAGGTGTTCATTTGTCAACCCTAAAATTAGGTCCTCACATATGAAATTGGTGTTTTGTCATACTTGCCACTTTGATATCAAATAATCTGGCGTTTAGGTTTAGGTTTAGTATTTGCGTTTCGAATTTAGTGATTCATTTGTTACCGCGCCCTTTGTTTTTTCTTTGACATCCCTAAGTTAACAGAATGCTCTCCACCATACTTCCCGGACCTAGCTTGAACAGATTACAATTAATTGAAATACAATATACAATCAATTACAAAGAATTCCGAAAAATTGGACAATTTCTTGCAATGAAAAAAATTAAAATTCTGATGAGGCAGTCCAAACTGCTTTCAAAGATTTTATTGATTCTCGCTCCCTCAGCTTTTCAATTAACAAAAATCAATTAACTACCTATTAAATGCCGAAAGCGCATGGATAATAATGGTATAGCATATACTTCAATTAATTAAATATACAATTTCATTAAAAAAAATAGTTTTTTACTTTATTATTATGTAAGCTCCTAATATAACAAAAAAAATGATTTGTCATAAGGAGACGCTCTTTAACGCTCCACACAGATGACATCAACCGCACAGAATAGTATATAGTGCTGTACGCATTCGCACAAACACAAAGACACTCTTTTGTCATTCTCTCATCAAGTCTGATGTATTGCATATGTAATAAGATCGAAGGAAGAATCAGATGCAGTGTCAGGCACACCGGACATACAGTATATACCCAGTCCCGAAAAGTCATAACTTGTGTTATATAATATATATATATATATTACTCGGTTCAGAAACATATCCCGCGAAGGCCCGCATTCCAGATGCCAGGCACGCTAGTTCATACACCACGCGGCCGTTAAAGTTTTCACGTGTAATCAGGGAAACAGCATATTTTTTAACAGAATAGTAGGCAAATGAGCAAGCAGCTCACCCGTTGGTTAGTGATTACCACCGCGCATGGACATCCACATCACCAGAAGAGTCGAAGTATTTGGTTATGGAAAAAAATATCGTTCAAAACGTGCATATCTAAGGAAAAAAAAAAAAAAGTTAAAAAAAAGCCATTTGGCGTACAAAAGGAATTCTAACCTAAACAAAACCATAGTCTTAGAATGCATAACACATCAAAATGTCACCATTGATTTCAATATACTGAGAAGATCGGAGATCCAATTACTTTTATCATCAATCAACTATATGAGAATGTTTCGAGACTACAACTATTAGAAATCATTTAAAACTAATTTAACCATCGTAACGTTGTCGAAATAAGTAATCAAAATATAATTAAATCTACCGTATTCTAACCTAAATTTCACAAAAAATCTCTAAACGTAAAATATAAATTGAAAAAATACAAGGTATAATATAGTAACTTAAATTAAATAACAAATATTTACGTTTATTAATAATTAAACGAACCGATGTTAAATTAATTAAATAAAATATATTAACAAAATAAACATTAAACCTATTTAAACACGGCTCGTACAAGTATTATTTTTTGTTATGGCATCATTGACAAGTGATAAATAGTCGGGCATTTGTCATTTTACTGACATTCGGCTCCCAACGATCGCAGGAGTTGCCAGTTGTTGTGTGTGCCTATTATCAACATATTCAATACCCTTTTTTATTTTAACATTAAACAGAATTTAGTAAGTTCACGTATAATTTGACCTCCATATTGGGGAATCACGCACGTAGAGCAAGCGATCACGTACAGAGTACGAGAACCACGTACGGACAAAATAAAAAAAAGACGTTTAATCTGTGGCCACGTCCAAAACTGCTACCATCTGCCACACCCGTGACGTCATCACGGTCTAGAACTTCTCAACGACCCACGCAGTTGAGGGGAGTACCGGACTTCGGGTAAAAATTAAGCGGCCCTCTGGCTCGACTCACTAGTATTTCGTCATAAAAAAAAACTCTTAATTCACCATATAAAACACGCAAATCTTACATTGCAAAAAACAATATTACGACAACATGTAGCAGTTCATAATATAACAGTTGAAATTTAATAATACAATATGATTGAAAAAACACTTGAATAACCTCTAACTGAACATCGCGGGCAGTATTGTGCCAAATTAAAAAGGTCTCGTTTCACAGTCAAGGCCCATTAAATAAACATAACATCGAACTCGATTGCATAAGCATCATTGCGTCACTCGTGACCCACAATACAAAATGGTTGTAGAATCATTTTGTATTGAGTTAGTACATCATTCTTCCTCTTTTTAAGATAAAAGATATTACAACAAGCAGTTCGTATCCTGATCGTAAGTCATTCCTGAAACGACATTCAACTTTATTTTATAAAATAGGTGGAAAACGAACAAGCAAATCTGACGATAAGTGACTACCGCCGCCCATGAACATCCGCAACACCAGCGGACTTGCAGATACGCAGAAGATAAATTAAAATTCTCGATAAAGAATCATATATTAACGAGAACAAAACATTGTGACCCCTGAGGACTTAAATGGAATGCCTCGTCACCAGCAGTGATTCCTGCGGCCCAACACATCTACATTCATCCTTAAGAAGGAATCATAATGCAGATGCGTTGTCACCCTTGTGGACTGAGATGGAATGCCTCGTTACCATTAATTAAGGATCTTTACACTCACCAGACGAAACACAGCAGCATTATGCTGCTAATTTACGCTGGTATTCTGTGAGGGCGTGGTCCCAACCCGGTCAATCTGACCCATTCATTTTGCAGGTAGAAACAAACTATAGTGTAGCTCTACCATTGTTGATGATATTCTCCGAAAGACCCTCTGTTGTGCCAAACGAACATACAGTTCACCTAATAGTAAATAATGACAGCGGTCGATGACATCTACATTTTTCCTTAACAAAGTTTTAGGGTTAACTCCTCTAAGGAGTGTGATGAAATGCCTCGTAACCTGTAATTGAATCCCACGATCCCAAAAACTCACCATACAAAACGTGGTAGCGTTATACCCAGCCATTTCACGCTGATTCTCTTCACGGGCTAAGTTCTTTCCCGTCAGTGCGGACGTTTTTATGTTGTACCTAAAAACAAACAACACATATAGCAGCACACAAATAACAATAGACTATATTCGAACCAATACTACCATTGACGCCATCTGGTGTCAAGAGGTAAAACAATCATATTGTACCGAGGTTATATTTCAATAAATCAAATTTCCTTATATACTTTCTCTACTAATATAACCACAGCGCGTTCAATTTGGCCGGTAGCGCCATTTTTAACAAGTTTCGTTTTCATTTTAATTATGATCTGCGCCATTGCATGAAATTTGCGGCTAATAAATATTAATATACATAATTTGCTATTTAAACAAACGATGAGGTCCAATGTACTGGGACAGAAAGACTATTAGAATTTAGGCCCTGTAAGTATTTCTTTTTCTTTATTTTTGCTAACTCTACAAGCTTTTGCGATTAAAAAAAAGCGAGAAGCGTGTATAATTCAATTGAATTTTTTCATACTTCCGAAACAGTGTTGCGATAATTGCCAGGAATAGATACGGGACGTTTAACTGCTATATTTTATATTAAAAAAATAACAAAATATTGTTCTTTTTCTTAAAAAAACTACCATCTTGTACAAAGATTTTCTGATGGTAAGTGATGACTGCAAATGATTATAAACCTAAGAGCTGAAATGGAATACCTCGTCCCCTGCAATCGGGTCATCGGTTCCCTACACTCACCATACGAAACACCGTTGCATTATTCTGCTATTTCATTTTAGTGTTCTATGAGGGCATGGTCCTTCTTCATTGAGTTGTAGCTAGAAACAAGTAGCAACGTGGGTCTTCCATTGCTAAACGTGAAACCGAAACCATAGGTAGGTTTCTTTGATTCCGTTCAAGGGAATGGCGAAAGTGAAAGGAGTGTTTAAAAGGGAAGTTGGTGGTGGGGGAGATGGGGTCATTAGCCTCCGTTTCTGTGTTAAGAAGTCTCAAAACTATGGCGATCTGGTTTTAAGTTTTTAACAGACGAGGTTAAGTTATGCATCTTGACATATTTCAGTATGGACTTATTAACCGACATCAACAAAAGGGTAGACACGCAATATTTTTTAGATATAAACAATTGCTTCCTTACTCTTTTTCCCTCTCTCTGATTCCCAATATATGTTTTTATATATAAAAAACCTATGTTTAACATATTCTCAAATTAATGAATCATTCGCTCAAGTTTCTGGTACGAATTGCGATTTTTGAAATTTAACCTCTTTCGGTGCGATGAGAGTGTAATTAAAAGGTCGAATTTTAGTGCAATGTGCCTATATGTAACGTTTATGCCGAGAAAAGGACGAGAAAACAGGCACTTGGACAGAGAGAGAAAAAGTACCTACTTGGCTGTTTTTAATCTCCTCCTTTCTGTCTCTCTATCGTTTACCCTCTAATATTGTTATTTTTTTATTATTGATTGCCAGAGCATTTTAATTCTGTCACGTGAATTGCAAGCTCTTTTTTTATTCAGTTCGAGAACTCTCAAATGGATATCACATAACATTTAATTAACTTTGACTGAGTTGTAATTTTTTACACTTTTTATAACACGATATATTATAATAATAATAATAATAATAAATTGTTATATAATACAACTCGAGTCATCATATGAATTACGTTTTATTCTTCGACTTCGAGTTTATTTACTTGAATAAAGGTTTATATAATTAATTTATATTTCTTTCATACGTATATTTGGAGAATTCTACTTTGGCCTGCCAGGCCTTTCCAGGCATTAACAGATGACAAAAATTTAAAAATGCAATTTACCTAAATCCTGACCCTTTTTGTGATCGGTTTCAAATATATAATATTTTTTAAGTGAACAAAGATATTTGTCCATATCTACTAAAGGCAATTTGTGATATGTCTTAACCGTGAATGCGTGTGAAATATCTTTTTTATTTGCCAGCCGATTAGGTACCTTTGTACTGGTTACCCATAAATAAAGGCTGAGTGCCATAAGCGCTCAGCCACCTTTCAACCCGGTGGAGCTGTAAATTCGTGTGACAGTGGCTAAGCCATAATAAAAAACGTTTTAATGAAAATCAAAGCATCTTGCCTTTAGGTGTTTATATATATTTGGGCGTATGACATCGCAGGCACATCGTATTCACATATATTAGATAACAATTCACAGAATCAGCAAGTCCGTGGCCGCTTATAGATTGCTATATATTTACGTAAACCATTACACAGTTATCTCACAGCATTCGAACTGGGTCAACGAGCTCGAAGCCCGTATAATTTGCGGTTTTGGCGCCGGAAATTTGTTACCTTTTTTTTATACACAATACTGCGGACTGTGACATAATAATTCTTTTGTTTTCTATCTATTATCTATGAATATAAGAAAATGTTAAACAGAATTTTTGCTTTAAGATTTAACTATATTTTAAAACAGTGTTTCCCTAACTTTGTTCTGTCATAGTCCGGTAATTTTCATACTGCTCCTTCGTGATCCACTCCATAGTTTTAACCTTACATTTGGAGTAACAAACGAGCACACAGTTCCCCTGATGGTTAGTGATCCTTGACAAGGGATAATAGTGCAGATGTTTTGTTACCCTTGGGGACTGAGAGGGAATGCCTCGTCATCAGTAATATTGATCTCCGGATACCAAACATCACTGTAATATACTTTCTAGCGATGAGTTATATGTTAAAATAAAATAATACAGTCATGAGTCATGGGGCGATATCATCCATCCCCCCCCCCACCCCCACTCTCCAGCCTTCCCCCCTTTCTCTGCGCCCGTCACTGGTACAACCAACAAGACACAGATTCCTGTATCGAGGTTAGCGGGCGCAGTAGCGAAGCAAAAACAAGTTACGAAATGAGCGTATCTGTGATACCAGATCGTAGATTCGCTTTAATCTTTCGATTCGAATATTACTCGCGTCGATTACATAATTAATTGATACAAAATTACATTTTGAACCACACTGCAGTTCGTTCCTCAGCTACGTCATGAATCGGACGACAGGGGTAGGTCACGCCTTCAAGAATACCAATGTAAAATAGCAAGTGGTGTGTTCCGGTGGTGATGAGACAATCGATCCTAGTTCTCAGGGGTGACAACGCATCTGCGTTAGGATTCCTTATCATCGATGAATGTTAAGTGCCGCTGGAATCACTAACCATCAGGTGAACTGTATGGTAACTGTAACATGGTGAGCTGTTGATGAATATAATAAATTCATTGTCAGCGCATCAAGGAGGGTGCAGGGGATTAAGTTTTATGTCCAATGGCATGGCCCTCCACTCCGACAACCAATATCAAAATGCTGCTATTTAACGCTGATGTTCTGTTTCAAGGAAGTCAAATAAATCTATGGATATATATATATATATAGTTAATGACACTTCATTTAACTTGAATATGCCACACAGCTACAAAGAAAACGTTAAAATATTATAAGTATAGGAATTTGAGAAATAATAGCTTTAAATGTTGTTTCTCGTTTCATGTAAGTTTTGTAATTAGTTACATTAAACGTACGTAAACTAGAAGAGAAATATGTAAAGCATCGTTTAATAAAATATTCTCTTTTCAGAGCAAGTCAATTTGGTTTTTATTTCGTGGCTCTAGCAAAACGGGGCCTGTATATAAAGTTACATTATATATACACACATACATACATGTACATATATATATATATATATATACTAACTAGCCTACTACTTCTTGGATGCAAATTAAGTAAACAGTCAGACAAAGCTGGACCTAGCGTCTAGTATATAATTGATCTATAAATGTGCCCATAATTATGAAAGTGGTCAAGTCATATATTTCTTATGTCGAGATATTTAATGAATTGCATCCGAGCGAATTAAAAGTATTTTTACATTTTAATTTATAACTTTTTTAGTCTTGATTAATGGCAATTTATTATGAATATGGAATTATGTCTGAATTTCATACGAAAATGTTGTTTTTAAAGCTTGAATTGACTCTAAATTATCTGAATGTCCTATAAATGACTATGAGTTTTATTTGAAAGAAAACCTTAAATGAAATAATTCATGAACATTTATTAATTATATTTAAATAATAAACCATTTTTTCGAGTAGTAAACGCAATATCTTTGTTTTTCTTCCGTTACTGGTCTAATGGTGGTTTATAACGGAAGTAATGTTATATTTCCGTATATTTTTGGTCTTCCTCTTTTAGGTGAAAGATCCAAAACGTGGAATTTAGAATCATTTAAAGAAGTTTTATAGAACATTTTCTAAGGTTTTTCATATTAATAATTTATTGTCATTTATTTTACCGGCTTACTATGTAGTTCAAGTACGCGTCAAAGAGGGCCACGCGCCATTTTCAAGTTATGTTTATATAATTTCTTTAAATTTTTGTCTTAGACCACTTTCATAATTAACACTTAATGAATTCCGTATAACGTAGAAATTACAACTATTATCTAAAGGTTCATTTTTGAGGATATCGTAAAAATGACATTGAATAAATTTTGTTTAAAATAATGTGGTGTGAAATAAGTGATAAAATCATTTTTTTTTTAATTCTTCCTCAGACCTCTTTCATAATTATGGGCACATATATACGAGTATATATAACTTACAGTTGATATAACTAAATGTATTACGAGCAAAGCGAGTTCGATCTCTGGTTCCAATGAAATTCTTAATTGCAATTTTAAGCGCTGATTTACTACGTACACGACGGTGAAGGCAATCATCGTGGGCAAACCTCCATGTTTAGGAAATAATTAAAAAATATTTGGATGACACGTGATGTCTAATCTTATATACTGGGTGTCATGTAAGTAGCACGACAAACTTAAGGGAAAGATAGACTGATGGGACCGGACAGAAAATATGACCTTAGTAAATGTGTCACTATTTTGGAGATATTGAGATTAGTTACTTTTCTATAAAAAAATTCTATAAAGATCCCCATAATTATTTGAGATATTGAGGTTAGTTAATTTTTCTATAAATACCCCCATAATTTTTGAGATATTGAGGTTAGTTAATTTTTCTATAAATACCCCCATAATTTTTGAGATATTGAGATTAGTTAATTTTTCTATAACATATCCCCATAATTTTTGAGATATTGAGGTTAGTTAATATTTCTATAAATACCCCCATAATTTTTGAGATATTGAGGTTAGTTAATATTTCTATAAATACCCCCATAATTTTTGAGATATTGAGGTTAGTTAATTTTTCTATAAATACCCCCATAATTTTTGAGATATTGAGGTTAGTTAATATTTCTATAAATACCCCCATAATTTTTTGAGATTTTGAGGTTAGTTAATTTTTCTATAAATACCCCCATAATTTTTGAGATATTGAGGTTAGTTAATATTTCTATAAATACCCCCATAATTTTTGAGATATTGAGGTTAGTTAATATTTCTATAAATACCCCCATAATTTTTGAGATTTTGAGGTTAGTTAATTTTTCTATAACACCCCATAATTTTTGAGATGTGAGGTTAGTTAATTTTTCTATAAATACCCCATAATTTTTGAGATATTGAGGTTAGTTGAATTTTTCTATAAATGCCCCATAATTTTTGAGATTTTGAGGTTAGTTAATTTTTCTATAAATACTATAATTTTTGAGATGTGAGGTTAGTTAATTTTTCTATAAATACCCCATAATTTTTGAGATATTGAGATTAGTTACTTTTCTATAAAAATTCTATAAAGATCCCCATAATTATTTGAGATATTGAGGTTAGTTAATATTTCTATAAATACCCCTTAATTTTGAGATTTTGAGGTTAGTTAATTTTTCTATAAATACTATAATTTTTGAGATATTGAGGTTGGATTAATATTTCTATAAATACCCCATAATTTTTGAGATATTGAGGTTAGTTAATATTTCTATATAAATACCCCATAATTTTTGAGATATTGAGGTTGGATTAATATTTCTATAAACAATTCCATAATTTTTGAGATATTGAGGTTAGTTAATATTTCTATAAATACCCCCATAATTTTTTGAGATTTTGAGGTTAGTTAATTTTTCTATAAATACCCCCATAATTTTTGAGATATTGAGGTTAGTTAATATTTCTATAAATACCCCCATAATTTTTGAGATATTGAGGTTAGTTAATATTTCTATAAATACCCCCATAATTTTTGAGATATTGAAGTTAGTTAATTTTTCTATAAATACCCCCTTAATTTTTGAGATATTAAGGTTAGTTAATTTTTCTATAAATACCCCCATAATTTTTAAGATATTGAGGTTAGTTAATATTTCTATAAATACCCCCATAATTTTTGAGATATTGAGATTAGTTAACATTTCTATAAATACCTACACTTTTGAGATATTGAGGTTAGTTAATTTTTCTATAAATACCCCCATAATTTTTAAGATATTGAGGTTAGTTAATATTTCTATAAATACCCCCATAATTTTGAGATATTGAGATTAGTTAATATTTCTATAAATACCCCCATAATTTTTTGAGATATTGAGGTTAGTTAATTTTTCTATAAATACCCCCATAATTTTTTGAGATTTTGAGGTTAGTTAATTTTTCTATAAATACCCCCATAATTTTTGAGATATTGAGGTTATTAATATTTCTATAACACCCCATAATTTTGAGATTTTGAGGTTAGTTAATTTTTCTATAAATAATTCCATAATTTTGAGATATTGAGGTTAGTTAACATTTCTATAAATACCCCATAATTTTGAGATTTTGAGGTTAGTTAATTTTTCTATAAATACCTACACTTTTGAGATATTGAGGTTATTAATATTTCTATAAATACCCCATAATTTTGAGATATTGAGGTTAGTTAATATTTCATAAATACCCCATAATTTTGAGATATTGAGGTTAGTTAATATTTCTATATATACCCCATAATTTTGGAGATATTGAGGTTAGTTAATATTTCTATAACAATTCCATAATTTTGAGATATTGAGGCTAGTTAATATTTCTATAAATACCCCATAATTTTGAGATTTTGAGGTTAGTTAATTTTTCATAAATACCCCATATTTTTGAGATTTTGAGGTTAGTTAACATTTCTATAAATAATTCCATAATTTTGAGATATTGAGGTTAGTTAATATTTCATAAATACCCCATAATTTTGAGATATTGAGGTTAGTTAATTTTTCTATAACACCCCATAATTTTTGAGATATTGAGTTAGTTAATTTTTCATAAATACCCCATAATTTTGAGTTATTGAGGTTAGTTAATATTTCATAAATACCCCATAATTTTTTGAGATATTGAGGTTAGTTAATTTTTCTATAAATACCCCAATTTTTTGAGATATTGAGGTTAGTTAATTTTTCTATAAATACCACCATAATTTTTGAGATATTATAATTAGTTAATTTTTCTATAAATATCCCCATACATTTTTGAGATATTGAGGTTAGTTAATTTTTCTATAAATACCTCCATAATTTATTGTTATTTTTTGAAATCTCACGATGTTTTCCTTCACCGTCGTGTACGTGGTATATCACTTTTAGCACTTAAAATTGCAATAAATTTCATTGATACCAGGGATCGAAATCGCTTTGCTCGTATATCGTAACATTAAAAACGAGAGCTTAGACATCAAGCTACCACGACTCTCTGTTTCTGTTAGGTAATTACGAAAATACATTCAGTTATATCAACTATAATACTCGTAGATATAGATAGGTTTATTATTTACTAGCCGCTAGGTCCAGCTTCGCCTGGCTGTTCACTTAATTTGCACCCAAGAAGTAGTGGGCAGTTATTTAAGTAATTTGCATATTATTCAGAATTGCAAAACGAGCGAACAAAAACACGAGAACTAAATAAAGTTTTGTAATTTTATTTAATTGTTGCAGCGTTTCTCATCCAACTGGGTGGATAACTTCAACCACACCCGGTTGCACCGGGGACTGTGCTTGGGCCGGAGCTGTTCTGCCCAGGCTCCACCGTCTTCGACGCGGCTGCCGTCACAGGATGAGCTCCAAGCCTGGTACTGTAACAACGGAAGTTTTCATCTTGTAAAACAAAAAAATTGTAATAAGAAACAAAGTTTTTTTATTTTTTTATACAAAGCCATTTTATTGCTCGGGAAAGATTAAGCGGTATTTCCGAATCGATACGACTTAGGGACCTTCAAGAAAAGAGCCTGCACCTTTCTTAAAGGCCGGCAGCGCGTTTGCAACTCTTTTAGTGTCGCAGATGCCCATGGGCGCCGATGATCACTTATCATCATGTGACCTGATTGCTCGTTTGCCAAAAATTCTATAAAAAAATAAAATAATTATACACGATTAAGGAAACTCGGTAAACTTGTGTCACCGATTGATACTAGGACTGAACTTTTGCTAAACTGGACCTAGAATTATCTTCGATTATCGGCATTAGATCCATTTCAGGCAAATATAACAGAATGTAATGAGTGGGAAATGAAAATATTAGCAATTTAGCATTCAGACTATGAGTATAAAAGTAAGCTAAGGGCCACAACCCGGCCGTTTTTGTATAATTAGTGTTGAGGGTGACAAACGAGCACACACAGTACGATAGAAAGTAATTTCTGCTACCATTTGATCGCGTATCACGATTCACATGCGTTGTCACATCTGAGGATTCAAATTTCATCAGTTCACCAGATCCCTATACTGACCAGATGAAACACAGCAGCTTTATGCTGCTATTTTACACTGGTATTCTGTGAGGTCAATTCATTCAAGTCGCAGATAAAAACAAAGCATAACGCAATTCCCTTATGAAATTGAAGACTAGCAGATAGAGATCGCGTGCATCTGGAAGCTCTATTTAGGATGGATGTAGAACCCAGGATTTTTTTTCCATCAGGTCATCTTATAAGTCTATATATACATACATACACACATAGATATAGTATACACTGAATCTTTTATACATTAAATATTTTATACACGAAATCAACAAAACCCTAGGCATTATTATATACGTTGCTCAATTCCAGGTTCTCGTCATGTGTCAACGCGACCATGCAGCGAACGCACCGCCTGGGCGCACGTTTGTATCAGCTCGAATACTGCAGAACTGTCGCGGAAACCTCAGGAGGGCCACTGAGTGCCAGTGAAAAGGCTTTCGCAGCTCTAGTGACTTTATTATTGGCACTAGCTGCTGTAAGCACTACACTGGAGCTCACATTGTCTGACGATACGAAAAAAGGTGAGTGGTTTGAATTGGTGAAAGCATTTTTCATTTTGGGTAGCAAGAGGAAACATCCCGGTCTACTAATTTATAATTTTCATATTGTGTACAAAAAAGTGTTTTTCGGCGTGATCTAGTAAAATACGTGGATTTCCGTAGAAGAACTAAGTAAGTAACCGACTTAGCCCAAAGTAAGCTGAAGTCGCTGTAGTTATAGTCGAATGAGGTAATCGGACCTACTTTCATACTGATGTTTGACTGAAAATAGAAAATCTATATAGACGTGTCCTTGTGGCCAATATTTACGAAAAGTATAAACTTCAACGAAAAGGTATATTTATTTATTTAACATGGAAGATTTATAGCTAAAATCTTACAATAATATAGCAAAGTATAGTAAAGAATAACACTAATTTTAAATTAAAGTAATTAAATCATAATATAATCTTAATTTGAATTTTTATGGAATATGGGTTGTACATAGGTATTCTAATTTAGTTAATTAAAATATTATAGTATATATATAAATATAAATATATAAATATATAAACATATTATAGTATCCAGCACATTTGGCGTGCACACATTTACGTATAAACACATTATCATCATATTATTAAACACATTAAAATTATCATTATATTTAATAAAAAAAGTAATTATATCTAAAGTTAAAACTATCAGCCTATATATATATAAATCCCAATGCTGCGCATAGGCCTGGCTGGAGAGGGTGTTAAGGAACAGCCCACCACGCAGCTCCACTGCGTTTTACGTCCGGTAAACATATATATAATAAAAAAATTATTGCCACAGAAAAAATAATCAACATTACATAATCAACATTATATGCTTTGGCAAATGGAGGTAATTCAGGATTGTGTTCCCATACAGCGCTGGTTTCCTGCCACTCCCATCTCCCTTAGATGCAATGCGGGAGTCGTGATAATTGAGGGATTCCCAATCACCATTTAAAAGTGTTACTATCGTATATATGTATAAGTTGTTATAGTGTAATATGTTATTATTATACACAGTGGAATCTCTATAACTCGAATGTAACGGGAAATGAAAAACATTCGAGTTAATGAGCTTTCGACTTAACTAGAATTGGGAAATACAAATTGCTAAAATTTCGGCTTAGAAAGTCGCGATATCTAACTTTGACTTGTAGAGTCAAATTTAAATAACAATTCGACTTAAGTTTTATGGTATATATTTATTTACATGTATATACAAATTACTATATTAGTGAAGTAAACTGTAAAAAATAACTAAAAAAAACATTTTTTTTTTAAGTTCAAAAAACGTTTTTGGACTTACTGAGGATTACGACTTTTTATTATTACATTCAGACTAACAAACGAGCACACACAGTACGATAGAAAGTAATTTCTGCTACCATTTGATCGCGTATCACGATTCACATGCGTTGTCACATCTGAGGATTCAAATTTCATCAGTTCACCAGATCCCTATACTGACCAGATGAAACACAGCAGCTTTATGCTGCTATTTTACACTGGTATTCTGTGAGGTCAATTCATTCAAGTCGCAGATAAAAACAAAGCATAACGCAATTCCCTTATGAAATTGAAGACTAGCAGATAGAGATCGCGTGCATCTGGAAGCTCTATTTAGGATGGATGTAGAACCCAGGATTTTTTTCCATCAGGTCATCTTATAAGTCTATATATACATACATACACACATAGATATAGTATACACTGAATCTTTTATACATTAAATCTTTTATACACGAAATCAACAAAACCCTAGGCATTATTATATACGTTGCTCAATTCCAGGTTCTCGTCATGTGTCAACGCGACCATGCAGCGAACGCACCGCCTGGGCGCACGTTTGTATCAGCTCGAATACTGCAGAACTGTCGCGGAAACCTCAGGAGGGCCACTGAGTGCCAGTGAAAAGGCTTTCGCAGCTCTAGTGACCTTATTATTGGCACTAGCTGCTGTAAGTACTACACTGGAGCTCACATTGTCTGACGATACGAAAAAAGGTGAGTGGTTTGAATTGGTGAAAGCATTTTTAATTTTGGGTAGCAAGAGGAAACATCCCGGTCTACTAATTTATAATTTTCACATTGTGTACAAAAAAGTGTTTTTCGGCGTGATCTAGTAAAATACGTGGATTTCCGTAGAAGAACTAAGTAAGTAACCGACTTAGCCCAAAGTAAGCTGAAGTCGCTGTGGTTATAGTCGAATGAGGTAATCGGACCTACTTTCATACTGATGTTTGACTGAAAATAGAAAATCTATATAGACGTGTCCTTGTGGCCAATATTTACGAAAAGTATAAACTTCAAAGAAAAGGTATATTTATTTATTTAACATGGAAGATTTATAGCTAAAATCTTACAATAATATAGCAAAGTATAGTAAAGAATAACACTAATTTTAAATTAAAGTAATTAAATCATAATATAATCGTAATTTGAATTTTTATGGAATATGGGTTGTACATAGGTATTCTAATTTAGTTAATTAAAATATTATAGTATATATATAAATATATAAATATATAAATATATAAATATATAAATATATAAATATAAATATATAAATATAAATCGGTTATCATCTTTTGATTTAAGCAATTTGCAGATTTTTTATCATTTTTTTTTAAGTTCAAACAACGAACCGCGTATTAAAGGATGGAATGGCATTTTTTTTGGACTTACTGAGGATTACGACTTTTTTTTATTATTACATTCAGACTAACAAACGAGCACAGAGTTCACCTGGTGGTAAGTGATTCCTGCGGCCCATGACATCTACATTCATCACGTAAGGAATCATAATGCGTTGCCACCCTTGAGGGCTGGAATGGGCATTCCATTCCATTCCTCAATCCTCGTCACCAGTAATAAAGGTCTGCGGATTCCTACACTCACCAGACAGCATGCAGCATGATGCTATATTACGCTGGTATTCTGTGAGGTTGTGTTCCTACCCCGGTCGAGCTGACCCATTCATTCTTACTTAACGAGGTTCGAATTATAGAGATTCCACTGTATTATTAAAACTAGTAATAAGTATCCTCACGATATTTTCTTTCACCATCTAGCACGTGGTAAATCAGGACTTAAAATTTCGATTAAAAATTTCATTGGTGACCACACCGAAGGGTAACGGACCAAGCCGAGGCTCCCTCTGGAGGGCCCTTGTGCTGATTATCCACTAATAAAGGTCTCGGCTGAGCGCAATAAGCGTTCGGTCACCTCTCAACCTGGTGAAACTGTAAAAGCCTAACAGTAGCCATCATAAAAAAAGAAAAAAAACATTTTTTTTTACCTTTCGGTTACCTCGTGTACCACGAATTAAAAACAAGACACCACGGCTATATACATAGATATAGATAGTTATAAATTTTAAAAAGTAAAAAATATTTAATACAACGCTAAAGCAGACGCATACACTTTATTCACACTTTCAGTTACTTGTAAACTGCAGCCTTCGCACTAGGCAAGCCTGTCCGCGAGGGCTTGTTACGAATTCATTTAAATTCAAACCTTTAACACCCACTCGTCTGTTTTATCGTTAAGATTACAAGTAGCAAAAATAATCATTTAACTATTATTATGTTTTTGGTTTATTTAAATTTATACTTAATTCAATTATTAGTGGCCATATATAATTATATAAATACATAACTCTCATTTTATATACATTGATAAATACAATCCACGATGAAGTTTTTACGCTTTGATGTCCAGTACATTTTCAGTATCCTCATCAATTTAAGTCATAAAGTCCGCCCTTTATAAGCCTTTTTACCAATAAAAAATAATAAAACACTATATTTTCACCACAACTAAAATACATAGAATAAAAAAAATTACATAATAGAAACATGTTCTCCTTAATAAATAATAAAAAAAAAAACATTAGTACATAGTCGTGGCTGACTGATGCCTGCAGTAGGTATTAAAAAACCTGTAAATCACAGGACATCAAGTCACCATTCCGCAGAACTTACGTATACAAAGAGTTTAGTAAAGTTTGCCAAATATTCCATGAAAATTAAATTAAAAGTAAAAATAAACAAGCATTTAACATTAGGAAGCAATAACTAGTTATAAGACTTATGATGAATATGCTTATATAATTACCTTATTAAAATATGTGAAAAAAATTTAATAAATCTAAAATATACATAATTAAAATATATTAAATAATTAACAATCTAATTAACTTAATTTTAAGAAGTGCGCCCAAGCACTTGTGTTTTGAAATACGCGCTCACGTATTGAATCAAGTTTAAATAAATAAATAAATCTTATATATCGTATATATCTTTTGTAATAATCCTTGTGCCGTAATCTGCAATATTATCTTTTAGCATTTCGCGTAAATGTTAATGGCGCTAATATGTCCTGCGTTATCTGGTAATAGCCTAGGGGATAGTGATTAATGACACATAGTTGCCAACAAGGCATATGTCATAAATGGTGACGTCGATTTATTTATTTCATAACATGCCAAGCCTTTCCCTTATTAATTTTTAATTTATTACATTAAATGTCACAAACGAGCACACAGTTCAATTGATGGCAAGTGATTCCTACGGCCCGTAATATCTACATTCATCCATGACCCATTCATTCTGCAGCGTTACCCTACACCTGGAAAAATTGCATTGCACGCTTACCGCAGATTTAAAACAAGCGTATATACACAGAGATACAACGGCTCTTACCGTGTTAAATATATATTTTTTATGACGTTTTAAGAATATATTTTTTTCTCAGTTATAGAGTAATTGTTGTTACACAATTCTATTATTACGGCGAATGTCTTCTGTTTCCTAGTTGATGTATTTTTTTTATCATTTTAATAATGTTATAACAATACCATAGAAATAAATATTAAATGTTTTATATCTTTTTTCCACGCTATTATTGTCCACTAGTAGATTAACATTATTTATGTCGAAACTTTTTGCGTTCATTCTCTATGATTATTACTTGTTTTTTTTTTACATGGCTTTATATTTTAATGTGGCAACAAGGCCTTCGGTGCGGAAAAGTGGCAGTGCGACTCTGAAACCAAGTACCGGATTTAGGTTGGGTGGTTCGACACAGCCTGGACAAGGTCAATGACGTCTTCGAAAATACCAGCCTAGTGCATTTTAGTGTTTCATTTAGGCAGTGACAGATACCGAATTCAATCGAGATAACTGTTATTAGACATACTATATGCACTATATGTGGGAAAAATGAAACACAAGACGCGAAAAAAATTTGTGACGTTTATGGCTTAACGCAGTCAATAGTAGTACAAAATTGGTTTAAGCGTTTTCATTCCTATACATATATACAAGCTTTGTTATGAAGCTCGCTCGCTGTTCGACCTATATATAAGTCGATGCCATTTCGAGAAAAACGCCTGGAATTGATCAAAAAAAGGATGTGGTTTTTCATCATGATAACGCCAAACCACACACATCTTTAGCTAAATATTGAGTGAACTCTCTAGAGAGGAGGTCTATCCTCCGTTACTTTTTTATGCACGAAATCCTATTAGTTATTATGCACAGGTTGCCTTCGTCAGTAACCGGTCATCGGTCAAAGGTTTAAAACACTAAAAGATGGCATTAAGAATTTGTCCTTCGGCCTTCATTGACATGATTATATCTATACTCGTATATGTTAACAAGCATTACAAAATAAAGCTTAGATCTTTCAGACTTTACCCACCATAGACTAAAATTATCTTTATCGTGTTTATCTATACTTTTTATTATATATGTATCAGAGTATCATCGTTTATTTTCTATTGCCAACGGCTGATGAAACTCAAGCAAGAAATCGAGAATTAACGGCTTGAATTGATCAGCAAAAAGGGCGTGGTTTTCCATCATGATAACGCCAGACCACACACATCTCTGCCACTCAGCAAATATTGAGAGAGCTCTCCAGTGAGGCGAAAATCGAAACGAATTTAAATCGAAAACAAAGGCGAAATCCTATTAGTTATGTTACATAGTTTGCCTTCGGCATTGACTGGTCATCGGTCAAAAGTTTAAACCACTAAAAGATGGCATTAAGGATTTCTCCTTCGACCTTCATTGACATGATTATATCTATACTCGTGTATGTTAACAAGCATTACAAAATAAAGCTTACATCTTTAAAAAGCTCACACAATTTTGGGACTTTACCCACCATAGAGTAAAATTATTATTATCGTGTTTATTTATAATTTTTAATTCATGACGTTCCGTGCGTTTTATAAGGCTCATAGTCCCGGAGGGGATTGAAGTGTTCGACGTTTTAGTTTTTGGTATATTTGCAGCAGCACCACACCATAAATCTGCTGTGTTACGTATGGTGAGTGTAAGTATCCCTATGGAGAGTCTTATATCCTGATTACTCCTCAGGGATAAGGTGGAAGGCTTCAGCGCCAGTACTATTCAGAGAACGTATGTAGGTAACGTCTTTTTTTTTGAAGAAATGCGCCCCGGTTTGGTAATCCCGAATGAACTTACTGTGGATGTGTTCCGTGATGCAGTCCACTCGATGAGTGCATGAGTGTTGGGTGCGTAGACCGAGCTGCTCATTGGTGGGCAGGTCTCGGGACAGCATGAAGTGGTTGAGGTGGGCGAGATTGAATCTTTCATACATCGCACCCAAGGCTTTGAGTAGGCTTATAGGCCGATAGGCTGATGGGTCAAGGTCAGTTGGATGCTTCGAAGGCTTGAGAATCCCTATGACGTCGGCTTCCTTCCAGGTAATCGAGAAGGGGCCTTTGGACATGGACGCGTTGTAAATTATCACCAGTAGGTGTAGAATAGACGTGGGTAGGAGTTTGATCACCTTATTGGTGGGGACTTGCGTGGTCGAAGGTTTTTTTTATAGTCTCAATTGGGAAAAAAACATTGTGCTAACATGGTTTTAACGTGGCTCTTCCGCTATATCTCTATCGTATATATATGTACATACGTGATTTTAGTTGGCATATCAACCCACGTGTCAATCACCCACATGTGGCAGTTTCAGATTTATATATATTTGATGCATGTTGACAACCCAACTTTTTTTTTATTTTATTCATAATACGTCGCAAATAAGCTCAGAGTTCACCTAATGCTAAGACATCTCTTTTAACGTTAATTAAAAAAAAACCAAAGCCCAATCCTAGCTCTTGTCCCACAATGTCCTGATTAGGACTTAAGAGAAATCGGGTTTAAGCGACGGGTCCAGTGATGCCATGGAATTAGTGTTTCTCAACTAGCGACCGGTATCTGTTATCTAACACAGAGTTGCGTCGCACGCCAACCTGCCAGCTGTGCTAGATAAAACAATCAATCGATGATTTATATGTTATGTTGAGAAATGAGACCTTTTTCTTTACACATTGGAGAAGTAGTGGACTCACACTTAACGTTTCTTACTCGCTGCAGCACTAAGGGGTACTTGCAAAATCGGAGGACTACGCAGAATGCCGATTACAGGCAACGATGGGTTCTATCTCCTAATGCATAATCTTTGTTGAGAATGCCGTGGATCGCATTAATCAATCACTTGCCATCTAGTGATAAGTTCACATTTGTAACTTCCGTATTATAAAATGCTTATTATTTAGAACGGAATGATAAATTCTACGAACGAATTACAATTGATTATGCATTTAACACAGATAGTGGTTAATTACAAATTATAATTAGATATACAACTGAAATGAGATATTTTATTCCTTGTGTATTCCCTATTACTGTCAGGGCCATTCATTTATGAGTCACTTTTCCTCTCATGAGACATAACATACTTACCATTATCTGTATAGGATGGGATATTGCAAAAATAGTGCCGATTATCCCATCAGGGGACAACATCTGCTACATCCCCCTGGTATTCCAGGACCCGTCACTCAGAAACAGACATTATAATTTTTGTTTTATTACTTAAGAGTAAAAAACGAGCACACAGTTCACCTGATGGTAAGTAATTCCTCCGGCCCATGACGTCTACATTCATCCTTGACAAAGAATCATAATGCCGATGCGTTGTTTCCCTTGAGGACTGAGATGGAATGCCTCGTCACCAGTAATAAAACAAAACATATCAGTTTACATGAGTCGCCTCGTTTCCAGGTGCGAGCTGGGCATTGTCCTGGTCTTTGCGCCAGTCCTGGCGGTCGCTCACAGCGCCACCGCCCTCCCCCGGCGACTGCGACCTGCGCACCTTCGATGGTCTACGTGTGTTCTGCATGCTGTGCGTCATCATAGAACACATCTGCTGGCTCTCCACGCTCTCATACCTCGCTGATACCAAGTTCTCTGAACAGGTCAGTCGTATACCGCATGTGTAACTTTATGAAACGGACATTGTGTTATGTCAGCATTTCTTTATTAAATTGCTAACTGCCCCGGAGAATTTCGTACCGATTAACAATCATGTCGTGTTACTTTTGCTGAACTTAATTTAAGATTTTATGAATTTAATACAATGAATACAAAACAAAATAAATTCAGTAGTTTATTAGGATAATATGTTTAATTAAAAATTCAATAAAAGTACAAAAATTAAGTACTGTGGTGTGTCAGGAGGATTGAATAAGCTACGTATTGTACTGCATGGGTTGCACTCGGGTAAATTCTCTTCATTGAAGCACCTTGTGATATACTACATTTTTGTTATGTTGTCAGGCGCAAACACAAATAAAGTAGATAGTTGTTTTTATTTTTAATTTCGACTTAAGAAGACAATAAAATCATATGAATTCAAAAGAAGCTCTGATGAAAACATTTTTGAATCGTCAAGATCGCTAATAGGTCTCTACCAACGTTTCGGAACGCAGCTACAGCGAAAAAAAACGGCCTGAAACTCGACTAATCTTATTTAAAAAATACAAGAGCTAAAAATTTGAAAAAAAACGTATGTGTTTGCAAAAAGTCCAGGAGTTATAGATTATTGAACTCAAAGTTCAAACGGTTAAATCCAACCATATTTGTCAGACAAATATTCCGACAGAGGAGTAGGATTTGTCGATTAACTGATTTCTAACAAGAAATTTAAATCTAATGGGGAATGCAACGAATATGCATATTTAATAAAATTATCCCCAAATAATAATCGATACGCCATGAAATAGATTTCAAATTCTAGTTATATACCAGTTAATCAACAAATCCTACTTCTAAGGGGGAGACCAATGTTAAAGAATGGACTATGGATCGGCTGTGATGGTGTGAAATATTTTAAATCATTGCGACAATTTGTATATCCCGCACAATTTGTAAGGTCGCGTTTAGCCCGAGGGCTTTAACAGTTTCAACGGATTGAGAGATGACCGAGCGCTTATGGCGCTTAATCGAGACCTCTATAACCAGCATAAGGGCTCCCGAAAGGGAGACTCAGCTTGGACCACTACCCTGTTCCGCGAGAGCATTTGACTCGATGGTGTTCGAGAGGGCAGAACCTCGGCTCGGTCAGTTGTATCTGACTAAGAATTATCTACAATCTGACGTAAAATTATAATGCTTAAGACACACGAGGCAAGTGATAGAGCCACTTGTGAACGTTTTTCTAGCCGTTGAGTGGATACGAACTGTGAAAGGACCACCCACTGGCAGAATAGCAACTTAAACAGCAGCTTCTGTGTTTAATTTGGTTAGGGTACGGGTCCGGAGACCAACTTACTGATAGTAAGATGTTTCATCTCAGTCTCCAGGGGTCAGTGTGTGGTGCATGTAGAAGTTTATGGGCCGAAGTCATCACTTAACAGAGGCACTGTGCTCGTTTCTCACCCTATGTTCTATTGCGACTTATGGAGCATCATGAAAAGAACCCATACCTCACTTAGGTCGGTAACGCATTTACGACTCCTCTCATGTTACGGGTGGTCACGGGCGTCGGAAATTACTTACAATCAGTTGAGCTGCATGCTCGCCTGCCACCAATTCTATAAAAAACTAAAATAGAAAACCTTTTTACTGGTGCTTTCCTCTTTGTACTCAGGGATGACTGCACATCTACCCCGTATTTCCTAATTGAGGATGAATACGGGTTAAATATATATTTATATACTACTATCTAATATCCCCGCTGAGGACTGAGATGCCTCGGTAACTGTAAATCGGTCGCCTGATCTCTAACACTCATAATATGAAACACAGCAGTGTCCTGCTGGTGTTCTGTGAGGTTCGTTGTCCTTCCCCAGTGGAGCTGATACATAAATAAACAGGATCTACCACCTTTTCTTATTTTCATGATCACACAGACGCGGCGCGCAGTGGACGGGATGCTGGTGACGAACAGTACGCTGGTGGTGCAGGTTTTCTTCATTATGTCAAGTTTCCTGCTCGCGCACAAATTGCTGCGTGACCGAAATCACTTACCTCCAATACGCACGTTCCTCGACACGATGTTTAATAGGATTTTAAGGTTTGTAAACAGTTCTTAGCGTTCATTAAATTTTAAAAAAAATTGTATATATATATATAGTGTATATATATATATATATATATACTAGCTGTTTCCCGCAGCTTTGCTTGCGTAGGTATTACTATATAACTTATTTATAATATTTTTTCCTAAACTTTATATAAGAAGCTTTCAAATTCATAGCTTTCAATTTCATATTACTTCAGTCAAAAATGATGAACTTCCCATATAAAATTTCAACCCCTAAATCTATGGGTAACATTTTGAAAAATGCCGATATACATATGTACACATTTATTTTTAAACAGAAGCAGTTATAGGAAATATAGAGTTTCTCACTTTGAAAATCACGGACTGTTAAAATACAACCGTTCATCCCCTATTTTACAGCCTGAGGGGTGAAATTTCCAAAAATCCTTCCTTGGTGGATGTTTACAATATAAACTGCCAAAGTTTCAGTTTGTGGACCCAGCGGTTTAGGTTTTGTGTTGATATATCAGTCAGTCAGTCACGACAAGTAATTATATATGTATAGATATATACTATATTATTCATTTAAGCATAATATGTATATGAGCGTATATTTCAGCTGATAGCAATTAAAAAACTCAGTCTGATTTTAATGAAACCAGGGAACTTATGGTGACGTTTCATCTTTTTTCATAGAAGCGATGGCAAAAAAACAAGCAACTCAAATGATGGTAATGTCCGCTTATTTATAACAGTGGAGTTATATATATTCATTTATTAGTAATATAGTAGGGTTTAGAGTTTATATAGACGTGCTGGGCCTTTAAGAAAGGAAGGGGCTCTTTTCTTGATCTTCCTTTGTTCTATATATCGTAAATTAATCGGTGATAAAACCATATAAGGGATTCAGCCGAAAACAATACGCATCGATCTTTAGAAAGAGACAGCCGCGTAGTGCGTCATCTCTATCACACGACTTCGTCACTCTATTAAACCGTAATTATACTTACGTCCGAGTAATTTTGCCATTATGATAATTTATTGAACGAGAATGTGGGTAACAAGAAATCAGCTAAAATTAAGATAAGTGATCGTCGGCTATCTGCAACAGGAGGAGTAACACGTTTTTTTTATTACATTGAGAGTAACAAACTCACACACAGTTCACCTGATGGTAAGTGATACCTACGGCCCATGACGTCTACATTCAACCTTAATTTGGAATCATAATGCAAATGCGTTGTCACCTCTGAGGACTGAGATGGAATGCCTCGTCACCAGTAATAAAAGTCTCCGGATCCTTACACTTACTAGACGAAACGATGCAGCATCATGCTGCTCTTTCACGCTAGTTTTCTGTGAGGGAGTGGTCCTTCTCCGGTCGAGCTGACCCATTCATTCTGCAGCTAGAAACAAACTGCAGCGTATCTCTACCACTGTTAAACAAGTACTATATTATAGGCTTTTAACAATGGAATAGGCTCTTTTATAGAAGGTCGGCTGGTCTTAGAGCATAAGTGTTATAATACAATGAAATGAAATTTATCGTTTGTCCAGACTGAGCCCGAGCTACTTCGTGGTGGTATGGTTCGCGGCGAGTTGGTGGGAGCGCCTTGGACGTGGGGCGTTGTGGACCCCACTAGTGAGCGCCGAAGCTGAGATATGTAGACAAAAATGGTGGACCCATCTGCTCTACTTAAACAACGTCCTGTACCCTGACGACAAGTGTCTCATACAGACCTGGTGAGTTGACAAATAATACCAACTGTTTGTTTTAAGTTTCAATTATTTTGTATATCTAATAGCTATAATTCAATAAGATCGCCACGGTCGGATCGGAACCTTGGCATTGAAAACTGCTGAGTAACCAGAGTTCTCGGCAATGCAGGTAAACATCTTGGAGACCATCTCTCCATCTCTAAGATATAAATAAAATATTTATCTACTTAGGTACTTGGCGGCCGACACTCAGCTGTACGCAGTCGCATTGGCGCTGATACTGCTTCTCCGCCATCGCCGGGGGGCGATCATAGTCCTGGGGGCTCTGCTGTTCATCGCCACCGGGGTCACCTTCGCGCTGGCCTACATCTGGCGTCTCGTGCCCACCTTTATCGTCCATCGACCTGAGTAAGTATTCACGTTTGAGCGAAACTTCAACAAATTAGGTTCTATAACCAACCCGTATTTCGTTTTCGGAATCGTAATCGGATCTGTATTCTATTAAGCCAGACTTCAAGACGGTGAATAAATTTTTCTACATGTTTAAGCATACAGTATTATAGGAATTACACATTTTGGTTTAGTTTACTTTGTTTACTATTTTCTTTTTATTAATAATTATAATACACTAATAATATCTCCTTGGTAAATGGACATGTACCAAGGTTAATCGATATGTTGTGGCCAATATACACATATGGGCCATAACATATCGATATTATATTGAAATTATCCAAGTATTAAGAGCAATAAAAAATTGATATAATAGTCTTCCCAGACTAACCACCGCCATCTTTTATAATTTTCTATTTTTTCTTATCATAATTTATACATCGTGTTTTCTAGTGGTAGAGCTAAGCTGCAGTTTGTTTCTAACTGCAGAATGAATGGATCAGCTCGACCTCGGAGGACCACGCCCTCACAGTATACCAGCGTGAAATAGCAGTATAATGGTGCTGTGTTACGTCTGGTGAGTGAAGGGATCCGGAGACCTTTATTACTGGTAACGTAGCATTCCATCTCAGTCTTCAAAGGTGGCAACGCATCTGCATTATGACTCCTTGACAAAGATGAATGTAGGTGTCATGGATCGGAGAAATCACTTACCGTCAGGTGAACTGTGTGTCCGTTTATTACTCTCAATGTAATAAAAAAAATTGTATTTTTTAACCCGTGACTCGCGTCTTTATCGCATTCAACGCTCTCTTGGACACAAAACCCGAGTGCGACCTGATCGAAAGAATGGATGACAAATATAGTCGGAATGCATCAAGTTCTGTGAGCGAGATAAGTGAATTAGTTATATTTAATTACTGTAATGGATTTGACCGTTTTAATTTAAATAATAAATAAATATTTAGTTGACCCAATTACAGGTAACGCGTGTCGCGGATCGTAACGATGGTAGATATTCGTAATATGTAAGTTTAATATTTTTTTAGGACTTATGGCCCAAGGGCTGCCCTGCTGCAAGGAGTGCCCTGAGCCACCGGCTGCTGCTGCTGGTTAGCCATAAATATTTTATTTATTTATGGCTAACCAGCAAGGGTTCTTTTGAGGGAGCCTCGACCGTGACCGTTACCCTATACACGAAAGCAAATGACTGAAGGGTGCCCGAGAGGACCGAACCTCGGCTCCTTTAAACGATTAAAGACCATTTACAGATTTACATAGAAATCGTTTAATCAACTTTATATATTTCAGATATTCCCCGAATTCATTGTACAATCATTTGAATAGTACAATTATATATTAATAATTAATTACATGTTCAATTTATAATAATAAGACTATACCAAAATATTCTAGTGTATTAGTAAAGAAGCTGAATTGAGTAAAACTTCAAAGTCTTTTATTGGCGCGAAAACAATCATTAATTGAAATATAAAAATGAATTATCTTATAATCATGTATAATTTAATAATAATTTAGCACGTATAAATAAGGCATAGTTTATTACCAAATTGTATGGATAAAGCTAGTAACTAATAAAAAAAAATTAGTCTTCGGTATAATCTATGGAAGGGCAGTATTTGCTAACGCGAGACATCACTTATCGTCATGAGAACTGTTTTCATTTGAAACCATATTTAAAAAATATATCCTTGTTTTAGATCCGTGCGCGCTGCATACCACGGCGATGCATCATTTAACGTGCTGTACCAATCGCCGTTTGGCAACGCCGCTGGAGCACTTTGTGGCCTCCTACTGGCACATGCCTATCATGCGCTGCGAAGGGCTGGTCTACGGCCCGAGAACTGCCAGGTGTCGCATTTACGCATCGTTTCTTACGTTTTTTTTTATACATATACCTACATAGTATGTGGCGTACGAGCGTGCAGCCCACACGAGCCGGTAAGTGATCACCGCCGCCCATGAACCTACGCAACACCATAGAGTGGTGTCCCCTTTGCGGACACCAATGAGTTTGTTAGTTGCAATCATAAATGCTTATTTACCACGACCACAGCGGTGAAGGAAAACTTCGTGGGGAAAACTGCATGTTTAACAAATAAATTAATAAAATATATATACATATATTTCGAAGACATATGAAGCCCAGCCAATCAGCAGCGAATCCGCCGTATTGCTATGCCCTAGACAGGCCTATGCCCAGCAGTGGGATTTATATACAGGCCGTTACTTTACCTAACAATTCACAAGTTATCAATTAACTATTATTAAAAAAAAATAGTTAAATTTTAAAAAAATAAAAAAAAAAGAAAAACAAGCTATTATCGGCCAATCCTAGATTTTTGGTTTGTTTATATCTCGATCCTCCAAAGGAAGGGAACGTTATTTAAATATGTCGCTTCGTTTTTTATGGTCAGCAATATTTGTATATACCAACAATATAATACATGTCGATATATTTACGATCGATACGATAGATACGATCTATGCGAATCACGCTACGTAGCATTCGCCCTCCAACGACTCGTAAATTCTACTTTTATTATATATTTATGGTAAATGAATCTATGGTAGCGTCAAAAGCCTTAAAAGGTTTAAGGTATGATCTGCGAAACTTGACGTCATATTCGAATCACCTTTTCCATTATTGCCGAGAACCATCTCATAGCACAAGCACGTTATAATTGGAGTGGTTAAAATTATTTATTAAAAAAAATGGTGTATTCGACATTCAATATTGTATGTATTCCATTCAACAGATATTCCGCTGGGTGTCAATATCAGCGGCTCCACTTGCGCTTTGGTGGACGGCTTTCTCCCCGCTCCTGATGCCGGGCGGCCCACCCCCACGCGGTACTGCTGCAGCACTGGCCGCGGTTGAGAGGCCAGTGTTCGCGTTGCTCGTTGCGTTAGCGCTGCTTGGTGCGATGAATGGAGTTAAATGTATGTTTTGAGTTGTTCGCTATGTTACGCTTGCGTAATATTCTATGGTGCAAGGAAGGCAAAGAGATCCAAGCTCATACAGCCGCGTTCATGTCAAGTCAAAGTTTTGTATTGATCATGAGTATATTTATACATATGTAAATGACACATATATATATATATATATATATATATATATATACATAATATATATATATATATATATATATATATATATAATATATATATATATATATATATATATATAATATATATATATATATATATATATATATATGATTTCTGTTTTCTGCAGATCTATAGCACAGTATCTTTTAAATTCTATACATAAGTTAACTTTCCCTAAAATAGGTATGACAATTTTCGATGTTCACTCTATATAATATACATATTATATAATGTGCGGAACATTATTACGACATTACGTCTTTTTATTACGTCAAAGGTAATAAAATATTCACAAAGATCACAACTTAATGTTATTTACTAGTTTACCACCGTATACCGTACCATACTTTACCATTTATTTTTATTTATTTCATCAAAATCTACAGCGCATACATGAAAACAATCTTAATACATAAAGTCAAATCTGATGCATACACCAATTAAAGACCACACTTGGTATAATTAACGGTTATCTTGTTACGTAAAAAGTAATAAATAATTCAAATTAAGTGGGAATTAAATTAAATGTCAACGGCAACATTATACAAAATATAGATTAAACAAATTAAATAGGAAATAAAATCTAAACGAAATTCAACCACAAAATATAATAAAATAAAAATACAAATTTTAAAAATTGACATTTAAACTACTATGGTTTACTTTACTAGGTTATTAAAAGCACAGAGACTGGGCAACTTTAATTCACAAAATAAAGTACCAGGGGATCGCATCGCGTATTGCATTTTTTTTACATTATTAATTTGTATTTAACTATCAACAACTTCACGCAGAAAGTACACGACTTTCTTGTAGTAAAAAAGTACCAGGGAACCAGAATAAAGCGTATTGCATTTTTTTACATTATTCATTTGTATTTTACTATGAACAACTTCACGCAGAAAGTACACGACTTTCTTGTAGTAAAAAAAGTACCAGGGAACCAGAATAAAGCGTATTGCATTTTTTTACATTATTCATTTGTATTTTACTATTAACAACTTCACGCAGAAAGTACACGACTTTCTTGTAGTAAATAAAGTACCAGGGAACCAGAATAACGCGTATTGAATTTTTTTTACATTTATTTGTATTTTACTATTAATAAAACTTCACACAGAAAGTATACGACTTTCTTGTAGTAAATAAAGTACCAGGGAACCGGAATAACACGTATTGCATTTATTTACTTTATGTATTTGTAGATTTTCCCCTGGTTTTTTAGTAAAAAAATACCAGGGGTCATAATAACATAATAACGCATGTGTTGCATTATTTGTTTTTAATTAGTTTAGTTAATTTACTATTAACGACTTTGTACAGAAAGTATACGACGTTCTTCTAGTAAATAAAGTAGCAGGGGACCATAATTAAGCGTATATAACTTAATCCAAACTAAATCATTTAATATATTCTCCTGCCATACCAACGTGAAATTGCAGCATAATGCTGCTGTGTTTCGTCTGGTGGGTGTTGGGATCTGTAGACCTTTATTACTGGTGACAAGACTCAGTTCTCAAGGATGACAACGCATCTGCATTATGATTCCTTGTCAAGGATGAATGTAGATGTCATGGGCCGCAGGAATCACTCAGCATGAGGTGAACTGTGTCGTAGTTTGTTACTCTCAATATAATAAAAATTGCAATATATTTGCATTCCAAACTAGTAAAAACCATTGCACGAATTAGTTTATTAGGGTTTACTTACACCGAGAGTACTTTTTGTTACAATCAATAAAATATTCGGGAATAACATAATAACTTGCGTATTAACAAAGTCATTGAAAACGCACATAAAATAGGGTTACTTAAAAATTTTGCAAATTATGTTGTACATCACAAAAAAAACATTTTTCATTGCGACGAAACTCTTTTCTTTTTGTTGTTTGTCATAAGATATCATAAAATACGATCAAACTCTTTTGTGGTAAAATTTACCAGTTGAGACGTAGCGTTATGTCGTTCAGCAAAATACCAGGGTACCATAATATTGCAGCGCCGTTGCGTACGTGGCTATCGGGACGTGGGTGGGCGGTGTGCGCGAGGCTATCGTTCGGCGCACTGCTCCTGCATATGCCTCTCAACAAGGCCCTCATCGCATCACGTATAAATCCTACGCAGATCGACAGACAGAGCGCCGTGAGTATAATCTTGATACATTTTACAATAAGAAAAACAGAAAAGAAAGTGCTTTACTACCTACCAGAGCCGTGGTAGCAGTGTCTAAGCCCATAGTTCCCAAAGTGGTCAAGGTGGAGCCCCAGGGGTCCACGGGGGATTCGAAGGAGATCTACGGTGGCGTGACAAAAAAATGGGGGTTCACATTTCATGAAAATTTATTTGCGTTCGATAGTGATGAACTAAGATGTTGGCTTGACTCACACACACTCGTGGTTTGAACTCAGCCGCAGTTTTGGCAGAAATGTAGTTGCATTTTTTAAACACAAATTTGAAAGTCTATGAGAAAAAAAGTCTAATTATTCCTCTCAATGTAACTACGCATTAGACCAATTATAGTTGCGCGAGAAACTTCAATCTAACAATAGCAAAGCATTATGCGCGCTAAAATATTGCGGTTATTGGTCGAGCTAATTCGCAACCCATGCGCCATCTTGAAAACGTGCGCAATCTTTTAATTTACACGTCGTGCCCAATTACCCACCACGCAGCCCATAGACGCCTAGAATAAATTATAGAAATCCGCAGAGATATCGATATATTTTATCAATATAGTATCGTAAACCTTAATACAATTAAATAAATACCCCAATAAAATATACAAGCGTACGAATCATGTAAGCGGGACAAACCCTAAGAATGAAAAGCAAGCAATACTCTGCCATTAACGCTTGCAAATGAATTTCAATATAGATTATTTACACATTCGACTACTGTCAGAAACAGGTCTGTGCTTTTCGGCGTAAACTCAAACTGCCGATTGGAATTATTATAGTCGACGCATTATGAACTGAGGCTTCGGGTCATAAATCATATTTATCTGTCTGTCTCGCTCTCACTTACAGGTCTTATGGAAAGGTATAGTGAAGTGCGTAAGAATTGTAGAGATGCATATCGATAACGGGATAAGTACGATCGATATGCTAAATTATATTAGGTATTAATAGAAATACTTTTTTGCTATCTCAAAATGACTTTTTAATTTATAAGATAAAATGTTTGTTTCGACTTAATCATAGAGATACTGTATAGATCGTAATGTGGCCCTGAAAAGGGCCGTTTTTATCTTTTCTAGGGATAACAACAACCCTTACTCGTAACGACCAATCAGGAGTCAGAGTCCTAGTGCTTGCATTGCGTGCACATTCCTACTGTCAGTGACATTTATTGCCCGACGACTCAGTTTAAAATGCGTCGACTATAGTTATCTAAAACTGCGCAAGCAAACCCAGTTCGATCCCCTGTGCGGCACAAATGAAATTGTCAATTGCAGTTTTAAGAGATTATTTAAAACGCGATTGGCGGTGAAGAATATCACGAGGAAACCGGCATGTCTAAGAAATAATATTCCGAAGATATGTTTAATCCACCAGCGGCAGAGAAGCCGCGAGGTGACCAACAATGGGTATTATAAATCGTAAAATTAGAGCATTATGGTATAAGCACGTTTTTTCTTAATTACTTGCAAAATATAGATGAATATTATACAGATTGAAATAGCAAAACGCTGCTGTGTTTCGTCTGATGAGTGTAGGGATTTGGTGACCCTTATTACTGGTGTCGAGGTATTCTATCTTACTCCTCGGGATGACAACACATGATCCGCGGGCCGGATTTACCATCGGCTGAACTGCGTGCTCGTTTCTCAGTCAATACAAAAAGAAACAATGTGTGTCTATGACCCTAATCACCGCCGCTAGGTGAATTGTTTGCTGATTAGTCACTACTTCATAAGAAACACATGCTTTACCATTATCATTTATACTCTGTAGATATTCGAATGGTTTGGGGTGGCGGCAATATCGTACGCAGCAGCATTGCCACTCGCTCTGCTGGTAGAGTTGCCAGTATTGCGGCTGCATCGTGAACTAACGCGACCACGGCATGAGGATACGCACGAGCGACCGGTGAGGTTTATATTTGAATATTTTTGACGCCAATAATGTTTTATACAAGTTTTGCGGCAGTTTATGAGCGGCTGTAAACACCTACCATGTGTTGCCTCATATTAAATAAAAAAGTTTTATCTTAACACCAATAATTCATGGTCTACGCGCCACGTCATTACCAATAGTATGACCCGCAATAGACAACGAGAAAACAGGAACCTGTCTGAATCACGCTATCACAGTTTTCGAACAAATTTGTACATTTACAGAACGCTCCGACGCTAACACCGAAGCATTATTAGGAATATGACTCGAGCTGACCGACCGCCCAGCATGACGAAAAATCTCCCCTTTTCCAACAACTATAATTGCATTGTGAGCAATCACCAATAACCTAATGGTTCTGTGTTTGGGTTGCGAATTTAAACGTCGTCGTTTCAAAGCTCCATTCGACAGTTGCAGCAAATAATCTCATGACTTGGGCATTTTAGTTTAGTTGGTTAACAGGAATTATATTTACATATGTTAATACCATTATCAGCAGTTTTTTTTAAAAAATAAACTTCATTCTGCAAAAGAAACGGTGAAACTAAAGTAATGTTTTTCTCCATATATTTGGCATGGCTTCGAATCTAGAACACAGTTTTCAGGCAGATACAAGAACCGCCGGAGCACCTATCCTATCCCTACCTATCCCGTTAATATATATTCTTATACTAACAGAATATGATCACTAACTATAAATAAAAAAATGTCAAAACAACACAGATGCATAATTTATGTTTTTATTTATATGTGAAACATGTCGGATATATATTTCCTATTTAATAATTTACTTTATTCCCACAGCCTCAACAAACACAACCATCCAACAAAATAGAAAAGACGGACATGTGATACCTATACCATAAACTATAGAGTATAAGATGACAGGGTTAAATTGTAAATGAGCTCGAACTTTGATGAAGCCATCAAAAGTTTGCAGCTATCGATGTAAACTAGCTAAGTGTATTATTAGGGGAAAGACTTACTAACTTAAGAATTGAGGCCGGGCGGCACAGTAGGTTATGTAAAAATATAGCAACACGGTTATAGACCTAATTTTGTTTAAGATTTGGAGTTGGGAGTCGACATTACGTATATACTATATTTTGATTCATAAACGCATTTATTTAAATTGATTTAATCTTATTTTTCTGTATCAGGTTTAGGTTAGTAATAATAATTTCATAAATTAAATTACTTATCCAATCTATATTATGGCAACCCTTTGTTTTTTCCCGTAATGTGATTGGGTCTGCTTAATTAAATCTTTCAAAACACAGGCATAAAATATAAGCTCTTCCGGTTTTATGAAAAAGAAAGAAAATAAAGAACCAATCAGCGAAAAAGTGGCACTAACAAGCTTTAGTTGTTATGGGCAGCAGGAATCACCATCTGGGTAAACATTGGAATTTTTAACCATAGTAACACCATTAAAAAATATCAAATTATTGCAATTCTGCTGCTGTTTACGTCATATTCGTTATATTTAATTATAATACAATATTGTTAATGTTTCTTCTTGCTTAATGGGTCGGCAAAATTAGTATAACTTTAAGAGAGTACAGATTGGATAACTAGTGCGTAGCACGCACTCTACTAAAAAAGTGAAGATGTTGGTTTATCAAATATTAGTTTATTGGGATTGCCGCATTAATTACACTGTCTAAGCCACTTACGATAAATTAGTTATATATTAACATAGGTAACACTTCTGTGCAGTTTTTTTTAACATTAATTAAAGTCAAAAATATGGATCTCTCATGCCACTAACATTCTGAAGAGATTTCAAACACCTGAAGTAAGGTTTAAATTATTATTGAATATAAGCTAACTTTATATTTTTGTAGATTAGACAAGGTGGTACAAGGATGTATCAAAATCTATCAATATCTAGTCTAAAATAGTACCAAATTCTCAGACAGTGTCTTAACATTTTTTCAAAACAATATAAAATGAAGCTTTAGATCCCTTATTAGACTTAAAATCACAGTAAGGTTTATTTACAGGAAATCTGTATAATTTTATAACATTAAGAAAGTTGATATATGAGAGAAGACAGTGATTCACCAAAAACATATCAACCCTCAATGAAACATTCACATATTTGATGTCAGGAGTAAGTAAGAAGGATTATACATCATTACACGTTTAGATCATATCAAGAATACGGTGTAAAAAAGGATAGATACTTCACCTTCGAAAATTTTCGTTTAGGGGTATAAGCTGTACATACTGTGGTATGAAGAAATTGACTCGGTCCATATAACAGTGCAGTATTTTATATGGTGAGTGTAGACAATTGGAGATGCAGGAAATGAGGCATTCCATCTTGATCCTCAAGAGTGACAGCACTTGAATATAGAGTATTTGTTAGATGTATTTCTGGACCATGGTTATCACTTACCATCGGAAGAATCATGTGGTCATTTGTCGCTATTGTTATAAGGTTGTTTGTTATAGTTGCAAGTTAAAAAAAAAGACAATCATGTACCTGATTTTAAAACAATAAAATATAAAACTATGTTTAAATTAATAGTAAGCCAGAATGTATATATATAAGAGTCCAATACACATGTACTCCGTGTGAATATAGCTCAACATTTTATATATTTATTGAAAATAGATAAAATGTTGAGCTGAAGACAGTCTATGGAGGTGAATACAGCCTGTAGTTTGTATACATTATGGTGAAGTAAAACAAATCGTAAATATATGTCATGCAATGGTGGACACTCCACTTGTGTTCAAGGATTAACTGTAATTAGCAATAGTGGCGGGAACAGAATTTGTGCCTTATTCAAATGTATTACAAATAAAAAACCATTTATAATTTGTTTTTTTTTATTGAGTCCATACCTGTTAAAAACATCCAAATTTTACTTTTATTCCTACATACTTCCTGGAATTTTTCAATGTTAACTTAAATACGACTTTGTAGTATATATAATTATAATAAGGAAGTTAACAAAATACGAGATATTACCAAATGTAGCATTCTTCATAGAACATTAAAAGAATACATACTTTCAACATTAACCCTTTGCACTGTGAGCAATTTTTAATAAGGCCTACCAAGTACAGATTCATTTTTACAAACAGCTAATCCAGGACAATTTTACATGGGCATGAATGCCTTCATGGAACATTGAAAATGTTGCTGTTATTAATATGTGTACTCATTTTAAATTACCTTTAAATAATTCAAGTTACACAAAAAAAACAATTAATTCACTTTTTTAATGGTAACAATTTCACCTCAGAGGTGACAACAAAGTTATCTGTCAGACATCACAAGTGCAAAGGGTAACACACACTAAGCTACTTTAACTAAAATTCGGCCTAACCTTGTCCTAATGTGTGAATATGTTTAACACACTGGTCTTTCATTCAAATTGAGATATGAGGTAAGCTGTATAACGGTTCCCATAAATAAAAGTCATGATAAGGAAAAATCAATTATGAAGGCCCTTAATTTTTCCTATCACCAACAAGTGTAGAAAATGTTACTTATTTTACTTACAGCTAAGTATTGTTATAGGCTACAGTTAAAATGTAAGATAGAACTAGGTAAGTGTGAAGTTAACGGCGTGATGGTCCTGATCCTCCTTGCCAACCGCCTCTATGTCCACCACCACGCCCTCCCGCCCGGCCCCGACCCGCCGCTGAAAATATAAGAAAAACTTATGATAAAACAAAAATCAACATTTAGCTTGTAAAAAGAAGGTTCTCGAGTACTAAACTGATACTAAAAATGTTTTTTAATATAAGAGCTTAAGAGCAATCCAACTTGGATTGATCTTAAGTCTCTTATTAACTTTTGTTAACTCTTATTAACCAGAGCTTTTGGACTGATTTGATATTGATTAGAAGCGAACAGGATTTAGCGATGAAAAACATTTTCTTCCATCAATACAATCCAGGTGCACATGTGTACCATGGTAAAACTTCAAAAATTGGACTATGAACTGCCACCACATCCATCAACCATATTCTCGAGGTAATAGAAGAGAAGATAGTTGCAAGGGGCTCACTCTTGCAACTATTTCCTCTTTCCAAACAAGAAGAAGTGGTAAGAGATTTGGGTCTAACAAAGAGGTCTTCACTGTAACAAATGCCTATTTTGAAGGCCTTGAGAAAACCTATTTTTTGGGAGGAATACAAAATTGAAAAAATGTATTGAACTTAAAGGAGACAGATGTGGAGAAATAAAATGTTTTTTGCCGAAAAACATATCTTTTATTCAAAGCAGCTGAATTATCAAACTGCCCGAGAATTTTAATATAAAATATATAATATAGATATATATAGTAAATTTATTTGATTTTATTTTTTTTGACCAACCAGGTAGAGATAGGAAAAAAATCCTCCCCATGATGTGACATTTCCCCTGATTGAAAGTGATGACTATAGCTCATGACATCTAGATCATCAACTAAGATTAAAGGTGCCACATTCATTACAACCCATTAGGACTTAGACATAGAATGAATGCCTTATTTGGGTTACCAGATACTGACACTCAGAATATGAAACTGCAGTATTATGCTGAAATTTCATGTGCATATAATGTGAGGGTTTGGTCCTTTCCTGGGTGAGTCAGTAATCAAATAACACTAGTAAGGAAGAGAAATTTGAATTGGAATTATTTGTAGAATATACTTAATATTAAAGGTGGAGAAAGATAAGATATAGTGCATTAACTATCTTGCTGCTGGCCGGTTAGTAAACCATGGTTTGCATGTCAAGCACACATAATGGATTAAACTCCTGTGCAGATTGTATCAGGTGGTAATAACAACAGTAAAGTACTCATGTAAACAATTAAATAGTACAGAGTTGCAGTCTGTTGTGTTATAATCAAGTGTAATTTATTTGTACCATATGAATATTGAATGCATAAAAATAACTGACATTTTAACAAAAAATATAGTCTTCGTAAATAATACAGGGATAAAATAAATGTAGTATTTTGTTTCAATTTGGTATAATTAATTTTCATAACTTTACAATACAAGGTTTGTAGGCCTGCATAATGTGTTTCCTGACCAGACCTGTGAGTGGGAGTGAGTGGGCAATATGCTGCACTACACTCACACCCTATACTCCCGGCTCCCAGTGAGATAGTAAACATTACAGTAAATCCATTAATACAGTAATATATCAGCTCTATTCTTGAGGTGTTCTCTCATTATGAGGAACTCAGAAGAGTTTAAAGATAACAATTACAAGCAATTTTTTTTCAATATAGTAACAAATGTGACAAGACAGTTCATCTTGTATTCCATGAAACCCCCATTCTTCAGTGATCTGATACATATGCCATCATTCCTAAGGACTAAAATAGAATGCCTTAAATCCAGTAATAATCATCTGTCCAATCTATTTGTACCATATATCACAAAACCTGACCTGCAGGCGCAACATGATACAGCTGTTACACGAAATTATATTATATAAATATATATATTGATAGAATCCTTAATTTGAATGCATCAACAGATTGCAATGTTTACTGCATTGATAATAAATTCAACAAATTCATTCAAGTAACAAAAGAATGTTATATATTTTTATATGCGTTATTTTGATGTGTATAATTTCATATTTGTAATTTCTATATTGGTCCGATTACATAAATTTATTAAAAATTAGCCTTGGTAACTAAAAACGACAGGTCTTTGCCGAAAGCTGATCATTGTTTACATCGAATACTTTCCATAAAACGCAGAATCTCACGCACGAGTAGTCAAGAACTATTTTATTACGTACCTTGAGCTCTTAATATTGCACTTTTACCGCGTCCGGCACTTGGTTTGTTCCCTTGTCGTTTAAACATCGGCGCATTCTTTAACATGTCCGGTAAAATAAGGAAACGTATCTTAGAACCCCTGATATAAACATTCTCAAGTTGAGCAACACGACCATCGCGATAGGTAACTGTTACCAGCGTCATTTGACAATTCATATTATCCTCCGCTTCGATTAGCTTTCCGCGGTAAACTTCGCCGGTAATCGTTTCACAAGTCACTACATGGCCTTCTGCTTCGTGCAGTACTTTAATAGGAACACCAATGGACATTTTAAGTTATTATTATTAACAATTTTTATTAGAATAAACACAGATAGTCCGATAAACAAAGATTAAAGCCGATTTATTTCAAATCCTTATAGAAGTGACACAACAAAGCACAAACTGCGAAATTAAAAATGGAGTTGTACTGTGTTGCCATATTAATAACTTCGTAGTATTAAATACTACTATTGATATAAGAATTCCAAATAATGAGAAAAAAAGTTTAAAAAGTTTCAGTAAGTTTGATTGTACTGTTTGTATCTGTTTGGTTTTGACAACATTAAATAGATAACATTTGAAAATCTGCTTAAAAACGCTTTTTCTATTGATTTTCTGTCCACCAAAATGGGTGAATCTAATGTAAAAATTCCATACATTTTGAAGTTTTATTACAAAAAGGGATAATGCGACACAAGCCGCATAAAAATTGTAATATTTATGGACTTAACGCTTAGTGTCAGTAAAAGTAGCTCAAAATTGACTCGAGACTTCTATTCAATTCGAGAATTTTGATGTCAAAGAATGAAGCTCGCTTTGTTGACCTGTTACAGATAAAGTTGACGCCAATCTTGAAAAAGTGGAGTAAGATCGGCATATTAGTAGTTACGACATATCTGAAGAACTAAGTACCACAAAATAGTTACCATTTGAAACCATGTCTAAATATCCTCTACATGATTTAAGGCTATGCTTTGGATCATTATCTGGTTGGAAAATTAATCCATCTCCAATTAATCGCAACCCGGAAGTACCGGCATTTTGTTCTGAAATGTTTTTGTACTGTTCCTTTTTCAAAATTCCTTCAATTTAAATAAAATCGCCAGTTACTTGGCTAGAGCCACCATGCTTGATTGTTAGGACTACACAATCTGACATCATCTTTTCTTGGGCACTGCGTCGAACGTAAATTCTACGTTTTGAACCGAATAGTTCAAACTTGGATTCATAGGCCTAAAGCACGTTTTTTAAATCTTTCTCAGTCCAATCTCGATGGGAAAGAGCCCACTACATTCGTTTTTTCTTGTTTCACGGCCTTAGCAGAGGTTTTCGAACTACAACGCGTCCATACAACTTCGCATCTCTCTGTCGCCGTTTTACTATAAACAAAGGTTTAGCTCGGGTTTTTTTTACGTCAACGCGGATTTCTGATGCTGTTAAGCACCTATTTCGCTTGCTGGTAACAACAATGAAATTATCTTCAAGCTCATGGTAGCTCTCGGCCTTCCCGAGCGTGGACGATCTTGAAACTGCCTGTCTCCCTGTGTCTGTTATTGTTCCATGAACACAAGTCTTCGATAACTTCAGATATGAAGCAATCTCACGTTCGTATTTGCCTTCATTATGTAAAACAACGATGGCAGAACGCTATTCACTAATAATTTCTCGAGCTTTTTCCATTTTATGACGTCTTCACTGTAGAAACCACAAGTTTAGACTAATTGTGATTGTTTATGAACAAACCCAAGTAAAGTTGGGTAATAATAAGTCACAAACACGTGTTTTCAGGAGCTAAATAATCCTAATTATTGACCAATACATAACAAGGGCAAAGTAAGTAGTAATGAGGACATTATAAAAATGTTATTACGACTCTACTACCTGGCTCTAGCGCAGCGTTTATCGGTGTTTGAAAATAATAGATGTTAATTGTTCAATAACTTGAAAATAAACAAAAGAATGACTTCTTTAAATATTCGATACTAACAATAGAGTATGCAGATGTGCATTTCTTTTATTTATCTTATGGGATTTTATTACAATTGATAGATAATTATGTTGTTTATGTGCGGTCTTAAACTTTTGGCTGGCAGGGTATATATTATTGTATTTTAATAAAATCAAAGTTATAAATTTAAAATAAATAGGATGTTATTGTGCATTAAGCGCATGCTTATAATTTCATCCGATCCTCACTCTAGGAAACAATATGAGGAGCGTGAGTGAATGCAAATCTGAGTGACGAATATCATTTAGTCCATTTGCGCTGCATTTGCTGTGTCTCGTAGACATAATATTAATCTCATTTTAGTATCTATTATATCAAATTATCTATAAATGTATATATTATTCGGCTGTTATTTAATATGTTCTTGAATTTGCAGCTTTTAATTTACTCTCGTTTTCGTATTTTAGATTTTAGTAAGGTCCCAACATTCTTGTATAATTATTCTAAATTAAAAGATATAATGTTAAAACGGGGCCACATTAGTTAAATTTTTTAATGATAATGATAATATGAAGATAATTTGTAATATTACAAATAAGATTAAATAAATAAAATAAATAAAAAATATCACAAACTTTGGCTGTATATACTCTCTTCTATAGTCTTTACCGTCACGAAGAAAGCGAAAAAACTATAATGCACTACTGAAATGACAGAAAAGAAGCTTGATTGCGTTTTCCCATTTCCAATGTTGTACATACATATCTTGAACCTGAAACGCGCCACTTTTTGACGTTTATTCATTTATAAACAAAAATGGCTACGACAATCATGAAGGTGGAACTGGAGAGTGAGACTTGTACACTGTGCGGTGCGGCCGGTGATTTGCTTAGTCCCGAGGAACATGACGCTGGAGCGCCCCCTTTGCAAGTTCCGCTGCGTTCAATGCTATTACAGCTTAATAATAACAAGGTATAACTAACTATATAACTTATAATGATCTTACAAAAAATGTCAACCTTACGAAAATTACCGCCAATATTCAGTATTGATATGATTAACGAAAAATTTTATTATAGGTTGTTCCTGAAGGTAGGCTGTGCATGGATTGTATACGTCGTGCTATCGAAGCACACGAGTTTAGCACTGCGCTTAATTCAAGAGGTGCTCCACCATTGAGTGAAAAAATAAGAGCTTTGAGAAGAAAATTACATGAATTGACTCAGAAGATTGATGTGTTTATTGTTGTCGGTGGACCAGGGGTGAATTCTGGGGGGACCTATAGTGAAGATGACATTATCATGGTGGAAAGGGATGCCTTGGCTGCTGCCGCCGCTGCTGATGATGAAGATCTTGAACAGGCTAGGAATGCTTGTGGTGATACTGTATACCAGTGCTCTGTTTGTCCACTATCATTCCAGGTGTGTTATAATTAAATAATAAGTTATGGGAGGTTGCAACTAGATATATTCCAAACTTATCACTTAATTATTACTTTCAATTAGGTAATATAACAATAACTTGAATCAGTATAATATATTCATGGGTAATTTGCAGTAACTATGAGGTTGGGTAGGGTTCAGACATAAATTAAATCTCAAAAATGTATAAATAAAAGTGTCAAATATGTTATATATATATATGTTCAGGGTATGGTCTTTAAAACTTAAGTTCGTATCTGCTATTAGACTATTTTTATCTCCATTTTCAGCTCAGTTGGAGTGGTTCACCGGAATATTAGTAATGTTAATAGCGTTGCTGATTTTTTTTGTTTTTTTTTATAAAATAATACTATTGATATATTAACCTCGTCAATATTTTTCTTTTTCTCTATTATAATCTTCATACACTGAACTATTATTAGCCTCCTAATGAACAGCATTATTACAAAATACCAGATGACTAAATAACTAGGATACTGAAACTACAAACTGGATATCACATATGAAATTTTATAAGGATAGAAGACCAATCAATCTATGAGAGAATCCATCTGAATCATTAGGAGTGACAATGCATCTGCATTATTCCTATCAAGGATAGGTTTAGATGTCGGGGGAATCAACTACAATCAGGTGAACTATGTCCTCATTTGTCACAAAAGAAACAATTGTTGAAACTGCTATTTTTTTTAATACTTCCAGCGTGCGAGTGAATATAGAGCCCACATCTCGCAGCATCCGGGCGGCGCGCGACACTCGTGCTGGACTTGCGGAGCTCAGTTCACGACCCGCACTGCTCTGAATGAGCATTCAGTGATGCATGCGGCTCCTGATCATGCCGGTTCCGCTTGTCGTATGTGCCATACTAGCTTTCAGGTAATATTGAAACTATCTTAATCTGATTACATATCTATAGGTAGACATGGCATTTCCCAAATTAGTTTTTAAAATATGCTTGATATAATGACATGTGATATACAATACATGTGTATCCCAAATTATTAGTGTTCAGGTCCAGTGTGTTGTATGTATGTCCCTTGTTACTGACACTCCATCTGAACCTTTCTCCAATTTTATTGCACATTACATCGGAAAGGGATGACAAGTGAGTGCCAAGTGCTTACGGGTTCTGGGTGCTTAATTGACCGGGAGGACGTCAGACCTGCTGATCTCGAATCTGAAATCCATCCAGTGGATAATGCATATATAACATGATTCCTTATTGAGGATAAATTTTGGTCAGGTTATGTAGATTAGATTGTGGCAGGAATACTGTTGGGTGAACTGTGTGTTTTATCTGGCACCTTTAATATAAAATCACAATAATTAATTTTTATAATGTACACAGAGTGCATCTGATCTCCGTCGTCACGAAGCAACGTGCGAAGCTCGTTGTCCGCTATGCGGAGTGCATTGCCCGTCTCGCTCGGCCCTCTCAGCACACGCGCAGGCCTCGCACTCCAGTATCCCGCCGTTCCTCTGCGGTGCTTGCTTCAAGAGTTTCCCTTCGAAGGAGTTGCTCGCGGCCCACCGCCTGAGACATCGTCACGCCGATAGATTCGTGTGCGGCTACGATGCGTGTATATTGCGCTTTGCTACCCGGTAGGTATTTGTTGTTGTTTATTATTTAAATTATTAATGAACTACAATGAGTCTAACAAACGAATGTGTACTAACAAAGCACTGTTTCTAGTTAAAAATAGATGTGTAAATGACTCCGAGACCATAGATACTGGTCCTGCTTCACATGGAGTTTTAAATGAACATGATAAAGGAATTTAGAATTAAATATAATAGCTAGTAAACCTGATAACCAACTGGTAATAATGGTTCTCAAGTGGAAACCTTGTATTTGCCGTTGTAGTGTAGCACAACTCTCGGATGGCCCCCCAAGTTGGTGCGCTAACTTATACAAGTCTCAATGGATGCAAATGGCAAAATGGCAGTGAGGATTAAACTGAAATGCTGGTTAATAAGCATTTCAGTTTAGTCCTTGGGTATGATAATGTATTTAGACAATAAAATATGGGGTTGTTATGGACTTGTAGGTCCAGGTCATTACTATCAGGTGATATGTGGGCTCATTTATTAACATCCTCAAATACATAACTGTTACAGGGCCGACTTATTGTCCCACATCCGCAAGTGCCACGGCGGTGCTGGTGCTGGCGATTCGGAGCCGGAGCCCGAGGCCGCGAAACCCGCGCCCAAGGCGCAGCCCGAGCGCGACAACACCACCGCTTGCCCACATTGCACACGCACGTTAGTGTCCGACTATACCTATGCCACCCTGTGGTGAAGTCCTCGGTTGGTCCTATGATCCAGCCTAAGATTTATGAAGCGTACTTGAACTTTGCTCAGGCTTTTCATTTGAAATCTTTAATACTTTCTTTTCTATTAGTTTTAGAACATCTTAAAAATAACTAGAACCATGTAAGTAAGGATTTTGGTGACTTTGGCTATGCTAAGCATAAGCTGATGATATGACTATAAATTTCATTGCCTACTTAACTCGTAAGCTAAGTTGAAGCAAAGTCTAAGTGCGCTTTATAAATTTCAGCCCCAGTCGAAGTCGGGATAGAGCAGTTTCTAGCCGAAAATTGAATGGGTCACCTCGACTGGGGTGAACTGGTGACTGTGAGAACCACGCCCTCACAGAATACCAGCTTAAAAAAGCAGCGTAACGCTGCTGTGTTTCGCCTGTGAGTGTAAGGATCTGGAGACCATTATTACTGGTGACGAGGCGTTCCATCTCAGTCCTCAAGGGTGACAATGCATCTGCATTATGAATCCTTGTTAAAGGTGATTGTAGATGTCATTGGCCGCAGGAATCATTTATCATCAGGTGAACTGTGTGCTCATTTGTTACTCTCAGTGTAATAAAAAAAAACTTGCGCTACACATTATTGGTTTTCTGTGCTGGGTGTGTTGTATGTATATCCCTATTCCTGACATTGCATTTGAACCTTCCTCTGATCTTATTTTTCACTTCAAACACTTGGCTCTATAGGTGATTATGTGCATTTGAAGTCATCTCACAATAACCAGATGTTATTGCCGTGTGTCGAAATCGACCAGAAGGACATTATCTTCATGGGTCATATTGTTTTAATTATGGCAACTATTGTTTTGCTTAATCTAACCAGTGTCTAGTCAGAAAGAAGCATGTGTAATAAATTGTTAAGTATTAAAAACAGTCAACGGAATGCATACACAGAGAACACTAAGTTGAGACTTAAAGCAAGATCAAAGGATGTCACAATGATAAATATATTCTATTACACAGATATTTTAGTTATACTTAATGAAAACAAAGTTTACCTAACACTTTGTTAGAAGCAAATATTTATGATGTATTGATGTTTAAGTGTTTGTGACATATGTTGTCATATGGGCTAGTTTCAAGTAAACTTTATTTTTAGAAAATAAATTTTAAAAGATTCGTTTATTAATGAAATTAATTTTTATATAGCATTATATAATTAAATATAATTAATATATATAATAATATCATGGAAAAATAAATTTATTTTTGCTTGCCGCTAGCTTGCTTTGTGCAAATAAACTTTCCATAAAGAAAGTGTTGCAAGGCTTTCTACTTAACTTTTTGGCTTTTTTAATTAATAGTTTATTTGCACAAAGCAAGCTATAAGTTTATTTTTCATGATATTATTACATGGTAATATTTATTTTTATAAAACTATATGAAAATTAATTTCATTAATGAACAAATCTTTTGTATACATATTTCATTTATTGAACAGTTGGGAAACCATGTTTGACATTATTATATCATAGTTCTTAAAGTATATTATTTAGCTCCAATGATCGGCTGCAAATGTGCGGATATCAAATCTTTGCAATATTTTTATTGTTTTATTACATCTAATGGTTTCCTTATTTACATAAGGTTCTTCATGATGCTTTCTGTATAAAATTTCTAACAAATATTGCTTATATGACTTCCAGATTCGGATCAGTCGCGGCCATGAAGCGTCACATCAGAGTTCACCGTAAACAGAATAATCAACAGGTGAACAAAATCATTGTTATAAACGTATATTAATGTATAGATATCAAAGTTGGATAAACAAGAAAAAAAAAAATTATAGAAATCAATGGTACACCTAAGAATAACTATAGTATTAATTAAATTATGGTTTTGAAAAATAAGGGTGACTAACACAGTTACCCCGATGGTCATTGATAACTACGGCCTATGGATCTACATACATTCTCAATAAAGATGCAAGATGCATTATCTGCGAGTGGAACCCAGAAGCATCCATCCTCAACATAGTGGTGCTCACATTCAAGATGCACATGGATTATCACATTTGAGGCCAGGTGGAGTTCCTTGTTACCTGTGATTCAACAAACGGAACACATGAATGTTATGATGAATCTCTGAAATGTATAACTTGATATTTTGTGAATGCATAATAATTCTGTGTATCTTATCTGTTCATGTATGCCACCTTCTAAGACTTACAATTGATCATTTATACTTTGTTCCAGGATGGCATTGAGTGGCATTTAGAAATGGAGGGTGAAGGAGAAATGGACATTGAGGGAGGCGGTGAGGTGGAGTATTTGGAAATGGATGCACTAGATGACCTGGACTATGGGAATGATGTGGACAATATGGGGATACACTGAATGCCGAAATAAAATAGTTATTTGTTATGTTTCGTTAAGGATTAAAAGACAATATTATTGTTGGATCATGCTAAGCTGTTCTGAAGATTTACTATACAGCCTCTGCAATTCCGATTAGGTATCTTCTGGATAATAAAATACATAAATTGCATAGGATTTATAATGGTGGAAATATTCCAAGCATAGAATCTTTCTCCAACCTATCCTTTAACTGGACTTAAATACCAATAATTTTTGATGTAAGCAAATGTTCGGTTAAAGATGAGATTCAAATCCTGGACCGGCGACTAAGTAACTATTGGAATATTGTTTAAGAGTTTATTATCTGCCGACATTAGTTAAAAATAATTGGATAAATTTGTGTACAGGTTAAAATCATCATTATTTCAGCCTATTAGTAATTCACAGCTAAACATGGGTTGAGTAAGCCTTCCTTCCCCGTGATAAATTAGTAAACTATAATTGAATTGTGGAAATAGTAAATGTTATGTTTAACAGGAAGGCTCAGTTCCAAAACACAAGTCGAACGAGAGCCCCGAAAAGGGACTGCATCCCATTCTATTAGGGTAACCATACTGCCACAAAATATATGTGTGAATATTTTGAAACCAACATAGAATCTATGGACAAATAAATATAACAATATTTTTTAGTGCAAGTTTATGATGAAATGTTAATGATGAAACCTATTGTTGAATATAGTGTATATTACGATATTGACAAGGACTATTTTTTCATGGTTACCGTACAGATGTAAGTTTTAAGTTGCAAATGTTTTTTATTTTGTATGAGAGTGACAAGGGGGGCACAGTTCACCTTCCAGTAAGTGGATGACTGGCTCATAACACCCACATTCATCCTCAAAATTATAATCCAGATTTGTTCTCAACTCTGAAGATTAATATCGAATGCCTCATCACCAATAATAAGGGTCTCCGGACCCTTACACACACCAGATGGAAACACAGCAGAGTTTTTTACGTTGATATCCTGTTAAGGCATGGCCATTCCTCGGTAAGGTCGACCCAGTTATGCTACAGTTTGAAACTGAAAGCTGTATTTTAGTAAAACTCACTCGGAACCATTAATTCATCAAAACAATGATTACATAGACAATTAATAGATCTTAACAATTTCATTTGTTGGGTTATGAATTAAGTTAGCTGTTGGACGTAGCAGTTATTAATAATAAAAAACTGAATTAATATTTTTCTTTAATATATCATATTTAATTGTAACCTTTTTGTTAGTATTTGAAGATTGTTTTTGAATTATTATGATTATATTAAAATAAGTTTAAAGTTCAGACTGCCAGTGCTAAAGTGGCCTTAGCTTGACATTGCTATATGGAAATAATAAACTTTATATTATTGCGTGGATTTTAAGATTTAATAAATGCATTATTTTTTAAAAAAAAATAGTTTTTTTTTCGTTTAGTACAGCATCTCAAGTTGATGGATGCTGTTGGCTCAGGATTATAATATTTATATGTCACACACTTATGATGATGTGATGGTCTGAAATAATGATGTTAAAAGCATCCTTCCTTCCATAGACATATTACAATCATATGAAAACCTGTGTCATTATTTTTGAATGAGTCGGGCATTTAAATTTATGTTTAGGTATTCTATAGTCGACGTGTTTTAAATAAATGTCACTGACACGTGCACGCAATGCCTGATTGGTCGTTACGTGTAAAGGTTGTTGTTTTTCTATAAATATAAGATTTTTTGTTATGACACTCATTTCACTCTCTATGATTACGTCGAAACGAACATTTCATCTACAAATTAAAAAGTTATATTTTCAGATAGCGAAAAATTATTCCTATTAATACTTAACATTATTTAGAATATCGATCGTACCTATCCCGTTATCAATATGCACCTCTCCATAAGATCTGACTATAGTGTACTGTGGCAGACTGTTTATGACAACCTGTAGATAGTACGGGTAACCTGTGTGTGGCAGTCTATGGGGGACGCCATGTTCAGCAGTGGACTAGTGATTTGCTGTGTAAATTATGACTCACAAATATTTAATACAACAAAAATAAACAATATTAACAGTAAAAACCTTTTATCGCCTAAGGAATTAATTACTAAAACGTTTTTGCAGCTAGTCTCTCAAACTGCTAGGGCCGCAATCTTGTAACGCTATCTAATCATTATATCAAACTAAAGTTAGGCTAACTTTGTTATAATATATTTAGAAATAATTTACCGTACATAAAGCATAAAAATGTTGATGGACTCAATTATGAAACTAAGCCTAAAAAGAGTGATGACAATGAAGTCTGCAGGAAGTCCATGGAGCAGGTGGCTCAGGATCCTACTCTTTGGCAGTCGGTAGAGGAGGTCTATCGTTAGCAGTGGACTGAAATGAAGCTTAAATACAATAAGTCCAATTGGTTATTATTAGTTTTATATTGTAAGAAAAAGTTGGTCTTGTACATTGTAAACTATAATCCGTTATATATTTGATACTTGGGAGTTTATTTAGAATAAAATATTCAAAATAAGTTGTTTGTTTTTCTCTCAATAGTTTTGAAACCCTGTTTTATGTGTGGAAATACATATTTTAAGAACTAACTTGGGTAATGTCGGACTCTATCTGACCGTTATTTATCTTCAAGGTGATCATGTAATAAAATGTTATATTTTTCAAGTCGATAAACATAGATTAACCACCACCAACATGGAATTCAAAAACAGCTAAATCTTTTAAAATTAATCTTAAATCGTTTTTGCATACAACACAGAAATCCAGCACATAAGCATCAGTATCTTCACATATGTACACACAGACGCGCACACATACTTCTTGTAACATAGTACCCAAGCATATTGATATTAATTTTAAATGATTAGTTTTTTTTTGTTATATAATGTTATTGCGATATCTACCATCATTCCACGGCTCCACTGAAAATCAGATTCACGAAGTTCCAATCAACTCCGTGATCTTATACTGAGAAGAGACCTATTTGCTACGGTAAAATTTTGATTTTCATGTTATTTTGTTTTTTGTATTTATTTTAGTTCTAAGTACCAAATAAACATTTCTTTCTTTTCTTTTCTTTCATTTGGTTCCCTGATGGTGAGTGATTCCCGCAGCCCATGGCACCCCTTTCAAAGGATTTAAGGAATCATAATGTAGATGCATTGTCTAAAATCGAATGCCTCGTCAACAGATATGTCTCCGGGTACCTTCACTCACCAAACGGAACACAACAGTGTTATGGCCGTTAGTATTCTGTGAGCTCGAGCTCCTTCCTCGGTGGAGCATATTTATTTATATCAATTCACAACACTGAAACTAGAAATTATTTCTTTTCCTATGTCTTTGAAGGAATAGAAGAGAATTAATCATTATGAAACAGGGCTGATGCTTCTGACAAATTTTCACAGTTCAGTCTAAATTCTCTATTTTTGAAAATAAATAACGAAAACTAAATAACAAATATATAAAATTACATAATTTGTCAACATTTTTTTTATATTTTCTCAGTGATCAGATATCATTAAATAAATATATATAATGAAAGAAAATATCTTTATCATATTGTATAACGTATATGGTAATACCATGGTATTGAGGTGTTACAACATTTTATTTATTCAATAATTGTACTTAGAAGATATCTGATCACTGAAAAATATTTTTTTCGTGTTTTTTTTTTCAATCGAGTTGTTCTTTTGGCCGCTCCCGACATATGATGGCCACGCGTCGTTTTCGCGCCAATTTTTCCCCGCGCCACAGACTATGCTCTCCGCCCAACACTGCGTGCGAAAACTCATATCGCGCCACACCACTAAAAGGGTAAACGTTATGCACTTAATTAATAGGGTAAAATAGATAATAAAAGAAAGTCGGCAAATCTCATCTTAATGCCATAGAGTTGCGCGTTTTTGTAGTTTTTTTTTATACTATTAAGAGTGACAAATGACACACAAATGGCACACAAACACGTGTAATCTATGGCTTATGACACGTACGTGCGTGACAAGTGACAACGCATGAGAGAACCATTAGCCCTGGATACGATTAACCTTAATAGCACTGGTAGCATTATTTAAAAAAAAAATATGAAGAATTCATCCAATTTTTATTATCTCCAGGCACCGTACCGTTAAGCGAACTCGCTTGCTGGTAAACGGTTCACACAGTTGTGTGGAGGTTTGTCTCCATCCAATAGCATGATATGTATAATCGATCACCTCATGACGTAGAGACAGCGACGTTCCAACAAAGCGTCAAGTTGAAGGTCGGGTCGAGACTCGTGCACCAGTCGCATCACCGCACTCGACAATAAGCAGAGACCGGCAATAGTGTCACCGCAGAACTGAATTTAAAAAGGAACATTCGAAACAGGATTCAAGTTTTTTTTAAGTTCTTTATTACAAACGCACAGCTATACAGAAATATAGTCGATTCCAAAGGCAGAACGTAAACGGTCATTGTTTTGTTAGCGACGGAAAAAGAAAACGATAGTACTGCTAAGAATATCAACTTTTCCACTGCACTAATCCTTTCGCACTGAACCTTCGTTGGGATTATGGGAATCTTCACTGAAATGACAACCTGAAGTAATAATTTTAAAATATCTAGGTAATTGGAGAGCTTAGATAAATTATTTAATATTAACATTTAATTTTCGTATACTTTTTGTGTTGTTAATTTTTTAACAGTTTTTGGTCCGAAAAATTCTTCAGGTTTTAAAATAAAAACTAATTTCATAAAAGGTTTAGATACTTTTTAATAAACACCTTGGTTACTGGTAACGAGGCGTTCCATCTCAGTACCCAAGGGTGACGACGTATAAGCCGTATCCATCGTATCGATAAGAATCGAGGTTGGACAAAGCCATCACTTATCATCAAGTGAACTGCGAACTCGATTCACCTCAATTATAAAAAAAATACAAGATAGTCTTCGTTGTAATCGATTAGCACTTACCCGCACGGCGTCGACATGGGGTCTAATATACCCTGCCGCAGCCAAGTCTAAGACGTGAGCTCGAGGCAGCAACTCCGAACCGCGAGCAAAGGCTGTGCTACGAACGCGATTTAAAACCGCCGCGTTTTGTTCGTTCCATGTCTCACGCTCCGTTTCACGGTACCCTTCAATGGCCTACGAGTCGCAGAACAATATAATTTGTTACAAATTATCTTTTTCTATGATATTGAAGATGGACAAAGGAATACACAGTTCATATGGTGGATGGTAAATTATTACTGCGGCCCATGACGCCCACATTAATTTTTGATTATCATTATATCGTTTTTCAGATGCGATGTCAACCCTGAAGACTAAATTTGAATGCCTGAAATGCCCAATAATCAATAATAAGATTTCTGTCACTCGCAAGACGAAAAATAACAACGCTAACCCACAACGAAAGAAAGGAAACCCATCATACGTCTGATATCCGATAATAAAAAGAAGACGTCCCTATTATTATTAAATTATTTCCGCATGCCAGATTTGGGAACAAGTGTACTATTTGCTGTATATTATCTGTAGGATTTACTTTTTAAAATATATAATTAAAGATCTTGTCAACTCTCGAAATGAATTTACGCGGTTTTTCTTAATTTTCATTTTTTTTCTCATAATTAGATTGTTTACAAAAAATTATTCTAATCAAATATTTTTATGGTATTTTTTTTAAATTAAAAATCGAGATCTGATCTTATGCAAAATTACCTATATTTTAACCAAGATATACTTAGTGGCAAATTACAAAAATTGATGCTTATTACTTAGTAGCTAGGAACAGAAATTCATTTGTAGAATTCATGCAGCCAATGTGATGTTCTTGGCAATAATTATGAATGAAATAATAACACAAATAACATTAATAAATTTCATAATTATTAATGACATTCATTAATTTTAATAGCAAGCAGAAATGCAAAAATTGGTAAATTAAGTAAGAAATATAAAAATATAATGAAAAATACAAATATTTTCTATAATATCATACTATCTATTGTGTTGTAAACCATAAAACCTTACATTGTCCCAATGGTCATATTCATATCTTAATTTCTTGAGCTGTGGTTCAACTTCACCAAGCAACGCTGCCTCTTCTTCCTCCGAAACAAAGTTAGGGAAAATCCTCATAGTACTGAAAGCTTTCACACGTATTTCTGACTCCTCTTCTGGCCATGATGGTAATATCTCAATGTAATTGGGATCTGATGAAGGTGCTATGCTTAACAAACAAAAAAAAATATGTTAAATAAATATTATTATTATTGAATAATTTGTTTATTATGGGTAAAACTTCTTGGTATATATATAACCACAGTCCTCACCATGTATTTATTAAAATCTATATGATTTATGCTATATGTATATTCAGGTGCAGACTATTGGTAATCAATATCGAGAAGACATGTTTTGTATATGTGTAGGGAGCTCCTGATGATTCATTTTCAATGAGTTTGATAAGGATGAAGGTGTTTAAAGTTTGCAGTCATCATTTACATTCAGGTGAACTGTATGCTTGTTTGTCAAATTAAGTTCGGTGAACAAATAAAATAAAAATAGGAGGCCTAAATGTGAGTAAACCCAATGAAATTCACTTCTCATCTCGTAGTATAAAAGAAAAAATCAAACTGCCATACTTTATATTCAATGGTTGATAGTTTTTGCTTCTTAGTCACATGTAACTACGGTAGTCTGTTCTAAAATTACAACTATAGGGTTATATTAAGAAATATTAGATTAGGTGTGGTTATACGCTGCTTACCTATTGTTTTTGGGTCGTCTAATTTTATTTTTGTCATATCACTTTTCAACCTCTTCGGTATTTGATATATCACTGGTTTGGTTTTGAAATGACGAAGAATACTAAATGTGATGATTCGCATAGTTAAATTTTTCGATAGTAATTGTAGCCAATTTAAATATTATCGATAACAGTTAACTAAGATAAGAAAATATATTCCTAAATTGACATTTTGTTACGATAGTAACCTCAAACAAAACAATAATTATGACAATCAGCTGTTGCTCTTGTTCTTTTTGTTGAGTGAAGTTTTTAGGAAAGGCTAAGGTACCAAGCCATTAAGCTAGTGTTCCTCTGCATCAATTACATAGTACTAATGCTCCATTCTATCTATTCTGATCTTTAATTCTATTGTAAGTATATATATATATGCAATATTTATTTTTCAGTAATATCTAAATAAAACTTAATTCGTACTAAAGTAAAGTAATGGCCACTTTCCTAATACTGAATAATTTCGTGCGCAGTTCGAAATCTATGCTGTGTTCTATTAACTAAAATATAATTTTGCAAAACTGTGATTTTGCGAGGAGGATAGTGGGGTGTAGTCAGCTACGCCTTGCAAAAATAATTGTAAAGATGTTATAAGCCAACCATGAAGATGATTTCCGAAGACTGAAAGCCGTCTGTTCGTTCAATGGAAATTTATAGTAGCTTTCCATATACATTTCACATAAGATTCGGAAACTCGATAGCTCAATTACCATCATATACATTTTAAGGGAAGCGATAGCCCTGGTACACCTCACAGTTTAGATAATCAAGAGTAGTATTATATTTACTTGTATAAAACAGGTATATGACAGACATCGTAAGATATAATACTTATATCTTACAATAATACAAACTATGAGTACAGTACTGACATATCATGTCATCATGTATCATAATATATCAGGTGAGAAGTTATGCCAGTAACTATATTCCGTTTTCTTTTTCTTACAATCCAGGATCTTTTTCACATGTGTATTTTAATTAATTGAGTATTAGGTAAATAATTACTGTGGATCATATCAGTCGTAATTTAATGTAAAACACAAAATAATATTTCAGGAAGGGGCAAAAACCATAATATCATTACTTTAAAAAGGAAAAACAGCTGATGATCTGTCAAATTCATAAATCACTTCTGAATTTCTGAGGGGTATTATTGAATTGCATTATATATGTACACAGAATAAAATGATTTTTTTTCACAAAGTAAGTAAATGTGAAATATGGACTTTTATGAAATCCATAAAAAATAAAATAGTGCACAATAAAAAAAACATACTATTAGAAAACCAATAACGCCGATTGTTTGTTAAACTAAATACTATGGATCAATTGCCAGAAGAGGTGCTTCTGATGATCTTTGAATGGTTGCCGCCACATCAACTGTGTGTGGGGGCGTCACTGGTATGTCGTCGGTGGGCCCGTGTAAGTCGGACCCTGGCTTTATACATTCGCCATGTAAGTCATGTAAAATTCCTTCGCTACCGCCCAAGAATCATATTGGTTGGTGTGAATCTACCTGATATGTTCAATTTCTGTAATAGTCTTGTGCTCCTCACTTCACGTCTCCAAGAGCTTAGCATTCAAGCGGATATGCCTTTAAGTCCTGGTGAATTTAATATTTTAGCACGTCTTCCTCACCTTCGTCATCTAGACGTATTTTCTGTTACACGCTACGTCGACAAGACAGTATTGCTCGTTGCTAGACGTCTTAGATCTCTAGTTATTAACGATACCGTAGAACCTGGGTTTTTATGCGAGTTGGCAGATTCTCCTCATCTCTGCGCCCTCAATATGTATGGTCGCTCCTTCTATTATCCAGGGCGTGATTTAATGGTGTTTTTAAAAGCTAGTGTTGGTAGACTGAGTGAATTAACACTTCGATGCAATGAAGTGACAGATAGGTTGTATGGAGTTATCTCCACTTGTGTAAACCTTAAGACTTTGCAATTATACTCTTGCTGGATGATGACCAAAACAGGAGCGATGTACTTAATGCAACTCAAAAACTTACGCTGTCTGCATATCACTGGTGCCCGTATGGTATGCTATTTCTGAAAATTAGTTTATATTATTTTATAATTAATAACATTAACTCAAACTATTTATTATTTCAAGGTGAGAAAAAGTGCGTTAGCATTAATGATCAGTGAATTGCCACAGTCAATTTATGAGTTGGCATTGAGTGCATCATGGTTTAGTGACGAGCATGTAGCAATATTAAGTGAACGACTCCCACGGCTGGAAGTCCTTGAACTGTGGCGTTGTTATGCTTCTGCCGATGGACTCGCGACATTAGCATCTTCTTTACAGCTATTACGACAGCTTGATACTGATATGACGTTAGAAACTCAAATTAAACAATTGTTATTAATGCATCCAACACTTGAAAGAGTAAGGTGTAAAATAGATGCAGAGTGTACTAACAATGGAAAACTGAAGTTTTTGCCTGTGTGTGTAAGATATAAGTATTCTGTTATACGTGGAGATGGGGAAGGCTACCGAGCTGACTTATTTTACTATTGGAATCAAAGAATTCCATTGGAAAACATACCACAATCTATTGTCACTGGTTCAGCCATATAGTTCATGTCAACAAAAAAAGAACAGGAACCATTATTTCAAAAATTTAAATTGAAAATGCGACTAAGGATTTTATTATAACTTCCATGCTGAATATGGAGGGATGATAACAGAGTTTGTAGGTTTGAAAGTAATAATTACAATGCTATATTTAACAGATATTTTATCTCTTGACATAGGAAGTATGGGAAATAAAATATAAAAAACTTTTCATCTGCAAAACTGGGTTAGTTGAATTGCTAATTTTGCATTTATTTTTATATAACTATTTGTGAATGTGTGTTCAATAATGGCATTAAATTTTTTTAAACTTGCTTGTGTTTAATTTTTTTTTTTATAAAAGGGACAAAAGTTATTTGATAGTTATGTATGAATAGTTGATTATAGTATAACTTGAGTTTGGAATTATTTAAATTTGTTTTGTCTCCATTCGACAAGAATGAGAATGTTCTCTTGGTGCGACAATAAAAATATATATTTTGGCCACAAGGAATACAATTCACATCATTGACTCTAACCAGTTGGTTAATTGTTTGGGATACATTAGCGGTGTAAGGGTGGAAACAGAGGCTTGCATATAACATGTTTTATATTAACATCAGATTATGTGTGACCAATCTCTCAGTCTCAATGTAGTATACTCGCTCATGCATTCCACTAATGGCTGTTTTTACCAACCATTTAATGTAGTACAAATGCCACTTTCTGATTAGAAAGTGGAAGAATTATCAAAATAGTTTATAGTATACAAATAATAATAGTACATAATGGTTTTAATTATAAGATAGTTGCTAACTTAAGGGAAATAAAAATATGTAACAGTTATGCAATACACTTTGGCTCTAGGTTCAGATGCTGTGTTAGTAACAGGATACCAGACCACCAGATCCAAGATTCCATTTTTTCAGTCTGATCATTAAGATTCGTTTATTTACATTTTGAGCATTAGTTATGCAAAATTTAACAGGCTAAAGTTCATGCAGCCAACCTTATCAGCTATTTATTACTATCATTATAATATTAATTATCACCGGGTCATGATCATATGTGAATCATTGTTTTTTTTGTGTAAGTATTGCTGTTGGTCCAGAGACCTCTACAGCTTTATTTAATTAGACTCGCGAGCGGGAGGCCCGCTGAGTAGGGATAATCATTGGTAAAGTCCAACATTTGTTAGTTAGTTCCACAGTAGCCAGGTAGTTCCTGCCACGCGGACGTCAAGTCGGAATAATAATTATGTTAATTATGGAAATTGCTAATTTTATTATTTAATTAAATATACTTGATAGGTGTACTATAAAAATTATGAAACCTTCACACAGACTGCCTTAAGCGAGATCCTGAGTCTCTGGGGGTGAGCGCAGGGGGGTTGCGGTTGCGTTCCTTACAGAGATCCCGCGACCCCTCGTGAGCGTTGGTGGCGACCACCGTGGGGTTTTAGTCGGTGCGGCATTTCCCGACGCTAAAAAATATCCTGAGTCACATGCATCCGTCGACTTCCGACGGACTTGCATAGGTCGTTACTCCATCTAGTGGGGGGTCGTCCTAACCCGCGAAGGCCAATACTAGGTTACCGCTCGAAAAATTTTCTACCCCAACTATCTTTACGACCTGTACGAGGCTGTAGTATGTGGGACCTACAGCTTACTGATCCTGTTATCTATCTTAGACTGTTATCGTTATGTGTATATCCAAGTTTTTACTCGATCACGCGGAGAAAATTTATGTTAAAATGCCTGAAATAATGATAATAACTAGTCAAAAACTTAACATGTTGCAAGTCAAAAAAAATTTGGAGTCGAAATCAATAAAATCTTTGAAAGCGGTTTGGACTGCCTCATCGGATTTGAATTATTTCTTTGCGCAGCAATCAATGCGTGTTTGTTGGTGTGCTTGACTCAATTCATGCGGTACCCATTTCTCGAGATTTTCGCTTTTCAAATTTGTTTCAAGTGAATTCAAATTGTTTTGTCACCCACATCGAAGGCTCCCGCCAACTCTGACGTGGTTTGCGATAGATCTGCTTCCACGATCACCTTTAATTATTCATTGTCAACTTGGGTCTCCGGCCGTCGGCTGGGTTTATTTTGAAGGTCAAAATCTCCAGAACTAAAACGTTGGAACCAAAATCGTATCGTGCTTTCTTTTACAGTAGCTTTCCCCAACAAATTATAAATCCTTCGAGTTGTTTCTGCAGCTCTGGGGCTACGGTGAACTCATATTCGTAAATAACGCGATATTTTAAGTTTTGCACAGAAGGATGTCAAAGAAAAACTAATCACTAAATTCAAAACACAAATACGCATTTTAAATACATTTGAATTCCAAACAACCCTAGATCTTTTGAGATCAAAAAGCCCTTTTCGTTAAAACGCTAATTTCATATGTAAGGATCTAATGTTAAAAGGACTTTTTTATATTTTTCGGGCTGATGGCCGCTGTTAGCCCGAGCGCTTTTACAGTACCGGATTGAGAGGTGTCCGAGCGCTCAGTCGGGACCTCTATTAGTGGGTAACCAGCACAAAGGCTGCCAAGAGGGAGCCTCGGCTTGGACCGTTACCCTGTTCTGCGAGAGTGTCTGACTCGAGGGTGTCCGAGAGGGCCGAACCTCGGCTCGGTCTAAGAATATATTCTTCTGACTAAGAATTATCTACATTAATATCACTATTATTATTATTGGCTATCTATACCACCACTTCAGAATGCGTGGGCGCTGGAGAAGAAGTGGCGCAAGAAACTTCAGCGACGCTTCTATCTGTATTGACTGGAGAGAACCGGCCTGTGACATGGTAGTATCGCGAATAACGTTTTTTGCGATGCCCTCGACGTCGGCAGGGGCGGTATGTGGGTGCAATGTACGTGTGTAGTGTTTTATGAAGGGATTGGGCCCTGGTGGTCGCGTCGTCGAGGGCGTGCCTCGGTCTCCTTTGGACGCGGGTGAATCTATGATTCGCGATGGGATTGTAAATGGCGGCACTTACAATCAATGGGTTTAGGTATGTGACGGCAGAGTCGAAATATTGACGGGAAGTCTGCTTCAGGTACTGCTATGGTCGGCAGCTAAAGATCTATGTGTAGATTTTCATTACGCAAGAACCACGGCGCACCGGTGGCCTTGCGCATGAAATGATTTTGTATTACCTGAAGCCGGTGAATGTGACGCGGGAAGGCATGTGCAAAGATTGGGCTTGCATGTCATTATGGGTCGAATGCACTCTTTGTATAGTTTAATTTTATTACGCAGGGACATTTTGCCATTTTTATTGAGTAACGGGTGCGAACGACCTAGGGCGAACGCTGCTCGAATCCGTACGCGGTTGATATGCGGACCGAACCTAAGTATTTGACTGTCTTTTAAAGGACTTGCGTATTTTTAATAGGGCCGCGAGTTTTTTTTTATATACGTCATCACGGACATCACGTCAACAATAAAGCGTGGTTGCCAAGACATTTGATGTCATCTATAATTGCCTTTGTCGAAATCGACCCGCAACACATCGAGACAGGCCAGCATAGTCGTCAGTGGTGATAAGTTTCCATTTAGATTACTTCCTAGAAGGATGGCCTCATGAGTACTATGCTTGCTTGCTTGCTAGCGCGACTTCCGTAAAAAGAAAAAAAGTGACAGTTCAATTGCCGCTAAAACTGGGTTTCAGGGGCTCATATCAACTTTTTTTCTATTTGAGAGAACTGTGGCTTTGACAGATAAAATTTTACTGATATAAAGATTTTGAACGAAGCGATGGACCGTTCCACGAAAACCGCTTTAATTTTCTTTAATGTAACCGGCTTGTGACTTTTTTGTTCCGCGCTATACATTTATCCATTGGATGTGTCACTTTTTTTTAAAGTAACTAACAATGCCGGAAACAGTTAATCTAGAAGATTTTGAGCTAGTTCTGCTCGAACTAGAACGCCTACGCCGCTAATAATATAGTGTTTACAAATTATATAACGCTGTCGTGATTCGTATGGTGAGGTTGTGGGAAACGGTAGACATATAGTAGACAGGTTTTACATACCAACATTCTCTTCCCATAGTTGCCCACTTGAATACACTTTGAATCCGAATGATTTATCGGAAGTGTTGACGGTGAAGTGCGCTTAGGAAGCGCGCCGTCAGGGGGTTCCGTGTCATAAATAGTTTTTTATTTTATTTTATTTTATTGAAGTGACTAACGAGCAACTAGTTCACCTGATGATTAGTGATTAATGCGGCCCATGGCAACCCATATTCCTCCTCGATAAGGAATCATAATGCTTAGATGGAATGCTCCGTTAGCATAAATAAAGATCTCCCAATGCCTACACTCACTGTGAGGTTGTGGTCTCTCGTTTATGTTAGTCATACTGTAGTCATTACAACATTAAAAAAAATAAGTTTCGTATGTTTAGAAGAGAACACAATAACCTAAAATAACACATTACCACTATTCAACGCTGATATTATGCGAGGGCGTGAACCTTTTCAAAACAACGTGGAACTAGCTAAAACTGTTCTGGTACTTGACGTTTATCTTCGTTTCTTATGGATAACCGACTACTAATTGGATGTTATAATCAAGCATTTCTTTATGACAATTCGCGTCTCATAGCATTCAATTAGCAGGAGGTCAGATCCTGAGTAAGTCGTGACTTCCGTGGAGCCGTTGCGCAAGCACTCGGGATCCATTAGACGCGCGTGCTGTAGGGATGGGCTTAACATCGATACATGATTATATACGTACAAGATTCACGATGTAAAGTATATATATAGACGTAATAGATGATGCAACGATCCCATTATATTTATAGGCTGATACTTTATTTTACTTTGTTTTATATTTCGAAAATAGACAGCCGTTAAGTCAATTTAGTTTTATTTTTTATTTACCAATTTAATAAAACAAACTCATAGACAAAAAAGAGCATGAACTGTCACAACTGCTTTGACACTTGGTAAATTTATTAAAAGGAATCGACAGTTTCTTAAGGTATTTTTTAATGGGCTCATAACCTGTAATAACAATTATTTCATCTCTAACCATTCTCAATAGTGGTGTGAAGCGGCAATATTTATCTGATCTATCTATTACATAGGAAAAAGAGGGTGTGACTGTATTTTATAAAAAACATATTGTTTTTCTATAGCCAGTCATTTTATTTACGTAAACGGCACAGTTTTTAAGGTTAAAATTATATCGAGTTGATATTTATGATTATATTATTGACCTACTTTGCACATTATTATTTAATATCTTTTTAACAAAATTCAAAACAAGGTTATGGAGTTGAACTATGTGGGTAAAGAAAGTTATTAGCCCAGTGCACACCTGCCCATCCATGCCCCTGTATCTTTCTAATTATAATATTTGGTATGACAAACGAACACACTGTTCACTCGTTAGGGATCCTGGGTCCTGGGTCTCCAGGTCCTTACACTCTGGTCTTCTTATCAAACGAACCACTGCAGCATTATGGTAATATTATTTCAAACAGTTTTTTTTATTCTGCTGGTAAATTCAACTAACTCAACGAACTAAAATATTTAATCAAATGTACCTTCTATTTGAGCAAAGAAAATAAAAAAGAATAAATTAACAAAAGAAGGGACTCAACTTATTAAAAAAACAAGGTTGACGATTTGTTAAAAAAAAATTAAATTATCATTGAAAAAAAACTTAAATAAAAATAATTAAAACACTGTGTATAGATGTTTTTTGCACATCAAATGTGATCAGTAAAATACGCGCCTCCCTACATCACTTAGTATTTCATCCGCACACACGCACTGCACGTGGAATACTTTGGCGTGACGTCACGACTCTTCTAGTGATGATCTATTGACAAATTTTTAACCTTGTAATTTGATGGTCTCCGTCATAACGCATCAAAACAAGAGGCAAGAATTGATTCAATACGTTAGTTATACTATTTAAATTACTAATTAAAGTAAATTTGTAGTAAATTGCTATACATAAAATTGTTTATGAATTTTATGCAAAGTTGTATTTTGAAAATAGTTCACGTTTTTTTCTATGAGGGTTTGTTCAATTAACGATCATATCACCCATATTGGTAAATTTACAACATAAGACCATATAAGTAACCGTCCAGCACTAAGAATATAATATAATATTATAGCTAGCCTTATCTGAGTGGGAAAGGCAAGAATTAATTAGTTACATGCACCAAATTTATATAAATTAATATAAAATCTATTTATAAATTGTTGTCTTTCGGCCTCGCTCCGCACACAATCCACCATGATACGACACCACATCCACGATGACGTCTTCAATTTTTTGTACAAATAGTTCACTTAATGTAATCAAAACCATAAAAGATGATTGCGGCCAATAAACACCTATATTCTTCCTCAATATCGATAGGACATGCATTGCTCTTGAGACTGAGATAGAAGGCCTCTTTACCTGTAATTATGTGCCTAGATTTCAAGGTGGTATTCTGTGAGGGTGTGGGCGTTCTCCGGTTGAGACGACCCATTCAACCTAAGCTAAAATTTAGCTGATTATATCATTACCAAATTGCAATTGCAATGAAAATATATAGCATCGGCCTATTTCAGTAGTGGTGTAATTATGGGCTAAGTTCTTGGTGTAAGTTGTCTTTTCAAAAAAGAAACAAATCGAATACAGTTCGTAGTCTATTTATAACAACAAAAGATCGAAATTTAGTTAATAATTATTTATTTCACACCATATACGTTAAAGAAAAGACGAGTATTGTGTAAAATTAGCGGTGACGGTTTGGCACCGCATGAAGCACTGGTAGGACAGATCTTTGAGGTACTACTCCCTTCTACATTGATATCTCTATAGCATTTTTTTATTAATCCCGCACAAAAACTCCGTGATGTTTTTTGCTTTAACTTAAACTTTCTCTCCAGTCCATACGGATAGAAGAGTTGCTGGAGTTTCTTGCGCCACTTCTTCTCCAGCGCCCACGCATTCTGAAGTGGTGGTACAGGTAGTTAATAATAATAGTGATATTAATTAAGATAATCCTCTGTCAGAAGCAACTGACCGAGCCGAGGTTCGGCCCTCTCGGGCACCCTTCAGTCAGACGCTCTCGCGAAACAGGGTAACGGTCCAAGCCGAGGCTCCCTCTCGGGAGCCCTTGCGCTGGTTACCCATATATAGAGGTCTCGACTGAGAGCCATAAGCGCTCGGTCACTTCTCAACCCGGTGAAACTGTAAAAGCCCTGGGGCTAACAGCGGCCATCAGCCCGAAAAATAAAGAAAAAAAACTTAAACTTATGATTTAATCCACTATAATTAGAATTATGGGAAGCATCTAGAAACTTCATTCTATATGCTAGACAATATCAATTTATAGTTTAGTCTTCTAATTAATTATTGGGATGATACAGATATATACATCCGTTCTGAATCAAACCATCACCCCTGTGGACTGAGATGAAATATCGTGTTACCTTTATCCGAGTCTCCGAATCCTTAGCGTACGAAATATAGTAACGCTATGTTAAATAAATTAAAACAAATGTTCGTTTTTTTTTTCGGGCTGATGGCCGCTGTTAGCCCGAGGGCTTTTACAGTTTCGCCGGGTTGAGAGGTGACCGAGCGCTTATACCGCTCAGTCGAGACCTCTATTAGTAGGTAACCAGCACAAGGGCTCCCAAGACGGAGCCTCGGCTTGGACCGTTACCCTGTTCCGCGAGAGCGTCTGACTCGAGGGTGCCCGAGAGGGCTGAACCTCGGCTCGGTCAGTTGTTTCTGACTAAGAATTATCTACATTAATATCTCTATTATTATTATTGGCTATATGTACCACCACTTCGGAATGCGTGGGCGCTGGAGAAGAAATGGCGCAAGAAACTCCAGCGACGCTTCTAACTGTATTGACTGGAGAGAAACGGCCTGTGACATGGCGGTATCGCGAATAACCTTGTTTGCGACGCCCTCGTCGTCGGCGGGGGTGGTATGAGGGTGCAATGTACGTGTGTAGTGTTTTATGAAGAGCTTGGGCCCTGGTGGTCGCGTCGTCGGGGTCGTGCAAATGTTGGTGAAATCTGGAGCTTGTGCTAGATATCTGTCGATCGTCTGTCGTCTCAAGGCCCCGTCTGATATTCACTAATACTTTGAACACTTTTAGAACTTGAACGTAGTCTTTGTTTTGGTCTTCTATCGTCCCCTGCCTGTCGCAGTCGCATCACTAGCATTATAAAGTTTGGTCACGTGCTAAGTGGATGCTACGCTTGCAGTAAACGGCGTATTTAAGGATGATATTAAAATCTACAGCGTTATAAATGTGGATTCTTGAAATTGTCTCAGAATGGTATGCTACGAATGTTTATTTAACGGGATTTATTAACGGGTTGTGATAGGTGTGAAACGAGTTTAGACGCTCGAGTGTTGTTCTGTTATTTGTTCATTCGTAGTAGTTGATTTCCACGGATACAGATCATCGGACTTCCGGAAGCGTCCGGACGGAAGTTTTCAAAACTTTCAAATAAGATAGGTAATTATTTAATGAAAACAAAACAAAACAATTCAAATAAAACAAGTCGCGTGGTTAGTATATTGCTTTTTATTGCTGAATTATAAAAATATATTCGTTCGGACGAAAACTTTCGATTTCATCTAAATGTCAAGTGTGAAATTAAAAAAGGCCGGACCTCGACGAGTAGACTCCAAGTAAATGTCAGACCTCGACGAGTAGACTCCAAGTAAATTTCTTCGTGATCACTGCGCACTTGTGAACTGGCTGTAGCGCGAACAGGCCTGGGAATAGGAATTAGGTTCAACCGGGCTAGGATTACGCTTCCAGCGTTAAATGGTCTTAAATCATAATGCAAATAGTTTTAGAAGTACGTATAGTATATATATATATATATATATATATATATATATATATATATATATATATATATATAAATACATATATATAATAGTCAATATTGTAATTCGCACTACATAAGTTTTCGATTATTGATTATATAGTATTTGACATTTAGGTTGCCAAACACGATTAAATAATCGATTAATAAAATGATTGCCACACCGCGATTAAGCACTGAACTGTAGGCTCGTTTGTTTAACTTGATTTCATATAAAAAAATGTCACAATCGCGACCCACAAGCTATTCAGTGAGGATGTATTCCTTCATTGGTCCTAGTCGACCTATATGAATAGCTATAGTTGCAAACTAGCACAATTCTAGCATTGATAAATTTAAGCCACGATACGATTACCAGCGGTACAGCCACGTTACAGTTTATCTCTGGCTCTCATGCTTGATCTCGATCGGGGAAGGACCATGCCCTTAAATAATACCAACGTGAAATAGCAGTTTAACGCGGCTGTTAAATCCATTAGAAGCAACTGAGTCGAGGTTCGGTCCTCTCGGACACACTTGAGTCAGTCGTTCTCGCGAGCAGGGTCGCGCAACTGTCCAAACAGAGGCTTACTCGGGAACCCTCGGGAAGTGTTTGGTCCAAAAAGGTCTCGGCTGAGTGCCCAAGCGCTCGATCCCCTTTCGAACTACTGAAGCTGTAAGAGCCCTCGGGTATTTAAAAACGCAGATGTGTTTCGTATGGTGAGATTTAGGATCCGGTGACCCTTACCTTACCCTTACGGGTGGTGACCGATTTCGTATCGAGAATGTATGTAGATGCCACGAGCCGCAGGAATCACTAACCACCTAAACTAAAAGTAAACGTAGTAGGTAAACTGTGTAATAGATTGTTACCCTCAGTGAAATAAAAAAATTTCTGTCTACCGTGATTAAGATAAAAAATAAACTATTAAAGGCAGCTGCCATTTGTGTTGCAGTTTAACCCCTACAGATGAACGCCCGTATGGACTTTACAGGCGGTTCAGTGCCCGCCGATGATATCGACGCCGGAAGTTGACGGGGCATGACGTACCATATCCTCTTCACGCAGCTTGCTTTTTGTTTTATTATGTAACCCGATCAGTTGATGTTGGTAATGAACCTGCTATGTCAAGGACTCTTTGAATAGGAAATATATATTTTATTGTTTAACCTGTGGCTTGTGTTTTTAACAGATCCAAAAAAAAAAAAGGTTATTCCGGCGGTCAATACAGCTACGAGTATATGTTATTGTATTTGATATGCTTTTCTATATTGGTAGAGCTACGTTGCAGTTAATTTCTAGCTCAGGTTTGTCCGTGGGAAGGATGCTCTCACAGAATACCAACATGAAGTAGCAGCGAGTGTAGGGATCCGAAGACCCAGTTGCTGGTCGCATACCAACGCACTGGGATCTGAACACCGAGCCAGGCATGTCGATGTAAGTCAGTCGAGGATGGATGTTTTACACCGATATAATTTGTAACACCGGCCGATAATAACTGATGGGAGGTGACAGCTAAGGTTTGTGTAGATAGCATTGTAGAAAAAAAATTGACGTAAAAGAATTTGACAGAATATTTTGGCGCGAAAGCTCGCGGCGATAAAATATTAATTTTGATGATTGAATTTGTACGTAATTATTTCTCATATTCACGCGTATTTGAATAGAATTTTTGAACATTGAATAAAACTAACTGTACGGATTTTATGTTTTATTTTAACCAAGGCCCACTGTAAGCCGCTGGTTATAAATAATTTATTGTAAAACCTTTTAAACAAGAGCTACAAAGGGCCGACTTAATGTCTTTTGCCATTGTCTCCCAGGCATTGTATTTAAACATTTCTAATTTTGAATTAAATTTTAATAAATAAATTTGTAATGAAAAAATATTCTATGATTCGAGACCATATACATCACAAAAAAATCCCTCTCGCTCGCGATTCTATTTCCAACTGGGCCAACAGAAATGTACAAAAATAAAAAAAAATCGCTGTGGAAACGTTATGAAGCCACAGATTTGGTGGCCGTTTAACCTTACGCGTCACGCTCACCCGCCGCCACTAACTGCCGCACATGAATGACATGTGCTTATTGCATTAAATCATTAGCTGATATTGAACCGAAACTAAAGCCGTGTAATAAATACCCGTTCTTTGTTTCTTTTTGTTTAGAATAGTTGCCAAGGATGGATGGTAAGTGATCACCCCTTCCCATCAACATCTGCAACACAAGAGGAGTCGCACATGCGTTTCCCTTAAGAAAGGTAGGCTCTTTTCTTGAAGGTGACAGTATGTTCCCTAATTGTAACTGATAACCGTGACCCATGATATCTAAATTTATCGTCAATAAAGATTTAAAATGAAATGGCAATATAACGCTACTGCGTTTCGTCTATTGTTGACTCTTATTATTGTATTCTACGACGACGATTCTCCTGATTAGACTACCCATTTCATTTTAGTCATCATAACGCATCTGCATTATGATTCCTTATCAAGGACTAATATAAGCCATCACATAGAGATCACTAATCATCAGGTTAACTATGTGTCCAGTTTGTTACCTTCAAATAAAAAAAAAAAACTTGTAATTGTGTTTCCTGTTCTCAACATGCACCATTCGAAACAGCAGCGTTATGCTACTAATTTAAGTTGATATTCTATTAAGATGTGGTCGAGCTGACCCATTTTGATAGAAATGAGTTGAAAGGTTCTATGACTGTTAAATAATATGGTATTAATGTTGAAAACGATCTTACAGCTACCTTGACGTTAAGTGATTCCACCGGAATATGACAGCCATATTAATCTGTGATAAGGAATCATAAAGCAAATGCTTTATCACCCCCGAAGAATACGCCCAGATTAAAAGAAAAAAAATCACATTTTAATAAAGACCCTTCCAATTATATCACAAACTTGACAAATAGATTTTATTAATTAATATAATAATAATTTTACATTAAGCTGAAAGCCGGTATCTGATAGATTAAAACAAATAATAAGATAATGCATATCTATCAACAATTTTTGTACAAAATATAATTGAAGGCACTGAAGTGAATTCTGTCAAATAAGTACTTTTTGAAGTGAAACTTCTTTGGATGCGACGAGAGTAAAATTTTAAAGTCGAGTTATGTTTGTATACGTAACGTTTAATGAAACGTTTCTGACGCAATAAGGATGCAAAATATGTACATAGACTAGAGAAAACGAGAAAACTATACCATGTACGTTGCTGGGCTTGTTTTTGCTTTCCTCTTTTACCCTCCGTCTCTATATGACTTTGTGCTTTTTTATGTTCGTTACTATTTACAAATCGAGTTGTAGACGGTCAAAGAAGTCACATCTGTTTTTTCGAATGTGGTGAATTACCTTCACGTATGAAGTAAGTTCGATAGCGGCATTAAAATCCGTCGTAATTCCAATGATGTATCCGTTCTAGTCTCGTTTTTAATGGTTTTTTTATGCGCTTTAAGGCCATTACGCGTATTATTTTCCTGACTTCATAAATATCGTGATCAATTCGATCTTGACCTGCGCATCACCACGTTTTCACAGACGTTACACGTTTATCAAACTTTTTACTTTATTACTTCGCAATCAAGTAAGTACAATTTATTTTGTAAGTTAAGGGTGATAAACTAGCACACGCCACATCTGTTAGTAAGTGAAGACTGCAGCTCATAAACACCTACCATATATCCGTCCTCAACAAAGATTCATAACACACAACACACATGCATTCTCACTCCAGAAGACTGAGATGGAATACCTATCATTTACTCACTAACCATACCAAACACGCGTTATCTTTAGATAGCGATCCGAGTCGAGGTTTCGTACCTCCTTATGAGGGCCCCTTAGGATCGTATTATCGCCCCCCTCTGTCGTCGTCGACGTACTTCGTCCACAGGGGTCGGAGTGCACCGGTGGTGCAACAGCAGTCTCCGCGCCAGCCTCGCAGCATTGTCATTATCTCTACTCAGCGGGCCTCCCGCTCGCGAGTCTAATTAGATAAAGCTGTAAAGGTCTCTGGACCAACAGCAATACTCACACACAAAAAAAGGGAAGCGTTATGCTGTTGTTTCACGTTTTGTTTCCTGAGGGTATGATGCAGGCACCTGAGGATCTATGAGCTGTTAAAGTATGTATGTTCTTTTTTTTTGTAACACGTTATGTAATAAGCCTTATTCGTAGGCAAGACGAAGTATGTCTTACGCAGATTTGGTGACAGCCAGAAAATATTGCCGTGCAAGTCGACCAGGATAACATTTTTAACAATGTTAAATAGTAATATAATTCGCATGACGAACTTATCGCATAATTAAACAGACGTTTACCTTTGGTCACGCCTGTCTTGTTCATGTCAAGACTGCTAAAAGATAATAAATGAACGCCGTGCTATATAAGAAGGTTATAACTTAGAATCGGTATATATTTCTTTTTTATTTTTGTTTTTATAAATAGCAACGGGAACCCCGAGGTGCTCATCGACTCCCATGGACAACCGCAACACCAGAGGAACTGCAGATGTGTTGCCGGCCTTTGAGAAAGGAATAGGCTCGCTTCTTGAAGAACCCTAAGTCGTACTGGTATGAATCCAGCCGATCGGTGAGAGCTCGGTCGTCGACGATTCGAGTCGCTCTCCGTTGTATGCGGTCAAATGGAAGAAGCTGGTATTGGGGTGCTCCCGCCCAGAGGGGCGAGCAGTATTCCATGTGGGGCCTTGTGCCTTATACAGTTATAGGCGGCGGCCCGGCTGGAAATGCTTCGACTTCGAATAATAATGTATATATTCGATTATACAATCTTAAAAAATTACAAAGTAAATAATTAAATGAACTCTGTCTTTCTTACTCACATGATTAATAATAGCGCCAGCCAATGGGATGCGTTGTACTGTCCCGTTCTATCGTTTCACTTTTAGGGAAGTAATTCCGTTGTGTCAACTTGCGTTAAGTAACTTCGCCTCAAAAACAATCTGCCATATCTTACTCAAGATATTTTATTAATTCTCGTCTATTGACGGCATAACTCACACTCCACTGAACCATGAAAGTAAGCTATAATTAAGTTAGTTACGTCGTATGTGTCATGCTTCCTAGCACACGATAAATGAAGTGACATATTCTGAATAAGCCTATTATTAACTTACGTAAGTTACACGTACCATTATCACGGTATAGAGGATAGGTAAGGAAGGTTTTTTTATTTTAAAACATCTACCTCAACAGTCACATGTGTTAGTGTATTTATTTATTTAAGCTTTATATACGGTATGTATATAGGCGAACTTAATGCCTTAGGCATTCTCTACCAGTCAACCTTAAGGAAATGCATGCTTGTGTATGCTTAAAAACTTTGTCGCGATTAGAATACAATTATATTATATAAATAAACGACATATGCGTAATTATAAAACACGTATATAACTAGACATGTATATATGATATATATATATATATATATGTTTATATATATATATATATATATATATATATATATATATATATATATATATATAGATATATATATATCGATATATCTATATATATACCATATATCTGAATATATCATATATCTGAATCTGTAAATCGCTCAGTTTGGAGAAAACGCGTTATGAACGGTCGCAAAGTCTGTGATGAAAACTGCTTCGGTGTACTGGCTGACAGGAGAAACAGGAGACACCATAATATTTACAACATAATCCCACTTGCTACTTTCTTTCCCTGTCAGTCTTGTGGTAAGGGATGCCGCTCTCGTATCGGCTTACACAGCCATCAAAAAAGATATCTTCGCGACACTGTATAAATCATCTGGATGTGTTAAGACCAATCACACACATAAATACATAATTATTTAATATTGAGATGATTCAACCAATCTGCTGAGAAATAACTCCTGAATTTTCACCTTAAACGCGTAACGATTTGTAGGCGCCCTGACTTCGGGAGGGAGTGCATTCTAGAGAAGAACGAATCTAACAAAGAAGGACGAGTGGATAAAGTCGGAGTTATGAGAAGGACATCGAAGTAGAAGGTTGTTGATATAGTGGTTCGGTTTCCTGTAAACCTACACTCCACATGAGAGACCGTAGCGTGATGCTGCACACTCATACCGGTATTCTGTGAGGGTGTGATCCTTTCCTGGTCGAACGAATTGAAATTGTCACTGAAGAATGGCTACCACTGTAAGAACTACGCGAAACTAAATAGTTTGGCGTATCACGGTAAAAGTAAACACTTCTTCATGTTAGTAAATTTTCGAGAACAATCGAGTACACACTACACGTTTTATCCTTGAGGAATACTTCTTTTATGAGATCAGAATAACAAAGTGTCTCAAAGTTTATTTAATGGTAAGTAATTACTGCATGATACGCCAATGATATCTAATGGGTTCGTTTATAATTATCTTAAATAACAGAGCGTATGCAACGAATGTTTTATTTTTATTTTTGTGACTGATGGCCACTGTTAGCCAGAGGACTTTTACAGCTTCACCAGGTTGAGAGGTGAGCGAGCGCTTAGGTCGCTCAGCCGAGACGTTTATTAACGGGTAATCAGCACAGTTCCCGAGGGGTAGCCTCGGCTTGGACCGTTATTTTTGACGGATTAAGCAACGAATGATGTAAGTGAAATTTCTTCGGCGATCTGTAGTTAGATTTAAGTTAAGCGTTAAGTCAGTTGTAAGCGCAACCGCGTTTTAGAGAGAAAGAAGAGAGAAAAGACGTGTCCAGCAATGGGTATAGTATAGTTCGCTCTTTTTCATTCCGGCTAAGTCCGTTGTGCTTAAGATTTGTACTCTCAGATCGTCCATAGAACTTTCACCTTAAACGCGTAACGATTTGTAGGCGCCCTGACTTCGGGAGGGAGTGCATTCTAGAGAAGAACGAATCTAACAAAGAAGGACGAGTGGATAAAGTCGGAGTTATGAGAAGGACATCGAAGTAGAAGGTTGTTGATATAGTGGTTCGGTTTCCTGTAAACCTACACTCCACATGAGAGACCGTAGCGTGATGCTGCATTCACTCATACCGGTATTCTGTGAGGGTGGGATCCTTTCCTGGTCGAACGAATTGAAATTGTCACTGAAGAATGGCTACCACTGTAAGAACTACGCGAAACTAAATAGTTTGGCGTATCACGGTAAAAGTAAACACTTCTTCATGTTAGTAAATTTTCGAGAACAATCGAGTACACACTACACGTTTTATCCTTGAGGAATACTTCTTTTATGAGATCAGAATAACAAAGTGTCTCAAAGTTTATTTAATGGTAAGTAATTACTGCATGATACGCCAATGATATCTAATGGGTTCGTTTATAATTATCTTAAATAACAGAGCGTATGCAACGAATGTTTTATTTTTATTTTTGTGACTGATGGCCACTGTTAGCCAGAGGACTTTTACAGCTTCACCAGGTTGAGAGGTGAGCGAGCGCTTAGGTCGCTCAGCCGAGACGTTTATTAACGGGTAATCAGCACAGTTCCCGAGGGGTAGCCTCGGCTTGGACCGTTATTTTTGACGGATTAAGCAACGAATGATGTAAGTGAAATTTCTTCGGCGATCTGTAGTTAGATTTAAGTTAAGCGTTAAGTCAGTTGTAAGCGCAACCGCGTTTTAGAGAGAAAGAAGAGAGAAAAGACGTGTCCAGCAATGGGTATAGTATAGTTCGCTCTTTTTCATTCCGGCTAAGTCCGTTGTGCTTAAGATTTGTACTCTCAGATCGTCCATAGAACTTTCACTTTAAAAAATGCTTCTACCAACTGTACAGATTTTTTTTTATTACATAGAGTTCACCTAATGGTAAGTAATTGCGACCCAAGACATCCACATTCATCCTCGACAAGGATGCGTTGTCATTCTTGACGACTGAGATGGAATGCCTCGTCACTAGTAATAAAGGTCTCCGGATCCCTACACTCACCAGACGAAACACAGCACCATTATGCTGCTATTTCACGCTGGTATTTTGTGAGAACGTGGTCCTATAGTACGTGGTACTAATATAGACACACAGCAGTTTCGGCAGTTCTCGGAAAATATTTTTTTACTTTCACGTTTTTTTGTAATACAAGGGGGTAACGTGTGAGGTTCATCTAATGGTAAGCGATAACAACGGCTCGTGATATTTAAATCCATCTTTTCATGCCCGAGCCGAGGTTCGGCCCTATCGGGCTCCCTCGAGTCCAAGCTGAGGTTCCCTCTCCGGAACCCATGTGTTGCTTACCCATTCATGGTAAAGCTTGACCCTACTACTGTTTTATCCAGATCAGCTTGATATGCAATCAAGATGCTCTTGCATTTTTCTGGAGACTAATATGAAACGCCTTTATACAAGTAGTTGGTTTCTGAGTTATTTCAATTGACAGCTCTCCGAAAAATTAAGTCGCAGTATATAGATAAAATAAATAAGTTAAATTGAGCCAAGGAATGCATTACGACTATATCTTGACGGTTAGTCTATTAGTTTGAACACTTATAACAGAAAAATGGATGAATCGATTTAGATTCAGTTTGCACAGAATAAAAGAACTTAAGTAATCAGACTTCTTATTGAAAAGATAAACGATTTTAATGTCAAGGAAGGCGGCGGGTCAACGGTCGACAGCAGGCAACAGGTATACGCCAATCCAATTTGCCTAAAGAGGATAATCTCATAATGCTTTTTTTTGTAATATCGGTATATTTGTCTATTGGCGGGACAGCCGGTACCGGGAAAAGTAATTAATAACAACACCAGTTTTAGAGTGAGCATTTTTTGATTGACATGTCAGATTTGACGTCAATAATGTCATTCAAGGACAAGATAATTTTATTTAAATGGTTGTCAAATGTCACAGATAATCATAGAATGAAAACTAAATTGTAATTGTATAAACGAATAATATAAACGTGTATACAAAGTTAGTATCGATTTTTTTTCATACCGTTATATTTATTATTTGTATTTAAAATTTAGTACTATTTTTTGTTTCTCATATATTTATAAATTTCATAGACAATAACTTATGATTAGTGTTACCTTGTTAGTCTGATAAGATCATTACGTCGAGTCGAAATATTCTTCTGTTCTTGCACTCCAATAATATACAAAATACTTACTATGTATGTACTAATAAGTCATATTTTTATATTTATAGGGGTGAAAAACGAGCACAAATTCATGTCAATAGTGATTCATGAAAATGATGACTGCAGAAATCACATCTACTAACATTTTAAAATAAAACACAAGATACATATGCATTCATCCCTGAGGACTGGAATTCCTCATTACATGTAATTGGATCCTCGCATCCCTACAATTACCAAGTCAAACCGACCCATTTATATTTATAAAGTTATGATTTTGTATATAAAACTTATTTTTAACAGACTTCGCACTGGTATTCAATGTCAACACATTCCCTTCCCCCGTCGAGGAAACCTTATTCTTTTTCAATGCAGCACAAAAAAGACTAAGATGGAACACCTAGTTTCTAGTAATATAGCCTTCAGATCCTTTCTTCACATATTTTATAGGTCCTTGGTTTCACCCTTATCGTTTGTTACCCTTTTCGTCCCAACCCTCGGCCATCAGGACTGTCGTCTAGTTTTTATTTCTTTGTTGTACTATATAATTGTATAGTACTGTATTTACTTATCTGAATGATCATAAGATATGTATTTTTTTTGCTGGTAAAGCAGATGTATTTAAAATAGATCGTCTAATATTTCGAAAATTATATTTCTTGTCAGCAATAAAGTAGGAAAAACCCTATAAGTGAACTCGAAATATTGCAAAATATGTAAAAGCACTTAATATCACTGAGTTATCACGTTACCTACTTTCATAACATTTACCTTGTACTTTTATTTAATATTAATGTATCCATTTATTCACCGTTTCTTTATCATATTTCATCATCACTATCTCGGCGAACCATTAGTGTATAATATACCTCGCTTAATATTAAATATTTTAACATTTTAAACTTATTGGTAAAATATTAAATACGGTGACATAATTCAAAGGAATCAATAAGTTACAGAGGCAAGGGGCCTATGTACATATGTGTACATTGGACGGCGGTAGAGGAGAGGTTCGTTATATTGTTCCTATGGTATGTTTTTGATGTGGTAGAGCCACCCTGCAGCCTGTTTCTAACTGCAGAATGATTGGGTCAGCTCGACCGGAGTAGGACCGTGCCCTCACAGAGTAGTAGCGTAAAATAGCACCATAATGCTGCTGTGTTTGTCTGGTGAGTGTGAGACCTTTATTTACTGCTAACGAGCTTTCCATCTCAGTCCTTAAGGGTGACAACGCATCTGCATTATGATTCCTTGTCAAAGATGAATGTAGATGTCAGGCCTCCCCCCCCCCAGGAATCACTTGCCATCAGGTGAACTGTGTGTGAGTTTGTTACTCTCAAATTAATAAAAAAAAAAGAAAAAAACTCCTGGATATTCTTCTTCCCATAAAAACCTAATTCTGACTGTTAAGAACTTTAGTAAATATATTTATTATTTAATACTTTAATAAATTAAAAAAATACTAGTATACAATATTCTAGTATGTGGACGCAAAACAGCGCAGAACTTGAACTTGACTTTTGGATATAACAAAATATTATTTTAGTTTAATGAATACATTGTTCGTCACATTATTTATTATATTGCAATATTATAATGACAGTAAATGGTCTTTTTAAACATTTAGGAGTACTTACTATTAACCTCAGACATCTTTTTTAGTTCAATTAATAAAAGTTTATTTAGAGTTATTTGATGTCATATCAGGGCTTCAAACACCTTAGTCCCTCATGACCTTTTTTTTATAGAATAGGTGGCAAACGAGCATGCAGCTGTAATGCTCGATAAGTCGGAATTAAAAAATTGCATAAAACAAGTTTTAGTTATAAAGGATTTTATCGCGTTTATTTTTAGCTTTTTTAATCCGGCGTGTAATACTCATGAACACAGGGGGAGGGTTGAGATGTTTGACGTCCCAATGTCATTGTTAATCCGATCTACTTTCAGCTTTTTTTTTTGGTCCTATATAAAACCGTAGAATTACTTTTACTCAATGTGCAGTAAGCAATGTAAAAAACCATTATCGGGATTAAAAAAAAGTAAAATTATTTATATTCAATGTTCTTATCGTGTTTGCAAAATTATAATATATTATATTCTTTATTAATAGATTGTTAGAAGATATCTTCGCATTGATTTATAAAAGCCTGTGTCAAAATTAAATGTGTTTTACGTAACATTTAAAAGTTATTTTATTTGTAATCAAATGGCTGTACATTTATAATATATGCATATATTAAAAGCATCTGCCCGCGAATTCGTCTGCGTGAATTTACAAATTGGCTCCAGAGAGAAAAGAAAAATGCGTGCGACGACATTGTTTAATTTATTGTTTTCCGCTATTACGTTTAGCCCATTCATGCTGCAGGTAGCCACAAATTGTAGCGTACCTCTGCCACTGTTAACCATAAAAGTAAAATAAAGTGGCAGCTAAATAGCCCTGCGTTCGATGAAGCTGTAAGAGCCGCATAGGCTAACAGCATCAACATCAACAGAATCTAGCTAAATAGCTGTAGAGATGGTATTGAAATTTTGTCATCTGTCATATTGAAATCTGTCACACGATTCCAGTGCGGAATGACAGACTTCACATGCCTTGGAAATAAATTTTCATTATTTATTTTTTAGATATGTAGGTGTCCGTTGCTGTGAATTAATAGCAAGCGCTCAGACGCCGAGCAAGCCGTGGTTGGTGGTTTTTTTTTATTACTTGGAGAGGGTAACAAACTCACACTAGGTGCTAACTGATTCCTGCGGCCCATTTAATCCTTGACATAGAATCATAATGCAGGTCACCTTCGAGGACTGTGATGGAATGCATCGTCACCAGTAATAAAGATCTCCGGATCCCTGCACTCACCAGGCGAACATGGAACGCTGGTATCCTGTGAGGGCGTGGTCTTACCCCGGTCTGTTCTGCAGCTGGAAACAAACTGCAGTATACCTCTACCACTGTAAAGAATTAGTACATTCTGTAAAGAAATAAAAATTATAATTAGAACATGACATAAAATCCGCCATTTCGCAGGGAGTCCCGTAGCGGACTATGTTACGACGCCTTACATTATAACACTCAAGGCTTAGTCCAACATTGAGATATATATATATCCATATATATATATAAACCATGTGTATACTAACTGTTCGTACCCGGGTGAATTTCAAATCTGGTCGTTGAGATGAACTTATGTTATGAAAGTATAAAAGTTATAAAATTTTCATATTTGTTGATGTCGCGACTCGTAAGATGTTAATATCAAAAATCCATCCAAATTTCCGACTTTTCCTGGTGGATTTTTCGAAATTTTCTTCGATACAAACATTATCCTGTCAATTTTCGACAAAATGATAAAAATCAGCCTAATCGATCGAGCCGTTATCAAATGATGATCTCTCATACATGCGGCAAATGATTTAATTAATATACATCTGGAGTGTTATTTTACTTTTACTTTATTACCGCTATAAAGATTTCTTTACTGTCAAGGTCATCTGCTTATGGGAACATCCATCGAACATTTAACTTGTGAAAACGCTTCATAAGTTCAATAACGACGTCGTAAATGATTACCTGTCACTATGTAATCACTAATATATGTATAAATACCTATTTAGTTTTTACGCCCGATACACCCGATGACATTCGAAAAGCATAAAATAACAAAACAACATACGCGCACACGCACACCCATTCACGTACAAACACACATACACGTTCACTCGCCCACGTAAACATAAAACTATCAAAATTGCAAGTTAAATACTGTTTTCTAACCATTTGTGTAAACCTGAATTTGACCTTATTTATTGTAACCGGTTGTTTTGCGTTTTGTAAGTCGCTATTAGATTACCTAATAAACAAATAAATCAAATAAGCTAATATAAGAGTTTATATATATACCTATATTTATTTATGTATTGCATCAGTCTTAGATATATTGAAAGTATAGTTTCACATATGTTTTTTTACCTTGATTTCATTTTTTAATAGTAGTTTTAATAATAGTTTTATTATTTTTCTCCTGAAATACCATGACACAATGTGTGACCTAGGTTGTCTTATATTAAAATTTAGGTCAATACAATACAATTTATATAATAATAGTAATTTATTTATATAACTGTATTATTAATACCATTGATTATCACAGTCTGCAAAGGAACGCATGAAAGCAATCCTTTCGGCGACGGTTCCCATGTACACAATGGCGGAAGGTAACACGGTGGTAAAGACGTCTACACACAATATCACTGCCACTAGGTAACTGTCTCACGGTTCAATCGGAATTAAAAAAAAAAGTAATTGCATAACAACACAGTTTGTACGACTGGTGGGGCCTTTTTTCCTCTGCATCGTGAATGAATCAGCTCGACATGGGAAGGCATTCATTTTTTTTTCATGGTGGATTTTAATTTCTTTTATTTTCGGGCCGATGGCCTCTGTTAGCCCGAAGGCTTTCACAGTTTCACCGGGTTGAAAGATAACCGAACACTTATGGCGCTCAGCCGAGACCTTTATTAGTGGGTAACCAGCACATGGGCCCCCGAGAGGGAGCCCCCGGCTTGGACCGTTACGCGGGAGCGACTGACTCGAGGGTGCCCGAGGGGTCGGCCCCCTCGGCTCGGTCAGTTGCTTTTGACTACGGATTATCTACATTAACATCTCTATTATTATTATTGGCTGTCTGTACCACCACTTATGTATGTACTTATGTCTCTGTACATCACGGAATCCGTGGGCACTGGAGATGAAGTGGCGCAAGAAACTCTAGCGACGCTTCTATCAGTGTTATTTATGGCGGGTGGCTTCTGTTATAATATTAATAATAATAATTTATTTATTTCAAGTACCATTTTCTTTCAAGTATCAGTTACTAAAATTTGTTTTTTTTTTAATCCCGAAGGCTTTTACAGCTTCACCGTTTTGAAAGGATTAAGAGAAGGGAATCCACGGAGAATACCAGCGGATAATACTACCATGATGATGATGTGTTGCGACTGGTGAGGGTGCGGATCCGTAGACGTACTAGTGAGAAGTTGGGGTCAGCTCTATCGGCGGAGTGGCGGCGAGACGGCTAATTTATAATTTTTGTTTTTTTTCTTTCTTATTGTATTGAAGGTGGGCGGAGAGAGCCCAATAGTGGGACTTATATTTATATAAACTGTTAGTTCAGTTTTCACTTTTATTTTTATATAGTATAAGAAAGATTGTTTCGGAATATATATATATAATAGTTATTATTAAGCACAAGAATTGTTTATTTTACACTTGGAGCAATATTTGACATCGCCAACTATATACTACGGGGAATATTTTCAAATGCGCCATGATAGAATATTGTAAATCTTGCTGTTACTAAAATGCGTTACTGTCCCTCCTACTATATCTTAGTGAGAGTCGTCTACAATACTTCCTTGCCTGTCCATTTTATTGTGTTTATACCGAACTTATTGTAAAGCATAAATAAACTTCAAACTGTTCAATTATATTGTTCTTTCTAAAGCAACCCACCACTGTGCGCTCCACGCGAAATTTCCTGGCACGCACAACTACTCTGTTGGATCAGCTGTCGCCAGCGGTGTTTCCGAACCGATACGACTTAGAGAACTTTAAGAAACGAGTCTACCTTAACCGTGACCTTACTTAAAGGCCGGCAACGCATTTGTAACTCCTCTGGTATTGCGGATGTTCATGGGCGGCGGTGATCACTTACCATAGGGTGGGCTGCATGCTCGTTGCCGTCTATACTATATATTTATATATATATATATATATTATAAAAGAAGATTAATAAAAAGATTATCACATCAAAAATAACACAAAAATATTTGACAATGACAAACACAAAGCACAAGACTGTTTATCTATAACAAAGCGGATGACATTTGAATATACAACAGAACAAACAAATTATTTGTACATGTAACAACAACAATTTTGCAAGTATACACAAGATGGCTTCGGATATGCAATGTGGCTGATAATTAAGCAATTGGAAGCTTCGCGAAGGTCACCATCTCAATGCAAGTTAGCAAAAGTACACAGCCAACTAGCGTCCAGGGTCGGACTTGGTTGTAGGTTTACTTTATTTACATTATTAATTAGTATTGAGGGTGATAAATGAGAATGCAGTTCATCTGACGGTTAATGTTTCTTGGAGTCATGATTGCGATGTAGCCCTGTATGATATACGCTCTAGATCACTAAAAGCCTATTTAATCTTACTACAGTTGTATTCAGACGCAAATTTTCCAGTATTAGAGCCACGATGTAGTTTGTTTCTGGCCGCAGCATGAATGGGTCGACTCGACCGGGCTGGACCACCACACCCTCAAAGTGTACCAGCGTTAAGTAGCAACATTACTCTGCCGCGTTTCGTTTGTGAGTGTAGGAATCAGGAGACCTTTATTACTGGTGAGGAGGGATTCCATCTCAGTCCTCAAGGGTGACAACGCATCAGCATTATGAATCCTTGACAAGGATGAATGTAGATGTCATGGGCCGCAAGGATCACTTGCCATCAGGTGAACTGTGTGAGTTTGTTCCCCTCAATGTAATAATAATAGTAATAATTTCATTTATGCCGCCATCGGGAATTGTCAGTTTTGTTTGCTCGCTCAGTTTGCTCGCGTACCGTGCATAAAAGTGAGCGCTTAGGCGCTACATCGGCTAAGATATTATCATAGCTATATTATACAGTACCCCAATAGCAACTATGTATACAGATTTATCCTTTTTTTAATCGAGCACGTCACATGATTTGTTTTATATATTTTTTGATAAATATTCTATACACCGCATACAACATATGAAAATGTTCATCTGGAATTGTATCTTCTATTCGTTTAACACGTTTGTGTGCCATTAATACAATACTTTAACAAATAAAAACATGCGGTAAGTAATACACAAAAAATAAATTAACATGTGTTGCTAAATTCTGTATTATTATATTTTTAAGCTCTAGCAACATAATTTCTTTTTTTTTAGCTTCTTTTTATTTTTATGTGTGACTAGTGCGGATCTGTTACCGGCTATCAAAATATCAAATTAGGCAAAACGTCCTCAAGGCGACCACGACCGGTTGGTTATGTATGCTTCTAATAAATAAATCTTTTAAAATTTACAGCATTTCGTGGCATTTGAGTGATTTTAATTTATGGTACGTAATTAGAAGATCTGAGAGAATCTTTTTATTATAATGTTAAGATAATAACATAATAATATACTAGGGGGTTTGGGGGAGGGGGGACAATTAGTGTATGTTGGAATCTGCATAAACTAATTGTCTTTCAGTTTAGATCAACGCTGACAGAGGGGTTCATCGCTTAGCTGGGAGGGCCCTGAGGGTATGAGTGACGTTATCCTACTCAGACTATGTTGGATATTCAGAGCCCTTCGGTCTGATTGTCTGTGATTCCATGGGCATTGATGGTGGGTTATATAAGTGGAACATTATTTGCAACCACCTTTAAGTATTTAAGCTTAGTTGGAATCGTTAGCGGGTATATTAGTAGTGTTAATTGTATTTCTTAGAGTGCCTCTTCAATAAGTGAAGTTTGGCCGTCAGCACAGCATATTTCTCTCTATCTCCTGCGAGGAGAAACACTTCAGCTCAATCCCATGCAATCCCCCGCAGATGTTCCATCTCCACGACTGTGAACTTTTCCTTTCATAGTGAGTTGTTACGGCCCATATCTGTCATGCCTCATAATATATCTCAGATAAATAAAAATTAAGACCACTCGTAATTGCATTTTTAGTATATAAAAAAAGAGGAAGATATAATACTTGCTCTGTCTATCTCGATTACCATAAGGTGTGTGACGTGACATCTTATCTTCTTTTATTGTACCTGCATTATAAACATATCAAAAGCCAATTTGTGCCAATGCCTTAACCTAACCACACTCGTAAATCCTCTAGACAAAAGCTTACATTATGCCAAGTTCCTTTGTAAATGTTGGAAGGCGAAAGGTTAATTCTGTTGGAATGCCAACATGTCGCAAAAATATCTTATTAATAAACTGTACGATGATCAGGTTATAATAGTCAAGTTATTATATTATCATGTCGTCGTGCTAATGTTTATTTTTTATTCTATTTTATTATTTTATTATTAAAAAACAGTCAATATATACCGATATTGTTGCATGGCACGGGTTAATGCATTAGAGCCACGCAGAAGCTAGTTTAACCGTATTAATATAAAAAATAGTTTTTATTTTAAGGTCATTGAATATTATATTTTGCGAAGCTTTTTAAATTATAAAATTATCAAATTCATTTACTTTCATAACTTTCCTAAAAAATAATTGATTTGTACATTTACATTACCTTTTTGTATATTAACTAAGAAAGAATTATGTATATATTTTAGAATCAATATAATGTAACGATTATATAGTACAACAAATAAGTAATGTCTACACAAAATTGTATTATTTCTAACAATAAAACTTGAAAAATTATAAGAATCATATTGTTGGAAGTATTCTCCAGTATTTACATAAAGTAGTCATTATATAGTTTTTATATGCCAAGGTCCCATGGTAACAGAATTTTCTGCTACCGCGAACATCCTTCTATAAAATGGAGCGGACATTTTGAATAATAATTAATTTAATTAGAAATTCATTCCTAATTAATATCTATTTAAGCGCCATCTTCTTTAGCACATTATTAATAACATTATGTCACTAATTTTTTTTTTATAATTTTTTACTTTTATATAACTGGATTTAAAAACATGAACATGGTTTATAAAAATTCGAACATTAGGTTTTTTTTCCTTTTTGAATGCAATATTGTTTGTTTTAGTCTTATACGTTATTTTTAAGTATAATTTTGTTTTTACTCTCCATATGAATTCTTTTTTTAAATGGTACCAATGTTTTGTACTTTTCCTTGTTGGCAACATTGCTCAAATCTTGACATTAGGTGTTTGTCTACTTATGTTAGTTATTCAGTGAGTCCTTTGACCTTAGCCATATTTTAATGGGTTCGTAGTTCTAGTTGGCTTGAGAGGCGAAGAGGCGGTCCATGTAGAACGGTTCGGTACAGTTAGTTGCCGTTAGGGCTTAGGAACAGGTTGTGGCCGGGGGCCAACTTTAAGAATTCTGTTATCTAAAATTTTTAAGACGAGAGTTTTTCAAGATCATCTGATGATAAGTTGTTTGTACAGCCCATAATACCCATGTCCATCCGCGATATTTTCATTAATTGGAATCATAATGTAGATTCTTTGCCACTTCTAAGGACTGACAAAAATGTCTTGTTAACAGTAATATGATTGCTGTTTTTTTTTCACCACACACATACACATTAGCGCTAAACTACTATTTAATGGTAGAAAAAAAGTAAAAAGTATCGTGATTCGTCGAAAACAAATATCATACAATTTTACAATATGTCTACATCTCAACATCTCATCATCAGACGTGTCAGCAAATATATCTAACATACCCGTAACTTTGTCCACAAAAGTCCCGTTTCAAATAAACGGTGGGTTGACATCATTTTATATGCAATTTTAAAAACTGATTAATATTTTATTATTTTTATCTTAAAGAATTTAATCATTTGTACATACTTTTATATTGTCGTTTTATGTAGAACATCGTATTAATGAGTTTATGTCATTTCTTATTTTGATCAACCATGCGTCTTCTGGTGTGGCCATTATAATATATACACTAAACCTACAAGTTTATGCCAACAATTTTTTGTGTGTTAATATATACGAAATATATAAGAATTAAACTTTTTAGAGGTTATTCATTGATTTTTTTTGCAACTTATTGGTGACAATTAGTGTGTATTTATACATATTAATATTATTATTGTGTCTTAAACATTGTTTACGTTATTTTGTGTTAGTGAGAAGCAATTTAGTTATGATCGAGCAGTAGCCTGAAGCAGACGAAGTAAACTTATAACATATTATTTAAAAAATACAAGTAATTCGGTTAATCCTTAAATTTACGTAATATAGCGGTATAATCAAGCATGGAAGGTCAGCTCCGGCACCGGGTTGTGAAGTGTAGGAAAGATGCAAGTGACGTCACAAATCAAACATGGCGGCCGAGAGACGCCATTCTTATAAAGCAAAAATAATCTTCAATGACTTCCATACAGTTATACGAAAGGGCACAACATAATTACTACAAATTATATAAACAGTTATAATTGTATAATTTGCAGTGTTTACGGAAGTTCAGGTGTAGCGTAAATATTGTGTAAAATTTGGTAAAAACAAAATAAGTCTGTGAGTTATATATTATGATATATACGAGTTATATAAATGCTTTAGAAAATAACTATAAATCTTTTTCTTTATTCGGGCTGATGGTCGCTGTTAGCCCAAGGGCTTTTACAATTTCACCGCGTTGAGAGGTGACCGAGCGCTTCTATCTTCGTTTTCACTAGCACGCATTTAATATTTTATTATGATTTTAATTTTTATTTTTGTTTACAAATCAGGTGAGTTCGATGACAAGTCTAACTTTTAACAAAAACTTAGGTGTCGCACCTTTTATCAGTATGTATTATATTAATAAAGTATAGTAAAATAATGGTTTAGGATATAATCAGCGAAACAGATCGATGGTTCATACGTCAGTCGCCCATTGCTGTGAACCGTCTCCTAATACAAGCAATTACGTTTATTTGAAGTGGTTAACCGGAGTGTAAGAAAACTTAGTAGCACTGCTACTATTCTTGTTTTTTAAAAATGATATTATGTAAGTTTAAATTTTACGTTTATAATCATATTAAATAAGATTACTTAGCAACATTTTCGTGTTTAGTTTTGATATAATTTAAGAATTGAAAGGATATTACTTACTAATCTTTATTCCAAAGAACCTTGAACCACTACGGTTTACTAATACGGTGTTAGAGCCATGTTGTATATCTAGTTTCTCGTTAAAACATGAATGAGTCAGTTTGACGGGGTAAGGGTCACGCGACCATGAACTGTTTGTTCGTCAGTCGGTAATGTCGACAAATATTTTTTATGAAAAAAAAAAATCTTTTTCTATTGTTTGTGTTATTTTTGTAAGCTGTTAAATACACAATAATGTTATGTTGTCAGCTTTCATATTATAATTTTTATTTTTCTTTCTCTGTGTAATTTTTTTGTTATCTATTGTTTTTTTTTTATCATTTTATTACTTTGTTTTATCATTTTATTATTTTGTCATTATAGTTTATAAAAAGAGGACCGACTTCTCTTGTGCAGGCTCCACGGAAGATCAGGGTTATGACCCTAAGTCACAACAGTACCTGAGTGGAGATCCTTTTTTATTTGGCCGCACAGCAGGTTTCATTTGTCTTCCATTTATTTATCATGTTTTGTTTTTCTTTTCTGGTTAAGTATTTTCCTTGTTTGTTTTTAATTGTTTTCACTGTACCTGATTTTGCTATTTATGTGTGCCAAAAGGGAATAAATGAATATGATCATTATTATTATTATTAATAGTAAATAAAGTTGTTGTTAATCCTTTATTTTATGTATCGAGGGGAAAATCTTCAAAAGATACCCCAGCCTCTTGGGGGTAAGTGGGATTTGTATCCACTGAAACTCACGGTGGATCCAAATCAAAATCTACAAAACCCTTAGTGGATTGGGCTTAAAGATCGCACTAGCTGCCTCTTCACATTAAGGCCTCGCTTCTATCAACCTGGCTTATATTACATCAACCACTGACCACTCCGTGTTGGCGTCCGCACCGTGTTCGTTATCCTGGATGATAAGAACCCCCGTCCTGATCGCCCACGAACACAAAACCGACTTATCCGACAGGCAGGGGATACCTTTACTCAAGGGCTTGTTCTAAAACTTAATCTACAACAAGAAGTCGAAATAAGTTGACACATATTTTAATATGTATTAGACTACACGTTACCTCTTATGTGGTGTGTTTTGTGGTATTTGACCTTTACCAGCTCGTGGCAAACAATACGACGTGATGGAGGTCACTTGTCATCGGTTGCCGCTCTGACAGTTTGCATACTTTCTCATTCACCTCTCCGGATTAGGAAATTTAATAGTTAGGTCGGTCAATTGTCCATTGTGTTTTAGTGGAATCAAACATATTTTTAACGGGCAGCTGTGTTTATATGGTAGAGGTACGCCGTAAGTATGAACTGTTCGTAGCTTTAGTACAGTTCTGCTCAAGATGATATGCTCCATTACCCGTTATAAGGGCATCCAAAATATATACATATTATACATTATTATGTTATTTAACGGTGGTAGAGCTACGTTACAATTTGTTAATAGCTGCAGCAAAATTTTTTTTCTATTGTAGAAGGACCATCGCTCCTGTGATTTCCTAATCAGCGTGAAATAGCAGCATAACGCTGTTGTGTTTTGTCTGGTGAGTATAGGGATCCGGAGATCCTTATTATTGGTGAGGAGGCATTCCGAGTTCTAATGGATGAAACTGCAGTTTGTTTCCAACTGCAGAATGAATAGGTCAGCTTGACCGGGGTAGGACCATGCACTCACAGAATACCGGCGTGAAATAGCATCATAACACTTCTGTGTTTCGTCTGGTGAGTGAAGGGATCGGGAGACCTATTACTGGTGACGAGGCATTCCATCTCAATCGTCAAGGGTGACAACGCATCTGCATTATGATTCCTTGTCAAGGATGAATGTAGATGTCATGGGTCGCAGGATTCACTTGCCATCAGGTGAACTGTGTGCTCGTCACTACATAGTGCCACAGAAAAAATAAACAAATTTACATAAACACATATTATATACTTTGTCAAACGGTGGTGACTCAACTTTTCCTGAAACAGGATTATAGTCCCGTGCAGCGATGGTTTCCAGCCACTCCCATCTCCAGTAGATGCAGTCGTGAGTATTGAGGACTTCCCGATATGTGTGCGATCGAAGTGTTTATACGCACCAAAGGAAAAAGTAAGTTTGAGCTGACAAGAAGACTTTTTAATGTTTTGTTAACAATAGTCGATAATATAAAGGATTATATTTTTCTTTGTATGCATCCTTACATTTAGGAATATACACAAAATCAAACCAGATAAATATATTATATAGATCTTACTTTTTTTTAAATAAATATAGAAAGCAATTAGTGTATATAAAAAATTAAGTAACCGTCTATATGGGCTAAGCCACCCACTGCGGACTGGTGGGCTTTACATACATATCTTGAATTGTTTGCTATTATTTTGCTAGTTAACTTAGCCATGGAGATTTACTGGCGATGTTTTCCATGACCGCCGAGCACGTCGTAAGTAACGCTTAAAATTTATTAACGATGTCATTGGTGCCAGCAACGGGCTTAGAAATTGATTACCGTCGTGTGCCGTGAAATTAAAAGCGAGCACAAAATAGGTCAACAATTTAAAATCTTATATTTGTACTGTTCAATTTTGAGGCGCAAGACAGTAGTGGCCTCTACGTTTCACATCTTCGAGACGTACATGCTGATCGTTTCATTTATCAAATGATTTTACCTCTCGGAAATCTGGCAGAGATTATTTTACTGTGATATAGTCAAACTGCATCATATTCTTTGGCTCGAACGGGTACGTTCTCATCAGAATCACGTCAGGGTGAAATAGCTGAGGTTAAGATGGAATGCCGCGTCGGAATGAGATGACTCATATTTAATTATTTTAAAAGTAATTAAAAGGTAACAATTTTCGCAAGACATAGAAACCATTTTATAAAAGAATTAAGTACGATTATAAAGTTATATAATATTTATTTTATATATTAAACAAAGACTACAAACATTTTTGGGTTAGCTCGACCGGGATCGGACGACACACCCTCACAGAATAACATCGTGAAATAGCAGCATAATTGTGACGGGGTGGTGTAGGCATTCGGAGACCTTTATTACTGGTGACGGGGCATTCCATCGCAGTCCTCAAGGGTGACAACGCATCTGCATTATGTCTCCTTGTCAAGCATGAATGTAGATGTCACGGGTCGCAGAAATCACCTGCCATCAGGTGAACTGTGTGCTCGTTTGTTACTTAATGAAATAAATAAAAAAAAATGCATCTTGAATCTTTGTTGAAGATGGTATAGTCTTCGTAAACATTTATAAATAGGTACACTGTTTTTTGTAACCCCTCATATTATAAAAAATAGAAATATATTACTTCTGTCTTACATTGTTACTTTTCATAACAAATAGAAAAAGTGTCGCCTTTAGTGTATAATGAAAATGTTTATGGACGGTATCATTTTGATTTGAATAATAAAATACCAACATGACGACGATAAAATTAATTTAATGAAAAAAATTATGCAGGTATTTAAATTGGCAACATCGTAAACGGGAAACGGTGTAGCTCTTCCTCGTTGTGTGAACTTTAGCATCTATTTTGGAATAAAAAATTGATTATAACATTTTTAATGTTTTGTAAACAATAGTCGATAATATAGAGCAGAGGTTCCCAATATTTTTTCTCATAGACCACTTTCAAAATTTAAATGGTTCCGCTGGAACAAATGAAGCAGAGAAAAATGTGAAGATAAGATCTTACTATGCAAATTTGCGTTGCGGCTGAGTTCCAACCACGAATTCATAGCTACCGAAAAAAAAAGTGAGAATTGATTGGTCAATTAATTGAATGATTGATGCAAGTTTTACAAATAACAGTCGCTGAGCTTCATAAAATATTATCTGCATACATTCATAGGTGAAGTCAAGCCAACACTTTAGTTCATATATAGGCAACAACCACCCCGCGGGCTGGATCCGGCCCGCTGTAAGATATGATTCGACCCGCGAGACATTTTGAAAAAACCCAATTAAAAATATATTACATTAGGTACTTATACTCACGGGGATGAAAGTGAGGCGGCAAACATCAAACCCTTTGATGTTTGCCGCCTCACGGGCGACACATCAAAAGATTTATTGCTTCTCAACTATTCTAAACTAGTTTATTCCAGATTATTCCTTCATTTTGCCTATATAAGCGGGTGGATGGCCCGAGCGTTAGTTCAGTTCTAACCTAGCGAACTGCTCGAACCGTCAACTTGCTTTGTGACTTTGTGTGAATCTTGAGTGGTTACTAACTATAGTTTCTTATTAAGTTTATTGAACGAAAAGTAAACAAAAATAATGTCTGGTGGAAAGAAAATTAGATACAGAGGGTCGCCAGTTTCAACAAAAATGGACTGAAGAATTCTTTTTTATCTTGCACAATGATAAGCCTATTTGTTTGCTATTGTAACGGAAGTCGACCGAAGCGGAAGTCAACATACCGCCTATGCGCCCGCCGGAAATGCCCGCCATATTGACTCCCCTCACTCGCCGTGCCAACCGCCAGCCAATAGTGGGGAAGAGCCAATATAAGCCAGTGTATAATGCCTTTTTGAGTGATTAAATCGTAAAAGCCGAAATTTTATTTTTACTTGTCGTATTTTACACTATGTAATGAATCCATTTCAGTAATAAAAGAATTCAATATAAAGAGGCATTACTCAACTAAGCTGCTACGCTGCACTCACTGACAGAACACTTAAGAACAGACAAAATCCAGAAGCTTACCGTAAATTTGGAAAAACAGCAACAAATGTTTCATAAACAAAGAACACAACTTGATAATGTTGTGAAAGCTAGTTTTATACTTCAGCTCAAAACTGGCAAAGGCATGAAAACCATTTGCCGAAGGAGAATTTATCAAGGAGTGTATGTTAGAAGTTTGCGGTATTTTGTGTCCTGAAAAGAAAGATGAATTTGAAAAAATTAGTTTGTCAAGACTAACTGTTGTATAGAAATGATGGCTAATGATATAAAAACAACATTGACTGACCGTATGACTGGTATTGAATCATTTTCCATAGCATTAGACGAGAGCACCGATTTGTATGACACAGCGCAACTGGCTATATTTATTCGAGGTGTTGATAAGGAGTTCACTGTTACTGAGGAATTGCTTGCTTTACATCCGCTAAAAGGAACCACTACAGGAGAGGATATTTTTATTGAAGTTCAAAAGGTTTTCACAAGTTTTGGCTTGCCATGGTCAAAATTAATTGGAGTATGCACTGATGGTGCACCTTCTATGGTCGGCTTACGTAAAGGTTTCATCGGAATTTTGAATGAAAAAGCAAAAGAATTAAATGTGCAAAAAGATGAATTGATAGTCCTTCATTGCATTATCAACCAACAAAACTTGTGTTCTAAGTCCATTCGACTCCAGAATGTTATGAATGTGGTAGTAAAAACCATCAACTTAATTCGATCCCGAGGGCTAAATCATCGTCGGTTCAAGGCGTTTTTGGATGAAATATCAGCTGAATATAACGACGTAACATATTATTGTGAAGTCAGATGGCTGAGCAAAAGAAAAATATTGAAACGGTTTTACGAGCTTAGAAATGAGATTGCAGACTATGAAAATAAAAGATAAACCACTATCTGAATTAAGTGACCCAAAATGGATATGTGACTTAGCATTCTGGTCGATCTTACTGGCTATTTGAATGATTTATATTTGAAACGTCAAAAACAAGGACAGTTAGTAAATGATTTGTACAGCCATTTGAAAGCGTTTCAGATCAAACTACGCTTGTGGGAGTCACAGATGCTGTCTGGTAACAGTTACCGTTTCAACACGCTCTCTGCGTATGAAAATATTACTTATGCTCAATATGCTGAAGAACTCAAGTTACTAACAATTTTCGAACAGATTTAGCGACTTCAAAAACATGTAAGACTGTTTCAGTTTATTTGCTACTCCTACAAAATGTAATGTACAAAATGCTCCAATACACTTACAAATGGAGTTGAAAGAGATTCAAGAAAACTCACTCCTAAAATCCAAATTTGAAACGTAGAGTTGTGCGATTTCTACAAAAAATACCTAGAAAAAGACAAATTTCCGCAGCTTAGAAAATTTGCAAGAAGATTGATTTGTGCGTTTGGCAGTAGTTTTAAATGCGAACATTTCTTTTCATTGATGAAAGTTAATAAATCAACACATCGTACAAGACTGACTGACGATAATTTGGAAAATTCTTTACGTCTTTGTATCCATTTATTAATCCAAATATCGATGGATTAGTTTCCCAAATTCAAGCTCAAGTGTCTCACTGATTTCGTTGTATTTAACTTTCCTAGTTTGTAACAATTGAAAATTTAACGATTTAATTATAATGTACCATTTTTTAATTTTTGTTATTTTAATAAATTGTACTATAATAACATTGTCGTATTATTTCATGTCTAATATCTATCGCAAAAAATATTATGACTACTTTAAAATGCATTAAGTACTTTTAAACGCGGCCCGCGAACGTATTTGCACGCTAAAGTTTGGCCCTCAACATGTCAAAGGTTGCCCATCAGGTATGGCTTTAGTTCTTCACTATCGAAAGTAAATAATTTTCGTGGACCCCCGCTTAGGAATTGTGGACCCCCATTTTTTTGTAGACTCCGTTGAGTCTCCCGTGGACCCCTGGAGGTCCCACTTTGGGAACTAAGGATATAAAGGATAAATTAAAAAAAAAGTTTAGTTATAAAAAAAAAACATAGCTCCAAGGATCTTTATTTTTAATTACCAATGGGCCAAGTAGTTCGGAGTACCGATAATGAATCGATGGAGAATAAAGGGTTAAAAAAACCACAGGTTAAAAAAAAGGCTTCACGTATTGGTATGTATGAATTTAACAAAAAATATTGTTTTATACTGAATACATATTGTATGATAAAACCGAATGAAGAGAAAATAAATTATTAAGATTATTATACCATTTATTTTTCACTTTCATTTCTTCAAGAACCTTCGCCAAACTAGTTTTTACAAAGCATTACCATATCAACAATAACATTGAAGACAGAGCGCAGATGTACCTGGCTGGATATGGCATTATAATATGTCGTTCGATATAAAGTTTCTATAATAACACTGGTTGAAAATCTTACACAAATGAAGTGATTGAAAGCTAAAAATCACGTTTAGAAACTTCGAAATTCATACAGTCAATCGTTGCGGGTGGCCCAGGATAGTCTGTAGGTAGGCTTATGTTCAACTGGACTAGTGATGGGCTTAAATGATAATGAAGATATTAGAAGACAAACAAAGCTGGCCGTAAAAGAGAAAAATAAAACAAAAAAGTTGTACCAAATATTGAAATAATAAAAATACCCATTAGGCACTAAATTAGTTATTATTGTAATATTACAGTCTACAATGTAAAGTATCGTTCGCGTATCTAATTTTATTTTCTGCGGATACGGATACCTCAAGTTTTACATCTATAGCTGTAGAGGTAGGCGACGCCCACATACCGAAATACTGTTGTTTATGAAATTCGCATACTAAGACAAATGACTTGTGAAGTAAACCCGAATATATATATATATATATATATATAAAACACCAATATAATAAAGTCGGGACTTCAATTATATAAAACGGTGATGCATGGACCTTTCATATTTGTCGAAGATGATTTGTAACTTGGTGTATTTCACTATGACATGTTATCTGTCGATGTGGGCGGAGTGTTCATTAACATTTAGGTGTTCTAGGAAAGATCTTGCTTATGTTTTAGTGCATCGGTGATTATACGTGAGTTTTATTGCCGTTGGCGTTTTGTTAGCTTGGTGTTATGAAAAAATATTATACAACAACATGTAAAGTTTTATTCGAATAGGTTTAAACAAAACACTTTTCAATAGACAAGGTCTCTACCGCTTCGGAAGTTAGCAGTTTAGCGAGAAGAAACGGCGGAAAAATCGACTTTTTTAAATAATAAGTGTTTACAAAAGGATTTTTAACCTAGATTTTAAAACTATATAATATGTTATATATATAATTTTTATCTATTTTTACACAGCGGTGTTTGTGGGGACGTATGCCTCTCCCCCATATTTTTTTAAAATGTAGGATACCTAATCTCTTGTGTCGGGTATTTTAATGTGAAAACACTTAATACACGTTTAATATATTTGAGCTCTATAAAAAGGTAAACACATTATAACTTTACTTATAAATATTTTTAACTATATAAAATTAGGAATTGGGAAGTGTACTAAACATTATCTGCCCGAGATTTCTAGCGATCTTAGTAAATGTTTATGCTTCCAAAAAATCTAAAATAATTAAATCTAAACTGATCACTGTTAAACACAATGCAAAAAATGTTTCCTAACTATACCTAAACCTTGTGACTACTTAAAAAATGCGAATGCTTACCGACTTAGGGTACGGTCTGCGAAACTGATGGTCGTAGGTTCTAATCTGCCATTCGACCATTGTCGGGAACACAATCTCTAAACACGAGCAAGCCTTTTAAGCTTGTGCCAGGAGATGGTTCACGAGCGAGGGTTGGACTGGTTCACTGGAATGTTTATAGTACTGCTAGAATTATTAAAAAAAATTGTTATAAAAAGTTTATTTTTCTATAATTTTTTTTTATAAAAAAATATAGTAGTACACACAGTTTATATATTAAATTTTATTTATTTTTGTGTTGAAAGGAAGGCGCGTGAGTGTATCTTGAATAAACTGTCAGCAGATTGATAACACCATCATGTTATAAAGTATGTATTATATATATAATTATATATTTATATTATATGTGCACCTACCCTAGCTTCTCAATACCACCCTCAGGTCGACTGGTAGAAAATACTACGTTAAAAATAAATAAATAAATAAATTTAATGATTCAATATACCGACTTATATATTTTATAATATATGTATAAAATTAAATTCATCTGAGCGTATGACCGCCACTAATTGTGCCTAACATATAATTTACACAATCGCACGTCAATGGGGAATGTCATCGCGAACCTCGGTCTTTTTGACGTAATATTACCAATAACCTGATGATTAATGATCTTTCTCGCAATAGTCAACAGTTGAGGACAAGCTAACGCAGTCTCAATTATAAGGATCGATAAGTCTTTTTTAAAAATTTAATTAAGTATATGTTATGGTAATAATACAGTTAAGGCCATGTATTTTTTTAATTGATGCAAACAATGATCTTAACATTATTAAAATTCCTCTTAATGCGCGTTTTATAATTGTAGAGTCAGGCTGCAACTTGTTACTTATTGCAGCGTTAATGGTTCAGCTAGACCGGGGAAGGCACTCACCCTAACAGAGTGTCCAGCGTGAAATAGCAGTCGGACACCCTTCTTACTGGCGACGAGGCATTCCATCTCAGTCTTCAGGGTTTATAACGCATCTGCATTATGGTTCCCTATAGAGTATGAATGTGGGTGTCAGGTCGTAGGAATCATATACCATCAGCTGTTAGTCCCTCTAAAAAGAACAAAAGCTATAACCGCTCCAACTAATCCTAATTTGAAGTTAGAGGAAGTAAACAGTTTTTTTTCCTATTAATTTAACGATGTTATCCTTCATAATCCAGGACGTGGTAAATCAGCATTTCCAAATTGCAATTTACTCTCGAACTCGGCTCGCACGCGTACCTTGAATTTAAAAGCGAGCGCTCAGACTTTGAGCTATCACGGGTCGTTATATGCAAGACAAGTATGAAACTCATTCTGACTCATAAAGTTAGTAGAGGTTTTATACGGGAGGCGACAAAAAGTGAAGGGTGTGATGCCGCACGCTAATAGATCTTCGTATGCTCTCAAAAGCCAAGGACATGCGTCATCTATTAGCTTAAACTCCATAAAAATACGCATATTTCGCTAGGGATACCATCCATGAGGCATGCTCCGGACAATCGGAAAACAATTTCTATTGAATTGAGTGTTACAAATGAGCTCACTGGACGATAAGAGATTCCAGAACCCCAATAAGGACTCAGGGCTCCAGGAAATATGGCTGTGTTTAAACCCTTGATGACTAAGATGAAATGTCTCGTTATCAGTAATAAAGGTCTCCTGATCTACTACGTTCTGGTATTCTCTCAAGGTGTGATTGACAAATTGCTAATTGCGCCGAGTAATATGGTATACATATAGATTCAGTCGAAAAATTCCATGGCAAGCAAACAACTAAATTTACATCCACGATATCTTATTCTCAATTTCTGTTTCTCTTCTCGTAATGATTTAAGAATGAGTCGTAGACAGTTAACAAAAATATTCGACATATTATTAATAAGAAATATTGATTAATTATTGACAATCACCGATTACAAACATTTCATTAAATTAATACTCGGTGCTCCGGAAGTCGATAGGCCGGAGGTTATGTTGCTTGCTGTTTGGTAACTAATGTAAATCGAAAAACAAAAGGAAACTTACTACTTCTGTAGACTAATTAACACAGTTGGAACATTTAAATAATAAAAAACTTTAATATATTATGATTAAATAATAAATTTAATTATTTGCTGAACTGGCAGGACCCGAAGTTTGTAACAAAAAGAGAATTTGACAACCGGTGGTGTACTGGTCTGGTAATACTCAGCTCTCACGCGGGTTTGAATATTCTTTTCAGGCTCTTCTTCCTGGAACCTGGTGGGAAATTTAATTAACTATTGATATATTTTGATTTGAAATGATAATTGACGTCCTACAAATAAATTAAAAATAAAGATCCAGTCTACCTTAACCTTAATTCCTTATCCACAATTTATATAATAAGACTAAGCCTATCAACCTGGAGAACATAGCATTAAACCTTGCCTCTGGCCTGCATATCCTTCGTACTTTATTTTATTACCAGTTAAATGTGCTTTTAACTAGATTAAGTTCTTATATTTGAAAAATAAAGCCACGAAAATAAAAAAATATATTTTTCTGTAATGACTTAGATATGGTCTTAAGGTATATCCAATTGTAAGCGTTACTAATATTTTATTATTTATTACTTTTACCTTTAACAAAAAAAAGGATAACAAAGGGCGGACTTAATGCCAATTGGCATTCGTTACCGATCTCGAAAGTGCAATTAAACAATGTCTAACAAAATGAAAAAATATATATATATAATCCGAAAATATATAAAGAAGAACAAAGTAAATATATAAAGAAGAACAAAATTATGAATATTTGTTGTATTTTATCCACAAATGTTTTTATTGTCGAGGCTAATTTTACTTTAATCATCTTGAACAGACGTGTCGTGACAACGTTAATGGAAGACCAGCACTGTTTGTTTGTAGCCAACATCTGAGTTGGTTGGTATTTTAATATATTTTTTTAATTAATCGTATGCAGTTCGGTTTTTGGAATAAACATCTTTTTATCCTTTTTCTTATATAAATATGCATTTTTTTTTGTGAATTGTGTGATGCTGTTAAGTCTTTGGACCTCTACTTAGCGAAACAGACTTCCGAGCTGGAGTCCGCTGACTAGGGATATAAATGTACTGCAGAAGTTAATGACTATCAGTTGAACGGTATACTTGTTTGACACCTTTACTTGCGTAAATAAATCTTATGCCGCCCATAACGACATGTGTAAACTTTACCTATTTTGTAAATACGCTCGAAACGGATTGTCCTTGATATGCTCAGAAAGCTATGGTCACCGCGTATACGCGTAGATAGGTAAGTAAGGCAAAGGTCAACAAATTAGACGACACTGGATATTCTTACACATAAACAAAAGTAGAAACTACTACAATAAATTGTCGTCGAACAAATGTTAAATAATTGTTGTATAAAATTATTTGTAGGAATTCGATTCACGGTGCGTGGCCCTATGCTCCCGCCATCTCTCTCTCAATCTAAAGAGTAGGCCTATGCCCAACAGTGGGATTTATATATAAGATCCCGGTATAAAAAAAAATATTGCTGTGAGAAAGCCGATATTATATTACTGCAAAATGTTAATAATTTAATCATATGAGTATCATTCCATATTAATAATCATAAACATATATAGCCATGAACTCATTTATTGTCAACCTGATCGAAAAAAAAATTAAAAGGTTTGTCACCCCGAGTGACATTGATTTAAATCTCGCATGGTTTCCTGCGACTGGTGCGACCGGCGGGGCTGGATAGTGAAAGAGTCCAAATGTCTTTTAGAATATATTATTATAAGTTATGAAGACGATTGAACACTTAGATTTAGACTGTAGCTTTAGATAACTGTTTACGTACTGCATATATTTTGATGAAGATTTGAAGATTGAGAGATTATGGAGCTGTATGTAGCTGGAGATTTATAGACTTCTACAGATGGCGAGACTGTTTACTTGTTTCTCACCACTTATGAAATAAAAAAAGATGAGTAAATTAATCCAAAATCTAATCACTACTGGCGGGAGATATCTTAGTCACCAATTCTGATCAACTTAATTCATCTCCATTATAATACCTTATCGGGGATGAATTTTCGTATCATAGGCTGGAAGAAACACTCAACATCATATAATCTGTGTGCTCGTTTTTCTAATCCTAATATTAAAAAAAAACCGTTACTGTTAAGACAAGACGACGAAGAAAATTAAGTCACCTAATTGTCTAAAGAATTGTGGAGCTATTGAGGACTTAGTCAACTAGAATAAGCTTAATTAAGTCCCTAAATATGTTACTCGGTTTATTATTAGGTCACTAATTATGTTGGCTTGGTTAGAGACCCGTCATCACAACCAATCTTAACCGATTTAGTTTAATATTAAGGTATGATAGAACGGTCATGCGCATTACATGTAAAAGTCCTTTATAAATAAGAAATAAAAAAAGAGGTTATGTAAATGCAGTTGCCCCATGTTTGAAAGTCGTCGACCGCTTTATTACGGATAGGCAAATTTAAAGCGATATTGACTCCGGTGCGAGAGTTGTTGTTACTACCGGTTTTTTTTATCTCCATAAATAGGCGTAATACAATCCAATATATTTTCGGGATATTTCTAAGTAATCTATTAAATATTTAATTATTAAATCGCGATATTTTATTTAAAAAAAATCGGGCTGATGGCCATTGTTAGAGAGGGCTTTTACAGTTTCACCGAGTTGAATTTTGACCGAGCGCTTATGACGCTCAGCCGAGACCTTCATTAGTAGATGACCAGCATAAGGGCTTCTGAGGGAGCCTCGGCTTAAACCGTCACCCTGTTGCGCGAGAGCGACTGACTTGAGGGTGTCCGAGAGTGGGATATGTTAAAGTGCCATAAAGCATTTTGCAATCTCTCGTTATCCCCTTCCCTATTCCGATGTAATGTACGACCAATAAGACCGGAGGATGCAGTATCAGGGACACGGGGCATATATGCAATATATGCTAGCGTTCTTTAAAAAAAAATCTCACAGTTAGTATCTTACGGTAATATCGAGAAGCTATCGCCGTAGTATCAATAAGAAAAGAAAGGTTCTTGAGTGGGAACCTCGGTCCTCCCTTAGATAGCGATCCGAGTCGAAGTTTCGTAGCTCCATATCAGGGGCCCTCGGATCATACTATCGCCCCCACTGTTGTCGTCGACGTTCTTTGTCCACAGCGGTCGGAGTGCAGCGGAGGTGCATTAGCAGTCTCCGCGCCAGCTTCGCAACATCGTCGTTGTCTCCCTACTCAGCGGGCCTCCATCTCGCGAGTCTAATTAGATAAAGCTGTAGAGGTCAGTGGACTAACAGAAATACTCACACATAAAAAAAGGGAACCTCGGTCTGGCAGTCGCAGTAGATTGAACAACGAACATTGCAAGTCTGCGGGAAGTCGATGGATGCAGGTGGCTCGGGGTCGTGCTCTACGGCAGTCTAGGGAAGCCTAGTTGACGGGTGATGGGCTGAAATAATGATGATCACCGTAGCAAATCAACCAGGAGGACATCACCATTTCTCATTAATTTATGCCTGACTAAATCTACATCCGGCGAATACTGCATGGCCTAATTTAAAATCAAGTGAGACTGTGTATCGCTATGAAGTTCCAACTTATTAATATCAGATGTATTCCAGTTTGCGTTGAGTGTGCGGAACCGACTCCTCCGGACCGAGACGAGACGGATCTGTCGGCTTTTTATAGAAACCAAGCCGCTATGTTAAAATAGGATCGGTGTACATGTGTGCATACGGTGTAAATGCATATAACGTTTAGTATTATGCATTTATATTATAAGGACAGAGAAAACATGAGATAAATCTTAAAACGAAACTCTGAAAAAGAGTGCATAATTTAATAATAATTGATTTTGTATTTTTTATAATAGTTTTTTTGTTTACGATATATTTATTTAAGCATCATATACAGTGATGTGTGAGGCGTACTTAAAGTCCATCTTTTTTTTTAAAAAAATGGTATTAGAATATAATATAATATTCCAGTTAATTTCTCCAAGTAAGCTTAAAAGCGTGTGATAGGAGATGGTTCATGGCAATTGTCGAAAGGCGGACACGAACCTTAAATTTCGCAGTGCGTACCCTAAACCATTGGTCAAACTATTAGTCAACCTTAGGGTGATGCAGAGATGAAAGGAAGTAGTTGGTATGATTAAAAGAATTTATGAAGTGATTAAAGTACTATTATATTAATTATAAAATAAACAATAAATAATTGTAAAATACACGGCCTCGGATGAACAATCGAAAGAATATCGGGCGACGTACATTATACCGACGCCATATTTAATTTCATATTTAAACAAAATGCAATCCAGATCTTACAGGACAAAGAACAAAAGTTAGAAATCGAACACACAAGCATGTTAGTTTAAACTAATATAGTATCTCGCGTAGCTCTATTGATAGTATAGTACTAAACCGGGACGGAAAAGGTAAAGCATTGAGCTTAATTATGAAAAACAATTCCTAAAGGGAAACAGATTTTATCAAGTACGACATTACATACAGTACATTTTTGGAGATAATATTTAAAATTTATCTCAAGAATTAAATAATGTAGAGAAAAATTTTAACAGTGGTAGAGCTGCAGTTTGGTTCATGCTGCAGAATTAATGGGTCAGCTCGACCGGTGCCCTCACAGATTGTCAGCGTGAAATAGCATTATATATACATAGTTGGCTAATGATCGGGACCTTTATAACTATCACTATCTATTTGGCTAAATAAAAGTAGCCTAATTTAAAGATTTCTTACAAGTGTTTATAATCTATTTCGAGGATCTTATTTTTTAAATATAAAATCATTAACGTACCTATTATATTCTTAAATTGCTCCAAACTAACTATGGAATACAGTTTGCTCCATGCACGATTAAACCATAACGTAATCCTTTTCATTATATGGAGAATAATAAACGAACATACGGTTCACCTGATGGCAAATGATTCCTGCGGCCCAGGATATCTTCATTCATCCTAGACAAAGATTCATAATGCAGATGCACTGTCACCCTTGAGGACTGAGATGGAATGCCTCGTCGGCAGTAATAAAAGTCTTCGAATCCTTAAACTCACCGGATGAAACACAGCAGCATTGCAGGATGCTGCTATTTTACGCTGGTATTCTGTGAGGGCGTGGTCCTACCCCGGTCGAGCTGACCCATTCATTCTGCAGCTAGAACCAAACTGCAGTGTACCTCTACCACTGTTAAATATTGATCTTTATATGTTCCTATGTATATATTATTGTTTATTTGTATATTTTATATTAGCAGCTATTCTTATTTTTTTTCGTTTTATTAATTACTACCCGCAAAAGTTTACTTGAGACTTCGCTCGGATGATGTAAGAGCGAGGTACAGACTCACAAAAAATATCGTCTATTTGTCGATTTTTTTTATGGTTAATTGTATTGGTCTTATAATAGTGTTGTGTATAATTAATTATAGTATTTTTCCAATATTCTCTGCGTAATATATATACGTGATTGATCTCCTTTTCCAGTCCTCAGAGGTAATCGATGAAATTGTGTCTCTCGTTAACTTTTCAATTTCCCGCTCTGATTGATTAATTTATATATATTGATTGAAAAATTAATACAATCAGGTAAAAAAAAAACGAAACCAAACGCACGTACGTTAATTGTGTGATTGCTAACGGTACTGACGCGTCGATTGCGAGAGCGGTAAGAAGGCGGGGGTCGGGAGGGGAGCGCGCATTCCACTCGGGTCTCAAGTTAACTCTTGCGGGTTATACTTTATTGCTACACCTATCACAATATCTCACGACACCTCCGGTTGACCGGTTGAGAATGCCTTTGGTATTAAGTGCGCCCTTTGTGAACCTTTAAATTTGTTAAATGTATGATGCTCAATGCGGTTGCTGCGTAAACATCTTGCGGCGGTGGAAGCGCGGTATAATCCCGTTGCGCTAAATAAGTAACCCGTATAGCTCAGACGTCGATAGCATAAAAAAACATTATATTTTTGGAATTCTCATTATGATTTCATTTCATGTGATTTTATCCATTTTTTTTCACATCGACAAAATTGTTGTGTCTATTCTAGATAGAAGTCGCGTAATAATATCAATGAAATGATTTAATTATATGTATATTCTATAATTCTATATATTTTTTGCTTCCTTTATATAATATAGGTAGATTAGTAGAGAATGCTACAAAAGGCGATAAGTCAGTCTGTTTTGTTTGTGCAGATAAAGTAAAAATAATTAAAACGTTTAGACGATAAACATAGTCGATGGTCTAATCGCCACCAGTTTCATGTATTAAGTGACCCATTAGAACAGCCTATCACGTCGTTTTAATTGTCCTCCAGTACGTAACCTCGCATGGCTTCCGAGGTCACGTTCTACTTGTTTTGACTGCTAAGCGCTTACAGGATAATTGAGTGTCCGTTGGTCAATATTGCTGGACAAACATCCGCTAGCATTTGAGCCTGACTTCGCTTGGACGTTTCAGTTTTTATAAAAACAACGCCGTGTGAGAATACCAGCGTAATAAAACAGCATAATGCAGCTGGCTGTGTTTAGTATGTTAAGTGTTGTGATCTGTGGACCCAGTTACAAGTGACGAGGCGATCCTAAGGAGTGACAAGGCATCTTGAGTCTTAGTTGAGGGTGGATGTCATTGGGAGCTCTCACATCAGGCATATAGTGTCATAGACAGTCTGGGGTTGTCCGGAGTGTCCAGCGTGTAGTGTTCTAAAGAAGGGTTTACTGATCCTAGATGGCCCCTACCATGGAACTGCCCAGGTCCTTAACCTATCACTTTGGGCTATATTAAGGCACAGCCCGTAGACTTAATAACTGGAGACAAGGCAATTCGTTTCAGTTCTAATGGAGGATACTGAAAGTGTCTTTAACGGGGATCAATGTTAAACATTCATGGGACGCGGAAATCACTAATTGTCATGACTTCGTGTTTGAATGTTAATTAAAAAAAATGATATAGAATTGTCAACAAGAAAAGATTAGACAGTTTTGTTCACTATATGTAAAAATAAAATAAAACAGTATAACAATAAGTAGCTTATATATTTTACAAATATAGCTTCAGTTGAAATCAAATCCATCCAACATATTAACTAGATAACTAGAAACTTAATTAATAATATAACGGTCTTGTTAAAAATATAATAATAGTAATAATAATAATGTTTATTGTGTTCTCCCACAAATTAAGATTAGATGATATGGTACAGTACAGATTACACAGTGATGAAACAAACGGTATTTGTGAGATCTTGGTGTATATACAAGGATGCCTCGTCGACTTCTCGATTTCTACTAAAGCTAATCTACCGCTTGTTGCATTAACTGAATATATCATAGTGCCTTATGCGTTTGCACAAACACAAAGGCACTCTTGCTACGAACAGAGGTAGAGCTACGTTGTCTTAACTGCAGAATGAATGGGTCAACTCGACCGGGGTAGGTCCACTCCCTCACAGTATACCAACGTGAAATAGCAGCATAATGCTGCTGTGTTTCGTCTGTTGAGTGCACGGGTCCGGAGACCTTTATTCCTGGTGACGAGGCATTCTATATCAGTCCTCAAGGGTGACAACGCATCTGCATTATGATTCCTTGCCAAGGATGAATGTAGATGTCATGGGTCGCAGGAATCACTTACCATCAGCTGAACTGAGTGCTCGTATGTTACACTCGATGTAAAGAAAAAAAATTAAACGGAAGATTATCATAAGTAGGATCTAGAATAAGTACGGCTAGATTCTGTTGATGTTGATGCTGTTAGCCTATGCGGCACTTACAGCTTCATCGGACACAGGGCTCACGGAACTGAGGGGTCTGTGAGCTTCAGAGTAAGTACATTCATCGACTTCTCGCAACTTGCATCGTCGGTGCTCCATCTAGTGGGTGGTCGCACCGTACACTGCGACTGTCAGTCGGAAGTTATCAGTTATCACTTATCAGCAAACTGTGTTCTCTGAAAAGTTCTACAGTTAGTAGGTATTATATTATAGTGTAAGAGTTACACTGCAGTTTGTTTCTAGTGCTGAATGAATGGGTCAGTTCGACTGGGTTAGGACCTTCACAGAATACCATCGTAAATTAGTAGCATAATGCTGCTGAGTTTCATCTGGTTTGTGCACGGGTCCGGAGACTTTTATAACTGATGACGAGGCATTGCATCTCAGTCCTTAAGGGTAACAACGCATCTGTATTATGACTCCTTGTCAAGGATGAATATAAATGTCACGGGTCGCAGAAATGACTGTGCCATCAGGTGAACTGTGTGCTCAGTTGTTTTTATTAATGTTATAAAAAAAAATGAAGGGGTGCTGTGTTATATACATTATTTATTATATATATTATTATTACTCGTAGCATGATATATATACCTAGTTCTTTTTTGGTTGGCGCCTTATAACCTTGTGAGGGAAGATTTATTATGCTTGATTTTGTCCTCGGCGCCCTGTTTATTTAACGACACTTGACTGTCCAGCATGTAGGGTAACCATTTTATTACGTGATTTTATTTAGGATAAATCGAAAAATAAACTACCGTTAAAGATATATATTCATATATATTTATTTGTGTATTCAAGTTTATAATCAGATGTTTATATTATTATTAAATTATTTAATCATGAAAGTCAGTATATATTCATAACTGTATATCATTTAGTTCTCCTTTATATATTTTTTGGTTTATTATATATAATATTAAATTTTATATTAGTTATTTTTGCTGCACCTATCGCATTATCTCACAACACGCTGGATCGACTCATAGAGAATTCCAATAGGCATTAAGTTCATCCTTTGAAACCTTTTTTGGTTAAAGATATATGCTATAAAGCTTAAATAAACAAAATAAAGTTCTAGATAAAGTTGAATGATAGTAATTTCTCGGCTTGGGGCTGGCTTGCCTTCAAAATCACTGGTGGTTATAAAACTACGGAGTGAAGAGTGTTTTTTTTTTAATTTGATATGTGTCATTTCGCTTGGGAGCTTTATTAGTGCCTAAAACTAAGTAGGTATTATTCAACATGTGTTCTCAATTTATACGACAAAGAGGATAGTGCACCTTCACTAAGAATACCTGTCCTGTATATGATAACGTTTTTTTATAGTAATAACGGTGACAAACGAGCACACAGTTGCCAGAGTCCCAAATCAATCCTCGAGTAGGAATCGTTATGCATATACATACGATGTCATCACTGAGAAGATTGAATCTCTCGTCACCAGTATTAAGAGTATCCGGACACTAACACTTATCAGACCAAACTCAGCGTCAATGGCTTTAAATAACGCTGGTATGCTGTGAGGACGTCATCCTTCTCCAATCGAGCCGACCCATTCATGTCGCAATTAGAAACAAACTATAACATGACTCTACCATTGTTAGTGTAGATTACATATTTGAATAACAAAAATCACAATTGTAAATTATACCGTGTATATATATCTAGAAAACAACAGAGTGACGATAAAATACTAAATTATAACTAAGAAAACGTAACTGGGAAAGTCATAGCATTTTCCCGACATCTTTCTTTTATATAAATAACATGCATCAATGCATGTCAGTCCATATTACGCTGACCGTGTGGTCACCCTGACTGCACTCAACCGCCACGTCGGCTCTCATTACGATGCACCAGGCGACGCGTATTCGATCCGACATGCGTCTGTGGTTATCCATGATGAGCTGCTCGAAGGTCGTACCGTGTTTTTTCTTGTGGACTGGATATGATCTTCGTGAACTCATTTATAACGACAGATAACTGGACTTTGATTTGAGATATATTTTATAAGTAATCAATACATATAGTTCGCTTGATGGTAACGGTGGTGATACCGGCGTAACTGTAAAAGCCCTCGGGCGAACGGCGGCCATCAGCCCGAAAAAAAAAAGGTGATGGTGATAATTTTCAGATTGTTGAAGGATACTTTTGAGAATCAAGATCGAACAGTGTTGATTAGGATGGAAACGTTTAATAGGGGTGACAGTTTTATTCGTAGATGCTTCGAAAAGAGATACCATGTCAAGGAAATAATGAAAAAGGATTTCATAGACACCGAGAAAAATAAAAATATTAAATATTTTAACTAATGATAAGAAATCATAATGCAGATACGTCATAACCTCTGAAGACTAACATAGAATACTCCGTTACCTATATATTTATTTTATAGACTAACTGGCAAACTCTTGCTAGTTTACATTCGCAACATCAAAGGACTCGTAGATGCACTGTCGGCTTTTAGGAAAAGTTTAGGCTCTTTTCTTGAAGGTCCCTAAGTTGTATCGGTTCAGAAACAACTGATTCCACAGTGTAACTATACTGTGGAAAATTTTGCGAAAAGCGCACAGTGGTGGATTGGCATCCAACGAGATGATAAGGATGTAATTTTGAATTCAGTCGTGATGTATGATATTTAAACTCATCGGCAGGAATTAATTCAAACATCTCCTCAGAACACTTCCCATGGTTAATTCGGTAAAAAATGCATAGAGATGCTACATCTCAAATGCCAAATTGGGTATTCAGATTAACCCTAGGGGTACACAGCAGTGTTATATTGCTGTTTCACGGTGGGTGCTTTGAGTGCGTGGTCTTTTTTCGTTCGCGCCGACCAATTCTTGCTGCCGCAAGAAATAAGCTTGGCTTTATCACTATGTAATACCTAAACACTGTACTAGTTCCTCGTGTTTGTGAGTCATCAGTTATTGAGCTCTAGACGTTGAGAGAGATTTTTTGTACTGTAGGAAAGTAACACAACCTTCTTCTTTTGAAGTCGTTAAAAATAAAAAAAAGTAAAAATCAATGTATATTTTTTCAACAACACCGTATAGTTATTAAATGGAACTAATTTATACGGATTTTATCGCGTTTATTTTTGTACTGTAGGTTAATGATAAAACCTCTTCCTTCTTTTGAAGTCGTTAAAAATAAAGAAATACATTTATTGTACAACATGGGATTGTTATTGAAAAGAACTAATCTATACTGATTTTAGTGCGTTTATTTTTGTATTGTATGTTATTGATAAAACCTCCTTCTTCTTTTGAAGTCGTTAAAAACAAAGAAATACATTTAATTTATTCTACAACATGGGATTGTTATTGAAAAACTACTAATTTATATGGATTTTAGCACGTTTTAGACATTCTGAGATGTTAGTTAACCCGAACTACTGTCTGTTTTTAATTATTAAATTTTAGTCCGATCTGCGCAGAAGTTCATAATATCTTGAGGTCTAGCAGTGGTGTGTATGATTTGATGAAAAATATTTTTATTCAATCAAATCAAAAGAAGCTTTATTCAATTAGATTTAAACAAAACACTTTTGAATCGTCAACATAGCTAATCTCCGATCTTTTACCATCGCTTCAGAAGGCAGCTACTAGCGAGAAGAAACTCAATTAGTTGCTTTTTTAATAATTTATAAGAAGTCCGGATGTTGCCTAGTATATCCAGAATTCAATGGTCAAATCCAAACATATTTATCAGAAAAATATACTGGCAAAGTAGAATTTTTTGATTAGTTATTTTTAACCAGAATTTTAAATCTGTTTAATGACAAATCGAATATTATTTGTGGAATTTTATTAAATATGTGCAAGCAATTACTCAAGAACGATTATTGTACCTTTTTTAAACAAAAAATAGGCGTCACAAGTTTGTTTTTGTTTCTTGTATTGTTGCAGAATATATCAGCTTTTGTATAATATTTTTATGAATTCTTAAGTATAAGCAATATGTTGTTAAATATTTTGTTTGTTTGTCGTTTAAAGTAAAATTTCTTTAAATTTCTCCCTTAGCGATACTCTAGATTTGAGATTATAAATAGTGCATATATTGTAAAATAAATATTACTCAACATCAGTTGCATTAATTACCATTGACAGTGGGAGAGCTACACTGTAGTTTGTTTCTAGCTGCAGAATGAATGGGTCAGCACGTACGGGGTAGGACCGTAACCTCACAGAACACCAGCGTAAAGTAGCAGCGTAACGCCTTGTTTCGTCTGTCATCTAGAGACTTTTATTACTGGTGACGAGGTACATAATCGTTACGAACTTAAACTTATTTATGCGTCTGCATGTTTACACTTCCACCCAGGTTTCCGATTATAAACCTAGAGCTTCATGTATATATATTTTTTTGATGTTGATGCTGTTAGCCTCTTACTGCGTCTCTTACAGCTTCATCGGACACAGGGCTCACGGAACTGAGGGGTTTTGAGCTGGTTATAAACCGTGTTCCCTATTGTGGTTCTCTTACTTACTCAAAGCTCTCATAAACAGAGCGTGTCGCTCTACTCTCTGGTCTTATACCTATCTGATGATGCCAAGCAAGTTGCCAGTTCCCTAGCTATCGAGTGATTCTCCCGAGTGGAGAATGATGGGCCTCATAATTACAATAGTAGCTGTGTATTTATGATAATAAAGCAGATAACGGCTCTGTAAAGCTTGTGATAACGATAAAAATGTTATATCTAGCTGCTGTTTAATTACGCAGATTATCTAGGATGACCTGAATCTGTTAGCAAACATCGTATGTACACCCATCCCACGTGACGCATTGACCTACAATACAAAAATAACTCTCCCCACGTCTAGAGTTCATTAACTAATGACTCCTAAACATTAGGAACTTTGCGGGATAATTGTACAGAGTATGGCGGCACTGATTTATTCATGCAAAAGGATGGGTCGGCTTATCCATGTCTTCACGAAACACCAGCTCAAATACCTACTATATCATCACCATCATCATATATCATAATTCATTCATAATATTAGGTCCTTATATATGAAATCACAGAAAAAAGTAATTATGTTTATTTAGTATGTTTTTGGGAGCGAGAATCAATAAAATCTCTAAAAGCGGTTTTGACTGCTTCATCGGAATTAATTTTTAGCAAGTAATTGTCAGAATTCCGAAAATATTGGTAATCTGTTGGAGTAAGTAAGTGGGTGTCGGAGCCATTCCAATCGCAGCTCCTCTAATTTAGCGACCGTCTGTTTTGAAGTATAGAATCTAGCGTTGTCATGAAGCAGCAGTGGGCTAGAGCAATTGACCAGTCTCGGTTGTTTAACGGCTAGCTTTTCCAACATGGTTTGCATTTGTTGACAATACAAATCTGACGTAATCATCTGGTCAGATCTTAGGAAGCTGTAGTGTATGACACCAGGTCTAGCCCGACACAAATGGCGCAAACACTAAATTCGAAATACAAATACACAAGCCAAAATTTAAAATACATTTGAATTTGGAATTTCCAACCAAACGCCAGATTATTTAAGATCAAAATGGCCAGTTCGAAAAAACGTCAATTTCATATGTACGGACCTAATATTACGCTTCTGTCTATAGTGCGATGATTGGAGCGATCTGGATATTCAGTTATAGGTAACGAGACATTCCATCTTCGCCCTCAGAGGTGATGACATATCTACATTATGATTCCTTATGACGGCGTGTTTACAGACGTAGCGTCGCGGATTCCGAGTTTGATTTCCAGTCGAGAAACTATATTTACATTGCATCACTAATAGATGGTTTTCAGGTCTGGGAGTGTTGTGTATATGACCCGTGTGCCTGACACTGCATCTACTCCTTCCTCAGATCTTATTGCACATGCATTACATCGGAATAGGGTAGAGGTGGACGAGTAGAGTGAGTGCATTTATGTTTGTGCAAATGTTTACGGCACTAAAAAATATGCTGCGCAGTTGATGTCATTTTACAATAACCAATCTTCTGTCTTTACGTCGTTATTATATTATCTTTGTCGGGGAACATAGGATTGAGTAGTAAATATGTATATATAATATTTTAAAATCCATTAGCATTTCGTTGTTGCGACTATAAATTTACACCTCTATTTCTGGCTAATAAATTACGCTATATGTTGTACTTCGGCTCCCTGCACCCGTTGACCTTCAAGCAACAAAACTCTTCCGGTGAAACTGCAAAAGTTGCCAAAGCCGTTTATTTTTGAGTAAAAACATCCTTTACACTGCCTGTATTTTTTATAATGACTCAACTGTACATAATCCTGTCGATTAATTGACACAAAAGGTCTTGAGGTGCTTATTTATATATATATGAATTAAATAAGTAAAACGAATGAAATAACCCAGGCTCTAACAGAGCAGAGTGGTAGAATGAGTTTTAAAAAAATTATTTTATCAATACAATATATGGCTTTTGTACGGACCAAGTGAACTAGAATAAGCTTAAAAAGGTAATTAAATCCGAATTAACCAGATGTTGGCTTGTTTATGACTAAATTAAAAAGTTATGATGGGACTGATGGCTAAACTACAAAGCTATGATGGGACTGATGGCTAAACTAAAAAGTTATGATGGGACTGATGGCAAAACTAAAAATTTATGATGGGACTGATGGCTAAACTAAAAAGTTATGATGGGACTGATAGCAAAACTAAAAATTTATGATGGGAATGATGGCTAAACTAAAAAGTTATGATGGGACTGATGGCTAAACTAAAAAGTTATGATGAGACTGATGGCTTAACTAAAAAGTTATGATGGGACTGATGGCTAAACTAAAAAGTTATGATGGGACTGATGGCTAAATTAAAAAGTTAAGATAAGCTATAATGGGACTGTGGACTACGCATTGTGCGTAAATTACCTGTATAAATGAATTACAAGAAAGACTGGTAAATAATCTTTGAACGATATAAAACATTTTATCATGTTTCAGAGCTCTACATTATAAAGACGTCGCTTAGCAGTCTCAAATGGGATTATGCCGAAGCCCCATAGTGGCAGGCGATGTCCGAAATCTGCACCAAAGCCAATAATCCTCTGACAGAGTGCTGGATCAAGACAATGCGTCAATTGAGAACGTTAAACCGACGGCTTAGCCATTTGGAATACATTCGAAAATATTGTGCGACAATTTTAAAACTATAAAAATATATTTGAGTTTCATTATGTTCAATTTTTTTTACTTTAATCTTTCTTATTAAAGTGATTTTTCTATTTTATTTTACGTATTTTATAGATCATAGATATTTTTGAATCCTCATCGAGTTATTTAAGGTGAGATTTGTGTACTATATTTATTTAAAGCCACAATAAAACTTACCGAACCATCCGACAATTGACAATATATAAAAAACAGATGGACTCTCGTTGTTGAAAACTCAAGTAAGAGACGGACGACTCGAAAGAGGTCGTCATTCCTAAAGAAGACTCAAAGAAGTTTTTTGAGTCTTCTTTAATATTATATATATATATATTTATATACTTTGTACAAAAAAAATGTACAAAATACAAAGCCTAACAAACTAACTGCGAAAATATGTACATTAGCTTATAAAATGTTTTATTAATTTAAATTCTGTAATTAGAAGAGATTCATTTTTACATATTCACAACAAAGCTATTTTTTTTTAATTCGCTGTGACAGAGGAGCTGTGATAGCACTTTGCTTTTAATTCATGATACGTTAGCATACCGACTTCGATCCCTAGTGCCGGCCCCAATGAAAATGTTAATTGCTACAATAAGTGCTGATTTATCACGTTGATCGACGGTGAAGGAAAAATTCGCGAGGAAACCTGCATGTCTAAGAAAATAATTAAATAAAAATCAAAGGCATATGAAGTCTGCCAATATACACTCTCGCTCTAAGACCCTCTCTAGAGAAGAGGCCTATGACCACCAGTGGGATTTATATAAATAGGCTGATAATTTACTTTATTTTACCACTATAACGCTTCGGTATCTGGTTTGTTTACTGTCTAATACCGTTACATTGTATCTATCAGTTGGCGGTTTGATGGCTACGGTTCCGTAACAAGCTCTTGCCCACAATTAGCCTCGGAAGTGGGACACGTATCCCCCCTTTCTCCCTACTTCCCCCCTCTCTATGGTGAACACGTGCACCGATCGATCTGCGCGGGCGCAAAGCTGAGAGTGACAAAATATTTTGACAGTAGGACGATATCGCTTCCGTTTCTTTTAACGATCGTTTGTTGTCTATGGTTTGTTTATACGTTTCTTCGTTTTTATTTTATTCTAATGTGCTTGAATGGAATTCTATTATATTAATTATTCTTTGCTTTGTAATATTTTTTTTTTGCATCAAAAGTTTCGTTTTTTAAGTAAATTGGGGAAGTCCATTGTGAAAATACGTGAGTTCCTAATATCCTTTCTATGGAAAGTTCTCGTTTCGTTTCAATAATTTAACTATAGAATATTTAACGTATTTTTGGGTAATTAATAGTTTATGATGATCTCCGCAGAACAAAACCTATTTATCGTCATTATTATACATTATCATTTATCATACCTAAAGGGGACCGAGAAAAAATCTTTACAAGCTGAAAGGATTAATAAATATAAAAAAGCATTCATATTATTTCGAAAGTTAATGTATCCATAGGTATTTGCTGTGTGGGTCCGTTATTTACAATTGGTGATTTACATGAATTTCAAAGTACTAACAATTAATGCTGTACATTATTTTGTAAAAGGCTTTCGTTATTTAACATTAACGCCTTCAGAAGTATAAATAGGCTTAGGATACGGTCTGTTGAAATTTAAGATCGTAAGTTCGAATACACCATCCGACTATTGTCTCGTACCATCTCCAGGCACAAGCATTTTAAGCTTAGTTCTAATAGTTAACGGTAATATCGTCATAGTACTAATAGCATTCTTTCTATTAAAACATAAAAATTGTAACTAACAGACTAAACTAACTAATAAAATACAATCATTATTAATATACAAATCCTCGGTCACAACGTCAGCGAAAAACAACAAGGTTTATAAATGAACAAATCAACCTTGAGGATTACATTGCTGGTGCCGTCTGCCGATGCACTCAATTCAGCACTTAAACACGTCTTAGCATTTCGCGGCGATGATGAACATACCTACGTACAAACTATGTAATTTTATTATATATTATTAAGTGTGACGATAGAGCACACATTTCGCCTGATTGTAAGTGATTCCATTAAACCCAAATTACGATTATATACGATACCTCAATAGACGAAACACAGCGTTATTATAATGTTTTTTTAGGGTGATAATCTGGGTATCATAATGTTTCTTAGCTATGTGGCTGACTGACTTGAAATATCGCGTTATTTACGAGTACGAGTCCCACCGAAGCACCAGCGCTGCAGAAACAGCACAAAGGGTTAATGATGTGGACGGGGAAGCTACTGTAAAAGTAAGCGCAGTGCGTTTTTGGTTCCAACGTTTTCGTTCTGGCGATTTTAACCTCCAAAACAAACCCCGCGGACGGTTAGACCTAATTTTTTCAGCTATGAAATCAGTAAACTACCTATTAAATGGCGAATGTGCATAGATATATAGGATAGAAAGTACATATGTATCTCGATTGATTAAATATATAATTTTATTAAAATAACATTTTTTATTTTTTCCATATAATACACCTAATATACTCAAAAAGATTATTCATAATAATAAAATTTTATTAATGAATACTCTTATATATATCCCCTCAATAAGTTCTCACTTGAATATTGTACAGCATTGTGTAACATTTAGTACATCTAAAAAGAAAGATCTAAATCTAAAGAGAAATTTACAACAACAACACAAAAATCAAGCACTAGTTCTTTGAGTTGCTACCTTCTGGCTTCCTGCCTGGAAGTTTATCTTTCAGAAGCTGTAGTAGATTTTGGACATAAATAATTATATCATAAATGATTATATATAGAATTTTTATAAACTATAGATATAAAGTATTATTTTTATGTAACTTTAACCCATCGACGTCGTTGAGGTTGACGTTTTCAAAATCTATGTATAAACAGAAACGTAATAAAATAGAAACAGAGATTCAACATGTTTTTTATGTGACTGTTGCTGTGTATGTTATGGTGTTTATATTCACAGTTAACCTGATGAGGAGTGATGCCCTTAAAGACCTAAATCCATCCTCAACAAAGATACAAGATGCACCTGCACTGAGATAGAATGGAATTCTGCATTAAAATATTAGATTAAGTACAAAATACTTTCTTTGATGTACAAAACCTCTCTACCACTTCTACGTTATAAAACGTACCTATTATTTTAATGTGATAAAATAAAATCGGAACCCTTTAGACCGTAGCGAATAAGGTAACAGCAAAGCGAATGAAGTCGCACAGGGGCGTGTGCTCGGTCCACGGAACAATTGACTATATTTTACATTTCATTACGCTCTTATAGCTTAATAGAGATTGAACGAGTAGTGTTATACATACTATATGCTTTTGTTTGTAGATGATAGCTATACCATTGGAAGTAAAATGTCTTCTCACGAGTGTTAAATTATAACAGATATCCCTATCATCAGTACGAAGGAGAAGGAGAAGGAGAAGGAGAAGGAGAAGGAGAAGGAGAAGGAGAAGGAGAAGGAGAAGGAGAAGTAGAAGGAGAAGGAGAAGGAGAAGGAGAAGGAGAGGGAGAGGGAGAGGGGAGAGGAGAGGGAGAAGGAGAAGGAGAAGGAGAAGGAGAAGGAGAAGGAGAAGGAGAAGGAGAAGGAGAGGGAGAGAGGGAGAGGGAGGAGAGGAGAGGAGAGGGAGAGAGCGAGAGGGAGAGGGAGAGGGAGAGGGAGAGGGAGAGGGAGAGGGAGAGGAGAAGGAGAAGGAGAAGGAGAAGGAGAAGGAGAAGGAGAAGGAGAAGGAGAAGGAGAAGGAGAAGGAGAAGGAGAGGGAGAGGGAGAGCGAGAGCGAGAGCGAGAGCGAGAGCGAGAGCGAGAGCGAGAGCGAGAGCGAGAGCGAGAGGGAGAGGGAGAGGGAGAGGGAGAGGGAGGAGAGGAGAGGGAGAGGGAGAGGGAGAGAGAGGGAGAGGGAGAGGGAGGAGAGGAGGAGAGGAGGAGAGGAGAGGAGAGGGAGAAGGAGAACGAGAACGAGAACGAGAACGAGAAGGAGAACGTTGAAATGTAGTCGGGAGTTAACGGGTTAATTATTACAAACAAGGCGAATTTATGCTTTATAGCTAATACACCTAATAAGTTAACCACACAGATTACTGCTGTAGCTAGTTTTGCAAGACGGGAAGATAGGGGGGGCTCAACTGAGAAAGGAAGCAGCATAAACCTGCTGTGTTCCATGTAGTGAGTGTAGGAATCCAATGACCCGATTGTTGTAATAAAGTAAGTGGAAAATTTGCAAGTAAGATTTACAACGCATCTGCAAGCTCACTTGAGGAGTTGCACATGCGGTGCCGGTCTTTAAAAAAGCGCCGTTTTTAAAGACGCACCGCATCAAGAAGGTTAGGTAGGTAAGGTAAGGATTCCGTCTCCGTAAGATGATCTATCTTAAGTTTTTGTTATGAATGGATGGACCGATTGTTGATTGTCATTTTTAATATTAGAAATAAATTCGACTCCGTTAACTAGTTCCGCGATCTAGTGGAGGCCTTTGTCCAGTAGATTATGACGTGGCATGATGACGATAGAAATTCAACATACAAATAATCCAGCGTATTATAATAGGTCTTTACCTAAGAAATTGCCGATTTGTATGAAATAAATTAAAGTATTTATTTCCATACTTTTATTTCTGTTATTCAATATAATCAACCATGTAATCGATGCATCTTTGCAAACGCAGTGGTAGTTTATTGATGACCTTCTTGTAAAAATCAGCTGCACGGGAGGCAACAAACTCTTCAAAGGCATTTTGTACTGCCTCTCGGGAATTGAATTTTTTTCCCGCTAAAAAGTTGTCCAAATTTTGGAAAAAGTAATATTCAGTGGGTGCAAGGTCTGGTGAGTACAGTGGACGAGGGAGAGCTTCCAACACCAACTCTTGGAGCTTGGAGATTGTCTGTTTTGCAGTATGGGTCGCGCGTTGTCGTGTAGGAGCAGCGGGGACAACCGATTGACCAAAGCTGGTTGCAGATTTGCGAGCTTCTCCATCATGTTCTTCACAGTACACATATCCAGTAATGCCGTTTTTAATTAACTCATATTCCATAATTACACAACTTGTTAATGTCCATTATGACGAAAAATGTTCAAACGTAATAAAAATACAAAGCTAATCAATAAACAAAAGACTGACTTTGTAAAAAGAATGTCATGTTTTTAAAACAAAATTAATTTGAATTTAGAATTCACACCGAATAAAACTTTTTTTTGGTTTGAAATGGCCAATACTGAAAAACGGCAATTTCATAGGTAAGGACCTACTATATGAATAAAATATATAACATATTATTAGCTTATTTATTCGAAATAAAATATCTAATTTTACACTTGGCACTTTCCCTTGTTATTTGTATAACTTTTCAAAGGCATATATGTTTTAAATTGATTTATCGCCAGTAGAAACATTTACTCCCAAGAGATGGCAGTCCGCCAATTCGCTGACGTTGCATTTTAATTAGGTTCTGGAAAGTAAGTGGTAATTAGACGATATACCAGATACTGACAGTCCCGTGGAGTGGACTACCTGGCAGCTGCGTCGCGGGTCCTGGCTTCGATTGCCAGCCGGGGAACAATAATTGCTTTTTTTACGTTAAGAGTAACAGACAAGCTCACAATTCACCTGACGGTGAGTGATTCCTGTGGCCTACAATTATCCTTGACAAGGAATCATAGTGCAGATGCAATGTCATCCTTGAGGACTGAGATGGAATGGCACGTCATTGGTAATAAAGATCTGGTTATTCTGTGAGGGCGTGGTCCGTTCAAGCTGACCCATTCATTCTGCAGCTAGAAACAAACTGCAAAGTCGCTACCACTAACTGTACCACTGCCAAAAATTGTTGGTTTTCTGTTCTGGGGTGTTGTATGTATGTTCCGTGTGCCAGACCGTGCATGTGAACCTTCCTCCGATCTTATTATTACACATGCATTACATCGGAATAGGGAAGGGGATGAGATATTCTGCTCAGTCGATAGCATTTGGTAATATACCAGAAGATATCGCCGTGGTCGAATTTGACCAGGGGGCCATCACAGCAGACACTGCGTGTCATTTTAATTAAACAGCAAATATAAGTTGTCACCAGCGGTGTTTCCGAAACAATACCACTTAGGGACCTTCAGGAGTAGAGCCCATGCCTTTTATTAAGGCCGGCCCTAGACGCTCGTCTTCTACATAAAAAAACGTTGACAAATGTTGCCGTTTCAAAATTAAACGTTACGCAGACGGTGGATTAATTTACACATGGATGTGAAGCATCGCACGATAACGGCAGTGTTGAAAAAATTTGGTAAAAATGTCGAAAGACTCATAAAGAAATTTCTCTGATGACATAAAAGGATTTTTTAAAAATTATTGTACAAAATCCACGTTGTAGTTTTTATTCAATTTCTATATTGAATGGGTTAACTTGACCGGCGACCGCCCTCATAGATTAATATCGTGAAATCGCATATACTTTTGCTATATGTTATTATGTATGTATAGTTTTGACCCAACTATCATCAACATATTCGTTCTGGGTTAATGATTATATGGGTTGGGGATTATTATCACATGAACATAATCACCAACCCATATAATAATAATTATAAAAAGCTGACGGTGAAAGTTATTGAGGTAATCATATTTCTTAAACTGATTCAGTTTGATGATTAACATCATCTTCGCTCTGATATTAGGCTTAATATTTCTAGTCAATGGACTATTGCGTTGGTGGTAAAACGCCTAATGGACTAGGGTACGGTTTGCAAAACTGTCACAACTAAATGCCCAGCACAAGCATTTTAAACTCAGTTGAAGTGGTCAACAGTAGGTTAATGGCGTTGCCATCATTCGTTCGAATATATAGTCGTGTGGTTTGAGCGACTACGCGAAATGGATTAAGTTTTTGGTTCCACATTCCTGCTTTTAATGTAGATTTGTCAATTACTGCACACTCTATTATTCAGCTGTGACGACAATGGAACAAATGTAATCATAATTGAAAAGTAATTGAATCATGTATTTCTTGTAAGATATAAGAGAGTAATAACGAATATCTATTATCTTCTACAAATTCTAGTAAACCAATCAATAATCACAGCAAAAATAACAGTATTAATTTCGAATATAAATATTGCGTTAGAAACATTTTAGTATTTTGTTACTTTTATCTGACATAAGATTTATATAACCTGCTACTTAAGAAGTAAGAAAAAAATTATATGCATGTACAGGTAAATAATTTACATATACGATGGTCCCGATGATATTTTTAATAAAAGAGTTGACTGAAGTTTATTTTTAGTTGTAGCATGAATGGGTCGCCACGACCGGGGAAGGAGCAGCGGAGAAAATTAGAGTAAAGAAGCGGCATAATGCTTCTGTGTTGTATTGACTTATAAATTTAGGGATTGGGAGACAATTATTACTGGTGATGAGGCATTCGAAGTAAATTCCAACGCAACTGCGTCATGATTCCTTTTTGAACGTTGAATATGAGTATCCTTAGCTGCAGAGATCATCTATCATCAGGTGAACTGTAAGATCGTTTGCCACCTTCGCAATAAAAAACTATATCTCATACCAAAAGACTCGTAAAGGCTCCAGAATACTATTATTACTACACAAGTAACTGTGAAAGCGAAGTTTATGGCATTAGGTTATTGCTTCCTGCGAAGTTACGAGTTCAAAGATGGGGTCGTTTAGACACAGGTCTTAGCTTCCTCGAAATGCCAACTCGTATTGCATGAGTCATATTTTAAGTTTAAGTATCCCACACTAAGCTTTGAAAGTTCCGCTGGCAACGTCTAAATTTAAATACATAGGGCTTATAACATAGCCCTGAGCAAATCTGAGAACCGGTTCTTGCGTTTTCTTCGATTTGTACACGACACTTGTATTCGAGTTCAACAGAAACTTTTGACATAAATATTAATTTTGTTCAAGTTTTGGACTTTTCGCTAAACAGCTGGCATTGCCTGTTTATATTGTTTCGCGAAATTTAGAACGTTAGATAGGAGAATGGAGATTGTTGGTAATTTCAAATTACGTCGTAATGTTATTATATTGTGTTATTTTGTGATTAAATAAGATTATATATATTTTGTTATGATGGACGTAAACGAGTACATAGTTTACCTGATGGTGAGTGATGATTGGAGTTCTGCATGAATTGCATCTACATCTATCCTTAACAAAGATTTTATGGCAATAATTAAATAAGGCTTCCTTTAATTCCTGTACTATACGTATATGCATTTTTCCTCAATGTTTTCTTGATATAACTGTATTATCACAGATGTACAATTAATTTCGATCTGTTAATGATAACTTTTTCAAACAATTATATCATAAAGACAGCTGTCAATAAAACGAAGGTTGATGAAATGGATGAAGTGAATGAATACGACCGAACAGGTGGTGAAAGAGAGTGTGTGCCTTGCAGTAAAAAGTGGTACGTCGAAGATACAGACGTAAAAGCAACTCCAAATAATGGAGTATCCGATGGGTTCTCTAAGAGGCATCATGGGAGCTTTTAGAATCACTGTAGATGCATGAGGATGCGCGAGCGCAGAAGACCCTCTTGCAATACGGCCGATGTTGGGAACGACGCGGGGGTCCGCGGGGGAAGGGCGGGCTGGGGGGCGGTCAAGGCCGCGGGCGCACGCGGCGCCGCACCTCAGTACTTCCCGAGCCACCATCGCGAATGGTCAAACGCCAGTTCGGTTGCAGTGTCAGTGTTTGTGGTACAGTTAGCCGGCGCCGCCAGGTCGTCGACCGCGCGAGTATGAGCTCGCACCCCCCGCCCCTCCGCGCCACCCTCTTCCACTGAACGGTCGTACACCAGGTAAGCCCCGAAACACTCCATTGCCCTTGGCCCATAAACCCACCAGACAAGGGACGCCGAATTGGATGATGCCAATTGTGTGCGCATTGTTAACTCCACGTTCACACTCGTAACTTGAGATGTAAGCTACGAAAACATTAACAACTCATTATATATATTAACCAACCTAAAAAGATGGTGCTATATAAATTTAGTGTTGTATAGGAAAAATTATACAAATAATTTTAATAGACTTGACAAAAATTACATTCACGTGTCATAGTATTCAGGAAAATAGATAATCGATATCTGTAGTAGCCGATCAGATATTGTTCTGTTCCTATATACCGTTCACTTTTTACGAAAATATCTGAGACCTCGTGATAAATATATAAATATACAGTTGCTGTGTTAAGACCATCAAATACACACTAGACTATTGTTAATAACAATTCTACAGTGGCAGGACCAAACCTTCGCAGGATACCAGCAGACCTTCAATACCAGTATTGAACGAGGCACATTTTAGTCCTCAAGGGTCAGTGCATCTGCATTATGATTCCTTAAATACAAATCACTGCCCATGAATGTGTGATAATTTCTCACCATCAATAAAACTCAACAAAACGTTACCGTGTGTAATATATCACAATGTAATTGTTATGTTCTGAAGACTTTAGATTGTTATTATGCAGGTATATTTCTATATTTATACGATTATATAATATCTATAAAAAATAGTATCACTGTCTGTCACTTCAGTAATATTATTTCAATACTAGCGTTGGAGTAGAATATAGTTTCGACTCGATTCATAAATATCTTTAAAAATCTGAATCATAACAATAAATGCTACATTCAAATCTGTTGTGGTTGTCGAGATAGACTGAATTGTACTGATATATATATACTGTTGGGGGCTTGTTAAACTATTTTAGTATTGAACGGTGACCAATGAGCACACAGTACGCTGATGGTACGTCATGACAGCAGCCCATGACATCAGCATCTATCCTCAACGATCATTCAAGATCCATACGCGTCGTCACCCCTAAAGACTGAGATGGAATACGACCTTACAGTAATTGGGTTTCCGTTCACCGAAGATTTGATGTTGAAAATTGTTCAAAGTTAAAAGCTTTATAACATGTTTCATAAAAGTTTAAGAATCGAACAGCATTGAGACGAAGGCTTAGCTTTTACAAGGTCGCAGGCAGATTCGATTCCAGTATACACAACACGACGTACAAATGTATTTCACAGACATTTGTTTTCGCAATCATAACAAAGACTACTCCAGTATGTTTTAATTTGTTCTAAGCTTTCTATTATGTTTTTAACTGATACTAGATCTATTATAAATTTGTGTCCATTTACGTATTATATCTCAAGATTCTTTGCTTTTTAGTTTATTTAGGTATTTATGTTCTGTTATCGTCAAATAAGTTAAATGATGGGCAGTGGTCAATGGATTGGAAATTCTCCTAGACTCCTTCCGACTGATTTCCTAAGATATCAACCGCCTAAACATGCCCTCCGCAGTTTAGAATACTGTATAATAATATATTTTCTATTAAAAGTCAGAACGTAGTATGAATCGGTCGCCTAGATTGGGGAAGGATCACGTTTTCACAGAATATCAGGGTAAAATAGCAAATGCTGATTCGTCTGGTGAATGTGGAGACAGATTGCTTGTGACCCTAATTCCACTTTAGCCCTCAGGGGTGACAATTCAATATATTCTTTCTAGTGAGTGAATGTGCATATCTTGGGCGTAAGTTAGTTACATAGTCAATCTTAACGTAAACGTAGTCATCTTACATGCTGTGACTCCTTTGCTGACACACGGTACCTTTCGTTGCACCACACAAGTCTCAGATTATCGTAAGTCGTAAATCTTAATCCGTATTTATCTTATCTATTTAAACTCTGTAAACGAGACATGTGTGCGTATGTGATTAGAGATTTATTCATTCATAAAAAACAAAGTAACAGCCTCTTCTGCGGAGATTGTTGGTGAATAGTTCGAGTATTCTTCGCTTTATCGACACTCATAAATTTGTTGTTGTTAAAGCTATGTCTACCACGTGCTCAACGGCCAAGGAAACCATTTAAAGAAACAAAAATATTTAAAGACGTGTCCGCCAATCCGCGGTGGACTCACTTGGTCTATGCCAAACACTGGCATTTATACATATAAAGTTTGTTACTTTAATAAAGTTATGCCTTCACTGTCCTTTGTTGGGCGATATCCCATTAGTTATGGTCGAAATACGTCTTTCATACAATCACTTTATCGCTTTAAACTTTAAAAGCTTCCACAAATACTAGTTAGTCGTATTTTTTTTTGTATACAAGCTGGTGGCTTATACCTGATGGTAAGTGATAATCGTCGTCCGTGAGCATTTTAACAGTGGTAGAGTTGTTTCTAGCTACTGAATGAATTGGTCCGTTCGACCGGGGTAGGACCACGCCCTCACAGAATACCAGCGTGAAATAGTAGGATAATGCTGCTGTGTTTCGTCTGTTGAGTGTCGGGATCCGGAGATCTTTATTACTGGTGACGAGGCATTCCATCTCAGTCCTCAAGGGTGACAACGCATCTGCATTATGATTCCTTGTTAAGGATGGATGTGCTCATTCGTTACTCCCGATGAAATAAAAAAAAAGTAACGCCCCTTTTTTTTTTTTGCCAGCCTTTGAGAATGGAAATAGACTTTTTTCTTGAAGGCCCCTCTCGACTTCTATCGGTTCGGAATACCACTGGCGACAGCTGATTCCACAGAGTAGTGGTGCACGGTATATAAATTACGTATAAAACGCACAGTGGTTGATTGCCAACTATATTCTTTCGAAATGTACGTTGGATAAATTCAACGGCTGGAATCAATCCAAACGATTCCACTGAAAGACATGAAAACATTTCCCTGCAAGTCCTTAAAATAAAATTTGTTGACAGTATTGTTAAATGTTTTACATGATGAGAATGATGGCCGCTCGGTGTGTCAATTAGACTGCTGCGTCGTGGGTTCTCGCTTCGATTCCCAGCCGAGGAAAAATATTTGTATATCGGAAATTGTTTTGGGATCTGGGTGTGTATGAATTTACCGTGTACCCTGATACTGCATCTGAATCTTCCTTCTATCTTATTGCACATCAGAATAAGAACAGTGATGACGAGTGAGCGCGTCTGTGTTTCCGCAAACGCCTACGGCACTATAAAACATTCTGCGCAGTTGATGTCGACTGGTGATAACTGGAAGATATCGTCGAAATCCACCAGGAGAACATCATCGTCATATTTTGTATATGATTTGAAATATTGCTTGTAATAATGAACCATTCACGTTTCCTTAGCCTTGTGTTAATGAGTTGTCAGGAATGTTGTTAGTGGGTGATACGTCCTGCGAGGTATTAGTAAGTGAACGACTGTCTGTTAGAATTTGTGTATACATTATTCGAATTGAATAAGTGCTTAGTGTATTTTATTACGTACTACTCGCTGAGGTGTATACGTAACGCGTAAATACGTAACGTTTGAGTGCACGATATTCCTAAAAAGATAAAACATCAAAATATCTACATGGTAATAGAAAATATTCTTAAAAAGATAAAACATCAAACTATCTACTTGGTAGTAAAAAATATTCTTAATAAAAGAAACATCGAACTATCTGTTTGGTAGGAGAAAATATTCTTAAAAAGATTAAACATCAAACTATCTACTTGGTAGCAGAAAATATTCTAAAAAGATAAATCGTCAAACTATCTACTTGGTAGGAGAAAATATTCTTAAAAAGATTAAACATCAAACTATCTACTTGGTAGCAGAAAATATTCTAAAAAGATAAATCGTCAAACTATCTACTTGGTGATACCTATAGGTGATTGTTAAATATTTGTAAGAATATTTTCTACTATTCTTAAAAATATTTAACAATCATCTATCAACTTGGTAGTAGAAAATGTTGTTTAAAATATTAAACAACAAAGCATCAAATTTGTGGTGATAATAATCTTAACCGAAACCAGTATACAATTGACGTACGTCATCCGAATTGGCGGAAGGTTTTGTCAAAGGATCGCACAATGTGGCGACTATAATGTTTATGTAACCCGCTACGAAGACAATTGGACGCGTGAAAGAACCCAGCGGTTCTAAAGCGCTTCATTCCATTAATATATATATCTATATATTTCTGTTTTTTTTTTTTTATAGCATTAAGAGTAACAAACGAGCACACAGTTCACCTGATGGTAAGTGATTCCTGCGACCCATGACATCTACATTCATGCTTGATAAGGAATCATAATGCAGATGCGTTGTCACCCTTGAGGACTGAGATGGAATGCCCGGTCTCCAGTAATAAAGGTCTCCGGATCCCTGCACTCACCAGACGAAACACAGCAGCGTTAAGCTGCTATTTCACGGTGGTATTCTGTGAGAGCGTGGTCCTACACCGGTCGAGCTGACCCATTAATTCTGCAGCTAGAAACAAACTGCAGTGTAGCTCTACCACTGTTATATACATCTATCCTAATGGCATAAAGCAGTCTCTAGAAAAGATATTAGAGCATAGTCCACCGCTGCGGACGTGAGAAGTTTACGACATATTTTTTAAATTTTTTTTAGTTTTAGTTTTTATTCATGTTTACGTTGGTCCCTGCGACGAACAATTATGTTGTTAAATTGTAGATAATTATTATTGTATTGTGCTGAGGCTTCGGACTTACTTAGTTGTATTTATAGTTGACTTTACGTACAATAACACCCGTGGGGCGAAATTAGTTGAGTTGAGTGATACATACCCATTATCTCTCTCAGGCTGAAAAGTTTTATTTTTATTTTAGTTACTCTTCTCATAAACCACTGAAAGAAATATATTTACACGGTTTCCACATACGCGTATAGACAGAAAATATGACAAAATATAAGTTACTAATGATATATAATATACTAAACAAGGTACATAAATAGTATACTAAACGGACGTGTTGATTAATGATTTGCTTTATTTAAGTTTTATTATTTACACCTTACTAAAGGCGCACTTAATGCCTTAACGCATTCTCTACCTGACAACCCTATATAAACTACAATACTCTATAACTATTCTGTGGAATCAGCTGTCGCCAGCGGTGGTTCCGAACCGATACGACTTAGGGACCTTAGGGACCAAGAAAAGAGTCTACACCTTTCTAATAAGCCGGCAACGCATTTGCGACTCGTTGCGATTAGACCAAGAAAAGAGTCTACACCTTCCTTATAAGCCGGCAACGCATTTGCGACTCGTTGCGATTGGACCAAGAAAAGAGTCTACACCTTCCTTATAAGCCGGCAACGCATTTGCGACTCGTTGCGATTGAACCAAGAAAAGAGTCTACACCTTCCTTATAAGCCGGCAACGCATTTGCGACTCGTTGCGATTGGACCAAGAAAAGAGTCTACACCTTCCTTATAAGCCGGCAACGCATTTGCGACTCGTTGCGATTGGACCAAGAAAAGAGTCTACACCTTCCTTATAAGCCGGCAACGCATTTGCGACTCGTTGCGATTGGACCAAGAAAAGAGTCTACACCTTCCTTATAAGCCGGCAACGCATTTGCGATTGGTGTTGCGGATGTTCATGTGCGGCGGAGATCACTTAGCATGGGGTGGGTTGCACACTTGTTTGCCGCCTATACTATAAAAAAAAACATACAAACATATATTTGCTTATAAATACCTATATTATATAATATCAAGCAATATATAACAAATGTATAAATACATAATCAAACACATAACCGTAGCAAACAACGACTAGAACAACTGCTATATTAAAGTTTTTACACAAACCGAGTCTGAGAAAACCTGTATTAAACTTTATTCATTTAATATACAAGTAAAAACTATTTTTCCTTATAACAATATTGTGGCACTTGTTTCCAATTATATAATATCACACAGAGCAACCGTAGAACCAGGAAAAATAGAAATAATATATATATATATATATATATATACCGATTAACACAATTATCTTATGTGCTTTTAAATTGATGGCACCGAAATACTTATGTTAATAACTTTATATTGAGCAGTTTGATCTTTGAAAATGTCAATGAGATGAACTGATAAATTAACTGTGACATTTGTCCTTTGTTTTTGGTTATTACAAGGATAACTAGTTTATTAGCATTTTTGCACTTAATTAAATTAATTATATAGAATAATGTATCGATTAAACTTTGATGATTAAACATGATCTATTTAAATAGACATGTTAAACATTAAGGTATATGGTAAAAATAAAAATACTAGTTAATAATAGAATTCTTTCGCGTTATTAGAACCTCTTTATATATTTATTATTATGGATATTTTATTATCGTCGTCTAGTTGTCGATGGAATAGATAAATATTATAATATAATTTGACATAACGAAACAACGACAAATATCTATAGAAATAAAAATAAAACGCTGTTCGTTACCAAACGCATCACTTGGGAATGGCTGGACCAATTTGTTTTTATATGCTCATAATTACCCGAATTAGGTTGTTTTATAAAGATTGAAAAATTTAGCCGGAAAATCGGGAATTCGGGAAAACTGATAGTTCCGTTTACTATAGGATTTTTGTATGAACTCAAGATCAATTCAAACGATGGATAGTTTTCACAAATCTATTGCTAATTTGGACAGGACAACAGTCGTCAGGTCAGTTAGTATATAATAAAATATAATATATATTATTAATATATATAGACCTGCCAGAGGAGTCCATCGACAGCGACAACGGGCCGTGTGTTAAGAAGGAAGGGTTTCTAACGGAAATATTTAAGGCCTCCGTATAAAGTATCTATGCCTTGATTTAAACCGTATATATTGAGTCGCCGAGTTCACTAATCATAAGGTTTGACAACGTCTGAATATGATAAGAGATAATAAAGCACATCTATCCCAAAAAGTGCAACGTGCGAACGGGGCGATGCAACGCACCTCATTGTGTACAATGTGAGTGAGCGAGACAACAGTAAAAGTGTAGCGACACTTTGTGTTAATATCTATATCAAATTATATTTATAAAAAAACATTATTTTTCAAATATTTTCTATTATTTACATTGCGCATGAAGGTTACCTTATATCGCGTGTACCACGACAGCTGTCTCCTTTTTAAATATTTGTGATAATAAATGAGCTTACATTCGACTGGTAATAGGTTATTCCTGCAGCGAATGACACCCCCACCCTATTTTAATATACGATTTTATTATATACTAGGTTGTATTTATGTCCAATAAGCCGACCCCCACATAATTAGCTATCTAATCCACTGTCTGAGAGCGGACAAAAATAGATTAAAAAGTGATTACCATTTACGGCGAATACTTAACATCGTACAATAGTTGCTGGGGCACCGTCGGCGGAACACTTTTGCTATCGATACAACAAATTTAATTACTGTTATGGTCGCCATGACTAAGGTACGTGTGATCGATGAATAGTTTTAGGTGTACGCCCCACCCTAGTTTCTCATACACAAATTATACCAAATGCCATAAGTTTAAGAAACAATTTTTTTATAATCAGCAGTTAACGCTTCATACCTGTGACGCAGAAAGGGGGCAATTGACTGCTTATTTATTGTAGACTCAAGACATGATATCCTCGATTTTGGCCACTTCTGGTTATTATCAGAGGGTTGATTAATCAATATTTTTAATAGCCGTATGGTTTAGGGTACGGTCTGCGAAACTTAAGGTCGTAGGTTCAAATCCACCATTGGACATATTGTCGTGAACCATCTCCCAGCACAAGCATTTTCAGGTTACTTTGGAGTGATTAGCCAGAATATTAGTAATGTAAATATTATTGCCAATATTCTTTTTAAAAAAAAATAGTAAAAAAGTCTCTACTTCGCATACAATATATCTCTACTTATGATGACTTCCTGCTCTATTTCGCCCACGAGGAAATCTCTCATTATTACAAGACATTAACCGAGTTGGATATATTAGTGCTATAGTAATCATTCGTAAAAATACATGTGATACATGAGACCGGAACAAAGTTCACTGTATTTTATTGAATTAGAAGACAAAGACCTTTCTATATCCAAATTATCTATTTCATTTGGGAAAATAGATGTCTATGATCTTACCATCAGGAAAAAGGTGCCTTTCACCATCTTCATCATCACCATTTCAGTCTATCACCAGTCCACTACTGAACATAGTTCTCCCCCATCTGCCATAGAGTACGATCCTGGGCCACTTGCATCCATCGACTTCATGCAGACTTGCATAGAACGTCACTCCTTCCTTGATAACCGATGGGGAAGAAAAGTTCTTGAGGGTTCTCTTGAATGGCAGCGTAGCAAGATGCGTTTAATAGAAAAAAAAGAGATTTATTAGACTTTATTCAAAATCCCTAACATTGTAATTATTTTTTATTGATTTTTTTTTAACTTTTTGTATACTTCACAAATCGATGTAAATTTTTTTCGTATTGTACTATTTGCTTTTAAATTACAACTGAAGATTAATCTCAACACATTTTTAAATTTTTACATATTTAAATTGAGCTTTGTTATATTTTGTCAATTTTCTCTAGTAATTATTATATTGTCGCGCAGTATATTTGCATGCAGTCTTAGCCTAAAACTGTACTGGCGCTAATCTATAGTTCACATGTTCTCATCTATAGTATTATATATTTTTATTAGAATTATAAAAGGAATATGATAATCTTAAGATAACACAGTGTCCCAAAAAACTTTATGTAAACAGTATAAAATAAATAAATTAAACTATGTAGGATATTGAAAATATATTGTATCAGTTAACACTATGTCGTCTACATTAGAAAAAATATGAGTTGTATATACACTCTCGAATGAAGTAAACGACTTCTTTTTTCATCTTTAAACCACATCCGATTACACCGATAATTAATTCAGTTTACACGTCGGTCCTCGTAAACGCGATTTTAAAACACCCTCATTTTTAACGGTATAAAAATGTTTGTATTGGCGGGAAACGCGGCAGTGAAACGCCTCGGTCACCGTGGAGCGTTGTGAAATTGTTCTTGTTGTGAACGTGGGTAGCGTGCCCGAGACAACCCGAATGTAAACAACCGACAAAATTGTATACATGTTTAATAATATACTGCCCATTGCATCCAAAATCTGATATTGGAAGGACGTTCAGTTTTAAATACGCCAAGAATAGTTACGGGTATCTTGCAATGAGGTAAAGATTAAAAATATCATAATGAAAATATATGAAGATTAAAAGTAAGATAATATATAGCATTATTTTTTTAATTATCTTAAAACAATATTTTTGATTAATCATTAAATAATTTTTACTTTCGACGTAATTAAAACAAGACAAATATAATTATTTGGGTTTTATTATTTTTAGGGTAAACGTACAAATTATATATTTAAATATTGCAAGTATAAAGATAGAAGATAAACCAGTAAAGTTGTCACAGATAATAATATAGTATAAGGAATATAGAAGAAAATATAAAATGTGTATAAAAGCTAAAACAAACTATACCAATTTGGTGTACGTCTGAACTAGGACGCTATTTTTAGAATGTCTTAAACTGTCCAGGAGTTTCATCTTATCTTACTTCTTAAACCGACAGTGTGCCCGCTAGCACTCCGAACTCCCAGAAGTTTTAGCTTTTTTTAAACTCCTGGGAAGTCAATATTAAACACAACCTCTATTATTGACGAGGCATTCCATCTGAGTCCTCAAGGATGACAACGCGTCTGCATTATGATTACTTGTCAAGGATAAATGTAGACGTCATGGGCCGCAAAAATCACTTACCAACAGGTGAACTGTGTGCTCGTTTGTTACTCTCAATTTAATAAATAAATAAAAAAACAAAACGATATAAACTTTATACTAAAATTGACAGTTATACTTTGTAATTGAACGTAGTTTCTTTTTAATTGAATAAACAATTTCATTGATCGTGTAAACATCAATTGAAAGCAACGGAACACCACAATAGGAATTTGTTGTTCTTGCGATACATGACTAGCGCCATTACAATAGACATGGCTGGTCATTTCTAGCAGTTCTAACTCGTGACAATATTTACAATCGTTGTTCTATTTTTTTCCATTAACATTATTAGGGATGACAAACGAATCATACAAAGGCGGTGTCAACCCTAACAACTCTGTAATCCTTAGGAATGCTTCTTCATCACCAATAGCGAATGCTCACGTCCTCTAGAATACTGACGTGAAATAGGAACATAATCCTGCTACGTTTCGTATGCTGATTGGGATCCGAAGACCCGAGGACGGGTAACGGGGTATACCATCTCTTGTTCCCTTCTCTGGGCTCTTCTCTTCTTGAATCTTTGTTGAGGTTGAATGTGAACACACACAACAGGCATCACTTTCAATCGGGTGAACTGTGTGGCTAGTGTTTTACCCCAAGTTTTTTAGTAAAAATATTGTGACATTTCTTTGTCGACTAATTGGCCGGTCGACGGAGATATTGATTGCTGAAAATTTACTACTAAATGATACATTTTAACAATTTCTCTCTTTCTAAAATTAATTTAAATACACTATTACGGTACATTAGTCAGGAATTTATTAACGCGATCCATATCGAGCACGTTCAAAGTACGATGATAACGACTCACCACCACGCACCTTTACTATACAGGCAGCAAACAAACGCAAATGCGTGAAGGTGAAGGTTTTGCTATAAAAAAAATGTGAAAGAATGATTAAAGCTAATTATTAAACGTCATGAACACATATTTCATTTGATTTTAATTATCCATGATCCATTTTCTATCCATTATCATCGATGGCACCACGAAGGTCATGGCTCACCCCCATAGGGTTTACGATAGAAGCTTCAATGTTAATAAAAAAAAAATATTTATTATTATTTATTATTGATAACCCTTTTTCAGATATTTTTGTAATGCACCTTCTTGCTTCTAGCCTTCTACGATTCATATTAAAACCTTTCAATATGAATCGAACCTCAACACATTGAAAGCTTATAATATTTAATTATAATATAATGAATTGTTAATAGCGGTTGAAAACCTTCAATAAAATAAATATTTTAAACGTTTTGGTCAATATCTTAATCCCGTAATCCTATGCCTATAGATGGAAATCGAGGGTAGGCGTTTCTTTCGTTCCCTTTATTTTTTTTTTTCAATCCTTGTTTTCTATCCGAAATCGAAGGACCTTCCTTCGATTTATACCTTCCTAAATGCAGTTTGGGGTAAAGGACAGTCCAGTTGTTCTTAACAAGATCAAGTATCTATACATTATTATCATCACAGATTACCAAGAGTCCACTGTCGATCGTAATTCTCTCCCATAGTTTGCCATAAAGCATCCTGTTCCATCTCCATCCATCAATTTCCCGCATACTTGAATAGTTCTTCGCTGTATCTAATGGGAGACCCTACACTACGAATGCCAGTCCGACGTTGCATCTTCAGAGTCTTGCTTCCTCAACGAATATCGGTTCTTGCTATATGAACAGATATGGCCAGCCAACTGTCACTTCAGCTTCTAATAAAGCTGTTTGCCCTTGCGTATTCTGTCATACAGAGAAATACCGAGTATTGCCCACTCCATAGCTCACTGAACGGCTCCTTATATCAGTGGTAGAGTCACGGTGTAGCTAACATCTTGCTTCAGCATGATTGCCCCTGCTCGACCAGGGAGGGACCACCCCCTCGCAGAATACGAGCGTGAAATAGCAGCATAACGCTGTTTCATTTCATGAGTTTCACATCTTGTAATCTCTGTTGAGGTGATTAGATGTATAATCACATACCGTCAGGTGAACTGTGTGATCGTTTGTTTCTTACACTGTAATGAAGGCATTGTCACAGACAGTAACGATCACCACTCAGTTCCATATATAATAAAGACATAAAAGTCTTTAGACATTGAGGGGAGTCCAGAAGTGTCCATTGGACCAGAAGATGTGTCCATGCATCAAATCTCCCTTAATCACTCCACAGTGACGCCAATAGGCTATAATCCAATGCCCTAATGCTATGGCCCTTTTGTCTAAGAAATAGTGTTTGTATTGCATAAATAATAACCAATTTAAATTTATAAATAAATCTATTTTACACTTAGTAAAAGTTTAAGTATTGTTCGAAAATTGATTTATTTTTAAACTTTCGTTACAGTTTGAATGTCGCAGGACAATTGGAATGATTAGGATAAGAAATAATATGTAGACAGAGGAATTATCATCATCATTATTTTGCCATTCGTGTACATTATTTCCCATCGGTTATATATGGCTGCAAGTTGCAAGGCAAGCAGCAGTGGCCATTGGCAATTGCCACTGCAGCTTGCCTTGGATACCTTTGTGCTATGTCGGTTACCTTAGTTCTTCTAAAGCTTCACATTAAAGCTTGTTATTATTTTTTTTTAATGTATGTATGTATATATATATATACATCTAGGCCCTACATCTACCACAATGTCTCTCCACGCTGTTGACGGGTTGGTGTGACCAATAAAGATTGAATAAATAAAAAATAAAGCTTTGACTCTGAGGTTCCTCATTCGCTCAGCACTGAAAGATTACGTCTCGGATCCGAAGGTCGTCAATCACAACAAACTCTGATTAAACACTTTTGTCTTGTTTGTAAACGACGATTGGTGATAAGCGAGTATACAGTTCATCTCATCATAAGTGATAACTGCTGATAACATCTACACCCATCTCAACCATCTGTCTGCGGATGAGATGGAATCCCACCACTCACCACACGAAACACAGTAGCATTATGCTGCCATTACAAGCTGGTATTCTGTAAGGGCATGGTCCGATCGAGCCGACCCGTTCATCTTGCGCTTGGAAATGATCTGCTAACTCTACCGTTGTTAACTTTTTTATGATACACGAGTAACATACTATATTTTTTACTACTTCAAGGTAAGTAACTTAGTAACTACAGGTTAAAAGTTACATTGTATATGTATGTAACATACGCAACCCAATGTCCTTTTAGGTAATTATATATACATTTTGCGGTCAACGCAGTAGTTTGAATGTTTTTAAATTTTCTAATTACCATTAAGAATTTGTTGCCAACAAAGAAAAAATTATGACGTCATTTCTGACCAAATGAACCTTCTCATTTTCTCCACATTTAATGTTTGTATAATGTTGTAGAATTTCGGAAAAGCAAAAGATGTAGTTTGTTGCTTGGAAACCCCGAGCCCATGTCGGAGAAATCGTCAAAAGAAATGCGGGCTTTGTTTAAATAGCGGGATAGTCTGGCTGCCCGTTGCTAAAGCGTGTTCACATATTTTGTCTTTGATAATAAAAAATAGATAATTATAAACTTTGTAAAACCTGCTTAGCATATTGCAGATTTGATGATACTTTCCGCAAAAATACCAATTCTAATAATATTCAAAGAGGAAATGTCAGAATGATTGATTCGTCTGGGCGAAAGAACATTGATTTAGTTTATTGTAAAGATTTTATGTAGAATATTAAACTAATGGATATATAATCGGATAAAAATCTACCGTTGGCTAGCTTCTTTGCTATTATTTAATACTACATTTTATTGTATTGACTGAAGACATTCATAATCTAGATTATACGGTTGAATATTTATAAAAGTAGATTAGGATCAACTTCTTTAGGAATTTTCAGGATTCGTTTAGTATCTGTTATGTTCTTAACGGGTCTAATTATTTTTCATTGCATACATTAGATTAATCAAGAATCAAATCATCCTGTTTAAATTGTTTGCGGGTGGAATGACATGCAGTTCTGCTTATAGTAATTGATTCCTGCGGCCCTTAACATCCACATTAATTCTCGGAATTAAATTATATTGCAGATGCGTTGTCATTTCGGAAGAGTAAGGTTGAATGCCTCGTCATGAGTAATAAGTTCCGGATTCTTACACTCACGAGATGAAACCCAGAGTTATGCTACTATTTTATCCTGATATCCTGTGAGGGCGTGGTCATTCCTCGATTGAAGGCGATCTATTAATGCGGTAGCCAGACACAAACTGAAGCTAGGTCTAACATTGTTAAAATCTACACTAATATACTGGAGTTATTATCAATGACCGATGTCTATTTCTAAATAACTCTCTTTCTTTATTTCCTTAAGTCTGATGTAATTTAGCGCCAAAGCATCTTTACGGCTTAGAATCCACGGGCATCTTAAGATATTCATGAACCGATTGAGTTTCTTTTGCGGTTACTGTTACGTATGAGTCCGCTGCACATTTATATAAGGAGTAAAATTTTTATACTTGTCAGTATTTTTATGTTAATATAATAAAGTATTGGACCGACTTACGTCAGGTTTCATATTTTTGTGGACCGTCAAACTGGGTGCTTACTTACTCAATTGCTCCACGTATGTACAAAACATTATTTAAATAATACCATTATGTTTTATATGAGATCGATATATTGTTAAATTTGTTTTTATTATTCAGCTCACTGTCATTTTTCTGATATTATTATTAAATGACATTTTATAGGACTTAATTTCTTTACTAACCTTTACTCACCCTTAATGTGTTTTCTATAGATATGATAAATGCAAAAAAATCACTAATTAATAGTAATTAATATAAATTGAGTAATTATAAACAGTTTTGTTTAACTCGGACATCCCCGAGACTGAATTAAGACAATTTTTGGAATGGTATTTGTTTACTATTTGAAACCTTACTTAACAAGTATATAATCCAATCCGAATAGAATTTTCAGAAGACACAAGACTTAACTAGAACAAGCCCAGCCAGCCAGTAGCCTAACTTATCCAGAAGGTATACCATCTTAAAGATTTTATAAATATGCTTACATTTGATGTTTGAGTGGTCTGGACGTATAAACATAAGATCTCAAAGATTTTATAAATTAGATATTTCAGTGGTCTGGACGTATATACATTGTGTATATGTATATGACGACTTCATAGATAGTAAATAGTAACAAACTTTTACCAACGTATCGCCATCTTCTCTTTTCTCCACATCTATAATATCAAACGGCACAATCCGCGGTGAAACGGGTCCTTCATAGATCGTGAACGCATGACCGATTGTATATTAGACAAGTGGGTCACCGGACCGGTCCAGTTCGACTCGGCGTCTCGGGTTTCTTCGTCACTCGTATCGGATACGCTCGGGCCGTCACAGATGTAATTGCACTCATTGTGATATATCTTTACGTGATTGGAAGTTTGAAGGGGAATTATTAAATCTGAAAAGCAATTTCTGACGATATAAAATTAAACGGCTGCTAAGGTACTAACTTACCTGCCACTGTATGTCTTCTAAACTAGAATCGTAATTAATACAAGCGACTGATCAAATTAAAACGAATTTTCTTATATATAATGAATTATTTCTAATTTTTTATCTATTAACCTTTACCCCATCGACTAAATTTCCGTGTATTAATATTTTTTCATTTTGTCAGTATTTTCACGAATTGTATGTATGTATATCTTTATTCGTTTCTAAAGCTGCTTTTGATTATGATGATAAATGATATGGGTATCATATTTGTACATTATAATAATACTAATCTTTCAGATCTTTAAACGGTGGCTACGTCTAGCTGACGAGTATATTACCTTTCTTTTTCTGGCCGCTTGAAAGCTCGAGGCCACACGATTGTGACTTAACGTCAACAAATGCAATGTCAATCTAGAAATTAAGACCAAGCCAGTAATCGTAATATAATGACTTTAATTCGATAGAAGCATCTGACCGAGTCGAGGTAATGCTTCCTCGAGTCGGTTGCTCTCGCGCGCAGGGTTATGAATGGTACAAGTGCAGGTTCCTTTTCTGGAACCCTTGTGCTAGTTACCCTTAAATAAAGTATTTGACTGAGTGCATTAAGCGCTCGACTACCTTTCAACTCGTGAAGCTGTGAAAGCCCCGGGCTAACAGTGGTTATCAAGCCTAAAAAACTCTAATGATATTATAGCTATGTATATAAATAATGTCCTATGTTTATGTTATATCAGACTTTGGAATAAGAAAAGGTTTTGGAATAAAAAAAAGAAAAGTAAAAGGTTATTGACATCAATCATTGACTCGTACTCCAGTATTTTAATGACGATGATTTACTCGTTAATTAAATAACTTTTTTTTCATGCGATTCTATGGCAAAAATAACAGCTCTTGTTTTAGGAGAAAAGAGTGTTGCCAGATTAATACCATACTCACTAAACTAAACCTACAAATTCCTGAAGATGTTGATTCTAATTTTTCTCTAATAAATATTTACGCATCCTAAAATACCAAAGTGACCTACTTAACACAAGGATATTGCATAATAATTTTAATATTTATTCCTATGTAATCAATAATTAATGTTAAACTAAATTCACCAAGTCATTGTGTGTGTAAAACAAATGTATTTTATTGATTTGTAATTTTTAAATACGTGAATTTTGTGTTAGATCATTGTTGTACATTGGTATAGTCACACTGCATCTGGTTTCTTGCCTTCTCAGAATACTAGAATGAAATAGTAACAGGTACTGTGTTTCGTGTGGAGAGTGTAGTGATCTGGAAACGAAACAAGTAAAGAGGCATTGCATTTTAGTCCTAAGGGGTTGATAACGCATGTGCATTAGCATCAGATGAACTGTGTGCTCGTTATCAGAGTAACAAGATAATGGATCTTTGTCAATAATGTTTTTTGATTTCCTTGAACAGATTTTACCTTCATAATCATCAACCTCTTAAAGTTGGTGAATTAACGATACGATAACGATCTTCTCCACAAATCTAGTTCAGATTTCCTATTCATAATAGTCGATAATTTTATAGCTGTTGACCGTGTCCAAGGTCCTTGATTGGCTCGAGGCTAAACAGCCACAAACATCAACCTCGAACCGTATCAAGTAACTAATACGACATTATGATCTAAATAGTCTTTCTATATAGCGCATCAATCATTGTATCCGGACTTTTATTACTGGTGAAGAAGTATTCCATCTTATTCCTCATGGATGACAACACATTTGCACTGTGATCCCTTATACAGGAGAATGAGGGAGTCTTGGGCCGCAGGAATCGAATTATCATCAGGTCAACAATATTAAATATCAACAATAAGAAAAGTATGTCACACATACTTCTTTATTTATTTGAAGTGACAAACGAACAGACAATTCATCTCATAACTGATAACTGTGGCCCTTAATATCTACATTCACCTAAACTCGCCCAACGAAACACAGCAGTATTACTTTGCTGTTCTAAGTTGATAATCTGCGAGGACTTTCCTCCTCCCCTCCCCCTCCCCCGGTCAAAAATACAAATACACGAATAAAAATGACTCACAAGAAAACCTTAGTCCTCAAGGGTAAACACCCCTAGATTATTCATTGATGTCGCGACAATTAATGTTTCTCACACCACATAAAATATTCCATAGTAATACCCCTTTGTTACGACAAAGACTATGCCTATCCTTTTTAGGACAGCAGGCGTGAAGCTATGCATGATTCGCTTTAATAATGAGCCGCTGGTTAGGAACGGGATACACAAATCATGTGAGACGAACGGAAGGCGTGTGTCTAGGGGCTATCGTATGGCGCGGTCAGCATTGAGGTTATTCGATACTTTAAGGTCGAGTGGACATGGAATAAAAGAAGTTAGTCGCCCGAGCAGTGCGTGAACTCAGAAACAGTGTATTTAGTTTTTATATGTTATTATGGTACTTTATTTATTAAAGAGGATAACTAAAATAGTAAGAAAAGCAAAATGTATAAGAAGGCGCAGCTTTTACACAAAAAAACTCTTCCAGCAGGCCAGGTGATTAGGGGAACGGGTGCCTTTCATGGAAAAGAAAATATATTTCTTGTCGATATATTTTCTCAACCAAAAGTTAAAACATTATACATATATGGTATCTTGCATTTAGTTACAATAGTGTTATATTGATTTGATTACATTTTGTTTATAGTTTATGAAAGACACACCAACGATATCATATTATATTTTAAACTTATAGTTTATGTTCAATAAAACTTAATGATTTGCCTTTACAGGTGTACAAAACCTACATCTATCTTTAAATCTACGTTAAACTGAAAATTAAAACAAAATAATAAAACAAAAAACATTGCAAACAAGTTAGAGAAAGTGAATAATAAAAACTACAAAGTATACGTAGTGCTATAATATTTTTGTTAAACATACTCCTACTATATAAATATACGCATTTCATCAACCTTACATAAAAATAGGAATATTGTTTATGATTTGCGTTACTAAGAAGTAGGTAAGCAACACCAAAAAAGAAAATTAATATATAACGTCTGGTCGGCTTCGAACGCGGAAATATCTTCTGATTATTGCCATATAACACCAACTGCGCAGAATATTTTATAGTGCAATACATTTGCGCAAACACAGATGGCACACGCACGTCCAATCTTGATTAAGATCGGAATAGCCAGGTACACTACACAACTACTCCGTGGAATCAGCTGTCGTCAGCGATATATTCGAACCGATACGAGTTAAGGACCTTCGATAAAACAGCCCATACCTTTCTTAAAGGCCGGCAGAACATCTGCTACTCCTCTGGTGTTGCATCTGTCCATGGGCGACGGTGATCACTTACCATTCAGTGAACTGCTCGATCATTTGCCTCCTATTCTATTAAAAAAAAGTAGACGTATACGGTTTTTTTTTGTTTCTTTTCTCAGACAATCAGGTTTCCTCACTTTCCTCATTGATATAAATGACGGAATATGATCATATAAATATTCTTAAGTGTGTAATATATATTTACCGTTGGTGTCCTTTTAAATAAATAAACAAAAAAGTGTTAAACGAGCACAAAATTCATTTGATGCTAAGTTATTTCCATAGTTCCTGACAATCTATTGGTGGCCTATGGATGATAATAGTATTTTATTTTGGAAAATATATTACCGATACTATTAAAATTACTAGTAGTAGTCGAATGGTGAATTCGAACCTACGACCTTAAGTTTCGCAGACCGCACCCTAAACTATAATGGTCGTACATTAGACGAATTGAATACACGATGAATTTTAAACAGGGTAAACAAACGGAAGCGCGACAGAATGACTTCGGTTAGCTAATACGATAACACGACAAGTGTATACAAACCTGTCAGATAGCTTTAAAATTATAAAATGCAAAAACTAATGTCTTTGGTCTTTATTAACGGTGATAAGTTATTCCATCTTAGGTTTGTTTTTTCTTTTTATATAGCATAGGCGGCAAACGAGCGTGCAGCCCATCCGATGGTAAGTGATCACCGCCGCCCATGAACATCCGCAAAACCAGAGAAGTCGCAGATGCGTCGCCGGCCTTTGAAAGCGTCCTATGACATCTATGGAATGCATCGTCACCAGTAATAAAGGCCACCGGACGAAACACAGCAGCATTATGATGCTATTTTACGCTGGTATTCTGTGAGGGCGTGGTCCTATCCCGTTCGAGCTGACCCATTCATTCCGCGGCTAGAAACAAACTGCAGTATAGTCCTCTCAGAGATGATAGCTTAATTGCATTATGATTCCTTATAGTAAAATAACGTGGCAATCAGGTGAACTGTGTTAATTTGTTATACTCAATACAATAAATGATTAACTATGAAAAAAGATAGCTTTTTAAAATGCATGCAAATTTATATAAGAAAAGTTTTGCGTGTCGTATAAATACAAAGATATTATCACTGAACGGGTGATTATATGAAAATGAGTATTGAAAATATATTTATAATATAGTTAGGTAGTTTTTAATAATTAGTTCACGGGTTACGGGTGACAAGGTATTCTATATTGCTACTATCGATCCAGTGATTGGCGGTTAAGATTGACCATTGGGTGAACCTCACGGAATACTAGCGGAAAGCTGCTGTGCTTCGACTGGTGAGTGTAGCGGACCCTTATCACCTGTTGACGAGACACTCCATCTTAGTCAGTAGGGGCGACGTTATATCTGCATCATGAGAACCCTTATTGAGGTGGAATTTGAATGGCATTGGCTCCAGGAATCACCACTTTGACAAAAGAGTACAGGAGACTCGTTTGTCCATCTCAATGGTTGCACAAAAAAAAGGAACTGTGTGCTCGTTTGTCACCGACAAATATTACAAAAAGAACTACACCTAATTTAAGACTTTCTTTTCTCCATTAATTAATTATTGTAACACGATAACCGTTAATTATAAAAAATGATGTGCTCATCTTTAATTGGTGCATTCATCAGATTTGACATCATGTATTTATGGATTAAGATCGTTTTCATGTATGCACTGTAGATGGCCCATATTAAATAAATAAAATAAAATAAAGACTTATGTAGACTGTAATTCTCATTTCTTTTCAGCAGCGCAATTGGGGGTTTCCGGTCGTGGAGATAGCTTGTGCTCACTCTTGAGGGAGGGTGGGCGGTCCTTGCAGTACTAGGTAGGACGCAATTACTTTCTATTTTTAATCACAATTAGTATTTATTTTTCCGCAGAGTAAAGTCTTGTATTAACCGCACAATGAACGTTTCACTTAGCAATGAAAACACGAAATTGTTTAAAAAATATTAATATCAACTTTTAGCTAATGAAACAAACATAAAATCTATAAGCCTTGGTTTGAATTGTTTTTTATAGAATATGTGGTAAACCAGCAAGCAGCTCCCTGATCGTAAGTGATCACCGCTTGTCCACCAGAGGAGTCGCAGATACGCTGCCGGACTTTTAGAAAGGTGTAGGCTCTTCTTGAAATCTCTAAGATTTTCTTTTAATAGCTTTAAACCATTTCCAAGACTTGATTGCAATTTTTAAACGCACAGTTAAAGAAATTCTCTTTACATTCTAAAGCATTCATGAAGAGAACATTCACTGTTTTCTCTAGCTACATGCTCTGTTAATGAATAATCAACGAACAAGAAAGCACGGCTCGGGTGTCCGTACGTCTAATAGTACGTTAATATATAAATATTTAAATATATAAATAAATATATATATATATATATATATATATATATATATATATATATATATATTGAATAGCGGTGGTAACGAGTCAGTCTCCTAAGCGCTTGCTTTTAATTCAAGGTACGCGAACAAGCCGTGTTCGATCACCTGTGCCGGTACTAACGAACATTGTTAATTAATTCTAAATTACCACTTGCTCGATGTATATAAATAATGAAATATATTTCGAAGACATGTGAACTCCGCTATATATATATATATATATATTTATATAAATGTAACTAAAATATATATATAACTATGTTAAATATATCTATAACTGACTGTTATTATGAACCTTACATAATTATTTATTTATTTATTAAATAATATTAAGAGTTTATTTATTTATTTACTCTTTATTGCATTAACCTTAACAAAGTTAAAAGTCAACAAGGGGCGGTTTTAATGCCTAAGGCATTCTCTACCAATCACCAAAGGTGTGGGGTGATATATGTGTATGAAAGGTGTAGCAATAAACTAATTAATAAAATTAAAAAATAAAAAACTAAAAATAACTAATACAAGCAAAGAATAATACATACATATATAGTATAATATAAAAAAAATAAAATACAATAGCTGTCTACTAATAAATTCCATATGTGGATGATAAATTTATCTGACTTCAGATAACTTAAGTAATCACGAACCAAACTTTTAAAACTGTTTTTATTACTGAACTTCCAGACTTCATCTGGCAAGGGATTCCAGAGTAGTGTAGCAAATCAAAATTAATGTAGCAAAATGCAAGCAGTCGCCCAGCAAATCAATTTGCAAGAAAACCGGTTAAGTGAGCTGAACTGCAGATCTTGTTATTTAACGAAGATCGAAGAATTAACTTCGAGGAAACAAAGAAGTTTTAGACCTACTTTATTACTGGTAACGGGGCATTCCATCTCAGTCCTCATGGGTGATAACACATCTGCATTATGATTACTTGTCAAGGATGAATGTGGATGTCATGGGCCGCAGGAATCACTTGCCATCAGGTGAACTGTGTGAGTTTGTTACCCTGTTTTGTACTCAATGCAATAAAAAAAAAGTTATAATAATTAGAAGCATTAATGCAGCGATAACGGAAATCTATCACCTTTATTATATACGGAATTCTTTCAATCAATCTCAACATCCGCAACACTAAAGAAACATCCGAACATCCGTCAATGCACTTGTCAGTTCTTAAAAAATGAAATAGGAGGAATACGGCTCTTTCCTTGAAGGTTTCTATATTGTATCGAGACTGTAATTCCGCATTGGTTATCCCCTGTCATGAGCAATAAGATCGGAAGGAGAGGAAGGTTCGGATAGAGTATCAAGTATACACACACCACATCCGGAAAACCCACAACTCCTCAGAACACTCCAAAAACAAATACCGTAAAAAATACAAAAAGCAGAAATCGGCTTGATTTGAAAAAGAGAGATGCAACTTCTCTTCGCGGAACCAGTGAACCAAGCGGATCGGAAAGTACCTACTCGTGTATAGCTCCATAACCAAGTCTCCTTTATCCAACAAACCTATCGCCAGTTTAGATGTAATATTATCGAATATAAGCACTTGCATAATTGCTTTAGTTTCGTGGAGCGTTTAATACTTACGCGCATGTTTTATACGCGTATTTTATCTTCAACCGGTGATTACTGAGAGATAAAATATATTTTCTTAATATTCGCACAATAGTAAAGACATCGGCATTTTGGTTCTAGATACAGTATGAATTGATTGGCTGGACACAAGACGTACAACCTCAATGAATACCTGCTTAAAATAGCATAATAACGGTGTTGTCTTTCGTCTGGAGAGAGTAGAGATATGGAGAACCCTATCACAGGTGACGAGGCATTCCATCTTAGTCCCCAGGAGTGACAATGCATGTGCATTATGATTCCTTTTCGAGGATGAATGTGCGGGTCACGGGCCGCAGGAATCACTTGCCATCAGGTGAACTGTGTGCTAGGTGAAGGTGACCTTATTTACAATAGAAAAATCAACTTACAATTATATATTTAGTTAAGAGGTTTTATATAAAAATTAATGCGTTATCTGCTACCGTTACTAATGGAAAGGCTATGGAACAAAACTCGATGATAAATTATCCAACAAAAAAGATAATTTTTAGTGAATCGCAGTGACAAGAAAATACATTAAAAATTGTTTCCGCCATTTCATTCATAAATCACTCAGCAAAATACTGTCTAGACACCCCCCCTTCCCAAATGAAGCACTGTCCCCACCACAACCGCTTGCGCCGCCCGCCGCAACGGACTGCAATATTTAAAATCTCTTCAATATTTTACATAAATACATTGTTTAATTTTTGTTGATTAAGAAATGGCAGTGTATTTTATAGTATATTCAGAATTAGCGCATTGAAGCAAAAGCGGGTGACGGGAACCACGCCATCAGCTATCAGGTGAACCACGTGAAGGTTTGTCACTATTTGTAGTCAAAAAAAACACCTTTTTTTCAACTACAAATAAATATGAGTTTTAGTTATTATTATAAATTGTATTTCATCGCAAAACTTTCAAGGTTTCCGTTTGGACTTTACGTTTATTAATTTAACAGAAACCTCAAAAGCTTGTTTCGCATGTTTTATCTATTGTGATACCAAATCACTTTCTATTTGTCAGTTTTGGATGCTGGAATTTTCTATATTGGAAATAGCTGCAGGAAATTATTAACATAAAGAGTTTTATGCGCACAGGGAAAGCGATAATATGTCGGGAATATAGATATTCCCCACTTACGATGTCCTCCTGGTAGACATCACCCACGGTGATATCTTACGAGCTGGCTGTAGCTCGTAGAAAGGATAAGCGATGGCAAAAGAAGATTCTGGGACGCTCTACTATTTTTGTTTTTTTTTTCGGTCTGATGGCCGCTATTGGCCCGAGGGGTTTTACAGTTACACCGGATTGAGAGCTTGTGGCGCTCAGTCGGGACCTCTATTAGTGGGTAACCCGCACAAGGGCTCCCGAGAGCGTCGGCTTAGACCGTTACCCTTGTGCAAGAGCGTCAAGCTCGAGGGTGCCCGAGAGAGCAGAACCTCGGCTCGGTCATGCGCTGCCGGTCTTTAAGAAAAATATAGGCACTTTAGATAGACTGCTGGCGACAGCTTCCATAGACTTAATAACCCACATAATAATAAATTTAATAAACAAACACACTTTAATATTTACACTTCAACGAAGCGTGTAATAAAATAATTAACAATATATAACTCGTTTTCAAAAACGAAAGGTCGTACTCCAATCACCACTAGCGTCGCTTCTCATCGAATCGCTTCAGTTGAACATCGGCGCCCGTGTGCGCAAGCTTTATGCACATTCGGCTCTCGTATCAGATGTTGCGATATCAGGTGTATTCTTGATAAGTCTCACTATTTGTTGTAACCTGTTGTCCGACTGACGTATCTGTGTCCTCAACCAAGTTCGAATCGTTCGCAGTGGAATATGTGTGCGGTGTTATTGTGATGTGCACTGTGTGTGTGCGTATGTGATTTGTTAGAACAATGACTAATGGATATGTCGCAGTAAGTTATTCCATTTTTAAATTCGTGTCATTTTTTTTCTTATTTTTTCCTTTAGTAAATAATACTGTCATATACGATCAATATTAAAAAGTAAACTATGCCATTCAAATTTTTTAATGCTTATATATATATATATATTTTTGTATAAAAGGACCTAAGACTGTTTCATGGTTTTAAAGAACATTAAAAAAAAAGAAAAAAATATTTAATTAGCCTCACAGATCGGTTGGTGCTTTAAAAAAAATATTTAATTTTACAGAATATTATAAATTTTCATTCCTGTAGTAAACAAACGTAAATAAGGTTTGTTATAAAAATCTATTTATTTTGTGAGTACATTATGTTATTCCCCCGATCATATGTCCAACAGCAGGCCTGCTGCACCTTTCCTATATTACTCCTTATATATTTCCTATATACCCTTATATAAATGTACATAAAAGTTTAATAAATAAATAAATATAAACATTTTTAATGCATCTTTAAATCGCATCAAAAAGATATACGCTATCAATACAAGAAATAAAACCAATTTTTCGTTTAAAAAAGGTACAGAAATTGTTCGTGGGATATTTAATAAAATTATAATTGCCGCAAATAAAAATCAATTTGCCATTAAACAGATTAAAATTTTTGACTACTCGTTGTCAAAATATTGACAAGTCAAAAGACCTAAAAAGTTTAATTAAAAAAAAACTTAGCTAGTAATAATAAGCTTTACGATATTTTAAATTTAGATTTAGAAATTTACGTTTTAAATTATCATTTTAAATACGAGTTGGACAAATAAAACTAATTTAGCAGATTCTATCGCATCATTTCTTTATTCAATTCGCTAAATTTCTGCTTTAGCGCACATGGTCAAGGATTGATTTAGATATTTGACGTTCCGATTTCATTAGCTCTGGCTACCGTCAGTTTTCGTTATTTATATATTTTGGTCCGAACTACGCAGGAGCTTACAGTGTCTTGAGATCTTTGGATATAAATTTATTAATCACTAACTGACCAAACAGACAGACAGACAGACGTCGTCCTGTCCAAATTCCAAGAAATTTGTTTGTGAATTTGTAATAGATCCATCGTTCGATTCGTTAATTATGGTCGTGGGATCATATAAAAATCCCATAAAAAAAACTTTCAATATTTTTTATGGGATTTTTTTGTTGAATTTGCCAACTTCACGCGTAACTTTTCCAGTTATTTTTCCGTAAAAATATCTGGAAAAGTTACCTCCTAGTCCTCGTCAATCGGTCCTTCTCAATTCATGTGCTTACTAAAGAAGATTGTGATTAATTTTTATTTATATCAAACCGACGGTAGCTCCTAGCCATCTTCTCTATTGAAATTCCTGCTACAAATGGTACTAAAGACTATTGAATTTAAAAGAACATCCTATCTTTTAAATTTAATAGTCTTGTATATCGTTTGTAGCAGGAATCGGTGTTACTTTGCCCTTGATAACCATTACTTGTGATTTTAAAATCTAAACAATATCTGCTAGTTGACTAGTGACTCCCATGTTCAGTATTGCCGAAAACAATCCTTTAAAACTGAGGTCTTACTGATTTTTGATATTTTTCAAACTTAAGACTTAGCCTTTGATGTTCATTTTATAGTATTTTGCCGTTTCACAGATTATTTTTATAATATTAGCGGTGACAAACTGGCACACAGTTCACCTGATGGCGAGTGATGTTAATGATCTATGACATTTCCATCCATCCTTATTTCAGATTCAACATGGACTGAGATGAAATGCCCCTTTGCTCGTTATTGAATCCCCAGATCTGTACCCTCACCAAACGAAACAAAGCACGACTGTTTTTTGTAATATTAGAGATACCAAATGAGAACCCTATGCTCATACACCACTGTCCGTTTTACGCGAAATTTCCTGTCACGCACAACAACTCTGCGGAATCAGTTGTAGCCAGCGGCATTTCCGGACCGATACGACTTAGTGACCTCAATGAAAAAGCCTACACCTTTCTCAAAGGCCGGCACACCTTCCTCTGGTGTTGCGGATATTCACGAGCGACGGTGATCACTGACCATCGGGTGGGCTGCTTGTTCGTTTGCCACCTATTCTATAAAAATAAATCTTAATCTCGAATGAACAAATCTTCAAATGTACACTCGTTGTCACCCCTGAGCGATCAGATGGAATTCCTCGTCACCTGTAATAGAGTCCCAGGTATCTGTACACTCACCGATAGACCGTTATGATGCTATTTCACGCTAGTATTCTGTTGTATGTACTTTCTAGGAGGTAGTCTTTCCCTGGTCGCGTCGACCCATTACTAACTGTAGCTAGCTTTCCAAATCTGTGACCCCGAGCTTCCTCATACGACCAGCAGACAAGTTGAAATACTTAAAAAGTTTAAGTAAACAAGCGAGGCTTTTCCAACGTTGACTTCGAACTCGTTCCACTGTTATAGGTCACGCTGTTATTTTTAATTTTGATATTGAATGCAAATTTTTTATCTGATAATTTGAATAATCTGGAATTTTTTAATTTATCTACGATAACTATGGGCGGCTAGCTTAAACCGGGGAGTTGATAAATGTCAGTGTGTAATTAAGCTTATAACACGGACGGTATATTAAATATTTCTTTTATCTTTATTGCTTTTATTTATTACAATTTATTGGAAAAATTTTTTATATAATTATTATTATAGGATATACGTTTTTTAACAGCGGTAGAGCTACGTTGCAGTTTGTTACTAGCTGAAGAATGAATGGGTCAACTCGACCGGGGTAGGATCACGCCCTCGCAGAATACTGACGTAAAGTAATAGCATAATAGTGCTATGTTCCGTCTGGTGAATGCAGGGATCCGGAGACCTTTATTACTGGTGACGAGGCATTCCATCTCAGTCCTCAATGGTGACAACCCATCTGCATTATGATTGCTTGTCAAGGATGCCCTCACTGCACTACTTACTTTTTTTTAATATAATAGTTAAACTAGCAAGCAGCTCAGCTGACCGTAAATAATCACCGTCGCCCATGGACGTCAGCAACACCAGAGGAGTTGCAGACCTTTAAGGAAGGTGTAGGCTCGTCTTGAAGGTCCGAAGTCGTGTCAGTTCGGAAATACCGCTGGCGACAGCTGATTCCACAGAGTAGTTGTGCGTGTCAGCAAAATTTCACAGTGTTGGATTGCCAACCATCGAGATGATGAGGATGAGATTTTGATGCTTGTTAGTCACACGCAATCAAATAAAAAAAATCTAACGCGTTCGAGAATACGCAACCGCGAGACGGCCATGCGCTCAGAAATAGCATGCACTTGCAGTCAACGGGTTTTTTATAAGCCGACCCGTCCGTCGGCTTCTAATGTCCAATGGAGGACGTCCGCGCCCCTCCCCCGCGGATCTACCCTCCATCCGCGCGAAGCAAAATACGCCTTAGAGGACGCGCTCTGAATACAATTTAATACGCATTTGAGCTTTAAAAATAAATTAATGAAGTACACTGTCACAAAGTCATTATTAGATCAGATCTATCCTTGTTGTTTTTTTTATTTTATTAGTGGTGACAGAAAAGCACACAGTTCACTTGATGGTAAGAGATGACTGCTGCCCCATGATATCTAAGTCTATCCTCGACACAGATTCAATAGCTATATGCGTAATCTCTGAGGGCTGGAGGAGGAACAACTCGTTCGTATTTTATCCTGCTATTTCATTCTGGTATTATATTAACTTCATACTACTCTGGTATGCTGTAGATAGAAAAAAACTGCAAAGTGGCTCTACAACTGTTGTTTTGTTAGTTGTTGTATTGTGATAAGAAAACTTATTTATAACACTTCATCATCGCAGCATTATTGGTGACCATACCGCATGAATGGGTCACCTGGACCGGGGAAAGACCACGACCTTACAGAAGAACAGATTGACGGATCTGGTAAATGATAGCGTGGAATTTCATCTCAGTCTTCAAGAGTGATGGTGCACGTCCATCTTGAACCTTTGTTAAGGATTGATGTAATGATAATCTTCTCTTGATCGATTTCGACCACTACGATATCTTCTGGTTATTGCCAGATTACTACAACTGCGCAGAACTTTTTATAGTGCCGTAAACATTTGCGTAAACGCAGAGGCACATACTGGTCTTCGATATTGTTCCTCGGCTGGGAATCGAACACAAGATCCGCGACGCAGCAGTCAGGCACTCTATCACCACACCACACGACCGTCAGTTCCTGGGCCGCACTGTCACTTACAATCACGTGAGATGTGCCATCGTTTGTCACCAATAGTAAAATACTATTATAGAATAAAAATACTATTCTGATACACGACTTTTGCTACTTCGGTATCTTCCACATTCCCTTCAGACTATTTATAAAACAAAGCTAACGGTAATGAGAAATGTGTATTTAGTATTTAATAGATATTATTGCGCTGTTAAATTATTATATATATATATCCCCAATCCGGATTGGCGGACTTCACATCATCATCATTTCAGACCATCTCTAGTCGCAGTGGACTGAATCTGGGTGACTGTCATGTTATCATGGTTATGTCATGTGAATACTATCCCGAGCCACCTGCATCCGTCTCCTTCCCGCAGACAGGCATATGACGTCGCTCCACCTGCTGGGGACCGTCCTACGCTGCAATATGCGAGGTTATCACTGGAGATTCAGACTCTCGTGACGTCGACTTGTCGTTGGAGCTGGTGGTTAAGCGTTACTTTTTTAATTAACGGTTCAGATGAACGATATGCTCTTTGTCACGATTAATATTACTAACCACGCAAATTGTGGTTAGTTGCGCGAATTCATGTTCACAAATCTGACGTAATGTTAGGGCCAAATTTAAAATAAATATAAATGAAAAAGAAATAAAATTTGTTATATTTAGTTTTATTCAATGTGTTAGCATTCGCGTATATATAAGAATCATTACTATAGTGCGTTTACAAATTCGCTGCAGGCCTTATTGTAAATCATATGTTGCAGAGTGATGTGCACGTCAAGCGCGCGTTATCGATAAAAATCCCAGGGTGAGTGTATCAAGCCCAGAGTACGATACCGCATAGGCTAACAGCACTAACATCAACAGAATCTAGACCGGAAGTGCTACGATAGTAAATAACTCATGTAAACACTATTGTATGAATTGCGATCTGTTATGATACTGTAAATTACAAAGTGTTATTTATTTTTAAGCATTCATCATTTGAACACTTAAAGACATCGAGGTTTTTTTGCAAGCAATATTAAACCAGTTGGTGGGAGTATTAATAGACAAGCGCGCATTGTTGCAAATAATACAGAAATATAATAAATGTACTATTTTAATTCTACTTTGAATATAATGATTTGTCGATAACTTTATGATATGTGCGCTGGACATCATTATGCGGTGCTATAAGACTAGTGAGTGCGAGTGAGCGCGAGGTGTGATGCGCTACGCTCAAACGTTTTAGCCTGAAGCGAGATAGTAACCGCACTATAATACATATCTTAACTGTAACGTGCGAGAGCAATTAAATAGTTAGTTAAAATTAATGATGACAGCAAGGCAGCTTCATAGACGCAAGTTGGCGGCGAATCAAGATGTTATTTTGATATTTTTTGGGTCGTTAACACAATTAATCTGTTGTATTAGCGATAACTCGGTCTTAATGTTTAAACTAAAAAAAATCATTCAACATGGACTAAAGCCAGGACCTGTCGTTAGTAACATGGGCTGTTTTGTTTTAATACAGTTCTCTTGCAATATGATTCCACTTTCATCTTCACTTTATCAATGTCCTGTCTTGATAACGAAGATTTTATCCATCTGGTGATCTGTTTATTTGTCGTCCATGGATTGGCCACATCTAATCCTCGGATGGTCATCACCTGCTGTCGGAACAATCCACAATCTCTAAATCACAAGTTCGACGACCTGGTCATTAGGGTATTAAGGATTCATTTTAATTATCTTGTATCCGCTGAGTTTAAATTAGCTTAATTGATCCTTAAGTGAGTTAAGTGGAAACTTAGACGCTTTCTCGTTTCTGTTTGTACTTTGCATTTAATATTGTTGGATGTTGGATCTAAAAAGGATTTATTTTTTATTCTTAGATTGTGCAGTGCTCACGAGTTATTCCTTGGCCACCGAACACGTGATAGATCAGCACTTATAATTGCAATTAACAATTACATCGGTGCCGTCTCCGGGGATCGAACTCGGTGTGCTCGCGCACAGTGAATTAAATGCGAGCGATTGACGCTATTATATAACACATTGGGCTCGCTAAACACCGGAGCATTGACTCCAACTAACTGAATGAGTTACGTGTCCGCGTTGGGGGTTATATCAGGACAATGAAGAGTCAATAGCCTAATAGGTTTAGGATATGGTCTGCGAAACTTAAGGTCCTAGGTTCGAATCCACCATTCGACTCTTGTCGCGAAACAACTTCTAGTACAAGCATTATCAGCTTAGTTGGAGTGACCAACCGGAACAATATTAGTATGTTAATAGATTGCTGATGATGTTTTAAAAAAAATGACAAGTTGACTAGTGTTGTCCCTTTACAATTAGTGATGTACTCAGACAAACTTATAAGGACCGGAACATTTTTATACGTGATTGGATCAAGTTCTTTCTTGGCAAAAGTAGAGGCGTCGGCGTAATTTTTTTGTTATCTTTTTTGTGGTCATTTTTGTATATTATCGGGAAAACAAAGGAGTCTTTTTTTCTTTATGGCGCGCATAACGCTTAAATTTACTCATACATCGATAATGCAGATGCGTTGTCACCTTTGACATGGATCCATCGACATGGAATGCCTTATCACTTTTGTCTTTCACGTCTTTCAATAGTTTTGGTCGTCGCGAGCCTCTACTCAACTTAAAGGTCCGATAAGCATCACCAGATCCCACTGATGCTGCAGATGTCATCTCCATTCATCCTCAAGAAATAATGAAGGTTCACACACGTTGTCTGCCGCTATAACTGAGACAGAAAGCCTCGTTACCAGTAGTTAGGTTTCTGGATACCTATACTCACCAAATGAAACAGCAGCGTGATGCGTGTTCCCCCCCCGGTGAAGCTGACCCATTCGTGCTGAGTTAGAAATTACGGAAGTATGAGCTTGGATTCATTAGGTTTGTATTTTTTTAAATAAAACGCAATAATAATAGGTTGCGTAAACTTTAGACCAGACAGCTATCGCTTAGTAATTAACAAAAACCGTCAAATATCAAGATAAGATTAAGTATCTTTTTGATACAAATATGATAAGAGTATCAAAAGTATATTATATATTATATATTATATATATTATAGTATATATATATTATAGTACATATAAGGATGGAAGTATGATTCTATAACAATTAATGTACTAGGAGGTAGGAAATTATATATTATTTTACACTTTTTAATTATATTGCTTTATATATATGACAAAGCGAGCAAGCCAGCTGTAACAAACCGTTCAATGTATGTAGTGGCGACTCGAAGATATCGCTGTGTTCAAATTTAAAAGTACCCACACAACATCATCAATGTGTACCTAAAGTATGTATTTAAAAAAAACTAAAGTAACATTTTGTATATATAAACTCTATCGTTAGGCACAGGCGTCTCTAGACAGGGTAGAGTATAGAAGACCACACGACTCCAGTGCGGAATGGCGGATATTCGGAATATATTCTATTATTTGTTGCAATGCAGGTTTTCTGACGAACAACCTTTTTCATAGAGCAACAGTATGTCGTCACTATAAATTGCATTTGACGAGTTCATTGGTGAAAGTTTCGTTCAAATATTTAAATTTATAACTTGTATTCTTATAATAAATATAAAAAACAATATAAAATCTAACATTAAATTCGAAAAAAAGTGATAACAAACATAACTTACGTAACAAACACAAATTAAAAACAATTAATCCGCGAACTAACTGTGGAAATAAAACTATTTTGTTGAAAGCGTTCAAATGTTCCACACAGTGCCGGACTAGATCAATAATTGTAACAGTATGAATATTTTCAAAAACAAACTCAAATCACATATTATTGCCAAAATATAACAACCGCTTCTCGATTATTATTAACTTGAATTATGTTTAATTTAATTCCTGTCAATTTTGATTCTTATGTTATCCTAGGGTATGTTTATATCTATATTAATTATGTATTTTGTGTATTTACTCGCAATATATATATACCTACATTACGTATTTACTCGCAAGCCCATATATTGTTTTTAAATTATTCTCATTGTAAGCTAAACTTTGTTTTTTATTAGAAATAAAGATCTTTCATCACAAGTACTGGGGATCGAAAGTATCGTGTTTTTCACTTACCATCGGGTGGGCTGCACGCTCGTTTGCTACACATTCAATAAAAAATAAAAATAAGCGAATCAAAAGCGAGCGCTGACACACTGAGCCACCCAAGGCTCTTTCTAAAACCAATTACAATGGCGCACATTATTTGTGTTGTATTACACATCTATATTTAACGAATGCAGGATGCTGATAATGCACCTGTTATCTATTCACAAACAATCATCTAGAGATCGTCATTCAATATTTACCATAGGATTGAAAGGAAAATTTATCTCTTCCAGACATTGTTCATATATTTATTGGTCTTAACATTTTTATTATTAAACAAACATCATTCTAGCACGATTGTCATATTTCCAATACGACTCTGGAACCTTCATGAGTCTACTCCTCAAGTAAATGCAGTTTCTCTAGTGTTGCGGATGTTCATGGGTGGTGGTCGATTACCATCAGTGAGCTGCTTGCTCGATAATAACGAAACATCATTACTGATCGCATTTAAGCATATCTTAATATGTACAAACATACATAAATACGTACACAACAAGTATACAGAGGTGGGTTTCAAACATTAGTACTGTTCACGCTAAAGTATGTTGTTTATATATGTATATTTTTACAAATAACATGTTTGTCTTTATTAATCGCCGCTTTAAGTAATATTAAGTAATCCAAGTCAATAAATACAATCAATTACATCTCTCGGTTAGCTTTTTTATGCGACCACTCTAATTCCTTGTCCTCGAAATGAATGACCCAGTGCAGCGGGTCGACTTTCATTGTGCAATTATATTGGTGAATGTACTCTTACGTGTGCAAGAATCTTTAATAAAGTGTTATACAGATCTGACACCCACGTTTACCCGTAAGGGACAGGATCTGTTACGAAACATCACGTAACGTTGCCAACGATGACACAAAATGGCCGGATAACATATTCCAAATAAATTTATTACAATAAAAAATATTTTCCAACTTCTATGAGCGAGTGGGAAAAATATATTTTTCTCAATTTCACTATTATCGCATACGCAGATAGAGACAATATTAACTGTCTCTTTTGCACTTAACACATCCTGCGTATTATGCCCAATTTCAGTATTACCGTATACGCAGATGAAACAATTCTATCTGTGTCCCATTTACTCTTAGAACGTCATTGGTATTTGCTCAGTGTTAGTATTACCGCATTCGTAGAAAGGGGACAATATTATACGTATCCCTTTTGCTCTTCGAACATCTTATGTATTTTGCTCAGCTTCAGTAAAACCGCATACGCGGTAAAGTACCACATTATATATGTCACCTATAATCGTAAAACGTTATGCGTATTTGGTTAATTTCAATAACTGCTTGTGATAGAGACATTGTCTTTATCTTTCTATGTATCTCTTTTCCCTCATAATGTGGGTAATTTACTCACCCCAACAGTATATACCGTGTCAAGTTTATATTTAATAATATGTTTATGTCACGAATAAACATATCTTCTTATCAATGCATAACTCGTTTTTGAAAGGCCGTTCTCAACTGTGCATTGCACTGAGATTTCGAAAAAATATTATCTTATTACCAAGGACACAAAGTAAACAAATACGCAACCGTTGGAGTTTAAGTTTAATCAACTAAAAAATTGACATCCATTTACGTAATATATATAAAAAAGTTTAAAGTCAACCTGCTTAGCTGGGTACAGGTGCAAGGCTACCAGACTCTTACTGTATCACAGGATACATTTTTTGTACAGAAGAGTTACATTACATGATTCTCCATCCCCTCACCATCAACGGAGATGGCGGGTTTCCATCTTTTTTTTATGGATATTCCAGCGAAGGATCGGAACAATTTGCCTGCGGTGGTCTTTCCGTGAGAGTATAATGTGCCTTTTAGAGCTGAGTGAGTATGCTTTTGATGAACTAATGGACAAGCACTGGCTATGTATTAGATAAAAGAAAAGTAGAGAATAACTGAGCCTTCTACCGTCGAAAATATATGGCAACCCTAAATGATACTACCGAAAATGTTTTGGTAATTTGTTTTCTAATTAGTTTTATATGTACAAATTTTATTAGTTAGTTTAGTTAGAAAATAAAGTATAAAAGTAAAAACAAGAGCAGCTTTATTCTGGTATTCTTAGGGATGCTCCTTCCCAGCGGAGACGACCCATTGATGCCATTGCTAGAAATTTCAAGGACCGAAATAAGCCCGAATACACAAATATTTTTTACTTATTTATTATTAATTTCCGAATATGTTACGTGTTACCATTCCAATATTGATATTCCACGACAAAATTAATGCTGATGTAAATTTATAAATTAAGACATTTGTTTTTTTTTTTTGCAACGTTGGCAATGTTGGCAACGATACAGTGTAATGCAAGATCATTGAGTAATCACTTTTTATGTTCTCGTATTACGCTTGATTTAAACTTAACAGGAATAATTATATTAACGTAATCTCGCCTCTCTTTTGTTTGTGTAATGTTTTTTTGTTATATAGTTTTTGTTATTATTTTTTTAAAAATGGATATATCGTTCGGATAATTACAGTGAATTTCCTTGAAGGTAAATAAAAAATATTACCTACTGCTACTCCATGTTGAATTTAAAAGGCGTAATGACACTGTTCCGCCATATTAGGTTCACTGTGTTCATTTGTCACCTTAACGCACCAAAAAGATTATTTTAAAATATAAACAAAGTATTAAATATAGACCTGACAAAATATATCTGACTAGAATAGTAAGAGCGGAAGGAATGCACACCTGATATAAGAGCAAAAGGGACACAGATAATACTTTCCCTATCGGCGTATGCGAATTTGCGCAATCATAAACTAAATTTAGAGTTTTATATCTAATAATTTGAATTATATATATATACATGTTTGCCATTTGTATAGTGTGATATTAAAGTTATCATTTATTTATTTTTCACTGATATCAAATCTACATAATAGTTTATTTATTCTAAAAAAAAGGAAGTTTTAAACGTGACTTAGAAAGCTGAAGGTCACATCCCAGCCGAGAACTAAAGGTTTTGACTGTGGTGGGGCCATGTTGGTTGTTTCCTCAGCATGACTCAATCAGGAATGGATTACGACCTGGTTTGGATCTGGAAACCCAATGGTGAAGAATTCAATTCCATGTTCACAGGGAATAACGTATGTGTATTCTAAATCCTTGATATTCTTGGACCGCAGTCATCGCTTACCCCATCAAGTGAACTGTGTGCTCGTATGTCACCGTAATATTATAAAAAAAACATATCTTCCATTTTTTCCGTTAATCGCCGTTGGCTATAATCACCATAAATCAATCATGTATATAATTCACCAACACTCCTATCGATCAAATATTTTATTTGTAATTATTATTTATAATCTGTATGATAAACATCTAAAGGTGAATGGATAATAAAAAAATGGAAGGCCACGGTGACATTATGTGCTCGTTACCAGATAACGTCAGCTGTGCAGGAAAAATTATAGTGTTGTAAGGTTTGCGCCAAACACAGTGACATTCATTCTTCGGTCGGAGTAATGTATGCACAATAAGGTAGAAAGATGATTAAGATATGGTTACAAAGATACGTCAGTTCCGAAAGTCAGCTAAGGGAACAATGAGCCCGCAGTTCATCTCTTGGTAGGTGATGTATGCTGTCCAGGACAACTATTTTTTTTTATTTATTTATAAACTTTTGTACAACTAACATATACACAAAGGCGGACTTTATGCCTAATGCATTATCTACCAACCAACCTTGGGAGGGTTCAGAAAAATCAGGGTGGGGTAGGTACAAATGAATAATAATAAAGAAAAAAAGAAACATACAGTACATCTAAATACTTATACAATTATATATACATATCATTATATATTATCTTTGGATTTTATAATACTAAATAAAATAATAGATATTTATATACATTTACATAAACTATACATCAAAACTATACATATTATAAATACAAACATATGTAAATATATATATATATATATATATATATATATATATAATTATTATCGATGTAGTGAATCTGCTGACACTACTTCCAACAAATGCTTTCGAATTTTGCGTTTAAACTCGAAGCGAACCTTCCTCTATAAAGTTTCAAGACGCACATACTGACTGAGATGGAATACCTCATCGCCAGCAACTAGATCTCCAGATCCCTACACAACAAAACACAGCTGCTTTATGCTGCAAATTCATGCGGGTATTCTCTAAGGGTGTAGTCATTCCTCGTTGTGGAGTCGATTTATCGGTCGATTATCTTCGACCTTCGACCTGCTGCTGTATATAGAAACGAACTTTACCATGGTCAAAACATTTAGGTCTCGGTTGGGAATCGACCAACGTACCCCCCTAATCATGCCTTTTAGTCACTGTAGCGTCGTAAATATATTATTTGTTAATAACACAATGGAAAAGAGGAATTTCACAAGAGAGAGAGAGAGAGAAATTTAACAAGAGTCGTAAAAGGTAACCTGTCTAACCTCGAAATGTTATTTGCCTTCCAAATGGGAAGGGGTGACTTTGAAAGCCTTTAACATGGAATGAATAGGTAGATTCTTTTTTCCTTTTTTCTTTAGTCTTTTTCCATTGTTATCTTAACCCAAACGATATAAAAAGTATGTTTGTTTATAAATAGATTTTTTAAATTTAAAACGTCAAAGCCACACAACATTGACTTTATTCTTAATAAAGATTGGAGTTTCGTTTTACGTTTTAAATGAAAACATCGATTATTTTTGTTTTATTCGTCAAACGTTCCACAAAAGTACATAGATTTTTTTAAATTCTATCTTTGAAAATTACGAAACTGTTCGGATGTCAAAGATTTAGAACACGTGTGATTAAATTATTATTAAAAAAGCGAGAGACAATCTCCGTACAAGTGACAGAAGTTAAACGTCAGTGGCGAAAAAAAAATAGGATAAGGTGGTAGAGCAGGAAAGAGGGAAGGAAAAACACGGACACGTTACATATAGAAACGTAGCATTCGAAATTGACCTTGAAAATTAATTCTCATCGAGCTCAAAGAAGTTTCACTTCTTAAGAAGAAACATAAGCAAGGACACTACGAGCCGATAACATTATATGATGCAGTCCTCCCGGTCGATATCGAAGACGCTGATATCTTGTCTTCATTGGCAGCTGACTTCCGAGCGCAGAATATTTTATAGACATAAGCATTTGCGCAAACACAGCTACATTCACTCGACGTCCGACGTAACACATGTGCAATAAAATCGGGAAAAGGTTGTGATGCAGTGTCACGGACACTGAGCGTACATACATCACACTCAGACCTGTCTATAGTACTTCGTTATATTGTGGTCATTATCATCATATTTAAAAATATAAAAAATATCCATCAAAAGTAACTCTATCAATTTTTTTTCCGTTCGTTCGAAAGTGTAAATATCAAGGCGATTCCGTATTTATGATCTGCGCCGTTCGTGAGTCTTAACGATAATTATCAATCTTTCGGTACAAACTACACGTTCTAGTGTTTAAATAATGGAAATAATTTATCAAAGATCTTTAATCAATTACTATAACTCGCTTGCGCTTTTGACCGTTTTGCGAAAATCTAGACGAGGTTTGAACTTGGATTCTTGTTGCAAACATAGCAGATCCAAGCAGCTGATTAGGCCGGATTGATAGTGGTAAGGGCTCGCAGCAACCGGTTTCTAGATGTAACAGGAATGGGTCGGCTTGACCGGAGGCATTTCATCTCAGCCCACAGGTGTGATAACTTTGTCGAGAATGGATATAGATGTCATGGGTCGCAGTCATCACCGACCATCAGGTGAAATGTTACCCCGTTTACCACTTCTAATATATTATTATTATTTTATTTATTCCTTATGTCACAAGTCAAACAAACATTATACAAAAATGCCATTAGGGATTCCCTACCATCCTAACTTTATATACATATATAATATATATTTTAACACATATACGATATATGCACATACATATAAATTGAGTAATACCTGATAACTTAATGCCTGCCACGCACAACTACTCTGTGGTATCAGCTGTCGCCAGCGGTGTTTCCGAACCGATACGACTTAGGGACCTTCAAGAAAACAGCCTACACCTTCCTTAAAGGACAACAACGCATTTGTAATGGGCGGCGGTGATCACTTACCATCAGGTTGGCTGCTTGCTCGTTTGCCGCCGATACTATTAAAAAACTTTATGAAAATAAAATATTTAACGTAAATAGATATATATTATAAAAAAAAACATAATAAAAACTGTCGCGAAATGCCGTTCTAATTTTTATTACTGACACAATACTAATTATATACTATACAAAATAGTAACTTGCGATGTTTTCGTCTTGTGAGATACTGCTGTCCTCATTGTGGTGAGTGCGCATCTGAATTATGTTTCCTCATCGAGGGTGAATGTGGGTGTCATGACTCGCATGAGTCACGTACCGTCAAGTAAACCAGTATGCTCGTCTGTCACCGTGAATATCAGAAAAAGGAGTAACGTAAAATACCATAAATAGCTAACAGATATTTTTTATAAGAGGATATTTGGAATACAAAGATATCGGTGGCCTTCACATTTCTTCTTAGTGCGAAAAAAACGACGATCGAAAAAAACGTACGACTTATTCAGCTTTAATCATCTCCACTAATTGTATTCATCACTCATATGATAAAAAAAAAGTTCACTATTATCAAGACATTATATTTAACAATTTTGATAAAATTTATTGTCATTTTATTATAAAAAAAGAAAGATATAAATAATAAGTTTATTCGTTACTACAATTAAAACGATAAATTACAGAACAGAAAGACGTAATAAGATTTACCCAAACTAAAACAACTGTAACAATGGTTCCACTAATTACAACAAACGAAAACAAATAAATAAAAATAACTATACACAGTAATGACTGCACTTATGAGAATTCTACCAATATCAACATAAAACTATGAAAACATAAATTAAATTTATAAATTGATAGAAAACAAAATAATAGTAGCTTAATAGAAAAGTAATATAAATGCACAATTTTAAATTGATATATAATCTGTGACCTCAATGCGAAATTCATTATCTGTACTGCGTCAATTCACACGTCAGCAATTCCTATTAAATCGATGCGTAATAAAAGTAAATTGTAACATAATGATTCTATTACTTAGCTCCTTTCACAAAAAAATATTCGATTGGACTAATTCTTAGCTTAAAAAATGTGGAGAAATCTGTGTACATACAATACGCACCGAATCGGGAATTACCTCCTTTGGAATTGGATTAAATTTCATGTCGAAATCCAGAACTATACCGCTCTGTAATAACACTAAAAAGTACGACACATTATTAATGCCTATAGAATCTATGACATTAATTATACATGCAACCCCGAATATATTTAATTTAGCTATAAATTAGAAATTATCATTTCATATGTAAAAGCCAGTCATCGTAATTAATGACAAAAAGACTGAACTTTAAAGTTCACGCGGGTTCATTCTGCGTGCAATTGAATGTCACAAACTGTGGCGTATTGTGTCAATGCAAATATTTGATTGTTAGTTAATAAGGACTTTATATTCGGCCATGATCAAAATGAAAGCATCCTATCGAAGCATACTAGCAACTTTGAAATTATCTGTTGTTGTCTATAAAATTGTTTAAATAAAAAACATTAAATCGACATTATTTAAGTTGAATAACGACACATCGATATGTTGTAATCTATAATAATTGTAGTCTATAAATATATAATTGTAGTCTATTTATTTCATGTCTCCATCATTAAAACTGTGAGAGAATTGGTTAAAGTACGTTTTGAAAAGATATAAAATACGCAATGTGATTCCCTGATATAACAAAATCGGTATTTAACGTAATCGTTGTAAATAAATAGAACAAAAATAAGAAGAATCAATTTGAGAAACTACCCCTATTTGAAGTTTGTTAAAAAAGGACTGAAAATATGTCACCAACATACCAGCGGCCAGTGACATCGACAACCTGAGGTACTTCCTTTAGATAGCGATCCGAGTCATGGTTTCGTACCTCTTTATGAGTGGCCCTCGGATAGTATTATCGCCCCCCTCTGTTGTCATTCTTCGTCCACAGCGGTCGAAGTGCAGCGGTGGTGCAGCAGCAGTCTCCGCGCCAACTTCGCAGCACATTTGCCATTTATGGATATTTTGTCGAATAATTCCTTTTTACTTTTGTTTTCGTAATTTAATTTCCTTCATTAGTTTCTTTATCATTTTTGTTTTTATATTTTGTATTTACGTAAAAATTATTGAAAATAAGTAATAGATAACATTTATGTCGCAAAGTAAAAAATACTGTTATATAATTACATAACCGATTCAACTTTCGTTTTAAACGTAATGTCAATAAAATTATTTTTCATGTATCTACCATATGTTACTGGGCCAAAGTGACTTCCTTGAACGAAACCGCAAGTTTGTGTGCGTCCTCGGGTCAGGGTCTTTTGGTGATTATGTATGCCGTTTTATAAAGCATATAGAATGATTTCAACTTTTACATATGAACTATTTTGACCTAATCGTTATAAATATAAAATAAAAAATATTAATAATAAAAGATTTTACTGTAAATAACAATAATTTAAAAACAATTCATAATTTACAAATGAATACTCAAATTAATTTTAAAAACAATATTAAAAAAAAAAAACTTTGCCTCAAGTTATGTTGATATATGGAACTTATTAGTGCGTAAAGCAAATAGCTCGAGTTCTTGTATATTTCGCTTCATAAATTGTCATTATTTAAACTAATTTATTTTTCCATGTATTCTTGCTTTTTACATTTTTTATTAATTTAACTCCTCTAATTAATTTGTTGTTAGTCGTTCCAATTTTAACGTTTCATCAGTGATAAGAATTTCTTTGAAGAATTTGGTGCATGTTGAAATCCACGGTTATTTCGGTATAACAATATGATATAATATAAAAATTATGTAAATTATAGTTATTAATTATTATTAATAATATTTCTGTAATGGAAATAATATAATAATGCACTTTCTTTATTAAATAAATATGAATTATTTATTACTCCCGTCAGTTAACTTCCCGCCAATAGTTCAGAATTTTGTTTGGCATATGAGATTGACATAAACCTCTGTCTACACACACCACTTAATTCGCTCACCGACTAGTGAGTGTAAAAACTGTGAGTAATCACGCCCGCCACAGGAAACGAGCAGTCCCTGTACATTCATAATAATTTCATTGAATTGACAGTGTGTAGACGTTATCTTTTCAATGAACACTGTTAACGTTTTAAGATATCTGTAATTTTCCTTCTATTTGAATAAAAAAAGAATGAATAAACAAAATGTGACATTTATTACTTGAAGTGTTTTGAATGCTAGATCCGCCTTGTAGCACGCAATGATATTACGTGGAATTTGATAGACCCACAACTATGAGATAAGTGTAGCACCAGTACCTCGGCATTTCGGAGAAATTTCTACAGTGGTAGAGCTACGCTGTCTGTGTTTGTAGCTGCAGAATGAAGGGTTCGACTCGACCGGGGTCAGGACCACGCCCTCACAGAATACCAGCGTGAAATAGTAGCATAATGCTGTTATGAGTATGCTGTCTGATGAGTGTAGGGATCCGGAGACCTGTATTTCTGGTGACGCGGCATTCCATCTCAGTCCTCAAGGGTGACAACGCATCTGCATTATGATCCTTACCAAGGATGAATGTAGTTATCATGGACTGCAGGAATTACTTGCCATCAGGTGAACTGTGTGCTTGATTGTTACTCTCAATGTAATAAAAAAAATTATATAAATTTAACGCGCACATGTACACTTCATACCATAGACACGTAATTACTTCTTTTGTATCTAACGTACTTTTGTACACTTACAAGGAAGTTCTAATTGCCTTTCAGTTAAAAATGGAATTTGATTGCGTAGCAGGGAGGTGCTTTACAAGTTGACAATCGCGAATTCCATTCCCGTAGCGGAACTCTCGTATATCCGAGGCAAGTTGTTTGTTGTTTTAAACGTAGACAATACAGGAAATACTAGCGATAGCCAATGAATGATACAACTAAAATACATGAATACTTGTGTGTTATAATTGGACACAGTTGTTAATAGGCTGTATCATTTATGAATTTAATTATTTTGTGGACAGGGATCTGTTTATGAAAATCTAACGATGCGTTTTATTTAATTATTTACGCCACCGTCATAAAACAAGATGACAACAATAAGATAAGAAAAAATAAAAATGATCAGTTGATATACCGTGTAATTGGTCATGGTTTACAGAGATAGAATAAATAAAAATGTATCAGTGTATACTACATACACTAATTACAAAAAATTTTGATGGTTAGCTTACAGAACAACAAGGACAGAAAATTTTCCTGATATTGATATTTTTAAATCATGTTACTGTTACATTTGACACTTAAATAAAAGTAATCTTACGGATTTTATCGCGTTTAATTTTAACTTTTTAAATTCACGAAGACTTTCCGAACGCCCGGATGTTACAGTTAACTCGTGCTACCGTCTAGAATTATTAATTTATGGGCAGAACTATGCAAAAAGAGTTCAGGGTCTTGAGGACTCGGTGTTGTTTTTATGTTATGTTTTTTTTTTAATTTCAATCGCCTCGTGAATGAAGTCTACCGGCTGCGATCATAAATTAGATCAGCCCCAGCATTATATTCTATTTTGCAAACCAGAGATCCTTGCAATTACGCCGATGCCTACCAATCCGATTCACTAATCTAAGTCCTTCTTGGACGAGCTTATTATAGAATTTATTGAAGGAAGAAACGAATTCAAAATTCTTTATATTTGAAAGAAAGTTCACACATTGTATAATTGGTCGAAAAAACTAAAGCATGGCATGATCTACATGATTACAAAAGACAATATCATTTACTCAACCAATTCCTGTATGGTATGACTATACAACTTGTAAGAGTTTTTTAATAATTAAAGAAAATTAAAGTCAATAACCATATTCATAACTTAATACAATAATCGTATTATCTTTGATGAAGTTTATTTATTTAAGTATTTAATACATTCAGCACTAATTATATACTAAATCAGATTAACAATAACGTTCTTACTCGCTTATGGTGACATATAAATTACTAATCTTATAGATATCTTAACGAATAAATCAACTTTTTGATAAAACATCAATTTGTAGAAAACTCCCCATCCTATTGTTCACGCGGAACGTTGCCTAACATTGATGGCCACTTAATGCATCGCTACCGCCGCCATCTTTACGCAATGACATTCGTTGGCGCCAAATTCGCTTATCTAGAACATTACTAAAAAATTCCACAACTAAAGCTCTTTACAGAAGGACAACATGCAAGAACCTGAAATAATTTAGGGTGATACTTGAGATCTTTTTAATATTCTTAGCCAAGACTTTGGCAAGACACGTGTTGAATTTTAATTGCTTTTGACTTTTTTGGTTTCACCCATATTTTAAATTTATTAACCGTACAAGAACACAAACGATTGAATTTTTATTGTTTTATCGGCGTCCGTATTTTGATTCTATAAATTCGAATATAAAAAGGAAAATAAATACACGTCCTTGTATTTAAAATAGGATCACAGCATTAAGTCGTACGTATTTGAATTTAACTTCTAAGTGGTATACAATAATAAAAATCAGAGAAAAAAACGTTTAAATAAAATAAAAACTGACATCTTTGAATTCGACATAGGAAATTTCTGATGAAATGTCTTTTTAGTAACTCACCGTCGTTAATTTTCCTAATCTGATGTAATGCATGTAGAATAAGATAGGAGAAAGGTCAGTGTCAGGGACACGAGACAAGCATGCAAACACGCAGACACGAAAACCAACACTTATGTGATACGCAAATATTGTTACTCGGCTGAAAATCGAACCCAGGACACGCTAGGTACACTAACTACTGCGCCATACCGCTGTCGATAGTCGTAATATAATACAACTTTGGTTAATACATAAAATATCTCATTAATACACCAAGTAATTAATCTAAATGCTACAGAATTACACTTTCAAAAGTTGCATTTCATCAGATCTCCACAAGCTTATCTGTTACAGCACAGAATCCGCTCACGTTAAATCAAAATGGCAACACAATTAAAATTACCAAGGATATATCTCGATATTCTCACAGTATCTCAGCACTACACTATTTTCGCTGCACATTTAACACAATACGACCGTAACCTTACTTCGCGACAATTATTTCTACTCGGTATAGACTTAAGGTCATCGACATCTGAATTGGCTGTTACCAGTCTGGTTCTGGGTACTTTCTACGTGGTGATATATTGCACCATGTGGTAATACGATGAAATTGATATAAATGGTTTCTTGATACAGAAATGGAGCAAAGTGTGATGAGTCAGTGATGAGGCCACATGGCGTTGTTTGTTAGTTGATGCATCATATATCTTCATTAGACAGACTAAATTCTAATCTGATAACCGTTATAACTAAAATGGCTAAAGATTCGGACCTATTTTGTATTAGCTGACCTGACAGAAGTGTTCCTGTCCAAATTCCAATAAAATTCTTTATGATTTTTATGTTAATTTGTGAAAATGATCCATCGTTCGTATTGTGAGTTATAGTTCATACTAAAATTCCAATGAAAAAAGTACTCGGCTTTTGTCATTTTTCCACGGTAACTTTTCCAAATTTTATTTGTTTAAAAATCTAATTAGGACTATAACAAACATATAAAAAAATAATTACCAAAACCGGTCCAATCATTCTCATGTGATGTACTCACCAACGAATACCATAGATTTTTTATTTATATAGATCAGAGGGTCCCAGCCTTTTTTCTCATAGACCACTTTCAGCTACATTTCTACCATATTCCCAAAACTCGATTAAAATGTGAAGATTAGATCGGACTATGGAACTTTGCGTTACGGCCGAGTTCCAACCACGTAGTTCTGAATATGGAATATGCAAGATCTTACAAGTAACAGCCGCTGAGCTTTTTAAAATATTATCTGCCTACATTGATAGATGAAGTCAAGCCAACATTTTGGTTAGTAAGTAGTATGAAAGTAGTATTTTTTAGAGAAAAACCCAAAAAAAAAAAACAAAATTTATATTCATTGTATTATATTGAATTCACAATCATGTCAATAACTAACTATGAACAAGAGGTTTTCAGACCAACCATCATACGAACAAGACCTGGCTGTATGGACTAAAGTCCTTTGCCTTCAATCTTCTAATAATTTAATGGGATAAATTAATATCATCATCATCTATGGTATGGTGTGGTATGGTAGGTATGAACAAGTTGGCGGACTACACTTTATTTACGCTCTTAAATTTAAATTTGGAATACGTGACTAGTGCAATTGAATATTTAAAAGTAAATGTTGTGGATAATAACGTTTGATGGCGGAATAGGTATCATCAAAAATCTTAATTCACAACAATACTATCATTACCTTTTTTGTTAAACTTTTGCTAACCTACAAAAAGGCTTAAATGTAGTTCTTGTGTTGTACAATTTTCGCGGCTTCGTTTTTTGTCTATGATGATTCCTTAGTTTCATAAAAAAAAACCTATGTATTTATCGTGCTATAAACGGTTCACGATTCGACAAGCGTTAATTCGTACAGAATTAATCTATTCGATTATTTGCATCATGCACTTTTTATAATTGTATTTTTGATTTGAGCATGAAATAAAAAAAAACATAGTTAAATAATAATTATCGAAATGAAAGTATGGGAAATTTTAAAAATATGGCTCACTATTAAGGTTCGCAAGAATTGCAGATGCGCTGCCTGCCTTTGAGAAAGGTGTAGACTCTCTTCTTGAAGGTCTCTAAGTCGTATTGATTCGGAGATACCGCTGGCGACAGCTGATTCCACAGACTAATTGTGCGTGGCAGAAAATTTCGCGTTAAGCACACAGTGGTGGTTAGCCAACAATCGAGATTATGATGAGGACGTAATTTTTAAGCAACTTTTAACTCAGCTCAGTTGGAATTAATCTGAACAACAATTATATATTTACAATTTAAAAAAGATTGTAAATATGTAGGAATCATTGTTAATATATATGTAATATATTCTAATAGATTCGTATTTTTTATTGCACACTGCAGTCGAAGGTTGAGCTCTATAATCAATGAATATAACATACGATTTATTCAGTTTTAATTTAGACAACACTAACAAAATTTTTTATTTTTTTGTAAAACACTTATTTAGAAGTTCCCTATTATCAAAAGGGCATTCTATTTAACAATTCTGATATAATTTAGTCATTCATTTCATCTGGATTATTATAAAAAAACCTAATTGCTTTTTTGTGGGCGTCAATAGGTCTAGTGTACGTAAACACGATATCACTCGATAGACTCATTACATCGAGGTTATTTTTTTATCACGTTCAGAATTCAGTACAATATAACCCTATTGAATTTCACTACTGTGACTATTATTGTTTGTTTTAATTATTTTTTTTATAATTAATAAAGAACTATCTGATTTTTTTTACTAAAAAAACGTGTCATTATCTTATCTTTATTTAATTTTTATATTATATATTTTTGAAATATTTTCTAATTAAGGAGCGCAGGTGTCCACTTTTAATTTTCTAACTTATTTGTACAATAGACAACGGGAGTTTTTTCCTTTTTTTCTGTTGATTTGGGACAACTAACAGATTAAATAAAAATCAGTATCACCAAACAAATTTACAGTTATTATACCACCAACGCCGTTAACCACATTACTAATATAATGAATCAAATCAATTGATAAGACTATAACCCGATATAGGTATACATGTTCTTAAAAAAACATTATGGTAATAATATAAGTAAATCACGCTTGATGCAACAGCTTATGCTAATGTTCACCTTATTTAAACAGAATTTTACTTGTTCTGACTTCAAAATGTAATCCACAAGGTCCTGACGTCAACTGTGTTCCACTGCAGTGACAGATATGTGATGGCATCATGCAAGATTCGCTGGATATGTTTTAGGACTCACAACTTCATTTAGAACACATACACACATTTATACAATTACCATTTGTAGCACGCTTACCTTACCTTGACCTAAAGGCCGGCAACGTTACGACTCCTCTGGTGTTGCGGATGTTCTTGTGTGGCGGTAATCACTTACTATCAGAAGTGCTGCTTGCTTGTTTGCCACCTATTTCAGGCTGGTGGTAGTTCGGGTTGGCTGCAGACGGCTATAAAGCACTCGAAAGTTAGGAAGCTAAAAATAAACACGATAAAATTCTTATAAATTAGTTTCAATCCATTGGTCGTTTAACGTCCGAAATGAAAAACTAAAAAAAACGTATACCTGCGACGTAATCCGTAAACTTAATTTAGTATAATTATATATAAGAAATTTTTAAAAGTTTTTGTAATAGGGTTACACACAGCGTTTGAAATGAGGCTCAACGAAATTCAATTGTATTTTTATCTATAAAAGGTCTTTGTGTTTATGTTACCTCGATAGGGTATATTTAGGACATGACAAAAAGCTAGTGTCGAGACAAATGCCGTTGCCGCCTGCGGCGTGGTCCACCGATGTCGGCCCGTTACTGACCCGAGAGAGTCGTTACATATTTTACGATGAATCGTGAAGATGACTAGTAACATTTTTAATGTTTTTTTTAAATATAATAAACTGGCAACATTAATCAAAATACAGTTTTCAACTGTTACTTTAGCCGGATACGTAAATAAAGATAATCAATATAGACTTGACAAGATAATTATAATACTGAGTGAACATGAATGTGTCCACTTAAATGCGGAAAAACGGTCCTCTCACAGAATAGCTTGCAAATAGCAACATAATACTAATCCAAGTTTTATTGTGTCAGTATTTACAGATTAAAATTCTCGTCGCGTTTCGTACACATAAAAGCTTTTAAATTACAAAATTATATCAAGCACTGAAGCAGGTGTTACAACTAGCGGTGGTTCGTATGATCTTATCGATACCGTTTTTTTTTATTTCGTCACTTACATAAAACAGTTGTGATGAGCGAATTGAAGACTTGATTACTCTTACGTTGTTATCTGTGTACCGTTTATTTTTTTACTGTTGACTGCTTTCTAATACGCGTGATTTTTTTTTCATGATCTTAAAGGGTGTGATGCCAGTACAGTTTTTTTTATAAACCAGCAATTTTATTCACATTACTAAGCCCCTTTAACCACTAAGTTTGTCGCTTGTACAATAGACGTATATAGATTATTGAAGTTCAATTGGTAGTAGGTGACTTTGTGGCCAACCACGCAGATTTATTGGATATGGATGGATAAAGCACCTGCGTTGTCGATACCTGAGGATTAAGATGCCAGGAGTTATTTTTTTTTAAAAAAAAGGTATTTTAGCAATGCTAGTAACTTTACTAACATTCCGGTTAGTCACTCCAACTAAGCTGAAAGTGCTTGTGTTTGTGCGGACACGATCCTCCGACCCTAAGTTTCGCAGACCGCACCTTAAACTATTAGGCTATTACCGCTTCAACAGTATACAAGATCTCTAATTCTTTCACTCACCAGCAACGCTAAAAAATAATACTACTGTTTACCACGGTAAACTGTTTAAGTGAACGTGGTAGAGCTACGCTGCAGTTTGACACTTTTGCAGGTGACACCTTTACTAAGGTCCTTTTTTTGTCTGGTACTCCAACTTATCATCCCCTTAAATTTGTAGTCCCATTTACGGGATACATTGTATATAAATTTATCGTGTTCATTTTAACTTTTATAGTGGTAGAGCTACGCTGCAGTTTGCTCCTAGCTGCAGAATGAATGGGTCAGCTCGACCGAGATAGGTGAGGGCGTGGCCTCACAGAATACCAGCAAAATGCTGCTGTGTTTCGTCTGGTAAGTGTAGAGATCCGGAGACTTATTACTTGCATTCCATCTCAGTCCTCAAGAGTGACAGTGCATCTGCATTATGATTCCTTGTCAAGGATGAATGTAGATGTCATGGGTCGCAGGAATCACTTGCCATCAGGTGAACTGTGTGAGTTTTTTATACTCAATGTAATAATAAAAATTAAATACAAAATGCGTACTATGATTAGTACTAAAAATTAACGGTAAAAATAAAACTAGAATAAACATAAAAAGTCTTTAAGTATTTGTTATACTAATAACTTTCTTGCAATATTTCGTCCTGCAGCAAATAAGGATTCATCGCAGTACGGAAAAAAAATAATTTATTTATATTTAGGTAGAAGGACAACTTGGCATCAATCATTTTAAAACGAAAAAAACTTTACAAATTTGGCGCGAAGTTGTTACACACGTTATGTATTATCCGACTATACAGACTATAAAGTCTTTTATTTATTTTTATTTAATTGAGCTTGACAAGCGAGGGAGACAGTTCACCTGATGGTAAGTGCTTCGTGCTTTAATATTTATATTATTTCTATAAGTATATTATTTATACAAATAAGAAGGTAATAGAATAATTTATTACTTTCAAAATTAAAATAATTATCTTTTCCCACACTCATTATATATTCTCTGTTCAACCCAAAGGTAAGCAATGTTAGAGAATTTATTTAAAATAAGTCCGCCATTTAGTACGTTTGTTTTACTTGTTTGTATTTTTTCGAACTCATTTGTTTATATAAATAAATATTGTAAAATGTTTCTATTTCAACGTCACAAACATTTCTCGTAATCATTAGGTCTCCGTTTAGACATCATAGGAAAGCTCTAAATCTAAAGATAAGTTCAAAGAGCGCTTTGTGAGCATCGGATCTCATCGTAAATCGGTGTCGTAAGAACGCGGGATCAGATCGGCTTGACAATGCATGCCGTCTACTTTCGAGTTACGTCAACTGACGGACGGATTTGATAGATTTATACGAGTCTGATTCGAATTTACTGCACTGTTTTAACTATTAAGGACTATTTTTGTTTGTATCTTTAAACTTTTAATAGTTCTAAACATAGCTATATCGATTGTTTCAAGACAGAACGGTTCCGGAGAAGGAAGCATGCGCTGAGCGTCGTGCATGCATTCTGCGCATGCGCTCTATAAGCGTACTAATGTTTCGTATAATGAATACTAAGAATTTAACTGGTAAGCTTCAATAATGTGTTAAATGGGTTCGATTACATCGATCGACGTAATATAACAAACACTTAGAGAACAAATAATAATGTGACATAAACGTATATATTATCAGAGGCTTATTATTTCACATACTCAGCTAAATTGAAAAAAAGGAGGCTACGAATTCGTAATCATTTAAAAAATAAAAAAAACTGCTAATTTAAGGGAGTTCATTTAAAAAAAAACGATATCGTTTAAATGACCAAAGCCTTGGGCATTCTTCAATAAGTCCGCGATGTACCGGTGTGATCACATTTAGTGTCGATCCCCTCTCATTGGGCTCCCAATTTTTTTTATAGAAGCAGTGTCTGAGATACTTATTCAAGTCGTTCAAATCATACTCTAAGCAAAATAAGTGCTTTGCAATATTGAGCGAACCATTGTTTAAATAAAATTGGTTTAAGCAAAAGGTGCGCTGAAGCAATTGAAGCGATTCATTGCGATTGAACTCCTAAGAAACGACTGAAACTTTAGCTAGATGTACGATCCCAGGAAGTGAAGTAAATGTTTACAATGTCCTAGCCTAACCTGTATATGTACATTTGTATCCTCGAAAGTTAACAATTGACAACATTGTATGATTTATTATTTTCTATCAGTACGAGTATGTTTTGGCCACCGATACTCTAGAGCAGTGGACATAAAGCTGACCATGTAAGAAGCAAGGAGTGCTTAAATGGCGAGGGCATCGCAAACAAGGTTATTCACGATACCGCCCTGTCACAAGCCGGTTCTCTCCAGTCAATACAGATAGAAGCGTCGATGTAGTTTCTTGCGCCACTTCTCCAGCGCCCACGCATTCCGAAGCGGTGGTACATATAGCCAATAATAATAATAGAGATATTAATGTAGATAATTCTTAGTCAGAAGCAACTGACCGAGCCGAGGTTCGGCCATCTCGGGCACCCTCGAGTCAGACTCTCTCGCGGAACAGGGCAACAGTCCAAGCCGAGGCTCCCTCTTGGGAGCCCTTGTGCTGGTTACCCACTAATAGAGGTCTCGACTGAGCGGCATAAGCGCTAGGTCACCTCTCAACCCGGCGAAACAGTAAAACTCGGTCTAAGAGCGGCCATCAGCCAGAAAACAAAAAAAAAGAGTGCCTTAATTGTGTGTACGCGAATGCACAAAAGCAATAGACGAAAGTGCGAGCAGTTACTAGCAAAGATAACTAATAAATCAGCCAGGATGCGATTCTGATTTTTAGGCAAAAATGACTTATTATTATTTTATCATGTTACGTATCTGTATCATAAATAATTATAAGTTAAACTATATGTTATTATTAGGACGTCTGTAAGAAAGATAAAGACTCGACTTGTAATAGGTACTATTGCCTGTATAATTAAAAAAAAACAAGAATATTTTGAAACTTAGCAATGCTATTTTCCTACGTGCTTGAGCACTGTAATTGCATTTTAATGATTATCTAGAACTCTACCGTGAAGGTTTTTTAATGATATTTTCATTCACCATGAAACGTATGGTACATATGTACTGTAATGGCATGGTACAAACGGCCTACAAATCAGTGTAACCTAAGTAAGGTTAGGTTATAAAAAATAATGAGGCTATTACTAGTAAAACCGTAATGCCCTATAACATTGTTTCTCAACTATTTTTATGTGGCAACCCACGTAAAAACCAAAAAGGTAAATAAAACATTGCAACTTTTTATATATAAAATTATAATACAATTTTATTTAATAGTCATTTATATGTTTAATCTTTCAAGACTCCCCCAGGCAGGCACAAATTTATTTCAGCATTAGGATAAATCGCGCATAACAAATATATATTTCTGTGCGTGTAAATTGCCCCTCTCAGTAGGACTAAACTCTAAACTCACGGCTATCTAGTCGAGGTTTTAACCTGCGCTGTACTGTAATTATTACTTGCATGAACTTGTCAAATGAGCCATTAAAATTCATTCCTTTATTAAACAAAACGTTTTTTTATACAGGTCTTATTTATTGAACGGAATGTTACTTCCTTTAATAACAAACGCGACACTCAGTTTGAGAGACAATGGCCTAGAAAAGGGCTGAGCAACCTTTTTAGCAATATCAAGGCCTATCCAAATATTGAAATGTTTTGTCTGGCCAAAGTCACACTTGTTAATAGTATTTAACATTGTATTCATATTATAAACATTATTTGGTAGAACCTTAATATATTAGCGGGAGAATATCTGTAATATAAACGCTTGGTGGGCCGCATAAAATTATTAAGAGGGATATGGGTTGCTCCTTTCTGGCCTAGAACCTTAAAGATAGCTAGCGAAGTACACCCGTCACATGAGCGGCTGGCTATAGCAGTTCGTAGTCGTAGATGAATAGAATTTTTGTGAAAACTGGCTTGTTTTAGTACTGCAATATTGCATTAGATGGCGCTGTTGTAAATTCGTTGATCCAAAGACAAGGAATTATTAGATAAATTGATAGGAATGTACTTGACAGGGGAAGGACGGTAATTGGACATTGCATCTTACTCCTCAGGAAAGTGCATCTGCAAATTTATACCGATAAAATTAAGAATGGATTTGACATAACCACAGTTAAAGTTATAAGCCAGTAATCAATACATATATAAATAAAAATTAAAAGTTTTACGTTGATTAGCGCATCGTTTACGAACGGCTGGACCGATTTGCACAATGCAAAAGCACAGAAAGTGCTTATTTCTACGGGATAGGTCGTTACTCTATTTCAATTGTATGTTTGGATGTTTGTTATTCAATCGCACAAAAATAGCTGATCGGATCGGCTTACTAATGGATAATAATAAATCAAACATCCTCCCTTTTCGATAAATAGATCCGTGCCGAGGTTCTAACCTCCTTCTGAGGGGCCATCGGATCGTAATCGCCCCCTATGTAGACGTCGACGTTCTTCGTTTACGGGGGTCGGAGCAGCAGTGGTGTAGCTGCTCTTCGTGCTAGCATGGCCGTTGTATCCCTACTCAGCGGGCCCCCGCTTGCGAGTCTGTATCGATAAAGCTGTTAAAAGACCAACAGCATCGCACAAACTTCAAAAAAATCAAAAGTATAATTTAAAAAATGTGTATCAAATCAACCCAATAAGCGATATTTTATTTATTACAAACACATTTTTCATTTCTCTCTCGACTCAATTGTGAAGTTCACACAGGCGAAGTCGCTGACAGATGCTATAAGAAGAATACGGTGAAATGTTTTCATCAGATTATAACATTGTATTGCACAATTTTGCACGTGATTGTTCGAAAGCTTATTTGCGAGTAAGCAGTCTATGACTCAGAAACATTCTAAATCACTTTGTTAGCGTGATTCAATATAATTATATAATAATGTACACAATAGAGTCCTGCCGAGAGCGAACAATCGCAAGGTAATTCTTAAGTTTTAGATAGAGCCACGCCCCAGATTTAAATTAGATGTAACATAATAAGTTTGTTTCTAGTTGCAGAATGAATGTGTCACCTCGGCCGGGCTAGGACCCTGCCCTCACAGAATACTGGCGTGAAATATCAGCATAATGCTGCTGTGTTTTGTCTAGTGAGTGTAGGGATCCGGAGACCTTTATTACTGGTGACAAGGCATTCCATCGTATTCCTCAAGGGTGACAACGCATCATTATGATTCCTTGTCAAGGTTAAGTATGGATGTCATGGGCCGCAGGAATCACCTGGCATCAGTTGAACTGTGTATGAGTTTCTTACTCACAATGTAATAAAGAAAAGTCTAGTGAAATCGGAGATCTCAACCCATGTGGAGGTTTCTTGCCTCGAGAATGGTTCCTTATCGAGTATTTATGTGGGTGTTATGAACAGCAGGAATCACCTGGCATCAGGTGAACTGGACTCTCCTTAATATCATAAAAAAATTGAAAATTTAGATACTGCAACCCTCGTCCGCTCATAAGACACAAAAATTAATAATAATATTTAATAAAACTAAACTAAAAATTACACATAATGTACATTAATAGTAAAAACAAATCTATTAGTGATAACTTGTTTTATTAATTATAAACAATAATAAAATACAGTAGTGTAATTCAATAGGGTTTTATTGTACTAAATTATTAAGGTAATAAAAATATGCATGCATTTGTTTTATTGAGATCCCAACGTAAAGGCATTCGCGGTGTAGAACCCTCCACTAGATGGAGCGACGACTTATACAATTTTATTGGAAGTCAATGGATGCGTGAGCATTAGGGGGAGAGTTTTTAGCAGTGGACTGTAATGATATACATATATATATATATATAAATATATATATATATATACATATACACTATACATATATATCTATATGTAAAAAAATTGTGTAATAATTTATAATAAACGTGTGCGCTTTCCTGTCGGCTGTAGTAAGATTTTATATATTTACTAAAAAATTCTTTAGATATTACTATTTCCGGATACCACTACCAGATCAGCACCTATTTTACGTTGGCATTATGTGAGGGCCGTTATAATATTTAAGAAATTAAATCTTAATACGAAACATAGTTTAATTTTAAACACAAATTGTTTTACTATTCATAATACTAGGGCTAGCTGTTATGAAACTTAGCACGAGTAAACACTATATCACTTTACCATTTACAATGATTTATTTCCTAAATCTCGCGTTATTTAGACTTATAGACAATTAATCTCAAAACATTTCTATAAAACATTAAAAGTCAATTTAAAACTTCTTTTTACTTTTTTTTAATAACGTACGCATTTACCCAGAGGCGATAGGGAAGTAATATAAAGCCAGGTATTTTTAGAGGAGTTAAGTCATTCAGTGTGAGGGTCGAATGCGTCAGCGAGTGGGTTTCCTTCATTGCCACGTACAACGGTGCAATATGTACCGTGTCAGAAATAGAAGGGTGTAAACAAACTGGTTCTGCTAGTCACACGTACGTACGGGTTATGTTGAAATAGTATTTTAATGTGTGTGTGAGAGGGAGAGAGAGAGAGTTTTTTTTTGTCCTGTTTGATTATTGAGTGTTGGTTGCGTTAGCTTATGGTCTATAGGGGAATGTAGAACAATAAACAAAGGTTATATTTACGTTACACACTCTTAAAAATTTTAATTTATTTCTTTCTTTAAAATTCCCCCGTTATATTTAAAAACCACACGCTTTATTGGCCAGAGTGCTTAGTTTCGAATTAAGAGTAAGTCAAGATTTCCCCGAGCTGAGATTTTTTTACCTAAAATATTGATAAGATCAACAATAGAGTATTTTTAAAATAAACTAACAAATCGACCAATAACAAAATTAGCAGTTGTAGTTTATTAATTAACAATTCACAAATGGACAGTCTAACAGACTTTAAGGTCTTATAACGCGAAATACTGAAATTATATAAAATAATGCTAATTATTATCGTTCTAACAGTTAGAATCTAACTGTTAAAATATCTAGCACAGCTCCATTATGGGTTTTATGAGATGGAAGGCTATCAGGTGATCTTTCGCAGTATAGGACAAAAAATATAAATTATGTCATGGACAACATAATATTCGTTTTTAAAGAACAATTATGCATGTGTGCTGTTGGAGGATTCTGAATCAGTGTCGTGCTTTATGACAATCTGTTGAGGTCTATCTTCGTTACTGATCTAATTAGTGATGGGCTAAAATGATGATGTTGTTTAATGTTCTTATGTCAAAAACAGGATTGTAGTAAAAATAAATGACGTTGCAACGCAACAGACATAAGTTATAGGATACACGTAAACGACAACTTTTTACGGATCTTATCGCGTTTTAGTTTTATGTTTATATTTTAAAAAAAAACCGATTCCTACAAGGGATGATTCCTGAGGCTAATGAAATTAAAAACATACTAATGTCAATAGATGTCAAAGTTGGGTGCAACCACCAATTAATAAAAATATATAATAATTTAAGTAATAAACTATGCCAGACTTCCAAATCACGTGACCTCTTTTAGCGTCTATCGGGTTAACTATGACGTCAGGACGACAAAAACCTCAGTCCTTCCCGTTACTATGAGTGCTGTAAAGCACTCGCCACGTCGGGTTAAGGAATTTAACAATAATTGCAACAAAATCTGTAAAAATCGTTTTATTTTCTTTGTCTCTTGTTTTGGTTTTATACAATATGTAAGTATTAGCGCAAATTTATGAAATCATCAGGCAACGAAATGTTGGTAACGTTTATCGCGGCACAGTTGGCAGTGAAGCCATGCGCCTGCGCTGAAAAAGCATATATATATAATAGTGACATCATATTTACTTACGTATTAAGGATAAGATTTATTTTGGATTTCATTACTCTGCCCTTTGTTTAACATATACTATGAAATTATATTTTTTTTAGAGTACGGTTGAGGATCATATAAGTATATACGCGTATATATAAGTTGTGTACAGTTACGAAAATACCATAAAGCATTCCCTAAGTAACAACCTATACATATTGGATATAGGCCTTCTCTCTGGTAGGATATTAGTGCATACTCCACCATGCGACTCCACTGCTGAATGTCGGATTTCACATCTGTTTGTTAATATATATATATATATATATATATATATATATATATATATATATATATATATATATATCCATTATATCCATATATATATGTCTGTGTATATATGGATATATATATCTAATGGATTTGCAGTCTTGCTCATGATTTTCTTATAATAAGTAGTAATAAACGAATCTTTTGTAAACATACCTCCTTTATTAACCAGATTGCGATTCGCAAAGTAGCCGAAAAATGAATAAATGAAACTTAATTACATTCACGATTATATAACATACATATATTTCAAGCTATTAAAAACACAAAATTTTATTACGATCTTAAAAAACCGTACTGTTTCGATTATATTTAGTCTGACAACCCTGTTTGTCGTTCGTCCTCTAACTATCCATCTCCCCGACGCGTGGCATAGTTTGACATCCAATTATAATCATTGAGATTTCTTATTCCTTCCAGCACACGTTATGTTTTTTCACACTGCATCGTATTCGCGGTCATTTCGAGTCCGACATAACATTGTATTATTAGCATGTTTTATTTTCCGTATTGTTACTGCGTACATTTTACCAGCGTAAATATCATTCATGACTGTACTTTTTACACCTCATCCACGCGTTTGTATATTACTATATGCTTATAAGTGTTTCTTTCATATTATTATTACAAAATTACCATTTCAGTTATTTTATAGGTGAGCAGGGTCTAGACAGTTCAATTTCGTAATATTTTTTGGCCATAAATACATGAACGAAAGAATACATGACTTACTGATTGGTTCACAATTATAATATGAACAAATGATTCATGGGCTAAAAAGCCAATGAATTGTACAAAGGTAGGTTGGGGTAGCCCTATTTGCAATATATTTTAAAAAATACGAGTTTACACACGAGGATACGAAACGTATTGACGCTTAGGGTTGTCACATTAACTTGAAATTTTATATTAGCTTGGTCAGCAATTAATATTTACTTAATTTATCGTTAAATTGTAACGAGATAGGTCGGTTATGCATTTGCGAAACATTGTAAAAACACACTAATAACTAATGTGTGTTTTTATTAGTAGTAGAGTTATGTTTCAGTTTGTGTAACTTCAGTTTTGGGGTCGGAGACCGAGGATCCAGAAGCCCTTATAGAATACCGTAAAAAATGCTAAAACACACTCGTTTTTTTTTAATTATGTAAACAAAAACGCTAAAACACACTCGTTTTTCTTAATCATGTAAACAAAAACGCTAAAACACACTCGTTTTTTCTTAATTATGTAAACAAAAACGCTAAAACACACTCGTTTTTTCTTAATTATGTAAACAAAAACGGCAGCGCACCGCTATTATACCCAATACATATAGCCTACATATTTCGACTTAGGGTTATAAAATTACCGTGAAATTCATATTATCTTGGTCTGAATTTACTAATTACTCAATTTACCGGTAAATTGTATTACGATAGATTGGGATTGTCCCATTCGTGGAAAATACTGCAGTCAAAATAATTATGCATGGTTTATTTCTTCACAACACTATTATCCTCAATACGTTGTACTTCGTTATGGGGTTGTCACGTTGGCGTTTAAATTTCCTATTATCTTGGTCGGAAATTACTAATTATTCGTTTTACTAATAGATCGACGTCGGTCGTCGCTCGTTGGCAAATTGTGTGCAGCAATACGTGCGAAAAACAGTAATAGAACAATTTCATAATAAGTTTAGCGACTCGTGAAAACTAATCGAATTGAAGGTTGTCATTTGTCCGCTCTGTGATAACTACAACGTGAAATAGTGATGTCCATCTTATTAAATATTTAGTTTAGTAATTATATATTTAGTTTAGTAATTAAATATTTTGTTTAATAATTAAATATTTAGTTTAGTAATTATATATTTAGTTTAATAATTATATATTTAGTTTAGCAATTATATATTTAGTTTAGTAATTAAATATTTAGTTTAGTAATCAAATATTTAGTATAGTAATTATATGTTTAGTTTAGTAATTATATATTTAGTTTAGTGATTATATATTTAGATTAGTAATTATATATTTAGTTTTGTAATTATATATTTAGTTTAGTGATTATATATATAGTTTATGTAGAGAATTCTTGAGTTATATACCATATTCCATTGTTATATACAGCCATAATTTGGGTTTATCTAGTCGGGTCTGTCTGTGTCACTTATTTAATTTTAATTTCGAATGCTGCTCACTCGGTTCATGTTCGAAAACCAACTTTGGGTATCCCAACGTCCAAAACTGGCTGTTCCCACATGAAATAGACTTCTAAGGACACGACGAATGGCCCTACTCCAGTCCAGACGTTACGTAGGGTTACCCAATATAGCAACATTTGGAGTAGATAGCCACCACCAAACCTCGCCAAAATTTGGAGTATCTGAAAGCATCATGATTAAAGCAGTGGCTGATATACACATGAATATAGTACGTACTGGCATCGACGACTGGCCTCGGAAGTTTTTTAATTATATTATACTTTTTAATGTACAATATACGAGTAATTTAAAACAACAGGTGATCGAAAATTAAACTCACGGTATCTTATAATATTATGTACTCCTGGTCAATGTTTAATACAACACATCCAGACTCGAAAACTAACAATTTGTGAAGCACGTATACTGAAATCGAACCCATAATATGACCCTTGAGCCAAGCGCTCTATGTCGTATAGATAAGTAATTGTGAAGTCTTGACCGATCTCCGGTCTTACCGGCACACCACTAACGCGGAAGTGTCGAGCGAAGTCGGCGGTGTATTTTTAGCTGGTATTCCTCGGACCGACGGAGGTCGCGATGCCGATTCTGACACTCGGACGGTAAATGCGACCCGTCAAGCCATATGACAGGCATTTATTTACGTTTTTTCTCTGTGTAAATCGCGATGGATGTCCGTTTTATTTTTTTTATAAAATCAAGTTTGACAAACGTGGATACGATTCACCTGACGATAGTTGATCACAATGGCCCAGAAATATATAAATTCATCCTCAATAAAAATGTACATGCGTTATTATCCCTGAGGACTGAGATGGAATAGCTTTCTATCATTAAATAGGTTTCCGGATCCTTAACTCATGATGACACTTGTCTGCCGTAGTGTGAGTGGAGGACCCAATTACAGGTAACGAGACATTCCATCTCAGTTGTTTTTTGACAACGCATGTGCAACTTGAATCTTGGTTGAGGATGGATTTAAATGTCATGGACAGCATCCAATACCATGATCTCATGAAGACAGATGAATTTTGTACTCAATTTGAGGTCAGCAACCTCGTGGGATGCTAGTTCCAGGGTCCCTAGGGTCCGTGAGCTGGTTAGAGAGTTTGGTTCTCTTACTTACACCAAAACGCTCATACACTGAGCGGGCCGTCTGCTCTGATCACGTTCCTTTTAAATGTAAATCATCCACAGTTGCGTTTTAATCGTTTCAATCGTTTTGTAACTAAAGTTAGTTGAATGTTCGTATCGTCGTTAACTGTACAAATTTATAGTTGTATTAAAATTTAGTTATATTAACTGGAAACAAAATATTTTTATGTTTTTCCTTCATCATGCCTATAGTCCAGGTCTAAACATGGCCTCTCCCATAGATTGTCATAAACCACGATCCCAATCAACTTGCATCCATCGCCTATTTGCAAACTTGTATAAATTGTCCTCCATCTAATGTGGTCACCAATTCGAGGTTGCCATTCGAAAACCTTTCTTCCACCATCGGTTTTCTGTTCTATATGACCAACCCGTTGCCAGTTCTGATGTTTTGAGCGACGTTGGTCGCCCTCGTTCGAGAAACACCAAGCGTAGCCTAGTTTTTAGTTTTTTCATGTCTATTAATATTTATATCTATAGTTAATGGCGCGGTAACGTACCCAATGCTGTTAGTGAGAATTTAAATTAAGTTAAATAACAGTAAACCGTTTCCACACTCAGGAATGCATGTCCGTTGAACTCTCTTATATATTTACTCGTAAAATCTTACAATTTGTCTTAAAAAAAAAACTGCAAAATACAAAATAGAAATAATCGGCTAACGAAATTTGTTTAAAAAAAACACGTTAAAAATTTAGTTATAAATATATAGACCTGTAAATATAAAAACTCGCCGATATTGCATTGAATACGGGCTAATTATGGATGTCTGCATGACGTATCATTGACAAATAGGCTTCAATATTTAGTTCGCTGTCTTTAGATTTATTGAGGGTTGTAATCTAGGAATAACAGGTAAGGAAATATTAGGATTTAACAGTGGTAGAGCTACACTGCAGATTGTTGCCAACTGCATAATTAATCGGTCAGAATACCAACGTAAAATAGCACCATAATGCTGTAGTGTTTCAACTGGTGAGTGTACGGATCTTGGTGACAAGGCATTCTATCTCAGTCTCCAAGGGGGATAAGGCATCTGCATTATTCCTTGTCAAGGATGAATGTAGATGTCATGGGCCGCAGGAATCACTCACCATCTGGTGAACTGTGTGTTAGTTTGTTACTCTTAACGTAATAAAAACTCGTATTGGCCATTGTAGCGAAAAACGACGACCCGTGGAAGTATGAGGGATGTCGAGAGATGCAGGTAGCTCGGGATCTCTATGGTAGACGGCAGCGGTCCCAGTAAAGACACGAACCTCGTCAAGAGCATCCCCCAGAAGGCTGTTCTTCCTCTCCATTTGATGTTATTCCTCCTCCAACAGGCAAGCATTGACATATAGTGAAACAAGTGGCACTAATCAATCGGCACTTATAATTGCAATTAACAATTTCATCGACGCCGATATCGGGAAAGACGGCTAGCTCGCGAAACGCGAATCAAAAGCGACCTCTAACACACTGAGCTACTACGGATACGAGGAATAGACAGAAGGACAAATTTGCATATAAATAAGAATTAAAAGCCAAAGTATGAACGGTATTTTAATTGATCAATTTAAATGCGAAACACACGACAGCTGATTAATCCGTTCCGAGCGCACGAATATTTACAAATTGGAATTCACATGTTAATGTGGTGCGGAGGCTTTTTTTTCCCAGCGCCCACGCATTCCGAAGTGGTGGTACAGATACCTAATAATCATAGCGAATTTAATAAATCCTCTGTCAGAAGCAACTGACCGAGCCGAAGTTCGATCCTCTCGGGCACCCTCGAGTCAGACGCTCTCGCGAAACAAGGCAACGGTCCAAGCCGAGGGTCCCTCTCGGGACCCCTTGTGCTGGTTACCTATATATAGAGGTCTCGACTTAGTGCCATTAGCGCTCGGTCACCTCTCAACCCGGTGAAACTGTAAAAGCCCTCGGGCTAACAGTGGCCTTCAGCCCGAAAAAGGCTTTTTTTTTTGTTTTTAAACATCCAAAGGCGCGCTATGAAGTCTACTTTTGTTACACCGACGCCCCAGTGTGGTCAGTTCAAGCAGCTGTTTGTTCTCTACAATATTTTTCTATGTTTAAATGTCAATGCCGAGTTCTTAAACACACACAAAGTGATGGAAATATTAAAAAAGAAAATCGTGACGGATAGGTACGTGGTGGAATCGATAACTAACCGATGGAGAATAAAGGTTCTTGAGTGGCAACCTTGGACTGCCAAATACAGTGTGGGACCCCACCAGATGGAGTGGCGACGTATGCAAGTTTGCGGGAAGTCGACTCTTCGCCAGTCTGTGGGGTGAGAGGGGGGGCTATGTTCAACAGTAGACTACGGCTGTGATGATGATGAGGAAAGTGTGGACGCGCGAGAGGCTGCAGTATAATCTGAATATAAAATAAAATCTACGAATCTGACGTAACATTGAGTAACAATAGAACAATCCAATAACCCTTATAAAGATGCAAATTTTTTATTTCTACCCACATTTTGATATTTCTATTTTAGGCTGTTTTATATTCTAACCCACGCTCGAAATGTAAGACATAGACTTAGTGTTAGCCTCGTAAGTTATAACCTATCGTGTGAGTTGTTTGCCACATACTCCAAAAACAAAACAAAAAAAGAACGACCTTCTGGATATGTCATCAAGGTTGTATTGTATTTACCAAATTAGGTGATCACTGCGGCACATACATCCTCAACAAAGATTCAATACGCTTAAGTTTTTCCCCTTCAGAGGCCTTAGATGTCTCGTCCACCAGTCATAAAGGTCTCCAGATCCCTACCAAACGAAACACATACGCGTTATTCGGCTATTATACGCTGGTGCACGAGGGCGTAGTCCTTCCCCGGTCGAGCCGACTCATACATTCTATTACTATAGTTAAACTGCGGCGTGGATCTACCTCTATTAAACAACCCAAGTTAGTTTTTTTTTATATTTAATCTACTGCATCAAGGTTATGATAAATATTTGTCCATCTCTGCGTAATGACATTTGAAATTTAAAAAAAGAACCGGCACGTGTCGCGTACATATATGCACATCAGAAGTTATAATTATTTAGTGTTACTACAAAAAATATATTATTTCGCATGCAAATAATTTATGTTATTTCTTATATATTATATTTATATCGAAGAGAGCTATTAACTACTTATAATTATTAAAATTATGCAAATCGAAATTTCGCGTGTAATTTGTTGTACTAATAATGTACAAGCACTGCCTGACAGTTCAAGTTCCCGCCAAAAATTCAATAAAAAAGAAGCAAATAGAATAAATACGACTATGGTATAATTTTTTTTTTTGAAAAATGCTTACAATATTATTAATATCACTAGAATTTCCGTTAACCACTTCAACTAAATTAAAATGCTTGTGCTAGGAGATAATCCACGACAATAGTCAAATGGCGGATTGAATGATGAACGTACGACCTTAAGTTTCGCAGACCGTATTCAAAACCATCAGGTTATCGACGCTTCAATAATAACACTATATACTGTAGAAGCAAATAAAGTTATTTTGGCGCTGTTCATTAAATATTAATATTTCTAGACGATCAAAAGATCAAGGCTGCACCCGTCTACCGCGTTCAAAAACATAAAATATATATTTGCATCGTATGTGATTAAAATGGCCAATATAGTAATTAATAAATATATCTAAATGTTAATATATTGCTACGATATAATTTAGGTTGAGGTTTTTAACGTTGATACTATGGCCATTTAATAGTGTTGCCAGGCCTAAAATAAAAATAATAGATAAATACGTCATCTATATTTGGATTATAATTAGATAAAACATTAAATGAACAATTATTATTTTAGATGTTATCGTGGTTTGAATTCGTAATTTATTAAAATAAATATAACTTTACAATATCTAATACACCAGTAATAACCGTATTGTCATAAAGACTTTGTCCTAAAAGAACCGTTTTTTTAATCATTTTTAGAAGGGCTTTGTCGTGGTACCACATCACCGCTTAAGAGCAAAAAGACCATAGACTAATGGGGAAGCGACAGATTTTTAATTCTTGTACAAAATATTCAAAATTGTTAAGCTGATACCTCAAAAGCTATGTTTAAACCGTAAAATATGTCAAATGAATTTTATACATACCAAAAGGCATGAGGTGAAGTATATAGCAAAGCTTATGTTTTTTTTTTTTACGTTGAGAGTAACAAGCGAGCACACAGTTCACCTGATGGCAAATGATTCCTGCGGCCCATGGCATCTACATTTGTCCTTGACAAGGAATCATAATGCAGATGCGTTGTCACCCTTGCGGACTGAGATGGAATGCCTCGTCACCGGTAAAAGATCTCCGGATCCCTGCATTCACCAGACGAAACACAGAAGCGTTATGCTGCTATTTCAAATTGCAACGTAGCTATACCACTGAAATGTGATGATAATGTCCCAAAACTGAATTATGAGTAGCGCGATATCATCTGGTTAATAACAGAAGACAAACTGTTTATACCGTCGTAGGCATTCGCTTAAACATAGAGGCACTTATTCGCCGTTACCTAACATATTCTGATGTAATATATAATCCACAATAAAATTCAGATGCAATGTAAAAGGCACAGTTCAACTAAAACCAACAATTTATGATGTACAGAATTCGGTTCCTCTACTTGGAACCGGAGCCAGGACCTGCGCCGCAGTAGCCGGTCACAGTAACATCTACACAACGAGTTAATCACCTTTTGTTGTAATTTACTTAACTTTAACATTCGTGTGTACAAAGCCGTTTTTAAACTGCCCGCTTGACGGCGTTAAGCAAGAGATGAAACAAATTTAAAACTGTACTAAAAAGTTAAACTTCATCTGCTATTTTACTATATTCTGTGTGGGTCTGTCTCCTTTCGAATGGATAAAATATAATCTGTCTCTTGCATTATACGTGGATGTCAGATCTGTGTAATACTTAGTCCAATCTCTCTGATTTGTTTGTAGAGAGCGACGCGCGGCCCTGCGAGCCATCTCATAAACGCGAGATACTTTCTCATTACACCGCCGACCCGTCCTAACCTAACATCAGTATTGACTTTCCTTCTAAACTAACTATTAGAAGAATTTTAGAATGGTGTACGTGGTCCTTATTATATAGGCATTATAATAAAATTATATAGGCATCATAGCATGTTCTGGACAATACATAACTTTGTAATCTATATGCCTGAATTTATTATCGCGTCGAACTAAAGGCTTTTTTAATTTTTTATAAAATTAGGTGACAAACGAGCACAAGTTCACCAGATGATAAGCTATAACTGTGAACTTTGACCTCATGACAATACATGAGTTCCTCAACAAAGATTCGGATACTCATGTATTGTCATTCTGATCGGTAGCGAATCTGCGAATTCTCTGGTTGTGATCACCTACCATCTGGTGAATTTCTTGCTCATAAGCCAGCGATACAATAAAAAAAACCACTAACCACGTACACCGAGAACTAGCCATCGAGGGAACCCGTCATTAAGTTTCTAAACCTAACAATAATTAGTTCCGTTATAAATTAATCGGACATATTACTTATATACAATTATTGTTAAAAAGGCAACCATTTTGTAAAACCGTTTAACTTACTTTTAAACGCAAAATCGTTCCGAAATGTCCGGTTAATACTGGTATTATTTAAAATTTAACTCCTTATTAAACTCATTATTTTAAAGAGCGGTCATATGTATCTTATATTGAATCTATAGTCTGGAATTTTCTTTACACGGAAGAGTTTTTTTTACTAGCCCCAGCACAAAAGCGTCGGCTCGACTGGGGAACAAGCACGTCCTCATAGAAAATCTTCCAGATTAACGCTGTTTCTAGGGAAACGGTCCAAGCTGAGGCTCCCTCTCGGAAACCTTTGTGCTGGTTACCCATAAATGAAGGTCTTGGCTGAGTGCCCTATGCGCTCTGCTACCTTTTAAACCGGTGAAGCTGTAAAAACCCTCGAGCTAACAGCGGCCATCAGCCATAAAAGTAGAAGCTGTTGTGTTTATAGGTGAGTGTTGGGATTCGGAGACCTTTATTACCGGTGACGAGGCCACAGGAATCACTTACCGTCAATTCAACTGTGTGCTTATTTGTCACCATCGCCAGTGTTATAGTCAAGTTCTAATTCAATTAAATTCCAAAACAATCATTTATTGCATAGTGATATATATGATCATAAAGTTTTTATCTTATATAATAAATAATCTGAAATCCCGTTTGTCATATCTAATGAAATAAAATGTTGTTTCGACTTCGTTCATAAAACAACCATAAACTAAAAAACGTTCACGTTCTATTTCATTGTTACTTAATGTCAAATATATATAAGGTATATACTTTTATTTTTTTACGTTTAATTACGTACTTGCGTTTTAATTACGTTTCCGGATCCCTACACCCACCGTAAAAACAAAGAAGCGTTATTTATAGCATGTTTTATTATAAAATAGTCGTAATGCCTAACTCGAAAAGTAGATTATACTCAAATAATTGTTATCGGATGGCCATTCAAATATACAATAAAATCCCCTAAAATATAAGCCATTCCAAAATCCCCTCGAATATAAAACAATTTGAGTTACATCGGTTCAAATGTCACCTAAAGCAGTGGCTCCTAAAGAAACAGTTCTACTCGATAAATGAGATGTTACATTCGAAGAACGTAAATTGACTTATGAGTGTTGCCTATTTATTAAAATATCTTATTATTATACAATTTCATTTCATTTTTAAATCTTTTAAAAATTTAAAAATCATTGCATGATTTTTTACTTTGTTTCTTATTCATAATTATATTCATATGCCAAAAATTGTGAAAAGTATGAAATTGGAACCGATTATAAATTAAACTATCTTTGTTTTTTCTTTTCTTAGGAATATTTTTTCTTTGAGTTTTTTTGCACTTCTTAGGAATAAATATTTTTATTATTTATGGCCATATTTTTTTGTCCATCTCCGCCTGGTTGATCAATAAAATAAATATATAAACATATAATACAACTTACTATATTATTTATATACAGATTTCATACTGGTCGAAGGAGGCGCGATCCTTGCCCGGTCGAGTAGACCCATTTTAAAAAAGTGCTAGAAGTGCTATTAACGATACCGTTAGGCACTCCAAGCTTATAACGCTAAGACGATAACAGTCTAAAGACAAATTCAACTTTCATTCGGCCTAAAGTGTCGCAGACCGTACCATTAGGTTATTGACGTTTCAAATACCTTTCATACTGTTCCAAGAAAATTTATTGCGGTTATCAATTACACATATATCATATCCGACAGTAAATTTAGGTTACAAACCACCACGAATTATATGATTGAGTAAACACAATTTTAAATTTGAATTTCGATATCTTATATTATGTGTCATACAAAAATTATCTAATCACATAGAAAGCTATAAAGCATTCGTGTTCTCTTAATGACCACAGATTACATACCATGCAAAGAATATCGGTGACAATAATGTCTGTACGTTTTCAAATGTCAATTGCACGATGTGAGATCGACGCCCACGTTATGCGGGCGACCGAGCGTCTGACATTCTGCAGAGGCATTCAACCTTTTTTCTTCACTCACCTTCTGTGAAGTTTCAAAATATTCATACATAAATATATTAAGATTTGCTCTAAAGCTCAAAAATATATTATATATAATTTATTTATCTATATAATAAAAAACATCAATGCTGTTCGTTGTTATGTGCAATTGAGAACGGCCTCGCCGATGTGGTTATTTATGTTTTAAATAATCGTAATGGTCCAAAGTTTAGAAAAGTTGCCCAGTAAATGGCAAATTCCTAAAAAGACTGAACTTTCTTTTTTCTATGTGATTTTTGTAATAATAAATGGAATTAACTCACGAACTAACGATTCAAACTATGGATAATTTTCGCAAAGTCACAAAACAATCACAAAGATGAAGAGAATGTTGGCAGGACAACGTTTCTTGGATCCGTTAGTTATGTTTGTTATTAAAAATTGACGTAACATTTTTGACGTTCCAACTTTAGTAAATTTGACATAGACAATGTTATTGTATATACCACTAGATAGAGTTTTCAAAGCTTTATTTATTTTCGAGAACATTTACCTGAGCCAGTGGGTTTGACACGTCTGTTTTTATAGAAAGCTACGAGTAAGTAAAGGGCAAACTAGAAGACAAGTTACTGAGTCTACCCTTCATAAGTCTTTCGTAATTACTAAACAGTTATATGCCATGTTTAAATGCACAACATGCTCAAAAATCCAAAATTTCATACAATATGATGCAATATTTTAGTATTCATTTGCTTTGTTTCATTAGAGAGATTAAAAATTTAAAATAATTAAAAGTCAATAAACTATATTTATAATATCAGTTTAAGTTATATTTTCTCGTTAATTCATTTTTAACCTTTTAGTGGGGAATAAACCAGTCCTTCGATCGATCGGTATCACCATGTGGGCGTTGATTCGCGTGCATAAACAATGCAACGTTTCCCGCCTTGTCTCGCCTTTCGTATTCTTGTTCCATGCACGGTCCGACGTCGCTCTGTTCTAGATCTATAAATTTTTATAAAGATTCCATCCTTACTGTTTAGACCAACACGTTAACTATGCCTAAGGTATCCATTAAGTTAATTTAGAACTTATTTTAAGTTATTGCATATTCGGAAAAAAGTTAATTCAGATTTTTTTAAGGTAATTTACGGTTAGATTATTGGTTAAATGTTACCTTTAATTGAGTTACCGGTGAGTGTTTAGTCACTACATAAAGCTTCCTGCTGTTTCCACGCTTGTAATCAGAGGGCCTGCACCTTCCTCAGTCGAGTCGACTAATTTATGCTAGCGCCTCTTCAAAGCTACAGCATCTCCCCGCCGTGTGAATTTAAATGAGTTTTAATTATTCACAAACCGTTAAGTCGGTTTCGTGCATTATGCCGTCTGGAAATATGAATGTTAAACATCACGCGCCATGCTTTCTCTTATATCTGTTCTATATGCATAATATTTAAGTTTTAACTTAGAACTAGTAACGCAACATGAAGAGTCGTTTACTTTACACTTTTTCTCTATTATGTATTTTAGGAGAAAAAAAATATCCTCTATGTAGATTCGTAAAATAATTTTCGGTTAAATATTTTCTATCGTGATACGAGTCACGCCGCAGTTAATAACTATCTGTAGCATGAATAGATAGCCCCTACCTGTTCGCTACTGTGTTTCATCTGTTACGGGTGATGAGAGATTTCATCTAAGTCATCTTGTTCTCGTGGGTCTATGTATCTGCATTATGATTCCTTAGATAGCATGCCAAGCACCGGCAAAAGTATTGGAAACAATGGGGTTCATTTAGCTAAAAAGAAAGTAGTAAAAAGTTTAGCGCTATCAACACAAGTAATAAATTAATTAAACGCCAATGGAAAGAAAGAAAAATAATTTATTGTTGTAAGAAAACTAACAAATAGATGATTAATAGAAAAAAAAATGCTAGTCGTCACGAATCGGTCCCGGCTCAGCATATACTGGCTATGAAGCACCAGCGCTGGTCTTCCTTTGGGGCCGTTTGGTGACGTCACGATACAACTACACTAACTTAGACTACAACTCCAACTCACAGATTTTTTAATGGTTTAGTTTTATGTCTGCGAATATTTATGTCGAAGGTTCAAGTCGAATCGTAGAACGAACAAGCTTCTCCAAGGGTTAACCTTATTTAGCACACAGTACATTTGATAACTCAAGACATCTACGTCTATCCTCAACGAAGGTTCAAGAAGCACATGTGTTGTCCACCACGTTTATTGACTAAGATGGAATGCATCTGGTCAGGAACTGATATACTTTAGCATGTGGCAGTATTACTAAATTGTCTTTGCCTTATCCTTGCTTTTTACAAAAGTATTGGTATTTGACAAATGTCATCCAATAACTTTTTCTTTTTTTTCTTTTTGATGGTTCACGAAAATAGTTGAATGGAGGATTAGAACCTACGAATCTAATTCTGGCTGACCATACCCTGACCATTAGGCTATTGACGCTTCAAAAGTCCTAAAAGTATGTTATGTTTGGACGTTTGACATTTGATATTTACGTAGTAGCCTTACCGAAGTTAGTTTCTTACTGAAATATAATGGGTCGGCACGGAGCGGGCAATCTCTATCCGACTCACTCTATCTCAATTTTGAGTGCATCTTCGTTAGAACCCAATTACAGGTAAGCATTCACAGTCCTCAAGGGTGACAACGAGTCTACTTCCCGAAACCTATTTGAAGATGAATATAAATATCATGAGAAATATTAGCAACAGGTGATCTGCTCGTTTGCCGACCCTAACGTTTAAAAAAATCCTTATTACAAGACTAGGTAGGAGTAAGGAACTGCTTGTTTGCCTACCCTAATATTAAAAAAAAAAGTCCGTATTATTAATAGGCGACAGCTGATGATAACGGTAAGCGTCCAGAAATTCTATACCATTGTTTCTCAACCATTTTTAAACAAGCTAAAAAGTTTTTTTTATTACATTAAGAGTAACAAACTCACACACAGTTCACCTGATGGTAAGTGATACCTGCGGGTCACTTCTCTATTTATCCTTGACAAGGAATCATAATGCTGATGCGTTATCACCCTTGACGACTGAGATGGAATGCCTACACCCTCAAATGAAACACACATTATGTTGCTATTTTATGTTGGTATTCTGTGAGGGCGTGGTCCTACCCCGGTCGAGTTGACCCATTCATTCTGCAGCTAGAATCAAACTGCAGTGTAGTTTTACCACTACTATAAAATTATAATAAATTTTCTTTAATAGTTTATTAACAAAAAGAAAGCTATATGTTGTGATATTTAATTTTATAACACTACGCTAAAATTACATGGCTTAATAAACGAATCTTTTGTATATAAGTCTTATTTATTGAAAAGATTGCGACCCCATTTATTAACAAACGCGACCACCCCAAGGGTCGCGACACCCAGGCTGAGAAACGATCTATGCAATACACGTTTATAATCTCCTTGAATATTTAAAGATGTTCATACGATTGCCGTCGTTACAGAGGCTTGAGAGACAAGTGACCGCCGGCGTTTCGTTACCTTCACACTTCACACTTCACATAGAATATCATGTTTATGTCAACCATTGTCGCTTCGTGTTATTGCTTGAGAATTATTGTCAATTGTTATTGTCAAAGCATTATTATCCGATTGCGAAGGCAGGGTATGTTTTACGCGTATATTTATTTATTTAAGCATTATATACAGTATGTATAGAGGCGGACTTAATACCTTAGACATTCTCAACCAGTCAACCTTAGGATGATGCAGAGATGACATGAGGTGAGGTGTATGCTTAAGGAACTTGTCCTAACTGTAAGAACTAAGTAAAATACTAATTATATAAACAAACAATATATGCGTAATTATAAAATACATATATAACTCGACATATAAAACAAATACAAATATACATACATTTATGTGATATATATATATAAATATATAACTATTTAATATTGAGATGATTCTGCCGATCTGTTGAGAAATCTTTTTATCTATTTTATTTCCTCTTTATTATATTACCTTAACAAAGTTAAAGGTTCACAAAGGACGCACTTAATACCAAAGATATTCTCTACCAGACAACCCAAGGTGTGGTGAGATATTGTGATAGGTGTAGCAATAAACTAATTAATAAAAAGTTAAGACTAAAACTAACTAATATACAAATAACGAATAATACATACATATATAGATATTGAATACATAATACATGTATAAATAGAATATACATACGTAATACTATACAATATAACAGCGGTAGCTGCCAATAAATTCCATGTATGGATGATGAGCTTATCCGGCAACAGGTAACATAAGTAGGTAGTCAGGAACCAAACTTTTAAAACTGATTTTATTACTGAACTTCCTGATGTCATCGGGCAAGAAGTTCCAGACTATAGATAGTGTAGCTATATTCAGAGATAGTATAGCTCGGACAGTAAATGAATTTGGAAAAAAACAGGTGAAATGAGCTGGAGTACAGATCTTGTTATTAAATGAAGATTATATTCTATGTTCGATACTTTGGGGAACATGATGGGTTTTAATCGTTGACATGATGTGATAAGGTGATAACAAAAAGTACAATTGTCTGTAAGATGCGATTATGTTAATGTAAAAAAATATTATCTTTTTTTTTTTGTGAAAAGCATATTGGCAATGCTATTATAACATAAGTAACATGCCGGTCCACCACTCCAGGTTAAATTGTGCCAGGAGATAGTTCACGACAATTGTCGAATGGTGGATTCGAACCTGCAACTTAAAGTTTTGCAGACTGTACCCTAAGCCATTAAGCAATTATGGTCATCAAAATATATCATATATATATATATATATATATATATATGGTTAAACTCCTACTCACTCATTTTGTAATTAAAAGTAAGATATTTTTACATTTTTGCATTTAATGAGTTTTTCATTTGAGTGGCTATATTATTTATTAATTAATTAACATTTGTACGTTGAAGTTATACTTTCTTTATTCATAAGAAGTGTTACTAATTATATGACCACCGCTGTATAGATATATAAGCTTGAGGTCTGCCATGCTCATAGACCCAGAGGAATAGCCACGGTGATGAAATAAGCGCCATTCTTACATAGTATCCTGTAGTGGCATTCTTCTAGTCCAGGGCTAATATTCTTGCTTCAAAATGTCGCTGCATCTTACTGGCGAAGCTTTAAAACACTGGTCTAAAAATTCTCCCAAAAAAAAGTAACGTAAAGGAACAGATTTAATATTGTTATTTTAGCAACAGCGCCGACGCCGGGGATCGAACCCGGTTTGCTCGCGAGCGCATAGATAAACCATAAAACTATAATAAATAATGTTTCACAATCAAGATTGACGATGCCCTTGTTAGCGTCCGTCACATCAATCCTCGTTTACCTGAGAAGGCGATAAAAACTGGCAACACCAGTCTAAGGTCGCGGGAACGACTGTGGGAAGGGGCAAGAAGGGAGGGGAGGAGGGTGACATGTTCCAGTGATTCCCATACCAGTTCAACCTGTTTAAAATCATTCCTCTTCAAAGATTTCCCATGATATATCGCATGTAAAATACAGCAATACGACATAAAGTGGGAACGGCTCGACTCGACTCGGCGTAGGGTTACGCACTCGAAGAACACCATCGTGGAATATCAGTGTTTGGTATAGTGAGTGTAGGGATTAAGGGAGCCAATTACAGACACATTCCATCATATTCCTTAAGGATGACAATGCTTGGCCAACTTGAATCTTCGTTGTGAATGGATGTAGGACTCATGTTCCCTTAATTGAATAATAAAAAAATATATTTAGCATGTAAGATTACCAATTATTTTATTTCATTAATCCGTTAGAAGCAACTGACCGAGCCGGTTTGGCTCTCTCGGGCACCCTCGAGTCAGACGCTTTCACGCGCGGGGTAACGGTCCAAGCCGAGGCTCCTTCTCGGGTACCCTTGTGCTGGTTACCCATTAATAAAGGTCTCGGCTGAGTGCCCTAAGCTCTCGGCCACCTTTCTACCCGGTGTAGCTGTGAAAGCCCTCGGGCTAATAGTGGCCATCAGCCATAAAAAAATTACCAATTATCATACATTTTTTGGTGTTAGTTCAAAAGGTGAAATCTTGTAAAAATATGCTATATGGCTTAATCTGAATTGTTTGGTTGTTTTTGTTTCAGTTTTTTTATAGTTTCGCAATATTACAAAATATTTGTTGTAACATTGCTAAGTATATATGTGAAATTCATTTAGTAATATTACAAATACAGTGTTTGATCTAAGTTATACATTCCATAAAACTTATATTAGAAAAGGAAACAAAACATTCCCTCTCTCTATCACACACACAACACTCATATAAACACAAATTTCACCCGTTACGCGTACCATTTACCATATTCCATCTAGTTGTGATGAGAAAAAAAAAAGATAAATTTTTATATATGCATGCATTGCATTAGAAGGGCTCTCGGATCTACCACGGAGCCACTCTGCACTGACGTTCAACACGTGCCAGCAGAGACACCGGTTCTTCTAGCACCCTCGATGTGCTACGTTCCTCAATGTGGACATTCAGGACCACACAGATCACCCGGACCCGTACTCCCCATTTCGAAGCCTTGTACGCCTGATAGTGTTCAAACTTGGCTACTACCTTATGGATCTTGGGTTTATATTTTAACCAAAGAATAATATTTCTCCAAGTATATTGTTGGTTTTGGGTCTGGATGTGTTTTCTATATCCCGTGTCACCTAACTTCATCAGCCCTTGTGTGTAATTTTTACACCGGAACAGGGATGCTTACAGCACGGTAAAGTATTCGCAGAAGTTGATGTCATTTGGTTCATTTGGGTCATTTCGTACTAAACTGGAGATTTCGAGCAAAAAATTATTTATAATGATTGGGTACGTGACAAACTATTAATAAAAATTAACTATAGTATTAGAAAAAATGGGGAAAAACATATTTAAATGATATATGATCTAATTAGCCAAACTGGTTTAAAAAAAAAGGAATACAATAAAATTCCTTGCTATAAATATTTTTTAATTGATATTATGATTTTTAATATATAAAATAAATGAGGTGTCTATTTGGCTTCCACTGAAAATACAAACAGTTTTCTTTTTAATATTATTTCTTGCATCAAATATAATTTAATATTTTCCGTGCCAAATTAGTTAAACCAACATTAGATTTTATCTGTTGTATTATTTGATACTTTATTCATGTAAGCCCTCCTTGGAGAACGCATGACAAAAAGAAACATTCGTCACATTCACCCTTTGCTGAGGAGTTGCAGATGTTCATTATTATTATTAAAAAAGAAAATAAAAAGTAAAGTGACATTTGACATAAGTTCCCTCCAACTCCGGTCACTGACCTCACACGTCCCGTCCAACAAATGTACGAAACGAAACGCGCCGAGAAACATTCGCATCCATTCTCCTTCCACAGTGCTCATTAAATGCTCTTTCACGTAACACGCCACTTGGAAAGGTACCGGTTAGTCAATTATTTAGAAGCCTTGCGTTTGGAGTAACTCGTTTTGTTAGCATGCAATTTTGTTAGACTCGTAGTGAAGATAATGCACTAAAACATTTAATGCATTATCTTCATGTTATTATATTCAATGTACGAGTAAAATAAAATGCATTTCCGCTTTTTGAACATACACTAAAAAAAGTAAAAACAGCCTATATTATATTATATTAGGTTTACATATAAAATAAGCGTATTATATGGAATGAGTAAAAAAGGTTTTTTTTTATGAAATTATATATTTAATCAATAGAATAATGTAACATTATTATCTAACACTTTCGCCATTTTATAGGTTGTTCATTGATTCGATTACTGAAAATTATGGAAGTGAGAATCAATAAAATCTTAGAATATGGTTTGGACTGCTTCATCGGAATTGAATTTTTTTCCTTGTAAGAAATTATCTAAATAAGTTGCAATGTGTTGATGGGTGTAGTAAAGCAAAGCAAGTAAGGTGGGTGTCGGAGACATTCCAATCGCTCCTCTAATTTAGCGACCCTCTGTCGTGAGGTATGGGGTCTAGGGTTGTCATGACGCAGCTGTGGACTAGCAATTGACCAGTCTTGGTTGTTTAATAGCTAGATTTCGTGGTTTTCAGTTGTTGACAATACAGATCTGCCGTAATTGTCTGGCCAGATCATAAGAAGCTGTAGTATAGGGGACCAGCACTGGTCCAAACACTCACCCGTACCTTTTTGAGAGTCAACTTTCGCTTGGGACAGGATTTGTCCGGTTCTCCTGGGTTCAACCACTGTGATGAACGTTTCCGTTTGTCGTACAATATCCATTTTTCATCACAAGTAACGATACGAATAAAAATTCACTCGTTATTGTGACGGTTGAGTAATGTAGCACTCAATGCGTGTTTGTTGGTGTGCTTCACCCAATACATGTATGTGCTACCCATTTATCTAGCTTTTTCGCTCTTCCAGTTTGTTTCAAGCGAATTGAAATTGTTTTGTCATTCACACCGAAGCCTGCCGCTAACTCTGGCGTGGTTTTAATTCTTCATCGTCAACCTGGGCTTTGACCATCCGCGGAGTTTGTTTTGTAGGTCCAGAATCTCCTGAACGATACGCTTCCACATATACACAGTTAATCAATCGAACTGATTCTGCAGCGCTGTCGCCACGGTGGAACTCATATTCGTAAATAACACGATATTTCAAGTTTTCCATGTTGTTTAACAGAAGGATGTCAAAGAACGATTGAGATGAATGATTAACAGTCCTCGTACCAGCTTAGTCGTTGTCACCCCACTCAGCGGGCCACCCGCTCGTGATTGTGCTTCGATGAAGCTGTAAAGGTCATTGGACCATGGGATCTCAAAAAAAAGCAGATTTTTATGTTGTAAAATCCCGCCGTAGTTATGAACAAGCTGTAAAACCAACAGGTCGGCAAATCAAGGGTAGGGTAGGGTAACTGCTTCCGGAATACCATCGGGAAATGGTAGTTTAGCGCTATTGTTGTTCGTCTTTGACGATCGCCTGGTGAGAGGTGAGAGTACGCGACAGACGCTCGCAGGATCCAGGGTTCACTTCACAGCCGAGGGACGATATTTGTGTACGTCCCGTATCTTTGACACAGTATCTGAGCTTTCCTGCGATGGGTTACATCGGAATAGGGAAGAGTGCGACGAGTGAGTGCTTCTGATGAATAATCTGATTCGAATGTTTACAACACTATAAAATATTCAACATAGTGGATGCTGTACGATTATATCGCCCGAAGATATCGCCGTTGCCGTAATCGGCCAGAATGATATACGTCTAGTATACCTGAAGACCTCTTAATAGGTTAAGAGGCGTCTCACCTTGATTCTCAGATGTGATAACTTCTGCACTATGATTTCTTATCAAATATAAACGAAATCACACACTGTCATGGACTATACGTATTGCTTACCATCATTTGAAGTGTGTGCTCTTTTGTCACCCTTAATCTTGTCATTAAGATCACGATTGTGGGCATACATATATTACTCATAGTTGCTGTGTCGCTTCACCAACATAACGAGCAATGTATTATTAACTATTAAGATAATCGAACGACTTAGACCGTAAACATATTAAATAAAGAAATAACAAGGTAATAATAAATATTAAGAGTGAGCGAGATGCATTTATGCATGACATGCTAGGAGCAAAAGTGTTCACGAATACTCTTCTACATCATAAATGCATGAATAACCAACCAAATTTAAAATTCAGTTATGCTCGTATAATGAAATGAGCGGTAGTAAAAATTATATTAGACTTCGAACTTGGTTGGGTAATAAAACAATCTTAATTATTTTGACGTAATATATTCTGTCCTATTCTGGATTTCAGATCTAAATAATACATTATTTATGATCTAGATTTCATCTCATTAATTCAAAATAGGTTATTTCATAAGAAAAAAATATAGTACACGCCATTATGCGATCAGAATGAGGTTGTTTGCTTAATATAGTTGTATTTTGATATTCAATGCCATTTAATTAATTTCAAATCATTAACTCAAAGCAATAAATTATAAATGTAGTGGTACTATTATATTATTCGTGTAAGAAGGTCATGTTAACTTTAATAATAGATTCATTGGTTCAGAACTGGTTCAGAATTGTCTATCAAGGCAGGTGGATATCAAGATTGGTAGACATAATTGGTAGCTCGTAGTATAGGAAGTTTAACTCTAACCACTGCGTCATCTTGGCAGATATCCTGCCGATGAGTATAGACATTGTACATCACGACAGAATTCAAAATTTCATCGCAACTGTGCGCTTCAAGCGAAATTTCCTGCTGAATGTGGAGTCACTGTCTGTGGAATCAGGTTGTGTTTCCGAATAGATACGACTTAGGGGCCTTCAGAAACATATTGGCGACTCCTCTGGTGTTTCGGTTGTTCATGGGCGGCGGTGATACCATCGGGTGGGTTGCTTGCATGTTCCACCTATTCTATATAAAAAAGACATCGGATGAGTAAGACAGCTGTTGCGGACATGAATGGGACGGATCGACCGAGAAGGTCCACGCAAATAGTGGTATAAAGTTACTGGGGTTACATAATGGTCAATCAACGAATCTTCAATCCTCAGACACGATTGGAAACGCACCAGCATCTTGTATCTTAGTTGAGGTGGCGTACGTCGCAAACCATCAGATAAACTGTTTGCATTTTCATGTACGGGTCGAGCATTGATGTCAACGGTGCTCCATTGAGAAATATAATATAATTAGAGCATAAGTATAGTGAATATACAAACACACGCACACAAGTACAGGTCAAATCAATTCACATATAAGGATCGTTCTAAGATCATTGCATCCGTCCCTCGTCATAAGCAACATTTATAATGAAGTTACATTAATAATAAAAAATATATAAAAAATAAAAAAAGCAAGTGCGCACACGCCTTGATCGCGTTGATTCCTGAATGAGTCATCCGGCGCATGCGCAGCCAGCGGAGATCAGGGCTGTCAGTGTCTCGGGTTTTTCTGTGCGAAGTAAGACCGTCACGTCGCTGACGTCAAGTTGCGTTGCGCAAGTAACTTAGAGCCTAGGGCTGTCAAAACTCTTTTTTTTTAATTATTGCTTTTTTTCACAATATTGTGTTTGTATTTAGTGAGGGCTTGGTTCTTCCCCGGTCGAGATGTGCGTGTTGCTGCTAGGAACTATTTACAGCTTGGCTCTTTTACAATTCAAATAAATAAAAATAAAAACGAAGCCAATAGGGTACGATCTGCGAAGCTTAAGTTCGTAGACTGGAATTCGCCATTCGACTATTCTCTCGCACCAAATCCTAGCACAAGTGTTTTAAGCATTTTCATGCCTATTTATATCCCTCTGTTGTCGTCGACGTTCTTCGCCCACAGGGGTCGGAGTGTAGCGGTGGTACAGCAGCAGTCTCCGCGCCAGCTTCGCAGCATCGTCGTTGTCTCCCTATGTAAAGGTCTCTGGACCAACAGCAATACTCACACAAAAAAAGAGCCTATTTTTATCGTAAACCTTTCCTCAATACCAAATTCAAAATCCTGCTTAATTCAATTTTTTCTGTTCTATCACTATTTCCTTACAAAATATGATAACGACATATTCCATGAAAGGAGAAATGGACGTAACCCTAGATCCTTGTTACTGTTGACGAGGCATTCCATCTTAGTACATTATGGTTCCTTTATAGAAATTATGCCGCAGAAATCCCTTACCTCCAGGTGAACAGTGTTTTTGTCACTCTCAATACGAAAAAATTACAAAGAGAATTTTTCACTTGCGCAAAATATACATTGAGCATTACAGTAAAATTTTAATAACACAAAACCTCACAAATACCATTTTACGCGACGATTATATCGCCTAGCTTAAATCTGTGAAGTGTGTACTAACTTCTAAATTTTAATTCCCAAAATGGGTTGCTCAATACATCGTCTCGTCTCACTTCGCTAAGTTCAATCCAATCGGATTGTACCGTAAAATCGTAACGTATTCGGTATTTCCTAACCAGCACTCCCTCGGCCGTGACCGTTCCGCTCCTGCTCAGAAGGTCACGAAGCGGACATCCACCTGGTCATTCCTAAGATTAATTATGTTTACAGAACTAGAACAATCTAGATTAACTTTGTTTCGACGCAAATGATTCGCATTTTATTTTTAAAGTAGTGTTTGTTTTACACTTAGAGGAATTAAAGTAAGCGGGAAATTCAAATTTTCGTAAGAGACAATTATTTATTTAACTCTTCATTGCATTAGCCATTAGCCTTAACAAAGTTTCTTTCATTCAAAGGTTCACAAAGGACGGACTTAATGCCGAAGGCATTCTCTACCAGTCAACCCAAGGTGTGTTGAGATATGTTTAAGATAGGTGTAGCAATAAACTAATTAATAAAAAGAAAAGATTAAAAATAGCTTCTATACAATATACGAATAAAGAATAACACAAACTACATATATATATATATATTGATAAGTCGTAATGCTTGTACGTCTTTTTTTTTATGGCAATTATTTTTGTTTTTTTTATCTACAGACAACTACATCGCTATTTAAGAAGACTATTGAAGCTTATTGTCCGTATTAATATATTTTTAAGTTTTTCTTTCCCCTTTAATACTACGAAACCAAAATATTAATTAACACCAAACCTAATTTTGAAATCATATAAATTGAAGCAAAAATTTTAATTTTCTTTCACACTTATTTCATCTCTAAAAGTTTTCGCCATAGCTTCTACTGTTATCATTAAAAAAAATCTAACGTTTCCATTCTGACATCTCTTGATTACGTCACGTGGATTGTTAAAAAAGAATTCAGAACAAAGGTCGATAACGAGGACAAACGCACGGCTTTACGGCACAACGACGTAATATGCCACTATCATAATAAAAGAAAACATAATTAATAGTAACCTTGTGTATGCGTAGTACCGTGACAGTTGTGCGGTCTCGCCTTAAACTTCCCAGATGCAAAAAAAAGGTAAATTATAGAAATTTGTGATAAAAATCTGAATATAGGACATAAACATTATTACAATGGCATGTCCCGCCTTAAATTAGTAATGAGTAAGGAAATATTTTTTATCTTTTGACGGTCTAAAACAAAATATAAATTGCTTGCCTAAAGATTTGAAGCTAATATTTAACTCGCCCGTAAAGCAAAATACAGCTATGACATTCTTTACACCTTGTAACTATTACAAGGTAATAAATACATGTAGTCGTGATTAGATGTTATAAAAAACACTGCAGTTCACAGCATATTCAAGTGTGCGCGAGAGTCGACAAACGCAGATGGAAACCGATTATTTTTCGGGACGTTGAACACCATGTCGGGAACCTTGTATTCCTGTACAGGCTTCGATTTTTTTTTTTATGTGTATGAGTATTGCTGTTGGTCCAGTGACCTCTACAGCTTTATCTAAATAGACTCGCGAGCGGGAGGCCCGCTGAGTAGGGAGACAATGACGATGCTGCGAAGCGAAGCACGAAGACCGCTGCCGCGCCACCGTTGCGCTCCGACCCCTGTGGACGAAGAACGTCGACGACAACAGAGGGGGGCGATAATACAATCCGAGGGCCCCTCGTAGTGAGGTACGAAACTTCGACTCGGATCGCTATCTAAAGGACCACAGGCTTCGATGTCGAACGAACTGTGTATGTGACATTAATGTGTGACATAAAATATACACTGCAGTTTGTTTCTAGCTGCAGAATGAATGGGTCAGCTCGAAAGGGGTAGGACCACGCCTCACAGAACACCAGCGTGAAACAGGAGCATAATGCTGCTGAAATCTTTTCAATAAACAAGACTTATATACAAAAGATTCGCTTATTAAATTTTAGCGTAGTTTTATACATTTAAATATTACAAAATATTATAGCTTTCTTTGTGTTAATAAACTATTGTGAATGGGTCAGCTGGATCGGGGGAGGATCACGCCCTCACAGAATAACACTGTGAAACAGCAGCATAAAACTGTGTTTCGTTTGGTGAGTGCAGGATCCGAAGTTCTTTATTGCTGGTGACGAAGCATTCCATCTCAGTCCTCTAGGGTGACAACGAATCTGCATTATGATTCTTACTCAACGATGAATGTAAATGTCATGGGCCGCAGGAATCAATTACCATCAGGTAATAATTATCTCTCAATGTAATATCAAAAAAACTGTCGCACTTACAACCATTTCTAAAATTCAAGCACCCTGTAAATAGCCTATTTCTGGGCAGAAATAAGATAGTTTTGCTAGGATCGCAAAACTTAAATCAACTAAACCGTCCTGATGTATACCCGTTACTATTAGGTATCGCTGCAATCTATATTCACAGACATCCATCGATAACAATGATTTATTTTCGGCATTACTCACTTTATCATAGTGAAAGATGTAATTACGGTTAGTAAATAGAATACCGTCCGAATTTAAAGTGGGTGATGTTTGCTTAACTAATGCGTTCTACCATCTACGTCACCACCACATAACTAGGTGGTATTGTAGACCAGCATTGGCTGGTATTAATTAAAAAAAAATGAATTTCTCGGTTTTCTGGATTTAAAGAAACACACTCAATGTGCTACCATTTAACGCTTCTATGAAAGGGTGGTTCTTTCGCCAGCCATAAATGCTATGAAAGTTTAACAGTGCTTATCTATGTTCTTAGTTGCCAGAATAGAAAAATATTATTTGTGAATATAATTTAAGATGTTTGGACAAAAGGAAAGGAAGTCAGTCCTCACATATCATCAGGTGTGCTGCATGCTCGTCGTGTCACCCCTAATTTTATGTGTAAACCTAAAAAATGTGTAACGTGGCGACCTCAAATAACTGTTATGGATAAATAATAACGATAAAAAGTAATACAATACAAAAATGGCGGCAAAGCTATCATATTGCTGCACGTGTGGACGGCCATGTTTGTTTGCGTCCGTCGCAGCCGACACACGATCCCGGGCATTGTATTACAACGCTAATTGCTGAAAACGCCAGACGATTAAAATTATTATTTAACTCACCATTGCTAGTAAAATTTGATACTTTTTATATTGCTCTTAATGATACGAACCTTTGACTGTATTGATCCTATTATATTATTCATGTATTTGTGACTATTTTAAATCAAATAGATTTATATAAGCATTTCTAAATAAATATATTACTAATTGACCTTTCCTCTAACAAGATCCTTTCGCTCTAAATCAATTAGTCTAATTCGTAAAACATTCTAATTAGGCCATTAAATTATTAATGTTTGCATAATGGGAAACTAAACACCATTTATGTAACGAATAAAATCGCCACAATGCGAAAAGAAATCGTCGATCGAAAACGATTAATTTGTTACGTATGTGATTGCGAACATCTGTGTGTTCTTAAAGTGAAAAAGTTTAATATTAAAAATATTTTATATTATTTTGTTTATAAATAGTTATAAGTTGGTCAAAATCAATATTCGAACGAAGAAACTTGCCCTGACATCTAGTATGATAAGAATCAAACCTTCATTGTCTGTGGTATGTTTATTATTTTTCTTAATTTTAAATTGCCCTGCTAACGTGAAACGACACAAACTTACATACACAGATACAAGTTTACGTACAGAGACAATAAATCATACATAACCGTTAATAAGGTCGCTCAAATTGGACTTTCCCGTTAGAGGGACTGAGTCAGAACTTCGTGGAGTTTTCGACAAACAATTAATGTTTTCTGTCGTTCTGTTCGCATAGTGACGAAGTTGTTGGTTATATCGCACAATTGCGATGAAAATATCCGAACTCAAAACAATGTCAACAAAAATCGGAAAATGGGATGAGGCCGTTAAATTACTTATAACAACATTATCAGACTCTCTGTATTTAAATAAAAACATAACCGCGCGCAAATGAGAAAAAAAATAAATTCGATTCTTCTTTTACCATTGAAATATCGAATGGCGCAATCGAACCACGAAAAAGATTATCAACATCTCCAGAAAATAAATGAAATAAAATCGAAGACATGTCCAATCCTATCCGCAGTGGATCCGCGTGATAGACTATACTCAATATATATGAACAAATAACAATGATGTGGGATTTATATATACAGACTGTTACTTTGTTTAAAACTATTACTTTAAAAAAAAAAGATTATGATATATTTTTATTTATTTCTTATATATTTTATATCTTCTGTTATTCAAGATATATCCATTGGATGTCTTTCTCAAAGCTCGTAATTTATGCTTTGCTTGGTTTTTTATCTCCTCAACTCGGTTTACATAAATTTCTATCAAAATTTTTGGTCACTGTTCACCCTCGTGATGTCAGTTAAGGCGTGATGTAACAAACACTGAATCTATTTCCGTTGATTCTCAAACATGACAAAATATATTGGACGGTAAGAAACATACCGGTTTTAACCTATAGTAGCGAAATGATGCTTTATGAACCGTTAAGTCGGTGTGACCGACATAGGACCACAGAATACCATCGTAATGCTGGTGTCCAGCTTAATCCTGGTGCATGAAAAATGTAGACCCACAAAAGTACTGCCGTCAAGTCTTTCGTTTTTCAATCTTCATGATTGATAACGTATTTTATCTACATCGAGGATACAATAGATTGTGAAGATTAGCGTGCACAGATGCAAAGACGAACACAAATCTGTTCACAACTTTTTAACATTTATAGACTTATTAGAACGGCAAGATAAATCATAAACACGGACACATTTGACCTATGACTCTTGGTTTTTAGGTGGAAATTAAATGGATGACAAGGCAAGGCACATCAACAAGCTATAGTGCGTTTAATATCTCGCTGCAGACCGGGATGCTAAAACCTGTGAGCGTAGCGCAGGTATTGCGCGCTCACTCGCACCTACACGTCCTAAGGAAGCGCATAATGACGTCCAGCGCGTATCGTAATGTTATCGACAAAACATTATATATAAAATTGAAATAAAAATACTACATTTATTTTATCCCTGTATTATTTCCAAATAAAAAACAAAACACTTTTTATATGCAAATAAAAAAAAACGCAATATAGTATATAAGGATGGCCCCGGTATGCGGGTTTTCGACGAATGGCGAACCGAGCGTAGATCACGACTGTGTAATTTAATGGCGGAATGAGTTTCCGCCATTTTATAATTGTACAAAAAGTTATAATCGCTATCCGTGACCTCACATTATTTCCAAGAATATAGTTAACTTCTGATAGTGTCTTCGTTTAATGACGTAAGTTGTTTGAGATTAGCATATAGATTATATCATAAACCGTGCACAAAGATCGTGCATGCACCGGTCTCTTAGAGTTCTACGTTCAAAGAACTGTCCAATGTGCTAATTATATTGTTTACTATTATCCGGAACAGATTTACAACCCTAATTGCCGGTACACGTTCAATGCGTGGTAATTAAGGTAAACGTTTGAAGAAGGAGTTAGACAGGGCTCAATGTACATGTCAATATGGAAACTATAACGTTATATAGACATAGGGTTGCCACTTGTTCTAGTGAAGGAAATTTAAAAGCAAGTATCACTTAAGATCATCCCTGTATACTGTATACGTAATGCCTCGTCACCAGTATCAAGGGTATCCCTACACTCACCAGGCTAACACACAGCGAAGTGATACCGCTATTTTAAGTCGGTTTTCTGTGTGGACCTGCTCCCTCCTCGGTCCAGTAGACATGCCGTAGCTTCAAACAAACTGCAGCGTAGCTCCACCACTGGTAGTTATCAATCGATTCTAATCGATTAAGTTAAAGTGATTTATCTAATATTTACATAGCGATATTATACTAAATCGTTATTAAGATACCACTGTACGGTTTATATATAGTTTTTTTTTTATCACACAATTCTTTACACAACTAATTTGTGGAATCAGCTGTCGCCAACTGTATTTCCGATTCGATACGACTTAGGTACCTTCAATAAGTTGCGGTTGCGTTCCTTACGGAGATCCCACGATCCCGGGTATGCGTAGGCATTTCCCCACGCTAAAAAAAAAGGTGCCTTCAAGAAGAGAGAGCTTCGGAGCCTACACCTGTCTTTAAGGCCGAAGGCTCACTTGCCTACCTCCCCCGTACATTCAAAATTCCCCTGTTGTTGTGAATGTTCGGAAGCGAAGGTGATAATTTACCAGCAGTCGAGGCGACAGCTCGGTTGACTCTTCCAATATAGAAAAATATACACAAAATAGAACAAATTTATCCCCATCACACGTGTATGCGCACAAATCGCGAAACCTACTAAACACAAGCACAAGGTGACAGACAAGCACAGTTCACCTGATGGTAAGTCACGGCTACATCCCTTGACGTCTACATCCATCCTCCACAGATACAAGAAGCATGTGTTGTTGCCACCCCTTATTACTTAGAGGGAATTTCTTGAGCCTGACCACTCCACAGAGTTATACTGCTATCGGATATTCAGCGATGGCACGGTTCTTCCCCGAATGAGCCAACCTATTCATTCTACAGAAGAACATTGCCCTACCGTTATTTTACGTTAGAATTCTCGAATGTTTGTTAAAAGCCGAGTGTAACTGGGTCGAATGTTGTTTACCGGTTATGTTAAATTTTATCAACGTCAAAATAAACGTGAAATATCGAAATTTTTCAGTAAAATTAAAAAAAACATTGTGTAATAATTTATTTCTCACTAGTAACCATTGGCCGTGTGTTACGTTATTACGTTGCGTTTTATTGGTGAGTTTTATTGCACTAAATTATGTGGTTGTTGAGATTAAATATTATTTTGAATGTTACGAAGACATCGGATGGTTTGAGTGGCAAGCAGTCTGCGATATTAATTTATAATTGTTGTGATTTGGAAAATATACAGTAGGTAGTGTTCAAATATAACTATCGTATGAAGCGCGGAAGACCGCGTCGGTCAACAAAAATGTCGTAGATGTTTTTCATTTTCATTCAATATAGTAAATAAATAAAATATTAAAGTGAAATTTATAACAAGTAATACATAAAGGTATTCACTTAGGCTTATATGGACTATCAATAGGCTGATCATGATCTCTCCCTGATCGATTTTGACCACGGTGATATCTTCAGTTTTATTATAAACATTTGCGTAATCACTTGCCGTCTTCTTCTCTTGTCTGATGTAAATCATGTCCTATAAGATCGGAGGAAGCCCACAGATCACAGATCACAACCTGATGAAGACCTTTGTGATATACAAATATTGTTCTTGTATCCAACTGAGAAACAGCAGTAGCCAGGTCTAACCACTACGGCACATTCATTATAATAGTTAGAAGATTTCAGGGATAACAATGCATCAGAATTATGATTCGTAATCAAAGATGTAAGTGTCAGTAGAAATCACCTAATCAGATAAATTTTGTGTATATTTGTCAACCTTATAATAATAAAGAAAAAGATTTCGGGTGATCGCAAGATTCTATAATAACGGTGCGACTAAAGGACGCGAAAATTCACGACCTTTAGTGACTCTTCCATTAGATACATGTTTGACGTTCGCTAATAAATACGCACACATGGACAATATCGCGACGGACGTCGTTGATTCATGCAAAGCGTTTTGTTTCGTAACGTATTCGTATTTTATAAATTAACACGAGGTGTGCCGGTGTAACGGAAAACGACCGATAAAGTTCCTCCGTGAAAGTATCTATTATAGTACTATTTTATCCGTCATTGTCACCATTAACATATTAATGACTGGATAGATTATAACAGTCGGCATAAACTAAAGTTTTTTTTTATAATATGAAGGCACACAGTTCGTATGATCGTAAGTCCATGTTTAACAAAGATTCATGTTACTCATGGAACCCCGTATAGATCGAAATCCATATTTTCTGTTAGTCTGCACTCAAAAACCTTAGAGAGATTTTATTACGTTTTAGTTTTAATTTTAATTTTTTATTTGTTGTTGTGTTTCTCTGTAACTATTTGTAACATGAATGGGTGTGCACGTCCGGGAAAGGACCACGCCCTAAGTATTAAGTGTAGGAATCCACGGACCGAATTACAGATAACGAGTTTCTATATGATAAACAAATTTTTTTAGGTTACTTATTTCCTATCCAAGTTTTATGTTTGTCTGTCGCTGTTGGACTCGAAAATTACGGGACAATTTTTATTATTTATGAAGCTAAGGTCGCAACTATAAATCTATAATATATGACTATAAAATTAATTATAAAATACGTAGACAAATACGCGGGTAAAGGCTGGTCTTACTTAAAACACCTACGTAACATTCTAATGAATGCTTCATTTATTATTCATATCGTGATTGGCCGCATACTTTGGGTGGGAGTTATGATATCAACGCATCTTGCAATATTCATCTACATTTTTATATGAATTTTATCAAACCAGAATTAATAAACTATTGCATACAACACCTTACCAAACGGTGGTAAGTTATTTATTATTTGAGATTATAATATTGACTACAATCCTGTGTTCCAAATACCATCAAATATGTGTCTTAAATAACCAAATTTAACACTTCATTCGTTTCTCACATAATTAATTTGTATGTAAATTCTTAATTTTTACCTTAACAAAAAAAAATTTCAACATAAAACTATGGCACCATTCCAGTGACAGTTTTCATTTATTTTTGTAATAAATACTAAAAGGTACAACAATTTTAGATACAGACGTATACATATATATATATATATATATATAATATATATATATATATATATATATATATATATATATATATTTATATATAGACATATTAATATATAGGTTAAATAGAATAAAGGACCTAGTGAAAGCCGAAACAGACAAAAAGACAAAATATCTGGAGCTGGCACACGAGCTGACCGATATGTGGAGTGGTATGCCGACCGAAATTATTCCTATAGTCGTATCGGCAAACGGGTTAATTCCAACCAGCCTCACGAATCACCTGAGGCGGTTGGGACTCTAATGCAGAAGCTCCTCGACACCGCTCGTTTAGTCTACAGGTTTCTCGACTTTGGCCCTAACCCTCGAACGTTTGGACTGCCCTGCCGAGGGATTTCCGTCTGGCTGGTCTTTATATATGTATTATATTGTATTTTATCTATTGGTTCTATTATCTGTTTATAGTATTTTAATTTTATTTTATTAACCAACCAAAAAAAAATATCTTCTAAACAATAATAATAATTATTATTATTAATGTATTTTCAAAATATATTCAGATGATTTCGATTGAATAAGAGCTTTGTGTAGTGGTCAGAATACTCGACCACTGCGTCCTAGGTTCGATCCCCAGACCGGGAAATAAATCTGTGCATCACCATTGGTCTTCGGCTCTGGGTGTGTTGTATGTATGTCCCTGATTCTGCATCTGGACCTACCTTCGACCTTATTTCATCAATCTTTGTAGTGAAGAGGATGACGAGTGTATTAGGACCGTGGTATTCCAGCCTCTTACTTATTACACAGTACGCGGGCGACGCGAGTTCGGCGCGAATGCTGTTGGCACCAATGGAATTTTCATTTTTTTTAATAATATAAGAGAATACAGTACACCGTCACGGTAATCAATGACTGCGACCCTCGACATCTACACTCATCCTGAAAAAAGATTGAAAATGCGTTGTCGTCCCAGTAACTTGGTAGTCCAGTTTTCTATACGAAGTACAGGACCGTTATGCTGATATTCATCCTTGGCATTCTGTGAGAGCGAGCTCCCACGCCGGCCCCAGTCGAGCCGACCCATTCATAGAGCGGCCAGTAACTAGTTGCAACGTGGCCCTGCTTATTTCCCACGTGCTCGATGGTGATAATGTAGGTAGATATAAAATAAAAAAAATATTTCCAAGACATTAGAAGTCCTCCAATAGGCAGTGCTAGTCGCGTGGCGGACCATGCACCAATCGTTAGAAAAGACGCTTACGCCCAGCGGTGGGAGTTAAGTTTTAAGTATAACAGAGTTAAGAGTTAAGTATAACTTGTTAGTTTTATTTATGACTAATGATAATGTTCGTGTGTTCCAGGCGATGCGGGGATGGTGTGCGCGCTGGAGCGGCGGCGGTCGCGCCCGCCTCCGCTGGCTGGCTGCGTTGCTCTGCTGGGCTGCCCTAGTCGCGGTGGCCCTGCCGCGTCTGCAGGCCCCGCCAGCTCCGCGTCCCGCCGCCCCGGCGCCGCCTGCGCGACTACTGCTCCAGTCCGAAGCTGCCGCCTCTACCCCAGCGGTGGTCACACCACCTCTCCCCGCGACCGACACGCGGGTCCTGTCGGAAGACGAACTACGGGCCGACGCCGAGCGGAGACTCCCGTCGCTGCCACTCGCCTATTGGCACAAACACAAAGATGACAAAAACAAATTCTACAAAAAGAAAGATTGCGCCCCATTCCCTTCGATTTACGATCTGGAGTTCCACAACACTTACTGGCAGACGCTGCGCGCTAGTGAGGGCGTGTTCCACCTGTATGGCGCGTATATGGACGCAAGGAACACGTCCCGGATCGGCCCAGCGGTGAGGGTGCTCACTGTCCACGACAGGATCAAGCCCACGCTCGCCACTCATTGCCAGCTCTGGTTCGAGGAGCGAGAGGCGCCGGTCGTCGTGCGCAACTTGGAGTATAAGTACGTCTGGAACAGTAAGTGGGGCAACTACCGGGACCACGTTCTCCAGCCGTACCTGTTAGCCTGCGTACTGCCAGCGGAGGTTCGACATTTAATCCCCGCTTCGGTGTCCATCGTGGAGAACCCATGCGACCGCGCTACAAACAATCTGCGTGTACACTACGAGCGCCCCACGCCGCCGGCACCGAGGAAAGAGTTTGCGGTCTGCGTCAAAGGTCTGGACTTCTTACACGAGGACCTGTCCGTCCGCCTCGTCGAGTGGATCGAATTGATTCGCTTACTCGGCGCCGACAAGATTTTCTTCTACGAACTCCAAGTGCATCCGAACATAACAAAAGTCCTAGACTACTACAAAGGCACTGGCGCAGTCGAGGTGACTCCTATCACGCTGCCCGGTGGCCAGCCCAACATAGCCGGCTTGCAGCACATGTATCTGAAGAAGAAGACGACACACAAACGCCAGATGGAGCTGATTCCTTACAACGATTGTTTATACCGGCACATGTATGAATACCGTTGGCTGGCGTTGCTGGATATCGACGAGGTGATAGTGCCGCTGGAAGACGAAGACTGGAGTGGCTTGATGAAGCGTGTACTGCCTCTATCGATCCCTGCGGCGGGGAAACCGGCACGCTCTTCGTACCACGCGTCCAACTTATACTTCCTGGACTCACTGCGGCACGAGCACGGCTGGGAAGAGGGCGTGCCTCGGTACATGCACATGCTGCAGCACGTCTACCGCACGAGGAACTTCACGAAGCCAGGACAGTACGTGAAGGCATTCCACGAGACGGACCGCGTGCTCGCGCTCCACAATCATTTCCCGCTGGCGTGCCTGGGCGGTGCGTGCTCATCGTACGCGCTGGACACGCGTCACGCCCGCCTGCAGCACTACCGCGCTGATTGCGTGACTGCGTTGAGCAAGTCCTGCGCCGAGCTGAGGGCGCAACCGGTCCGGGACACGGCGCTGTGGCGCTGGAGGGGGCCGCTGCAGGAGAGGGCGGAGAGGGCGCTCCGTGATCTGTCATTCCTGCCTCCGCACCGGTGACACGCGCTCAGCTGGACCACATTTCTACACTTAGTCTATAACTAATCAATGCTAGTATTAAACTTATTTTTATAGTTTTCATGTGTTTTGTTATTTTTACCTTTATTACTGATGACGAGGCATTCCTTCTCAGTCCACAAGTGACAACGCATCTACATTATGATTCCTTGTCAAGGATGAATGTAGATGTTATGGGGCGTATTATTACGCTCGATGTAATATATAAATTCTTCAATAATCAGTAGGAAACGGTTTCCGTAGACGAACGTCCATGTCTAACCGATCGATATTGACCGCAGCGATATCAATAAAGTGGAGAATACGTTAGTAAAGTAAAGTAACAAAAAATAGATCCCACTGCTGGACATAAACCTCTGTAAATATCCACAGCATGGCACCGATGAGCTTTAGAAGTTTTATTTATTTATTGAAAAAGATCCACTATCAACAATATAATTTTACATTTTGTTTTTTTAAATATAAACGTCACGGTATCTTAAACTCTGCGTATCAAAGCAACATTATATTCATCTATTTTATATTGTAAAAAACATACTTTTTTCTTACTACCTGAAAATTCTACGTCAAATAAATATCAATATTACTATATTTGGTCAATGAGTTATATTATATGCAAATATATGCATGCGCAAGAAAACTTTAGTCAATCTTTCTGCAAATTAAAAAAGTCAAAGTATCACGAATAGGGTATCGACTGTGTTAAACTAAGCGTGGCAAACGCCCTCAATACAATAATAAAAAAAAACTCGTACTTTTGAATAGTGTATTTGGAATGGAAAATGCATACGACTCCGTAAGCTTTGCTTTAACACCAAAGAACACCGATCTCATCTACTACTCATTACTAGTATTATATGAAAATCAAGTAACATAAATTAGAAGAAAAATAAATGAAGAACATTCAACAACACTCCTTCAGAAAACTGACAACACACTTGACATCAGATGATATGATATATCAATTATCACCATCCAGTATTAACCCTCGCAAACGGCATTTGCGAACTTATATGACTTAGGGTGCTTAAACAAAGTTCACTCCTTTTACGAGGCCAGGTACAGGACCTTCATTTTTCCGGTATTGGAAATATTGGACGACGGTAATCTATTACCACGATATAAGAATAAAAGTTACTTTTGCTCTCCTCTTTAAAAAAACAACCACTAAAGCATCCCAGCTGTTTTAAGTTGTATATCACATTTATAATCTCATCTTTATTCATGGTAAAGAGCATTATCTGCCTAATTTACATTCCTCCAAATAACATGGTCTACAATTAAATAAATAAGAACAATAAATGGCAAGTGATAACAAAAAAGAAAGTACATAATTGCAGTGCATATGTGAAATGATATGCTTCGTTGATTCAGGTATGCAGAGAAAATTAATGGAATAAATTTGGATTATAACAGTAATCTAGTTTATTAATTAGATCACATATTTTATTTTTAAGTTAGACTAATTGACAAATAAATTAATTGGGAAAGTACAATTCGTTATTATATTATTCATGTTTGGAGCAACAGTATAAAGTTGTGTCAGAGAAGAGTAAAGTTTATTATTTATATTGAATTACCTTAACTCACTTTGATCACGCTGAAGAAATACAACATACAAATATTGCAGTACTCACACCTGACTTTCTTATTTTTATTTTGTTTATTGTATTAACAAAAGAAATACAATATAAACATTGCAGGTACCCTAATTCTGATAGGTTTTAATCATAACATAATAAAAATTAAAATATGTATATAACGGCTATTTTGGATTTTAATAACATACCTAGTTCCAAAGATTTCACGTAGATGGCACCTATTTAATTATTGGATTGATATCAAATTACGATGTTAGCCTATAATTTAATATAGACACATTATTAAATCTTTGGCTACTGCGCTTAAGATTTAATAAAGTTATACCACCAGCCGTGTTAAGTGGTGATGTAGACGTCGATGGTAGAGCGCATTGGTTGAGCAAATGCCTATTGACTTGTCTCTTGAAGACATCCATATTATACTCGGATAAATTATTTCAATCCTTTACTATTCACATTAAGAAACGACGAAGCATATCGTTTCGTTCGAATGAGAAGAATATCCATAAAGTAATGATGTCCGATACAGGGAAAAAAATATTATAATTTGCTATATTTTTTTCTTTGGCAACCTTCACATTTAGTATTAGTAACTTACATTAAATTTCCTATTAACAAGGAATATTCGTAATACGTTACTATTATTATAGTAATTAAACAGACAATAAGGAAAAAAAAGCCAAATAGGAACAAAAATCGGTTTTTAGTGTCATTTTGCTGTCCATCTTAGTATAATTGTTCAAAGCAACACTAGATGGCGCCACATAATTCTAATCAAATCCCTTGGATTTTACGTAAGGAAATTTGGACTTCTATCTATACTTGGAGAAAGATCTGCGCAATTTGTCCAGAGGCCTGTGTCCAGTTGTGAACTACCGCGTGGTAGCGTAAATAGTTTTGTACAAAGATATAGTTATACTGCCATCTGTCGGCACCCGTTTGAACTTTCTAGACTGATCTATTGTACAAAAGCTAAAAAGGCAAGTAAAAAACCTTGCGACCCCTTCAGTATAAAATTATCATAACACTTTAATTAATAGCTTAAACTTTCAAGCCGTGCGAACTTGCAAGCAGCTCAATTTTATTGCTGATCACATGCTTTCTAATACAAAATGCATTAAGCTCAGATATCTCAATATCGCAAGCAATGGAACGCAACATCAAGCAATACAAATGTAAATTGTCGCGCGTGAATATACCGCTTGTCCGAGGGTCTACACCAAGGATTATTTTAGGCACAGAGACACCTTTTCCAACATGAACTGATACCTCAGACTTCTATAGACAAATTACTTTGAAAATCTCTAGTATTTTTTTCCTATTCGGTCGGTTAAGTGAGTAAACTTGACATAATCTCATCTAAATTTAAATAAATTTAGATGAGATTTAAAAAAAATTTAATAAATATCATGTGAAATTAATAATGACAAAATAAATGTAAAAATATTTAAGTAGGTAATTATTTTTTGAATAAAAACATTAAAATCGCAAAATAAAGATGAATAAATAAAACATTCAATGTGATGGATGAACCGGGCGACTTTCTATCTATCTAGTTAAATCTGGTTCAATATTGGTGAGTTAGGTTTAAGACTGCAAAGCCTCGTACCGCCCCCGCCCACGGCGAGGGCGTCGCAAACAAGGTAATTCGCGATACCGCCATGTCACAGGCCGGTTCTCCCCAGTCCATACAGATAGAAACGTCGCTGGAGTTTCTTGCGCCAGCACCCACGCATTCCAAGTGGTAGCACAGATAGCCAATAATAATATCGCTATTAATTGAGATAATCCTTAGTCAGAATCAACTGACCGAGCCGTGGTTCGGCCCTCTCATGCACCCTCGAGTCAGATGCTCTCGCGGAACAAGGTAACGGTCCAGCCCATGGCTCCCTCTCGGGAGCCCTTATGCTGTTTACCCACTAATAGAGGTCTAAAAAAAGTCTTGAAGCATTTTGGGTAATTTTGACAAATGCGGAAACTGTAAATATCCTTTTTTACTTTGCAAGTTTTGTTGTTTATATTGGATGAATTTACCGACAAAGGCCAATATCATTGATTTCGTTTTAATCAAGTTGAGATCGTAACCCTGCAGCTGCCGGTTATCTTTGTTCAACATATCAAAGATATTAGTCAAGTAATAAATTTCTGTTTCACAATTGTTCACATTTTCATTCAATTTCGGATCTTTTTCTTGTAAAAACTCCAACACAGATTCAAGAATAGCTGAAAATCTTGCTTAACAAGATTCTTTATAGCCAGCGAACTTTAGTGTGCAGAAGTAACCGAGTAAATACTTCGTCGTTTTCCTCACAAAGCTGAGCAAATAACCGAGAGCTCGAAGAACTGCTTCGAATCTTGTTGACAGCATTCATAACATATTGTAAAGACTGATGCAATCTAGGACTCAGAATTTTTGCTACTAAATGCTGTCTGTGAATGACGCAATGAATGATCAGTACCTCAGGTAGTACTTGTCGCTCTAAGTGAGCTATAAAACCAATATGAAGACCGACCATAGACGGTGCACCATCAGCCGCAACAGAAACAATGTTCTTCCATGGGATAGCTTCGTCGGTAAAAAAAAACGTCCCACGGCCTGAAAATTCGATTCTCCTCTGGTATAGTCTCTAAGTATGTAGCAAAAACCAGTCCTCGGCACATATTTTGATATTTAATAAATCGAACATATCCTCACAATTGAGCTTCATTGCCGGGTAATGTAGTCTACATTACCCGTCCAACTCGAGAGAGAATATGTTGGTCTGTAAGAAATTGCATAAAACGTTTTCCACGTCACGACCAATCTCGTCTATTCGTCTCTGAATGGTGTTATTGCTCGAATGAAATCTCTTTATAATGTCATGTGCGGGCTTGTGAAATATATTATTGAGTACCTCCGCAATGGCTGGTATTATAAGCTGCTCTCCAATCGTGTAGGGTTTCCCCGATTTCGCTATTAGTGAAGATATATTATAGGAAGCTCGTAAACCATCAACGTCTTGCATAGATGACGCAAACATCGATGGCCTATTCTCTAGTTTTTCTTCAAATGCCTGAAAGAATGACAAGGTCTTACTTGTTTTGTCAGCATACCATCTAAATAAGTGATCCTCCATTTCTGAAGTGTTCACGGCATCGTGATCATGAGACACATCGGCAAGTGTTGATTTGATAGAGATGAAATAAATCTAAACTTCAAGTATTCCAAACTGTAGTGTCAAAGTAAACAAAAAAAAATATGTTTAAGAAACTACTTAAAAGAACAATATTAAAACTGTTAAATTAGCACACGAGCTTATTTTTATCACACCTAGGTACTGGATGTTTGTTAGGTATGCTCACGAACTTACTCATTGATAGACTCCGATATAGTCACTGTAAAAATTGTCAAAAGAGGTACCAATCAGCGTAAAAACGAAAAGAAAGAAGTCATTCATAATTTAAGGTAACATTTCTAAAGTAATAACAAAAAATACTAAAATGTTTTTTGGTACTTACCCTGTAATTTTTTTATAAAGTGAAGAAATGTAGGGTTACTTTTACCGCGTTTAGGTAACTAAGCATTTTGCAAATTCTTTTTCAATCACTTAATTTATTTATTTAATAAAGTAAATAAATTATTTAGCTATGTAATCTCTTGAAATAAATTAGTAGATGAGTGTATTAACAATTAAGCTCCAACGAATTTCAAAACTCAAATGATTTTTCAACCTAAGTGCAAGCTTGTTATATAGTAAAATATCAGGAGCATGTGTGGATTTGAACTTGATCATGATTTTGTTCTTAACACGAACGCGTTATGCGTTAAATACAGAACAAGTCATAACGTGCCTGAAAGACTTGTACGGTCGAACACATTATCTTGTACGAACTTGTTGAGTTTTTTAAAAGTACAGCAATGATAGTTCCTACTAAAATATTAGTCATTCTTACAGACTTACATGCATTTTGTACACGTAAGACAACTTATACAGTATCCTGAAAGTTTCAAATAAGAACTTGTGTTAATTAATACGATCGATTTTTAGACCTAGTCCTCTCCCAAAATCAGTTTTTTTTATGGTGACTCCTATGGGAATCCCTGGTCTAAACTCACGGTTGTCAGGTTTTTACCAGCAAAATTCATTTTTTTAATAAACGAATCTTTTATCAAGTCTTATTTATTGAACAGATTGGGAACCCCTTTAATAACAAATATGACATCCAGGTTGAGAAACGATACTATAGTGGATTTATACAGCTGTATTTCGTATAATGAGTGCGTTATGTTCATGCCAACCCATTCATTACACAGCTAGATAGAAACTAGAGTAGCTGTAGCAATATTAAAATTAAATATATAGGCCATCCGGCAATAAAACTTTTAAACTAAACGCTGGTGTAAAATAAAATAGTGATATTTTTGCATAAAGTTGACAATCAGGTCAACCCACACATATTATTTTAATAGTATTATCGGTGACAAATTAGCACATTGTTCAGCTGATAGTGTGGTAATTGCGTCCCGAGAAATTGACCCCTCAACAAAGATGCAAAGTGTCAATAGTCTAACGGTTTATATGGCACATCGCCCTCAATGTCATAAAAAAAATTACAATACTTTTTTTAAAAAAAAGCAGTTAATTTTATAAATAAGGAACGCTAGCAATTATCTGCTGCGTCACGGAGGTTTCAGAGGTTCAAGTTTAATATAGCTTTTGTGATAAAAACAATTAAGAAGCGTCAAGAGCCTAGATCGTAGGTCACTACGAACTAGCACAGCTTAGCTGGAGTGGTTTACCGGAATATTAGTATTTTAAAACCTCCCGTTCAGCGTGTTTGTGTGTAATTTTCTCTTTTAGCTTTTAACTCAATTTATCACACAGGAGGTACAAATAATTCGAAGATTCAAAATTAATTTAATTATTGTCATTTGCATGACACGTCAGGTGCGTATACACGTACATCTAGTATTGTATTATGGTCGTCGGTATTTTAATAACAAGCATTGTATACACTCGATATAAATACTTCGGAACGACCTTCGTTTGGTCGCGTCCCGCGGATTTCATAGGGCTGCTGCAATTTTTCTTTATAAAATCCGATTAACTATTTCTTCTCACAATTATATCTGGTCTGTCTGGGTAAATATTTATAGTATTTCATGTCGGCCCACTGTGTGCAACTTTACAAATTGGAAGTTCGGCCTCACATTCGTTCATTCGTTCTCATCCATGGCCCGGGGCACCCCAGTACCAGCTTCTAGCGTTTGACTTTAGACCAGCTACTGTCCGATTGGCTTGATTCACTGGCATTGTGAAGAGATGTTGCATCTATATACACTCTTTACCATGGGGAGTGTTCTGAGAAGTTGTTCGGATTGTCTCCAGCCGTTGAGTTTAAACATCGTACATCAAGACAATATTAAAAATTACATCCTCATCTCAATGGTCGGCAACCCACCACTGTGCGCTTCACGTGAAATTTTCTGGCACGCACAACTACTCTGTGGAATCAGTTATCACCAGCGCATCTGCGACTCCTCTGGTGGGCGGCGGATTTTATTTACCACCTTATTTGCTCGTTGCCACCTACTCTATGTAAAAAAAAACATTTTATAAAAAAGGTTGTGTTTTTGTGTTGCTAGCTGGGGCATGAAATGGGTTGGCATGACCAGGGAAGGGCTACACCCTAAAATAATACCAAAGTAAAATAGCAGCATAATGCTGCTGTGTTTCGACTGGTGAGTCTATATTACAGGTCAGAATTTTGTGCTCCTTTATCTTCCTCAATATAAAAAAAATGTCGTAATTTTCTACTTATACTATGCCATGTAGACAATAGTGATCGTAAGAACAATCTTCTAATTATATACTTCTAATTATAACATTAAAAATAAGTTACCTATTTCTTATTAACTTTTTTCTCAAATCAATACCTAACACAGTAAATAGTATGTTTCGTCTGGTGAAAGAGAGACACCGGAGAACTTACCGGTACGTACCGGTGACGTGGTCATATTCCGGGACTGTCATCGCTCTTGGATTATGATTCCTTATCTATATAATGTAGATCTCAAAAAAGCTTAAGTATTACTTACGATCAAGTGAATTGCGTTCTTTTGCCATCCCTAACATTATAAAAAAAACCATAAAGTCGAATGTAGTTTGAATTTTAATTCAGAGTATTTTTACACACACACACCAATGATCGCGTTAACATTTTCTAAGGTAGGTGCATAAATTTTACCTGATCTTTAAAATTTAAAGTAGTCTTGTTTATATAATTCCATGTTTATTAACTATTTTAATTGACTATAATTATGCAAGAGCAGGTGGCTTCCTGACACAACTGGTCTGCCGTTTATAAGGTGGGCCCCATCTACTGGGTGTTTGTTATAAATGTTTGAGTATATAAAAAATAATGCCTAGAAGAAGTGACAACCCTAGGAGTGTTCCCGTGTATGGGGCAACAATGGTATGAGCCCTGGCGAAGATGAACTCATGGTATATTGTTGCTGAAGGCACAGTCTACGTGCCTAGCTATCATCAGCGACTGCGTCTAGGTGAGTTAATAATTTTTTATCGTCCTACTATATTCTTTAAAGCAATATCTTAAACAAAATTAGGTTCACAAAGGGCGGACTTAGTGCTTAATAACCCTGAGTGGGAGAAAATGTTGGTAGGCGCAAAAATAAAAAAACCATTTATCTATAAAAACCTAATAGTAAATATAGATACAATGGATTTTATTTGTCTTCAAATAATGTTGTCGGAGACGAAGTTTAAAAGAAAGTTTATTAGGTGAATTCTTAACTTCATCAAAAGTAAAGAAAATAATTAGTATAAATAATATACATATAAACAATTATTGTAAAAATATAAACATACATACATGAATACATTAGTTACCAATTGTTACCATAAGCTACCAATTGATTTCATAGAAGATTTTTTAGGAAGGAAAGATATTCTTTTGTTTTAAATTTATCTTTATACCTCATTTTGTGGTTAAGCACAATCCACACGAAGATTAATAGCTTTTTACTGCTAAATGTCCTCGAAGGATGAAGGAGAATTGTTCCAATTCACCTCTATGCTCCATTTTGTAGTCAAGCAGAATTGACATTCAGCTTTTTGGTGCTATTTACTGCTAAATGTCCTCGAAGGATGAAGGAGAATTGTTCCAATCCACCTCTATACTCCATTTTGTAGTCAAGCAGAATTGACATTCAGCTTTTTGGTGCTATTTACTGCTAAATGTCCTAGAAGGATGAAGGAGAATTGTTCCAATTCACCTCTATGCTCCATTTTGTAGTCAAGCAGAATTGACATTCAGCTTTTTGGTGCTATTTACTGCTAAATGTCCTCGAAGGATGAAGCAGGATTGTTCCAATTCACCTCTATGCTCCATTTTGTAGTCAAGCAGAATTGACATTCAGCTTTTTGGTGCTATTTACTGCTAAATGTCCTCGAAGGATGAAGCAGGATTGTTCCAATTCACCTCTATGCTCCATTTTGTGGTTAAGCAGAATCCACACTTAGTTTTTTGGTGCTTTTTACTGCTAAATGTCCTCGAACGATGAAGGAGGAGGTGTCTTATTAATTTATCTTTTTAACCATTTATTAGCCACCACGTCTTTGTGAAGTAATTATGGAATATATAAAATATGGAATACCTCGTCACCAGTAATAAAGGTCTCCGGATCCCAACACTCACCAGACGAAACACAATCGTGTTATGCTGCTATGTTACTCTGGTATTTGGTGAGGGCGTGGTCTTTCGCCACCCTATTCATGCCGCAGCCACAAATGAAATGCAATAATGCTACTAAAAGAATTCTAACCGATTCCGACCGGAACCACTTCCTCACCTACACCACATTAAATAACCGCATCCGATCCTGTGTTCCATATGGTGTGACGGAACTTAGGAGCCCAGTTACCAGTTACAGGGCGTTCAATATCAGTCCACAGGGAGAACAAAGCTTCCATCTTGAATCTGTGTTAAGGTCCATATGTTGATGTGTGCTCATTTGTCACCCTTAGTATTATAAAAAGAATATATACTTGGTCATATTTTGCCTGTCATATTTCACCTTTTTTTATCTATTAATGCTATTAACCACTGCAACTCAGGTTGAATGCTTGTACTAGGCGACAATATCATGACAATATTCGAATGACCAGTTCGATCCTATGACCTTAAGTTTCGCAGACCGTACCCTTAGTCATTAGGCTGCTGACGCTACATGTCTATTTATATATACTTTAATCCTAACATAGACAAGTCCGTAGACCACGTGACTACAACGACCATATGTGATGACACAGTGACGTTTTTTTTTTTAAATAGCGATGCTATTAACATAACTAATATTCCAGTTAACCACAACAACTGAGCTGAGAATGCTTGTGCTAGGAGATGGCACGACAATAGTCTAATGGTGGATTCGAACCTGCGACCTAAAGTTTCACAGACAGAATACTAAACCATGAGGCTATTGGTGTGAATGCTTATGACACGATAATAAACACAGCGCATAAGGTAAATGCCATAATTAACTGATGATGCTGGTCAAATTCGTTAAAGGTAAGAATTTACTACGTTTCTCCGAAATGCCCCATCATCGTTATTAAGCCAATAAGTTCACTGCTGAGCAAGATCATAAGCCACCTGCATCCATCGACATCCTGCAAACCGGCAGAGGTCATCGCTCCATCCAGTGAGGAATCCTACACTGCGTCTGCCAATACAAGGTTGCCTCTCGAGAACCATTCTTCCCCATCGGTTATAGGTTCTACGAGCTAACCACGAACCCACCTATTGCTGCTTCAGCCGAGAGATTAGATTCAGTGGGAGATCACGCAGAGAAACACCGAGAAACAACTCTGAGCTTCTTCATACGGTCAGCAGTGAAGGACCACATCTCAATACCGTAAGTTGTCACTGATTAAAGACTAACCTTTCAATACATCCCGAGAAAAATACGGCACGACCAATAACTGAACACGTGAAGATAGTTAACAATGATTAGCCTTCGTTACTGATAGGTAAACATTTAACTATATAACGGAGCTTGTTTACGACGATCTCCCGGTTAGGTCTCTAATTAACTGTGGCACTTGACTGAGATGACCTTAGGTTACCTTCTATACAATCACGCACTTGAGGTGAAGTCCATGCGTGGGAGCATATTAGATTGCAAGGGTTCAATGCTGTCATTGTTTATTGGATCAGAATGATTGAGTTACTGGCAAAGAACACGTCATCATTGACATTACTATATTTGTATGTATATATATATATATATATATATATGGTTGTGTGTAGATATATATCTCTAAAAATACTATACTCTAAAAATTAAGTACCTTTCTTGCACCCACAATATATTCACGGCTTAACTCAAAGGTAGGCTGGTAGAGAAAGATTGGCGTTATTTAACCAGCTCACGGACCCCTCAGTTCCGTGAGCCCTGTGTCTGATGAAGCTGTAAGAGCCGCATAGGCCAACAGCATCAACATCAACAGAATTTAGGATTGGCGTTATCTGCATTTTTGTACAATGTGCAAAAAAATAATCATTAAATAACATGATAATTTAACAGGTTCGTTTAGCATTTTTATTTTATTAGAAATTTATTTTATTTATTTTATTAGAGCTATTTAGTTACTAACATTCCGAACCACTACAAACTACTCAGCTAAAATGTGCTAAGTGATGGTTCACGACAATAGACGAATGGCGTATTCGAACCTACGACCTAAAGTTTAGCAGACAGTACCCGTAATAAGCCTTTGTCGCCTCAAGCAATTTTAGTGATTCCTGCGGCTCATGAATCACTTGCTAAAGCTGAATTGTGTGTGAGTTTTTTATTCTAAATATAATTAAAAAAAAACAATGATCAAGCTTCACATGCTTTGTCAACATACGAAACACTTGCTATCATATGAACTGTGTGTGAGTTTGTTACTCTAAATGTAATAAAAAAAAACAATGATTCAAGCTTCACATGCGTTGTCAACATACGAAACACTTGCTATCATGTGAACTGTGTGTGAGTTTGTTACTCTAAATGTAATAAAAAAAAACAATGATTCAAGCTTCACATGCGTTGTCAACATACGAAACACTTGCTATCATGTGAACTGTGTGTGAGTTTGTTACTCTAAATGTATTAAAAAACAATGATTCAAGCTTCACATGCGTTGTCAACATACGAAACACTTGCTATCATGTGAACTGTGTGTGAGTTTGTTACTCTAAATGTATTAAAAAACAATGATTCAAGCTTCACATGCGTTGTCAACATACGAAACACTTGCTATCAGGTGAACTGTGTGTGAGTTTGTTACTCTAAATGTAATAAAAAAAACAATGATTCAAGCTTCACATGCGTTGTCAACATACGAAACACTTGCTATCATGTGAACTGTGTGTGAGTTTGTTACTCTAAATGTAATAAAAAAAACAATGATTCAAGCTTCACATGCGTTGTCAACATACGAAACACTTGCTATCATGTGAACTGTGTGTGAGTTTGTTACTCTAAATGTAATAAAAAAAACAATGATTCAAGCTTCACATGCGTTGTCAACATACGAAACACTTGCTATCAGGTGAACTGTGTGTGAGTTTGTTACCTAAATGTATTAAAAAATAACGATTCAAGATTCACATGCGTTGTCAACATACGAAACACTTGCTATCATGTGAACTGTGTGTGAGTTTGTTACTCTAAATGTAATAAAAACAATGATTCAAGCTTCACATGCGTTGTCAACATACGAAACACTTGCTATCATGTGAACTGTGTGTGAGTTTGTTACTCTAAATGTAATAAAAAAAACAATGATTCAAGCTTCACATGCGTTGTCAACATACGAAACACTTGCTATCAGGTGAACTGTGTGTGAGTTTGTTACTCTAAATGTTATAAAATTAGTTTAACGAGTGAGTGCCTCTGTCTTTACGCGAATACTTACGACATCTTTCTCATTATCCTGATGATCGCCTGGTACTAGAAGATGTCGCCGTTGTTGTTCTCGTGTTTTTGATTCCCAGGCGTCCTTTATTTATTAGGTTTGTTTAGTCAATATGACCAACTACCAATATATACTTTAATTTCTGTGCAAAAGTTAAGTTTTCTATCAATATCCCTAAACTATTAAAATTTTATACATACTTAAATTACTGTGACAAGTTAAGTGTTCTAGACACTATGACCTACTAAAATTATATACATACTTTAATTACTATAACAAGTTAAGTGTTCTAGACACTATGACCTACTAAAATTATATACATAATTTAATTACTATAACAAGTTAAGTGTTCTAGACACTATGACCTACTAAAATTTTATACATACTTTAATTACTATGACAAGTTAAGTGTTCTAGACACTATGACCTACTAAAATTTTATACATACTTTAATTACTGTGACAAGTTAAGTGTTCTAGACACTATGACCTACTAAAATTATATACATAATTTAATTACTATAACAAGTTAAGTGTTCTAGACACTATGACCTACTAAAATTTTATACATACTTTAATTACTATGACAAGTTAAGTGTTCTAGACACTATGACCTACTAAAATTATATACATACTTTAATTACTGTGACAAGTTAAGTGTTCCAGACACTATGACCTACTAAAATTATATACATACTTTAATTACTGTGACAAGTTAAGTGTTCTAGACACTATGACCTACTAAAATTATATATACATACTTTAATTACTGTGACAAGTTAAGTGTTCTAGACACTATGACCTACTAAAATTATATATACATACTTTAATTACTGTGACAAGTTAAGTGTTCTAGACACTATGACCTACTAAAATTATATACATACTTTAATTACTGTGACAAGTTAAGTGTTCTAGACACTATGACCTACTAAAATTATATACATACTTTAATTACTGTGACAAGTTAAGTGTTCTAGACACTATGACCTACTAAAATTATATACATACTTTAATTACTGTGACAAGTTAAGTGTTCCAGACACTATGACCTACTAAAATTATATACATACTTTAATTACTGTGACAAGTTAAGTCTTCTAGACACTATGACCTACTAAAATTATATACATGCTTTAATTACTGTGACAAGTTAAGGTTCTAGACACTATGACCTACTAAAATTATATACATGCTTTAATTGCTGTGACAAGTTAAGTGTTCTAGACACTATGACCTACTAAAATTATATACATGCTTTAATTACTGTGACAAGTTAAGTGTTCCAGACACTATGACCTACTAAAATTGTATACATACTTTAATTACTGTGACAAGTTAAGTGTTCTAGACACTATGACCTACTAAAATTGTATACATACTTTAATTACTGTGACAAGTTAAGTGTTCTAGACACTATGACCTACTAAAATTATATACATACTTTAATTACTGTGACAAGTTAAGTGTTCTAGACACTATGACCTACTAAAATTATATACATACTTTAATTACTGTGACAAGTTAAGGTTCTAGACACTATGACCTACTAAAATTATATACATGCTTTAATTACTATGACAAGTTAAGTGTTCTAGACATTATGACCTACTAAAATTATATACATGCTTTAATTACTGTGACAAGTTAAGTGTTCACAGACACTATGACCTACTAAAATTGTATACATACTTTAATTACTGTGACAGAGTTAAGTGTTCTAGACACTATGACCTACTAAAATTGTATACATACTTTAATTACTGTGACAAGTTAAGTGTTCTAGACACTATGACCTACTAAAATTATATACATGCTTTAATTACTGTGACAAGTTAAGTGTTCTAGACACTATGACCTACTAAAATTATATACATACTTTAATTACTGTGACAAGTTAAGTGTTCTGAACACTATGACCTACTAAAATTATATACATGCTTTAATTACTGTGACAGAGTTAAGTGTTCTGAACACTATGACCTACTAAAATTATATACATACTTTAATTACTATAACAAGTTAAGTGTTCCAGACACTATGACCTACTAAAATTATATACATGCTTTAATTACTGTGACAGAGTTAAGTGTTCTAGACACTATGACCTACTAAAATTATATACATACTTTAATTACTGTGACAGAGTTAAGTGTTCTGAACACTATGACCTACTAAAATTATATACATAATTTAATTACTATAACAAGTTAAGTGTTCTAGACATATGACCTACTAAAATTATATACATGCTTTAATTGCTGTGACAAGTTAAGGTTCTAGACACTATGACCTACTAAAATTGTATACATGCTTTAATTACTATGACAAGTTAAGTGTTCTAGACATATGACCTACTAAAATTATATATACATACTTTAATTACTGTGACAAGTTAAGTGTTCTAGACACTATGACCTACTAAAATTATATACATGCTTTAATTGCTGTGACAAGTTAAGTGTTCTAGACACTATGACCTACTAAAATTATATACATACTTTAATTACTGCTTGACAAGTTAAGTGTTCTAGACACTATGACCTACTAAAATTATATACATGCTTTAATTACTGTGACAAGTTAAGTGTTCTAGACACTATGACCTACTAAAATTATATACATACTTTAATTACTGTGACAGAGTTAAGTGTTCTAGACACTATGACCTACTAAAATTATATACATACTTAATTACTGTGACAAGTTAAGTGTTCTAGACACTATGACCTACTAAAATTATATACATGCTTTAATTACTGTGACAGAGTTAAGTGTTCTAGACACTATGACCTACTAAAATTATATATACATACTTTAATTACTGTGACAAGTTAAGTGTTCCAGACACTATGACCTACTAAAATTATATATATACATACTTTAATTACTGTGACAAGTTAAGTCTTCTAGACACTATGACCTACTAAAATTATATATACTTTAATTACTGTGACAGAGTTAAGTGTTCTAGACATATGACCTACTAAAATTATATACATACTTTAATTACTGTGACAAGTTAAGTGTTCCAGACACTATGACCTACTAAAATTATATACATACTTTAATTACTGTGACAAGTTAAGTGTTCTAGACACTATGACCTACTAAAATTGTATACATACTTTAATTACTGTGACAAGTTAAGTGTTCTAGACACTATGACCTACTAAAATTATATACATACTTTAATTACTGTGACAAGTTAAGTGTTCTAGACACTATGACCTACTAAAATTATATACATACTTTAATTACTGTGACAAGTTAAGTGTTCTAGACACTATGACCTACTAAAATTATATACATACTTTAATTACTGTGACAAGTTAAGTGTTCTAGACACTATGACCTACTAAAATTATATACATACTTTAATTACTGTGACAAGTTAAGTGTTCTAGACACTATGACCTACTAAAATTATATACATACTTTAATTACTGTGACAAGTTAAGTGTTCTAGACACTATGACCTACTAAAATTTTATACATACTTTAATTACTATGACAAGTTAAGTGTTCTAGACACTATGACCTACTAAAATTATATACATAATTTAATTACTATAACAAGTTAAGTGTTCTAGACACTATGACCTACTAAAATTTTATACATACTTTAATTACTGTGACAAGTTAAGTGTTCTAGACACTATGACCTACTAAAATTATATACATACTTTAATTACTGTGACAAGTTAAGTGTTCTAGACACTATGACCTACTAAAATTGTATACATACTTTAATTACTGTGACAAGTTATGTTCTAGACACTATGACCTACTAAAATTATATATACATACTTTAATTACTGTGACAAGTTAAGGTTCTAGACACTATGACCTACCAAAATTATATACATACTTTAATTACTGTGACAAGTTAAGTGTTCTGAACACTATGACCTACTAAAATTATATACATACTTTAATTACTGTGACAAGTTAAGTCTTCTAGACACTATGACCTACTAAAATTATATACATACTTTAATTACTGTGACAAGTTATGTTCTAGACACTATGACCTACTAAAATTATATACATACTTTAATTACTGTGACAAGTTAAGTGTTCTAGACACTATGACCTACTAAAATTATATACATACTTTAATTACTATAACATGTTAAGTGTTCTAGACATTATGACCTACTAAAATTATATATATACATACTTTAATTACTGTGACAAGTTATGTTCTAGACACTATGACCTACTAAAATTATATACATACTTTAATTACTATGACAAGTTAAGGTTCTAGACACTATGACCTACTAAAATTATATACATACTTTAATTACTGTGACAAGTTATGTTCTAGACACTATGACCTACTAAAATTATATACATACTTTAATTACTGTGACAAGTTAAGGTTCTAGACACTATGACCTACCAAAATTATATACATACTTTAATTACTGTGACAAGTTAAGTGTTCCAGACACTATGACCTACTAAAATTATATACATGCTTTAATTACTGTGACAAGTTAAGTGTTCCAGACACTATGACCTACTAAAATTATATATACATACTTTAATTACTGTGACAAGTTATGTTCTAGACACTATGACCTACCAAAATTATATACATACTTTAATTACTATAACATGTTAAGTGTTCTAGACACTATGACCTACTAAAATTATATACATACTTTAATTACTGTGACAAGTTATGTTCTAGACACTATGACCTACCAAAATTATATACATACTTTAATTACTGTGACAAGTTATGTTCTAGACACTATGACCTACTAAAATTTTATACATACTTTAATTACTGTGACAAGTTAAGTGTTCTAGACACTATGACCTACTAAAATTATATATATACATACTTTAATTACTATAACAAGTTAAGTGTTCTAGACACTATGACCTACTAAAATTATATATACATACTTTAATTACTATGACAAGTTAAGGTTCTAGACACTATGACCTACTAAAATTATATATACATACTTTAATTACTATAACATGTTAAGTGTTCTAGACACTATGACCTACTAAAATTTTATACATACTTTAATTACTATGACAAGTTAAGTGTTCTAGACATATGACCTACTAAAATTATATACATGCTTTTAATTGCTGTGACAAGTTAAGTGTTCTAGACACTATGACCTACTAAAATTATATACATGCTTTAATTACTGTGACAAGTTAAGTGTTCTGAACACTATGACCTACTAAAATTATATACATACTTTAATTACTGTGACAAGTTAAGTGTTCTAGACATATGACCTACTAAAATTATATACATACTTTAATTACTGTGACAAGTTAAGTCTTCTAGACACTATGACCTACTAAAATTATATACATACTTTAATTACTATAACATGTTAAGTGTTCTAGACATTATGACCTACTAAAATTATATACATACTTTAATTACTGTGACAAGTTAAGTGTTCTAGACACTATGACCTACTAAAATTATATACATACTTTAATTACTGTGACAAGTTAAGTGTTCTAGACACTATGACCTACTAAAATTATATATACATACTTTAATTACTGTGACAAGTTATGTTCTAGACACTATGACCTACTAAAATTATATACATACTTTAATTACTATGACAAGTTAAGGTTCTAGACACTATGACCTACTAAAATTATATACATACTTTAATTACTGTGACAAGTTATGTTCTAGACACTATGACCTACTAAAATTATATACATACTTTAATTACTGTGACAAGTTAAGGTTCTAGACACTATGACCTACTAAAATTATATACATACTTTAATTACTGTGACAAGTTAAGTGTTCCAGACACTATGACCACTAAAATTATATACATGCTTTAATTACTGTGACAAGTTAAGTGTTCCAGACACTATGACCTACTAAAATTATATATACATACTTTAATTACTGTGACAAGTTATGTTCTAGACACTATGACCTACTAAAATTATATACATACTTTAATTACTATAACAAGTTAAGTGTTCTAGACACTATGACCTACTAAAATTTTATACATACTTTAATTACTATGACAAGTTAAGTGTTCTAGACACTATGACCTACTAAAATTTTATACATACTTTAATTACTGTGACAAGTTAAGTGTTCTAGACACTATGACCTATTAAAATTTTATACATACTTTAATTACTATGAAAAGAAGCATAACCGAATGTATTTAAATATAACCGTGATAACCCACAGTTAATGTTGTTAATGTTGAACTCATAATTTAGCAGTTGTGGGCTTGGATCATAGATCCATAACATCGTGTACTAAATAATTACAAAAATCTTAACCAATAGCCTTACTATATATGCAGGTTTCTTCATGACGTTTCCCTCCACCACCTAAGTTATCACTTGAAATTGCATTTAACTATAACATTGGTTTCGGTACCGGGGACCGAACTCATGTTTGCTAGCGTACAGTGAATTAAAAGGATAAAAAAAAAGGATTGAAAAGGACACTGAGCTACCGGGTCTCTGATAAATAATTATATATACTTTAATTACTGTGACAAGTTAAGTGTTCTAGACATTATGACCTACTAAGGTATATACATACTTTAATTACTATAACATGTTAAGTGTTCTAGACATTATGACCTACTAAAATTATATACATGCTTTTAATTGCTGTGACAAGTTAAGTCTTCTAGACACTATGACCTACTAAAATTATATACATGCTTTAATTACTATAACATGTTAAGTGTTCTAGACATTATGACCTACTAAAATTTTATACATACTTTTAATTGCTGTGACAAGTTAAGTGTTCAGACACTATGACCTACTAAAATTATATACATGCTTTAATTACTGTGACAAGTTAAGTGTTCTAGACATTATGACCTACTAAAATTATATACATACTTTAATTACTGTGACAAGTTAAGTGTTCTAGACACTATGACCTACTAAAATTATATACATACTTTAATTACTGTGACAAGTTAAGTGTTCAGACACTATGACCTACTAAGGTATATACATACTTTTAATTGCTGTGACAAGTTAAGTGTTCTAGACATTATGACCTACTAAAATTTTATACATACTTTAATTACTATAACATGTTAAGTGTTCTAGACATTATGACCTACTAAAATTATATACATGCTTTTAATTGCTGTGACAAGTTAAGTGTTCTAGACACTATGACCTACTAAAATTATATACATGCTTTTAATTGCTGTGACAAGTTAAGTGTTCTAGACATTATGACCTACTAAAATTATATACATGCTTTAATTACTGTGACAAGTTAAGTGTTCAGACACTATGACCTACTAAAATTATATACATGCTTTTAATTGCTGTGACAAGTTAAGTGTTCAGACACTATGACCTACTAAAATTTTATACATACTTTTAATTGCTGTGACAAGTTAAGTGTTCAGACACTATGACCTACTAAAATTATATACATACTTTTAATTGCTGTGACAAGTTAAGTCTTCTAGACACTATGACCTACTAAAATTATATACATGCTTTAATTACTGTGACAAGTTAAGGTTCTAGACACTATGACCTACTAAAATTATATACATGCTTTAATTACTGTGACAAGTTAAGTGTTCCAGACACTATGACCTACTAAAATTATATACATGCTTTAATTACTGTGACAAGTTAAGTGTTCTAGACATTATGACCTACTAAAATTATATACATACTTTAATTACTGTGACAAGTTAAGTGTTCTAGACATTATGACCTACTAAAATTATATACATGCTTTAATTACTGTGACAGAGTTAAGTGTTCTAGACATTATGACCTACTAAAATTATATACATACTTTAATTACTGTGACAAGTTAAGGTTCTAGACACTATGACCTACTAAAATTATATACATACTTTAATTACTGTGACAAGTTAAGTGTTCAGACACTATGACCTACTAAAATTTTATACATACTTTAATTACTGTGACAGAGTTAAGTGTTCTAGACATTATGACCTACTAAAATTATATACATGCTTTAATTACTATAACATGTTAAGTGTTCTAGACATTATGACCTACTAAAATTTTATACATACTTTAATTACTATAACATGTTAAGTGTTCTAGACATTATGACCTACTAAAATTATATACATGCTTTAATTACTGTGACAAGTTAAGTCTTCTAGACACTATGACCTACTAAAATTTTATACATACTTTTAATTGCTGTGACAAGTTAAGTGTTCTAGACATTATGACCTACTAAAATTATATACATGCTTTTAATTGCTGTGACAAGTTAAGTGTTCTAGACATTATGACCTACTAAAATTATATACATACTTTAATTACTATAACATGTTAAGTGTTCTAGACATTATGACCTACTAAAATTATATACATACTTTAATTACTGTGACAAGTTAAGTGTTCTAGACATTATGACCTACTAAAATTATATACATACTTTAATTACTGTGACAAGTTAAGGTTCTAGACACTATGACCTACTAAAATTATATACATGCTTTTAATTGCTGTGACAAGTTAAGTGTTCTAGACATTATGACCTACTAAAATTATATACATGCTTTAATTACTGTGACAAGTTAAGTCTTCTAGACACTATGACCTACTAAAATTATATACATGCTTTTAATTGCTGTGACAGAGTTAAGTGTTCTAGACATTATGACCTACTAAAATTATATACATGCTTTAATTACTGTGACAAGTTAAGTGTTCCAGACACTATGACCTACTAAAATTATATACATGCTTTTAATTGCTGTGACAAGTTAAGGTTCTAGACACTATGACCTACTAAAATTATATATATATATATATATATATATATATATATATATATATATATATATATATATATATATATATATATATATATATATATATATATATATATATATAAATATATAATCATTTAATATTGAGTTAATTCAGCCAATCTGTTGAGAAATTGCTCCCGAACCTTTACCTTAAACGCGTAACGATTAGTAGCCACTTCAGGAGGGAGAGCATTCCAGAGACGAACAGATTGATAATATATTATAGTGCCGTCAGAATTTGTCCGGACACAGAGGCACTCGCTCGCGGCTCCCTTCCCTAATCCAAGGTAATTGCATGTGCAATACGATCGGTATATTCAAACTCAAGGACACGAGACAAAACTCAAAGACACGAGACATCAGATCGGAAACCATCACTATCTTTTTTATTACATTGAGAGTAACAAACTCGCACACAGTTCACCAGACAGCAAGTGATTCCTGCGGCCCACGACATCTACTTTCATCCTTGTCACGGAATCATAATGCAGATGCGTTGTCACCCTTGAGGGCTGAGATGGAATACCTCGTCACTAGTAATAAAGGTCTCCGGATCCCTACACTCACCGGACGAAGCACAGCAGCATTATACTGCTATTTTACGCTGGTATTTTGTGAGGGTGTGATCCTACCCCGGACGAGCTGAACCGTTCATTGTGCAGCCAGAAACCAACTGCAATGTAGCTCTCACCGCCATCGCTAATCCAGTTGCATGCATTTGCATTAAGATCTGAGTAAGGTTCAGACAGATTATCAGAAAATATGTAACCGGATCGGGACACTAGCAATTTTCAATGCAAATACCGAAGACACTACGTAACAGGTAGGTTCTCTGACCATTAGGCATACCGAAATATCAACGTATAATTCACCATGGCTAGTTTTGCATTTGACTATCTAAATATTGACGGTATTGGGAATTCAACTCGGGGTCAATTAAAGAGTTCGTTTCTTTTAAATTACCGCAGCATCGTAGATCTTTTTAGGTTCATACTAATTGAGATCAATTTAACAATTCATTGCTAGTTCATCTCTAACAGATGACGGACAGCGTTATTGTATTTTTTTATACTAGATGTGACAATTGAGCACACAGTTCACCTGGTAAATGATGTTTACGGCTCACGACACCTGAAGCCATCGCCAACAAAGATTCAAGATGCACATCCCTTGTCATAGGGCCTCCGATGTCAGTTCTGTGTTTCGTATCGTGACTGTTGGCAACGGAGCAATGCTATGCTGATATTTCATACTGGAGAGCGTGGTTCTTCCCTAGACCTTTTGCTTTAGCTAGACACGAGCTCCAACTTAGTTCTATCGTTGTAAGATTGTTTGTTTAAAATAGTCACAATATACGATATCTAAATCCTACGTTGGATTGGTGTGTTTGTTATCGGGTCTTGGGGGTGTTGTGTGATGTCCCGTGTCCCAGACACTGCATTTGAATCTTCCTCTGACCTTAATGCACATGCATTATTTGGGGAAGGGGATGACGATTTGTCTCTGTGATGTTTTTAAGCACTTATAACATATACTGAGCATTTGATGTTATCTGATAACAACCAAAAGATATTTACTTCGTTAAAACACGAGACTGTTCCGCAAAACGTATGCTGTATACGTCATTAGATTTTACTCTTTAGGAAAGAACAAAATATTAGTGTACTTGTTGTGACAGGTTTCTTGTGTTCAGGTTATTACGTAATAATCAGAAGATGTCGCCGCGGTCGTAATCAGCCGGTACGACATTGTCAATATCAAGAAACAAATTCTATTTTGCTTATTATTTTAACCATGAGGGGCCTGATGGTAAGTGATTACCGCCGTCCGTGGACATCCGCAACACCAGAGCAGGTGCAGGCTCTTTCCTTGAAGGTCCCTAAGTCGTATTTGTTCGGAAACACCGTTGGCGACAGCCATAGAGTAGTTGTGCGTGTCAAGAAATTTCGCGTGAAGCTCACAATGGTGGATTGATTGCCAACCATCGAGATGATGAGGGTGAAACTTTACATTTTGCTTTTACAGTGGTATAGCTACACTGCAGTTTGTTTCTAGCTGCAGAATGAATGGATCAGCTTGACCGGGACAGTAGGTATAATAGCAACATAATGTTGCGCTGTTTCGTCTGGTGAGTGCAGAGATCCGGAGACCTTTATTATTGGTGACGAGGCATTCCATCTCAGTCCTCAAGGGCGACAACACATCTGCATTATGATCTCATGTAAAGGATGAATGTAGATGTCCTGGGCCGCAGGAAACGCTTGCCATCAGGTGAACTGTGTGTGAGTTTGTAACTCTGAATGTAATAAAAAAAAGATGTCAAATTATTATACAACGGAATTATATCAACAGCGCAGTTTATATTATGGTGCTTTTAACGTTCGTGCAAACACAGAGACTCACTCGTCATTCACATGCCAAGTCCTATGTAATGCGTTTGAAACAAGATCGTTGAAGGTTGAGATGCTGTGTGAAAGACAGAACATATATATAATAGATAGAAAAAATATTTTTAATACACAAATATCGTGTCACGGGACTCTACTAAGCCACGCGGACGCCATGATATTCTCTTGTTATGATTTCCAAATTATAATGATTTATTCATTATGCAACAAAGCCACTGTTATATTTATTAACAAAACTAACAAAGTACAATACAGTCTTGACGGGAGTAATTGAATAAAAGCTTATAAATATAACGGTCACCTTCTCATCTCTTTTTTTTAAACATAATATAATTGTATTTTTGTACGTATTATGTATTTAATATCTATATATCTATATGATCTTTTAGTTCTTTTCTATTTATTAATTAGTTTATGCTACACCTATCTTACACATAACTCACCACACCTTGGGTTGACTGGTAGAGAATGTCTTTGATATTAAGTCCGCCCTTTGTAAACCTTTAATATTGTTAAGGTTATTGCAATAAAGAGTAAATAAATAAATAAATATTAGGGATGACAAAAATATTTAATAAATTATTAAAGATGCACATGTCAATGTGAATGCCTGGTCCCTGCAGTTGGGTCACGCGATTCCAGCACCTACCATACGAAACACGTTACGTTGGTATTGTGTGAGGGCATTGTCCGTACCCGAACGAGCCGACCCATTCATGTCAGCTGGAATAAATCGGCGTGGCAATGTTAATATACTCAGTACTTTTTTTTAATCAAGTTATAATAATACTGATTATCAGACGATTTAGTTAAGGATGTATGTAGAACGCATTCTTCACGCACAAGCACACATCAGGTGGAATGTGTGCTTGTTTGTGACCACTAATATTATTAAAAAAAAAGAGCAGGATAGAGCAGGAAGTATTTTGACAAACCCATTCTTCCTTAGTAATAAATTAGTTCAGAAGATAATTCAGATGCATGTAAATTCGAAAACCAAATATTCCGTGTGGAATAATTTTTGAGAGAAACTGGAGACAATCTCTAAACCAGAACGGGTGCTCACTTTGATGTCGCGAGGGCTTCGTCACCCACGGTGAAGCTAAGAGGATCCCACTGGCCGGCATAAAGCAATAAGCCGGTGCGGGGCCCAATTGCAGGCAAATGTATCTACGCTTGCTAATATAATTAAAAAACGATAACCCCCGTTTACTGTGACATCGGGACGTCACCTTAAACACCTCAGCTAAATAAAACGTATTAAAAAGTTAAAATAATCGCAAAATTCGTAAAATTATTTTGATTCAATGCGTATGTGTAAAAAACATAAACCATTAAATTAAATATACACTACATAGTTTTTAAACATACGAAAATTAAGTTTAGCAAGACGATGCGGTGGCAACAATGGTAACCATGGCAACAGTGGCAACCATGTGAACAGTGGTAACCGTGGCAACAGTGGTTAGACGACGATCCCGGAACTGCGATATCGTTTATATCGTTTGCATTCATTACTAATTGTTTGTAAATAGTTCGCAGGGCGGAGTTTGTTCAGGAAAATTTCACGGAGCCTGGACCCGCTATCAATCGCCCCCACCCCCCAACAACACTCTCGCACGGAAGACGCCGCTGTATATAAGCCGCTCGCGCCCCACATCAGGCACATTCCTTCGGGCACTCTCGTCACATTTACTACTCTCGTCACCGAAAGAAGTAAAATGGCAAAGTTCTTTATTCTCGTCGTCGCCATTGCTATGGTAAGTTATATGTCTATTAATGTTTTTATTAATTATTCGAAAAATAGTTCTTTTCTATGAATTACTATTTGTATTTTTCTATTAATATAAATGGTTAGATCGACGCAGTACAGTTTGGCTCTGACTGCAGCATGGATGGGTCGGTTGGATCAGAAGGTATAGCAAGCCCACTGGGAGTACCAGCATAGCGTATTTCGTCGTGGCTGTAAAGATCCGGAGATACTTATTACTGGTGACGAGCTGAGAGTGAAGTTCCTTCCATCGTTGTCACAGCAAGAACACTTCTGCATGATGACACTTTATGGAGTATAAATATGTCATGGACCTCAAGAAATACCGAGGAAAACGAGTGAATTTTGTGCTCGTTTGTCACCCTCGAAAATAATGAATAAAAATCTCACATAAGACAATAAATAAATATATTACTGATCTATCCTTACGTTTTTTGTAACTTTCATAGACGCAAGCGCATCTCGTCCGCCGCGATGCTCCCACGCCACTCGAAGACCTGCAGAAGCACGGCGAAGAGTTCCAGAAAGTATTCACTGAGCAGTTAAACGCCATCGCCACCTCTAAGAACACACAGGAAGTCCAAAAGGCTTTCAAGGAAGGCTCCGATTCCATACTACAGCAGTTGTCCGCGTTCACAGCCAGTCTACAAAACGCCGTGAGTAACCCACAACTCAAATAATCGTCTTAGAATAATTATAACTAGTATTTGAGAATATTGTAGCACGGACCCCTCAGTTCCGTGAGCCCTGTGTCAGATGAAGCTGTAAGAGCCGCATAGGCTAACAGCATCAACATCAACAGAATCAATGCAATATAAAAAAAAAAGTTGTCTTTGCCCCTCTGAGTTACTTGTTTCCAAAATACTTCATCTCAGCTAATCCACACCTTTAGTAAAACTAGGTCCATATTAACAGATCCTAAGTTGTACCAATTTTCTGGTGACATTTCCATCGTAGTCTTTAATTTGACAAAGTTACTGATCGGACAATTCCAACTCGGCCATGCGACAACGCACGTTCATCTTGTACCTTTGTTGACTGTGAACATGTGCTCATTAGTCACCGTTGGTTTACTAAAAAAGGATGTAACAACTTGGTTCTTGATTTAGAAACATACGATGGACATAGATTTTTACAATGTTGTTAATGAATGGTGGAATCGAACGTATGACCTATAGTTTCGCAGACCGTACCCTAAGCCGTCTTAAGCTTGTCAATAGCTTCTATATATATATATATGAAATGGTTTTTATTTAATAATTTTTACTCTACTTGATGTCGCTGCCTTCTAGCGTAAAGGTGTAACAACTCATCTTTAGGCTAAAACTAACCACAAGAATTATTACTTTGAATTATATCTGGTAAGTTTGTAGCGCGAGTTATCGGGTATCTACGGTCTGTGGTCGCGGGCCAAGGTCAGGCAGTATTGCAATTACTTCTTATTCCGATTAGCAAGCCCGGTTGTCTTTTTAAACTAATAAAGTTTGTTATCTTTATTTGATCGAAAATTATTCATCTTTCAATACGAGGATTTTAATCGCAATGTCTTATATTAAAAATGCGGTAAGCTTGATTTTTATTAGCAGCGAAACGCAGCGTGTCTGGTGAGCGTAGGGACCCGAAGGTCCAACTATCGGTAGCGATTCATTTTAATCTTCATAAGTGATAAGGAATGTGCACCTTGAATCTTTCTTTTGTGAGCTAACAGTGGTAGAGCCACGCTGCATTTTGTTTCTATCTGCAGAACAAATGGGTTCGGTTCGACCGGGGCAGGAACACGCCCTTACAGAATACCAGCGTAAAGTTGCAGCATAATCATGGTGTCTCGTCTGGTGAGTGTGATCCGGAGAGCTTTATTACTGGTGACGAGGTATTCCATCTCAGTCCTCAAGGGTGACAACGCATCTGCATTATGATTCCTTGTCAGGGATGAATGTAGAGGTCATAGGCCGCGGGAACTACTTGCCATCAGGTGAACTGTTTGCTCGTTTGTTATCCTCTATGCAATCTCCTCCCCAATAGATTGGTATAATGCTCGACCTCGGGCCAGCTGCATAGACTTTCATCTAGTAGTGGGTTGTTCTAAATTGCTACTGCCTTTCTTAGGCAACTGGAGAATATTTCTTCCCTATTTATGATTAAATTAAATCAAAAGAAGCTTTAGTAAAGTAGGTTTATATAAAACACTTGAATCATCAACATAGCTAACAGGACCATCTTATTATTATTTTAAATAATAAGTTCCAAAAGTTACACCAGTATTGAACCCAGAGCTCGAAAGCTTAAATCCGAGACAATTTTTTTTGATTAGTCGTTTTCTAACGAAAATCTTTAAATCAGTGTAATGGCAAATCGATTATTATTTGCGAAATATTTATTAAATATGCCCAAGAACTATTTCTGTACGTTTTTTAAACGAAAAATAGGTGTCAAATTTGTTTTTGTTTCTTGTATTGATAGCGTGTACATCGGCTGGTTATGGATTCTGCAAGCTATATGATCTTTTGAGCTATATCTAAAACTCTTTCTGCGGATGACCACGTTGCTAGTACATTATACATTATTTAAATTCTCTTCTACGTACACACAATGTCAACCAGATTGTATTATTCCTTAAGAGTATAGATCGTACAAACGTGATTTGAATTGATGTCTATATATATATAGTCTGAACGTGTGGTATCGACCAAATAGAGCGAATTTATTTAACAAAGGTTTACTGTCGCGCTTTGAGACTATTTATCCTTTTAACGTCTTGATTGTCGACGGCAAAAGTATACAGACAATCGCTTATTAACAATACTGTATATATTTTACCGTTTATAATTTAAAACCGTCAATAGCCTAATGATTTAGGTCACGGTCTGCCAACCTAAGAGTTGTAGATTCGAATCCGCCATTCGACTACTGTCGTCGTGTCGATCTCCTAACACAAGCAGTTAAGTTTAGTTGGACCTGTTGAGGGGAATGATGGTAATTATAGGAATGTCACCTCTGATTTATTCTGACTCCTGACAGTTACAATTCGAAACGGTGAAGCTGCTGCTGTGTTTCACCCATATATGCTGTTCGATACACCTTTCTGATGTCATCTTTATTTACAGATGTCTGATGCCAACGGCAAGGTCAAAGAAGCTTTGGAGCAGGCCAAGGTCAACGTTCAGCGATCTGCCGACGAGCTGCGCCGCGCTCACCCAGACATCGAACAGCAGGCGGTCGCTCTCCGTGACAAGCTGCAAACTGCCGTCCAGAACACGGTTCAGGTATATACAATAAGAGCTTCAGAGTTACTTCGTGCAGAGGTTATTGACCTTGTGTTTTCAATAATTGACAAAAAATACACGGTCTGCTCGTCTTCGCGGAAAATAACTGTAAAATACGATAAAGGAAATCGAAGGATTTTTCTTCCTGGTAGACTTTACTATGGCGGCATCGGTTGACAGATGACATCGACTGAGTAGGAGTTATTATAGTGCCGTAACCGCTTCAACTACCCGTCCGTACAAAACGCGCAGACTCTACATCTAACAATTTGTGATACAAAGATAATCGTTCGACTGATCGAACCCAGGAACACACAGGACCGACAATTATAGGCAGGCCAATAGTCAAACCGCTTCAGTAAGTTTGTCTCATATTTTTAAATGAAATCGAGTGGCTTAACACTTTTATCTTTATTTATATATAATGTAATATTTTAAATAATCTCTAATAGTTAAGAAAACTAATTATGTCAAATAGCTTAGGGGTTGGTACATTTTCGTATGATCAAATATATATGTATATATATATTGGATAACAAATGAGCATACAGTTGGCCTGATTGTAAGTGATAATTGCGACCCAACATCCAATCCTGAAGTTGAATGCCTCGTCACTTGAAACTGGGTCCCCGGATGCCTCCACTCGCCAAACGAACCACAGCAGTTAAGCTGTCATTTCACGCTGATACTCCGTTAGGGCGTCGGCTTTCGCCCAGTCGTGCCAACCCACTCGTACTTGAGGCAGAAACATGCTTGGCGCTACCAGTTAAATTCAGTTAAATTCACTGCCTTATCGTTGACAGGAGACCCAGAAACTGGCCAAGGAAGTGGCGACCAACGTTGAGCAGACCAACGCCAAGCTCGCCCCCAAGATCAAGGCAGCCTACGACGACTTCGTGAAGCAGGCCGAACAAGTCCAGAAGAACCTCCACGAGGCCGCGTCCAAGCAATAGAAGCAAAATTTCTTCAAATTACGTCTCAACATCTTTTAAATAAACATATAATCTTAATCACTTCTGTTTTTATTATATTATACCTTAAAAGAAATCGGAAAGAAGCGACCGATTTGCCTGCATCGGTATTTTTGATCGATCACAATAATCTTAATGGTGATAAACGAGCACACGAGTGTCATACATCAATTTTCCATAAGGACTAAAGTGGATGATTTGTGTATCTAACACTGGCTAATAGAACGAAGTTCACGTGATAGTAAGCTAGGACTGCGATTCATCAACACTTCCATCTTTAAGTAAACATTCAAGACGTTACATACGTGTCGGCTTCGTGACGATTAAGACGAAATTCCTTGTAAATTTCATCCTCATCATCTCGATATACTATATATATACGACTTAGGGACCTTCAAGAAATGAGCCTACACTTCCTTAAAGGCAGCAGCGCATCTTGTCCTCTCGTGTTGATGTTCATGGCAGTGATTACTTTTGTACTTGATTTACCAACGAATGAGCTGCTTGCACGTTTGCTACTTTTTATTATGCTATTCAAAACAAAAGAACCCTTATACCTTTCACCTACCTATTTTTTTTTTACCTATCACGTGATAGTAAAAAAGATTATGTGATAGCAAGAGAAGAAAGAAGGTGCTAAGTGTTCTTAATTATACCATCAAAATGTAACACGCATTTATTTATAAAATTGCGACTGTGATAAAAACAGAAAGATTTAATAATTAAGTTGTAAAATTATAGTGTTAAATATATATAATTATGTACGATTTGGAATTGTTTTGTCGTAGAGGAAGAGGCTTAATTATGGTTACAAGGCTACAATGAACTTATAAAGTGTTATATTTCTTATTAGAGTTAATTTATTTTTAACTTTTTAGTTCATTTTATTAACAAATAATAAAAGCTTATTTTTAAATAAGGCTTTTTTTCTTTAATTTTTTTCCCCAAATTTGATACAGTTGCATATTCACGCCAACCAAGTTACTCGTCATCGATCAAATCAAATGAGCCCTTGACTCGATGGGGTTGCGTGTTTAATTACGGAGTGCCTATGGCCACCTTCCAGCTCCAACATCAGATCAGCTCTATGTCATAATAATATTGCATTGTCATCCGATTTATACATGCATGCAAAGTTTCAGCTCAATCGGAAACCGGGAAGTGGATCAAATTTAACATGCAAGATTTAATTACAGACCGACAGACAGACGACGGGACAGGTGAAACTAAATAAAAGCTTGTAATAACTGTATTCTGGTCCCCGGATCCTTGCACGCGATATACAAAGCACGACAGTGATGCGATACTATTTTGTATGTATTTGATTTACATAGTCGAGTCTATATATCGATAACTCTAATTATTTAATACAACTGCAGTCAATTGTACATTGACGTAAACAGAAGCTCGTTACTACAAAAATAATATTAAATTAACCTAATATAAGAGTATCTAACTCACATACACAAATATAAAAACTATTTAATCTTTATCTTTGCACAAGAAATTAAAAACTAATTGGTACAGAATAATTTGATAGTTAAAATTAATTGCAATTATGATCGACAGTTAACTAATCCATCAGAATGAATCTAAAATAGTATTCTTATACTTTATGTTAAGTCTTTCCGTTTTTAGTCCATTACTATACTTTGAATCAGGAAAAGTCACAACTACCTAAAATTATTTGCAATTTTAATTGTGAACGCCGCCTCTAATTCTTTTATGGCGCTTGCAAATTTTGTACCTACAAAGTTGTAATTTTGGGGGCGCGGAACAAGACCGCGCCGCGCCCGGGCGTTCGTTGATGCGAGCATCAGCTGTTTTTGATTTAGTGTTTCATTGCTGGTTTTTTTTTAGTTATGTATTTTTTATGAAACTATCGTTTTATTTAGCTGTACTAACATGATGGAGCGTAAATAATGCTAATTATACGATAAAAAAAAATGTATTTTTTTAATCGGGATCGATTTTTTTTCCGTCCCATCATCAAAGGTGTCATTTGTACGTCTGCCTTCGTTTTCGGAAGTGGTCTCCTACTTTGGTCAATACACAAATACCACGAGGAAATATACATATCAGATGTTATTTGCCTCCAAATAATGTTGTCGATGAAGAGATTTAAAAGAAACTTTACTGGCTGCATTCTTGACATCATCCGGAAGGGCGTTCCAAAGTTCTAGTTGAACCATTGAGTGAATCCCACAGATTTGTTTCTAGGGCGTCTTGTAACGCCAATATTGATAGTGCTAAAACCTGTGTATTGGTAGTTAAATAAAAATATGAAGATGAATAACAAAATATTTTAAATCGGTTTATGACATATGTATATTTTGTTGAGCACCATGTCACCTGATAGTGAGCGGATATTAGTCATTATTCCATTTATATTAATCCAAATTATTCCATCAATAACGTAAAAGTATTTAAATAATTTTTAAATACTAACAACTAGCCTTAACATTTCTTTTTTAATTATATTTTTTATTAATATTACCTGTCTAAATTGTATTTTCTTTTTTTTGTAAATTCATATTATAACTGTTTTTTTTAAATGTCTCAACTAAAAGATATATTTACCTAATTATATTCACGCCCATCGTTAGTGCACATTTATTATAATCATATAAATTCCAACTTCTTAAATGTGTAATGTTGCCTTTTTAAATAAATATCTAGTAGCTACATTGATACTGGGGAACCGTTACTTAGCTTTAAATTTGTGTTGTTTTCTGTATTAGATATTTTTCAGTCCTTGTTCTCGAAAAAGTACAAAAAAAATTAACAACTTTTTTTTGTGTGTGGTAGAGTCGCGCACCAGCTTGAATGATGCTTGGCTGCTTGACCGGGGAATGTCGCGAAGAAAATCAGCATGAAATACCAACTGTGTGTGGACGGCGACTTAGGTTTAGAGATCCGAAGACACTTATTACTGGTGACGAAGCATTCCATCTTGGTCTTCAGGGATAAAAAGGTCCGTGTTCCCCTTCGGTACAATAAAAAATATAGGCTATTACATTTAAAATTTACTTAAAATAAAACTCAATTTCATGGCAATGATTTATTTATATAATAGTTGATAGAAATACAATATTATGTTCCGTTTCAGAATAACCAATAGCACTTAATGTAAATCGTCCACTTGGCAGTATGGTTTGCTGACATTGTGACCCAATTATGTGATCCTTTAAAAAAGAATTATGATAAAAAATATATATCGATACATAAGTATAATAACCTTACTTTTAAAAAGATCGCATATCGATATCGACGAAAAAAATTGTTTTCACGAAAATCAAATTATAAAACATAGTTCTGAACTAATCTACACTAGTTTCGATGGGAAAGAGATAGATTCAGCGAATTAGAGGAAGCGAGACAGTGAATATCGAATCACTAACAATGATAAACCGCACTATTAATCGCGTAATCACATCGCCCAATCGCCTTACATGAACGTACCGAAACTATATAAAAACTTCTGCGGAAATAACGTCATCAAGATAGTTGCCAGTATACTGGGAATTAGGAGACCGCTTCCGAAAACGAAGACAGACGATAGTACTAATGACGCCTTTGATGATGGGACGGAAAAAAAATCGATCCTGATTTAAACATATTTTTAAAAGGTTTTATTAGCATTATTTACGCTCCTTCGTGTTAGTACAACTAAACGAGACGATAGTTTCATAAAAAAATACATTACTTTAATAAAAAACCAGCAATGAAACACAAAATCTAAAACAGCCGATGCTTGGATCAACGAACGCACGGGCGCGGCGGCGGCGCGGCGCTGACACCGCGGAAATGATCAAAGTGCCGTCAACGGCGGCCGCGGCCCACCGCAAAAGCAGCGGTTTGTTTTGGCGGGATTGATTATTATGTTTAGTTTTTTTAGTTTTTGAGACAGTTTCGTCCGTGCGTTCGTTGATCCGAGCATTAGCTGTTTCAGATTTTGTTTCATTGCTGGTTTTTTTTAAAGTAATGTATTTTTTATGAAACTATCGTTTCAATTAGGGAGCGTAAATAATGCTAATAAAACCTTTTAAAAATATATTTAAATCAGGATCGATTTGTTGTCCGTCCCATCATCAAAGGCGTCATTAGTACTATCGTCTGTCTTCGTTTTCGGAAGCGGTCTCCTAATACCCTGTAAACACTGTATATATATATTATTTTTAATAATGTAATTTGCTTAATAGCCATCCATGGAAAAATAGTAGTAATACAAAACTATATAACGGATGTTATAACGTAGGTTAATTTGATATTTATATATTTTAACATTGGTATAATATTGACATTAATAATACACACACACTCCCACCTGAAGATGACCACCATGAGTAATGGTCTATAGACTTGATCTAACCTTGCTAAAGGATACAGTGTAAAACCTTTTCCGTTTTTAAATTGTTCATATTTGCTAACAAAAAAATTATTGGTAGGACCTTAGACGGAAGTCGTTCCGACCACCAACTGTAATTTTATAAGGCTTAAATGGCGATGATTTTCTACATAGTTGTATTTTTTTTAAATAGAATATGTGGTAAACGAGCAAGCGTCTCACCTGATGACGTGTGAAAAGTGAATCAAAGTGACTAAAGTGATCACCGCTTCCCATGAACATCCGCAACACCAGAGGAGTTTTGTGCGTGACAGAAAATTGCATGTAAAAAAAACTCTCTCACCGTCTGGATCGTACAGAAGTTCAATTTATTCCGATTTACTTTTACATTAAGCGCAATATAAAAGGTACAGTACAACGTACTGGATAAACACAAGCCTATAGAGGCGTTGGCACTGAAATGAAATGGTTAAATTAAATAAAAATATCCAGGGTCCAGTAGCATCGGCGGACCAGCACTGATTGTACGTGAAACTTGAGGGTGATGTGATGAAGTACTGGACCCTTCAGATAGATGTCCTTCCCGACAGATTCCTTAACGCCTGGCGGGCTGCCACTCGCCGTCGGAATCGCGTGCTGGAAGGCAAAATTGAATATTTATCTTAATATATTGTCACACAATTGTTGTCTGACGTACAACATAATTTACATATACCTTATTATATCTAAAATACATAATTAGTCATTTAGTTAATCATTATATTAATTTGGCGTTGTGCGCAATGATTTAACTTTATTAGCTTGTAATCTGACTTCTAACTGATTATTATTGATGATACAAGTAATTCCTTGCACAACGTTACGATGTCCGAATCAAAAGTCATTCCACAACACCCACAAGTGTTAACCAGCTCACGGACCCCTCAGTTCCGTGTGCGATGAAGCTGTAAGAGCCGCATAGGCTAACTGCATCAACATCAACAGAATCTAGACCACAAGTATTAACAATATATATATACAGAGTATAGTACAGACGATAGTACTAATGGCATCAGATGTTTTTGATTTTGTGTTTCATTGCTGGTTTTTTTTTAGTAATGTATTTTTATGAAACTATCGTTTCATTTAGGTGTACTAACATGATGGAGCGTAAATAATACTAATAAAACGTTTTAAAAATATGATTTTTGTTAATCAGGATCGATTTTTTTTTCCGTCCCATCATCAAAGTTGCCACATATATATATATGAGAGGGACTTAATAAAACGCTCTGTGTTGGAGGAACACGATTTCTCTTTCCACCCTCTAATCCCGAGCTTTTAGAACAGACTAATAAATGAGGGTGTTGGGTTATAATGCATGTCTTTAGTTTTTTTTTATTTTTTTTACTAACGTATACCATACTTACATTTGTCATCACGACGCGAGGGCGGCGGGGGCGGCGGACGACGCGATTCGCGATCGTCTCTACGCGGTCCGTCGCTGAAAATATATTTATTAATAAGATAGAGCCACCGTACTGGTTGTTACTGGCCGGAAAAGCAACGGGTCGACGCGACCGAGGAAGGGCCGCCAGAACCTCGCAGAGCACCAGCATGACGAGATAGCTGTATACCGTTGATGTATTTCGTATGATGAATTCAACGGGGATTCCATCTTGAGATGGACTGAGGATAGATCCTCGGGGATGGGGCATGCAGTGCATCCTGAAACACTGTTGAGGGTGGATGCAGATGTCACGACGCGCAGTCATTCGTTACCATCGAGTGAACTGTGCGCTCACGTCATTCCTGCAGCCCATGACATGTTTAATCCTCGATGAGGAGTCATAATGATGACATGTGTTGATATGTCACCTTTGAGGACTGAGATAGAGTGATATGTCACCTTTGAGGACTGAGATGGAGTGCCCCGTCACCAGTAATAAGGGTTGCTGGATCTCCCACACTCACCAGTCGTGTAATGCTGTCTATTTGAAATATTTTGCACAGATATGTGGAAGCAACCCCACAGGCCGTATATTCGATGAAAAAAGACATCACAAATATGCAACTCACCGATCGTCTCTCTTGGGACCGTCCCTGTCATCCCTCCTGGGACCATCTCTGTCATCTCTCCTCGAAACGTCTCTATCGTCTCGCCTAGGCGGGAAACGATCGCGGTCCCTAGGTCCGTCGCGGTCTCTGGGTCCGTCGCGATCCCTGGGTCCGTCGCGGTAACGGTCGTCCCGCGGTGCGGCGTCCTTAGCCCGCCACGCGGATGAACGCTCCTGTAATAAATACCATCACATCACCGTAACCGATCGGTACATATCGACATTTAGAAAGAGACAGCAGCTTGGTTATGTAGAGCTTCGTCTCTGTCGCACTTCAACTTGTGACTGTACGACGGAGACAAAGCTCTACAAAGCCGAAGTTCACATATCATATCGGAAATAAAAAATTCGATAGAAATTCGAATGCTGTCGACATGGGAATCTGTGATGAATAAAATTAGATCACAAACCAAACAATGACGCCAACTCTCATGATACTGAGCTCTTTCTGCATAGTTCAACCAAAAATTAATATTTATAAGTTGACAGGGAGAGTTTAAAAGGTTAAAACTAAACGCGATAAAATCGTTAATAAGAAATAACCCAATCATTGTTCTCCAAAGCCTGGACAGCACCACTCAAATAATTCCATCTCATACGGGATATACGTGACTGGTCTGCAAGGCACAGTACACTTTGACCGTTACGAAAAATGCGGTCGCTTTGAATCGAAATAAAAAAACGATACTCACAGCGGGTGCCGGTGCCGGCTCCGCGGGACCGCGTCGCCAACTCCCGGTCTCTGGTCCGCTCGACCGGCCCCCGTAGCTCGGACGTGGCCTGTAAATGGTAAAGAGCGACCGTTTTCAAAATACACTCATTCAATGTGAACTGGAAACTGGAGCTCTGGTGGACGTCGAAGTCTCACCATCAAGCCTATGCCTATATAATGGATTAGGGTGCGCTCTGGTAGGCTCGAATACGCCGCGCCGTTAGACTGCTCATGGCATGTCCTCGCACAAGCGTCCAAGATTGTGTGAATAACTACTTTTTTTTTTGCGTGCGTGTGAGTATTGCTGTTGGTCCAGAGATCTCTACAGCTTAATCTAATTAGACTCGTGAGCGTGAGGCTCGCCGAGGAGGAAGCCTGCTGCTGCACCACCGCTTCACTCCGACCCCTGTGGACGGAGAACGTCGACGACGACAGAGGGGGGCGATAATACGATACGAGGGCCCCTCATAAGGAGGTATGAAACCTCGACTCGGAAGCTGTCTTCTTCCAAAAAATATATATGCTAGTCTCTTAGTAGCTGAATTATAAATGGGTCAGCTCAACTGAGGAAAGGATAACACCCCCACAGAATACCAGCGTCAAATAGGAATAGTATATATAGGACTCCGTAGACTCAATTACATGTAACGTGGCATTCCATCTTAGTATATAGCAGTGACAATGCGGATGGATAGTGGTCATGGGTCGCTGTCATCTTGCCAACAATATGTGCTCGATTGTCACCGCTAATATTATATATTTTTTTAATACATTGAACGTAACAAACTCACACACAGTTCACCTGATGTTAAGTGATTCCTGCGGTCCACGACATCTACATTCATCCTTGACAAGGAATCATAATGCAGATGAGTTGTCGCCCCTGAAGACTTAGATGGAATCCCTTATTAACGCTGGTATTCTGTGAGGACGTGGTACTTACCCCGATCGAGTTGAGTCATTCATTCTACAGCTAGAAACCGAACTGCAGTGTAGCTCTACCACTACGCCCGGACCAGGTTGACGCATCGAGATCGACAATAAACCATATCCAGGTATCACCAGGTACTCCTGGTCGATTTCTACGTAGCCGGCGATATCTTCTAGTTATTGCCACATGACCACTACGAAGAATGGCATTAGCGCAGACACAGAGGAACCTCGTTCTTCGTCCGCTTCCCTAGTCTGGTGTTGTGCGCAATAACATAGTAAGGTTCAGATGGTGTCAGGGACACGGCACATACGTATAATACACTAAACCACGCTGCTATGGCCATCAATATCGTGTATATATATGTACCTGTCGTCGCGTGCTGGCGGGCGGTCGTCCTTGGTCGGTGGGGGTCTATCGTCGCGCAGGGGACGGCGCTCGGGGGACCGTGGACGCTCGTCGCGACCACCTGCGGGGCGACTGCCTGCTACAAGAATAAATTGCATATGAGTTATTAAAGCCTAGAAATATATATGAAAGTAAAAGTCATAATAATCCTAAGCCACAGTTCTGTCTCTAATGACTACAATAACGACGAGAAGAAATAATAATAAACCCAAGCTCTCCGAATGTCTCGTGCTACGTCGGGGACAAAGACCGCGGAAGGAGCACACCCTCAAAAAACCATAACGCTGTTGTGTTTTATCTGGTGAGTGTAAGGGGATCCGAAGACTCTCTCTGGTTAAGAGCCATTCCATTGTTAGTCCGCAAGGGTGTAATAGTAACTGTATTACGATTCCTTATCAGGGAACAATATGGTGCGGGAATCACTTACGTCAGGTGATTTGTGTGCTTGTTTGTTCTAAATATAAGATAAAAAAACAATAAATACACCATGGAAGCAAGAAATATTAAAGATAAGATAAAATAAACAAGGCAAGGCAAGGCACATAATGAGACAAGAAAAACAAAAAAAAATAATCATTGAATGTTATCAAAGATATTTTTTTTTTTTTGTAATAGGCGGCAAATGATCTTGCAGCAGCCAACTTGTTGCCAAGTGATTACCGCTGCCATGGACATCAGCAACACCAGAGGAGTCGCAGATGCGTTGCCGGCCTTTAAGGACGGTGTAAGCTGTTTTCTCAAAAGTCCCTAAGTCGTATCGGTTCGGAAACACCGCTGACGACAGCCGATTCCATAGAGTAGTTGTGTGTGGCGGGAAATTTCGCGTGAAGAGCACAGTGGCGGTTTGGCAACGGTCGAAATTGTTAAAAGAAACGAGATCAACAACGTAGATGAGACATTAGAAACTTCTCTGGGATCTTCACTCGGAAGAGACAACCAAGATGTGGAAAGCACCTAAAGAGGCATACGTCGGAAGCCAACACTCCGTATAAGAGACAAAAATAGTATATATGTATATGTCCCATGGCGACGCACATAACACTTTAGTATTCACATGTGGGAGGTGATGCATGTTTCTGGAAGTGGTCAGTAAATAACTTTAGTGACAAAACGACCCCCAAAGCGATCTTATACCACCGATGCGTGTTCACATCGTACATTAAAGATCGAAGATATTAATTTATTTCTTTTTTGTTTTCTTTATGAGAAAGTCAGAGAAAAACGAAAAGTATCATATAGACCCTAGTAGATTTTGAAAGAAAATAAAGTGATTAGTTATAAAATTGAATGCGCTGCGAGTGGATGTCAATAATGTAAAGTCAAAGGCCAATCGAAAAAGTGATTCCATCCAACTTGTACTTTATCTACATCTATTCACAGCACAAGGAACCAATGAATTCTCACATTGCCTTCATTCATAGTTTATAAATTTCTGTACTTTTCCCATACATGTTAAATACATAATTATTTTTTAAAAATGTACTTTTTTAAATTACCTCATATTACAGCACACAAGTACCGTATATTAAGATGGAATGGAAAATATTTCTTTTAAAGGAATACGTGTAAATACCAGAGGAGACGCAAAATGTTAGGTTCAAGTCAACATTTTAGTTCTTCACTATCGAAAGGAAATAGTTATTGTTTTAAGGATGTCTCAACAATTTCAAGTAATGAAGATAGTGCTATATTTATATCCGTAGTAGCATGTGGTACTCACCAGAACGCCAGCCATCCTCACGGCGCCAGCTGCTTCCAGTCCCAGCTGGCTTGGGGTCGTCGCTCTTGCGTGGCGGTTCCGCCTCCTTCGCTCGAGGCTTCTCTGCTTCCCTGAACATCGATGAGGTGTTTTCTCTCAAATATATATATATATATATATATATAAAATTTCGAAAATAGTGCGTATGTGTAAGCAAAGCCGTGGAGGCCATTTGCCCGATGTATTATTCCATAAATAACCCTCTATCCTATACTTTATGATTTAATATAAAAATAACAATATAAAGATTTGAAAAACTGTGTTTTCCATTTAATTCAAACGTTGCGTTAATTTTGGTACTTCAGATCGTAGGGCCGAATCCACCGTTCGTCTAGTGTCGTGCCATCTCCTGGCACAAGCATTGTCAGATTAGTTGTAGTGGTTAACCGGAATATTAGTAATTTTATTGTTGGGCATAGCCCATCTCATAGAGAGGGTGTTGTTAGTGCAGTCCACCTCGTGAAGGCGAAGGCATATTGAGAATATAGTTCTTTACACGTGACATGCCGGTTTCCTCGCGATGATATCCACCGTACTGGTGGTCACTCACGGTTACTCGATTTTCTCGCGTACCGTTAATGCTAACACATTCTCTAGAAATCGCCGTATCAATATATCTCTGTATATGTTAAAAAAAGTGCATAAGGTTATTGGTAATTCGACGTATTCCCGTTAGGAGGTGATAGGAGTGACTATTTGTGATAATTTTAACGTCCATTAAACACGCACTTGAAATCGCTGTTTGAATATCTTGCAAATATGTTTAAGACCAAGCCTTAGACCTTAAGTTATTATGTTATTATTATGTTTTTAAAATAATCTGCAAAACAATATCGTTTTTCGTCTCGCATTTTTAAATTTTTGCATTATTTTGACATATTTTAAAAAAAGCTAAAAAAAAACTCAAAAATTGTTCACTTTTGCATAATGCATATGGGGGTTAAAATGATCACAAAGAGTCACCCCTATCACCTCCTAACGGGAATATGTGGAATTACCAATAGCCCTGTTTTATATGTATATATTTTATAAGAATTAAAGTACAAACTTGTCATCTTCCTTGGGCGGCGGGGGGCGGTCGTCGCGCGCGGGGCGTCGCTCCGGTGAACGGGCCCGGGGTTCCTCACGACGGGCTATAAACATAAAATAAATGTTTATTTCATTCCATGCTAGTCTAATGCTTTGATCATTTTTGCGTTGATCCGAGCATCAGCTGTTTTTGATTTTGTGTTTCATTGCTGGTTTTTTTTAGTAATGTATTTTTTATGAAACTATCGTTTAATTTAGCTGTACTAACATGATGGAGTGTAAATAATGCTAATAAAACCTTTTAAAAATATGATTTTATTTTAATCAGGATCGATTTTTTTTTCCGTCCCATAAACAAAGGTATCATTAGTACTATCGTATGTCTTCGTTTTCGGAAACGGTCTCCTAATACACGGTATATAATATTTCAATAAGTTATAGAGCAACGGCTCGACCAGGACCACACCCGCTAAAATATACCATTATGATGCTGCTAAAGGAACAATGCATTTGCATTATTTCTTATAGTGGATGAATATGGGAATCGTGGACGGAATCCCTCTTACCATCGTTAAGTGTGCTCGTTTGTCACACTCGTCACAATAAAAAATAATTACTGTATCGTTGATGTAAAAATAATCGTACGATTTCCATTTTCCATTTTGACGTGGTGTCTATGGTAAACGCAGGTAAAAATTGTAACCATAGACAAGTGCATAACTTTGTTGAATATATGTCAAGACGGGAAATTATGTTAACCTAGTCATCATCATTCGGAAATGCGAGCAACATCTGAATTCACAGAGATTTTTTGTAGAGTAGCGACGGCCTTCAAAATTATCAAATGATTGGTTTATACCAGAGGTTCCCAGACTTTTTTTCTCATAGACCACTTTCAAAATTTTGTTGGTTCCGGTGGCACCCCTGCAGCTACATGTTTACCAATTCCCAAAGTTCGACAAAACTGTGCAGTAACAATCGCTGAGCTTCTTAAAATATGATCTGCCTACATTGATAGGTGAAGTCGAGCCAATATTTTAGTTATTCACTATCGAGAGCAAATAAATGGACCCCCCGGTTACGAATTTTGAACCCCTTTTTTTGTCACGCCAACGTAGAATCCCGTCGAATCTCCCGCGGATCCCTGTGGGTCCACACTTTGGGAACTAAGGATTTATACTGTCCGTACCCTGACAGATGAGAATGGTCTTTATGTATCTGTGTAACATCCTTTTTTAATGTGAACAACGAACGATTGGCGTAATTTGCCTGCGGCAGTCTTTGTGTGCGAGCATGATGTCACCCACTTTCAAGAGATGAGTGAAAAGGCATTTGCTTAGCTGGTGAGTTCCACCGTCTTCACCGCTTAAGACCAGGTGACATTGTAGACGAGCAATTTAACACAGATTTTAACACTGGTAGAGCTACGCTGCAGTTTTATGTTGCCGTGTTTCGTCTGGTGAGTGTAGGGATCCGGACACCTTTATTACTGGTGACGGGGCATTCCATCTCAGTCCTCAAAGGTGACAAGGTATCTCCATTATGATTCCTTGTGAAGGATGAATGTAGATGTCATGAGCCACAGGAATCACTTGCCATCAGGTGAACTGTGTGTGAGTTTCTTATTCTCAATGTAATAAAAAAAGAAGATCGCATATAGATCCAAGAGTTAGTAAATCATAAGGTTACAATTTATAAAGTAGGAATACTTTTATTTAATCTTAAACGACGCAGTCGCAAGATTTAATAACGTGTCTAAATTAAATTATAGACCAGTGGGCTAATGCACTCCAAACATGTATTTCTACTTGGCAACTTAACACAAGGTGGGAATGTGGACAGAACTGCTTTGTATACAATTAAATAGAAAAAAAATCTCACCCGAGCTACCCCCCCTCCAGCCCTCATCGCCTCGTCGCCAGCTGGACGTAACGGTGGCCTTCTGCTCCTCCAGCTTGCGCGCGACGTTCGCCTCCTGTGCGCGTGCCTTCGCTTCGGCGCGTGCCAGCATCTCTTGGTGTTCTCTGTTTCCATGAATTAAGTTTCTATGAGTTTATTTGTTAAATTTAAGTTTCACACAAGTTTGAACTACCGGCAAATGGATGCTTGACGATGGAGACCTACTTCCGGCAGTAGATAGACAGATTAATGACCGTAATTTTTTTTATTGCATTAATCTTAAGAAAGTTAAAGGTTGACAAAGGGGAATAAATATTTATCTCAGATTAAATATGGAAAATGAAGTTTTATATTTAATAAAAATGTTTACAAATATACTAGTGTGCTTGTATTAATATTTTTAAGATATTATAGTCGTGACATTGCGATTAGCTTCTTTCTCTATAATAAACTGATATTTCCCCAACGTCTAAGTATCAGCAAGCTGAAGAAGCAACGGGCTGGCCATATAGCTCCTACAACCGATGGGCAAGAAAGGTCTTAAGTGACAATCTCTTGGCATTCGCAGTGTAGAACGAGCCCCCGAGCGACGACCTATGCAAGGCTGCGGGAAGTAGATTCATGCAGGTGTCTCGGGTTCGTGCTCTGTGGCAGTGTATGTTCAGCAGTGGAATATGGAGGCTGTGATTATTTCATGTCAATTAAACAAATATTGGTCAATATCGACATGGCACTAATAAACAAGGCCTTCAAAGTATCCATATAGATATATTTTTACAGTCGTATTGGGTGGGTGTCAAGTTAGTTTCTAGATGCAATATTAATGGGTCGGCGGCATGTGTGGGCTACTACCTAACAGAATACCGGGTAGGTAAAATTGCAATATAACACAGTTGTGTTATCTAGTAGCATTTCTTCAAGCATTGCATCTCTGTCCTCGGGGATGACAAGGTATCTTTTTTAATATCTCTAGCTAGCACTTCTTTAACATTACTAAAGTTGCCGTCAACGAGTGGAATGGCGTATCCGAGCCTACGACCTGGAAACTGATATGAGGACGAATGTAGATTGTCAATCCTCTGAGGGTGTTTGTAATTTTTTTTTTAGCGTTGGGTTGGTGTTTGAATGTTTCGAGTAAATATGAAACACTTACTTCTCCTGTCGCTCCTTGCGCTCGCGGTGCGCAGCCATCTCCTCCTGGTGACGACGCTCGCGTTCTTCCTTCTCCCTCTTCTCTTCCTCTTCCTTAAGGCGACGGGCCTCTTCCGCTGCACGCTCTTCAGCACGATGCTTCTCTGCCAACCACTGCAACATAGCAATGATTTTGACGATCAATAATAATATTGTGTTTATACATTTCTTTCTTTCTTATCTATCAAACAAGTAGCAATGTACAAATCATGTTTCAAGGACAAACCGACGACTAACGAATCTTGTTTTTCGACTCGAAACTGAATTCTTTTGCATTAGACCGTGTTTGAGCTACACTGCATTTTGTTTCTTCAGAATGAATGGAGCAGCTTGACCGGGGTGCCACCACGCTCACAGAATACCAGCGTTAAAATACTATCTAGCAAATACTTGTAACAGAAAGTTTTTTGTCCAAAAACACATCTAGTTGGCTAACACAGCCTGTCTCTAGGGAGGAGGCATATATATGTGGGATTGAGTCCAAAATGAAGTACACCAGCGAAATCAGACAAATGATAAATTATATTAAAAAATTAAAATGAAATAATACAATGCCGACACGTCTTTTCTCTTGACAGATCCCCAATCCATTGTTTTTAAAAAAGCCACATGTCACATATTCGTTATCTCTTTCGCACTTGTTCATACGATCTATCTTGTCGTTACGCTCATTCATTCGATCATCGCATTGACCGTCTTACGTTACATATATATATATATATATACAACTAGACGTGTTTTTTTTTGTTTTTTCTCAGACATGCTGGATTTCCCTCACCGCCCAGCACGTTGCACAGCAATTGAAATCAACCATTTCATCGAGGAGAGGTTTGCTAATGTAGCTTGAATTAAAAGCAAGCGCTTGAACACTCGAGCTAATAAACACAATGTGTGCTATTAGTTTATGTAACACTTGTTTCACGGCTGACAGCACACGAGCTACGTCTTCACAAAATTATGGCTTGTATAAAGATGACCGTTATCCCGAGGGAGTTTTACAGCTTCACCGGATCGAAAGGTGGCCGAGCGCTTAGGGGGTGACTAGCATGAGGGTTCCCGAGGGAGAGCCTCCGCTTGGACGGTGTCCCTGCACGCGAAAGGAACTAATTAAACGGACCGCGTCGAGGATGCTTCAGACGACTAAGTTATATCTATATAATATATAATCATCCTAGCTATGGTGGTAGTGCAACGTTAGACATCCGCAGCAGACATAACTCAAAAGATTAGGGAGCTGATATATAGCTCGTAGAACAGATGACCGGTGGGGAAGAAAGGTTCCCGAGTGGCAACCACGGACCGGCACTCGCAGAGGTGGACCCTCCACTAGAAGGAGCTGGGACCTATACAAGTTTGCTGGAAGTCGATGGATGCAGTCAGCTGGGTCAGGATGTCTATGGGGGAGGACTGTGGTCGGCGGTGGACCGTGCCGGCGGGCGAAGCTGATACAGACGTATTTAAATACTTCTTTATTAGTTACGTATTCATTTCATGTACTAGAACCTTAATTATTTAAAACATATAGTTTCATAATATTCACTTTATAATCCAGATGTGTGTACATACAAATATATAATATTTACTTAATATACATTTAAACAGCTGTCAGGTGCTCGATAGCTGTCGGGGCATTCACTATTTTTTTTGATTCATTCCAAGGTATTTGGAACAAATTTGATCCTCTTATAGCGACCGCAATAGAATAATTCAATATATATATATATATATATATATATATATATATATATATATATATATATATATATATATATATATATATATATATAGAGCCTCAGTGAGCCCCTGTTTCAAACGGTCATCAACGGTAAATCATAGTTAATAACGTTTTAAAGTGACAAATTTATTTGGTGAAGGGAAAGATCGGTGAAGAAATCTACTAGAGGTAAATAGAAAATATTTCAAGACATGACCTATAACCAGTAGATCCATATATACTATACTAACATCAGCCCGCATCTTCGTCTGCGTGGACTTCAAGAAATTCAAATCAAACAATTCTTGGGTCCAAATAGATGAAATAGAAGATGAAAAATGTTACGGTAGTCATTTATCGGGATAGAAAGTATCCTATGTATTAATTCATGTTAAAAATTATCTGTGGGCATTCAAATCCCTTCAGGCATTTTTGCGTGATCGTATAACAAACTTTAATATACCATTTAAAATATCCTATAAGTTAATCTAGGTTATAAACTATCTGTGGGCTAAGTTACATTCAAATACGTTCAGTAGATAACGTCTACGTCGTTGATTAACGAAACATACGGACCTTCACATTTATTTATTTATTCTTTATGTTCCTTAAATAACAAGTATTACAAACGCGGATTTAATGCCCAGGGGCATTCTCTACCAGTCAACCCTGGGAGTTCAAGAGAATATGTTGGAAGGCATAAAATAAAAAAAGGTGAATTTTAGATAAAAATATCAAATGATATATCTATACATAACAAAATAATAAATAATATTTCTGTTTCGAGATAGAGAAGAAAAATATTGTGTGTGCTTGGTTACCTCCTGGCGGCGCTGGTCGACGCGCTGCGCCCGGCGCTTCTCGAGGCGCGCCTCCTTCTCGGCGGCGAGGTGCTGCTGGAACTCGGCGAGGCGCTTCACGTAGGCGGCGCCGCGCTCGCTGCGCAGCCGCGCGGTGAACTGCTCGCGGTGGCCCGCCATGCGCACCAGCCGGCCGGCGGTCGCCACGTCGCGGCCGCGCGCCTCTGTTCACACCGATGCCACGTTATTATATCGTAACTATTAAACCTGACCAGGGTCTCATGAATATTGTATTCAATAGATCTGACCATAGTCCTAAACACGGTATTTAATGGATCTGACCTAATAATGACCCTGACCAAGGTCATGGATATTGTATTAAATAGACCTAACCAAGGTCATAAACATACATTAAATACTAATACATTTACACTTGACATGTTAAGACGAGAATAGGTGTAGATAATATTTTTTGTCCCTGTCTGTATATGCAATTCAGACTTGCCTCTTGTTGAAAACTAAATTTAAAATCAGTCTATAATTTGAAATTTATCTGAATAATAGATTGTTCAGAAACTTGTGTATTGTTAATATGTTATGTCCTTCATGAAACATACATAATTCAATCTGAATGATCGCCATCATTTACCAATTTACTTTTCACAACCGGAACTGTATTGTGATGCCAGATAGCTCTTTGATACAGATCTTTTGTGCATTCATTTACTAACAATGAACCGACTTTTTGGGTTTGTTTAGCCATATTGAAATACCAAGGCAACGGTGTCATTATGCGATTATTCAGCAAGTGGCCACACATTGTTGATGTGATTGATTTAAACTTTGTTTCATTTTCTCGTGCAAAAAGTGCTACCATCGAGATTTTCTTCTCGTCCGGTATTAATTAAAAACTTGACATCTCTTTAATATTAGCTTCAAAATTTTATAATGCCGCCGATGAGCGTAAACTACCTCTCTATACGTTGGAGTAGAGTCTACCACGGGGCCCCACTGCGGACTACCGGATTTAACATGTCTACGAAATATTTCTTTTCGTTTATTTGTTCGACATGCTCAGGTTTTCTCACAATGATTTCCCAAACCATCCGATATGTGATAAACATTTAACATACTGTGATAAGTATCACAATATAGTCTTTTGTTTATTAAAGATACTTATCAACTCTATACGTCTGTTTTTATATAAAATTATTTTGTAAATGCTAAAATAATTGAAAAATAAACTATTTATTTGATTACTATATACATTGATAATGAAATAATCATTCCACGATTATTCAAAAAAAATTAAAAACATATTGTAAAAGAATAGTTGTGCTGAGTTTCTTTGTCCGGATTGTGTGGCTTTCTTTTCTGGACCGATGGTATTATTTAGACGACCATTAAGTAAATGTAATGCTTCTATATGGAATAAAGAAATTTAATTTGATTCGTACAAAAAGATAGAAAAAGGTTTTTCAATTTATATATTTAATAGCTTACAAAAATGTCTTAATCCTTCTAGAGCAAATAACCTTATCAGATACTTTATATCTGGTGATGAGGCATTCCATCATTTAATTATAAGATTTCAAAGTGACATTTCGTAATCTGATCCCTCGTATCCCTGTCGTTAATAAACTACAGGAATCGCCACCTGATGAAATGTGTGTTTTTATTTATTTATTTACTCTTTATTGCATTAACCTTAACAAAGTTCAAAAGTTCACAAAGGGCGGACTTAATACCAAAGGCATTCTCTATCCGTTAACCCGAGGTGTGGTGACCTTCGATGATTGGACGGAAAAATAAATCGATCTTGATTAAAAAAAATCATATTTTTAAAACGTTTTTTTAGCATTATTTACGCCCCATCACGTTAGTACAGCTAAATGAAACGATAGTTTCATAAAAAATACATTACTATAAAAAAACTAAAATTATTTGCAATATTTGTTGTGAACGCCGCCTCTAATTCTTTTATGACGCCTGCCGCGCCCGTGCGTTCGTTGATACGAGCTTCAGCTGTTTTTGATTTTGTGTTTCATTGCTGGTTTTTTTTAAAGTAATGTATTTTTTATGAAACTATCTATTCATTTAGCTGTACTTATATGATGGAGCGTGAATAATGCTAATAAAATGTTTTATATATTTTTTTTAATCAGAATCGTTTTTTTTTTTCCGTCCCATCATCAAAGGAGTCATTAGTACTATCGTCTGTCTTCGTTTTCTTAAGCGGAAGAATATATATATATATATAAATACTTTTCTTAGCCATTATCGGACATTTCTAATAAATCTTCACAAAAACACACGACTTACCAATGAGGTGCTGAATGCGCTCCTTCTCCTGCTGCTCCCAGAATGCCTTGTCTTGCACTTGTTTCTCTTCTAAGCTCTTCTGGAGAAGTGGGATTTCTTCCAAACGCTTGGCCCGCTCGAAATAGTCCACCTAAAATACAATAAAAAAAAAGTAACGTTACTGTGTTCAACAGATCAGCTGCTGAGTTTTAAAATCATCATCCTCATCATCTCGATGGTTATCGATCCACCACTGTGCGCTTCACGCGAAATTTCCCACCACGCACAACTACTATGTGGAATCCGCTGTTCCCAGCAGTGTTTCCGAACCGATACGGCTTGGGGACCTTCAAGAAAATTGCGATCATCAATTTCATAGATACTGGCACCGGTTTTATTTTTTATTCATTTTATCCAGATACCTCCACAGCTTTACCTAATTAGACTCGCGAGCGGGAGGCCCGCTGAGTAGGGAGACAACGACGATGCTGCGAAGCTGGCGCGGAGACTGCTGCTGCACCACCGCTGCACTCCGACCCCTGTGTACGAAGAACGTCTACGACGACAGTGGGCAATAATACGATCCAAGGGCCCGGATCGCTATCTAAAGGAACTGGCACCGGATCAAGCTCTGTTTGCTCGCGTACCTGGTAATAAAGCGAGCGCTTGTACACTGAGCCTTCACCGCTCTCTATAGCTATAATTTAACGAGAATAAAATTATAATACATACCTTCTTCTCCTGAGACTTCAGACGCACTTGAAGCTCTTTGCGCTCCTTCATCAGCTCCTCCGCCTCCCGTTTAGCGATGGCCTCTGCGTCCATTTTCTTCAAATCCTAAATAATCCATATATGCATTAGTCAAGCATTCGATTGAAATCGTGTTTTGGATTATAAAGTAAATAATTTAGTTTATAATATTAAGGGTGACAAACGAGCACACAGTTTACATGACGATGACAGCCCATCATATCTAAATCCATCTTTTTATTAATTTAATAGCTGTTGGTACAGTGAAAATATATTATGGAAATTATTTTGTATAAGTTATATATTTTAACAAAACTGTCAAAATTAACGTCACCTCTGATGATATAGTGACTCTAAGATGATTCATACCAAAAATCAATGCAAATTTTCGACTTTTTTTCGACTGATGGATTTTCCCAAAATTTCCTTACATACAAACCTTGTACTGACAGTTTTGAACAACCCAAAAAAATCACCTGAATCAATCAAGCTGTTTTCAAATGATAGTCTCCCATAGATGAGTCTAAATACTTATTTAATTTTACATTTTTCATCCCAATATAGCTTAAAACATATATGTATTAAGCAAGTTCACAACTATATTACTGTACTATTTAATGCGGTAACGGAACACCAGGACTACACCCCGCAGTGGCTAATCCAGAACATAATCCATGAACAGATTTGTGCTTCACTGCGCTTCCTAATTGCATTCTAGCTGAAACATGAATGAGTCCACTCAACTGGGAAAGACCACATCCTCAATACCAGTGGGGCAAATAGCAGCATAATGCTACCCTGTGTATTTTGTGGCGAATGGAAGGATCCGGGCAATCAATTACAGAGTAAGCGCATTCCATCTCAATCATTGGGGTGGAAAGTGCATTGAATTTTTGTTGACAATAGATTTAGCTCTCACAGTTAACTGTGTGCTTTTTTTTATCTTACCTAATTTAGGGGAAAAAAAAAAATACTTCAGTTGCTTATATCTATGGATTGTATCACCTTATTACCTCAGAACATTATAAGTAATTTTTATGTGGCGACCAACGAAAAGCCAAATAGGTAAATAAAAAGCCTTGCGACCCCGAACTATAGAATCATAATAAAATTTTTAATCAATACTTTATTCATATGTTTAAACTTTCAGGACTCTCAGGTTGAGATTTATAAAGCGTACTAGAACTTTGCCCAGGCTTTGCATTTGAAATCTTTAGTACTTTCTTTTCAATTAGTTTTAGAGCATCTTTAAATATTACTAGGAGTATGTATGTATTCGGTAAGTCAAGGATTTTGGTGACTTTGGCCATGCTAAGCATGAGCTGAGCTTATGACTATAAATTTTATTGCCTACTTAACTCGTAAGCTAAGTCGGAGCAAAGTCTAAGTGCGCTTTATATATTTCAGCCTCACAGGCGGCAAGCACAATTTATTGCAGCAATAGGATGTAAGAACAAATTAATTCCTTCTCTAGGTCTTATTTATTGACCAGGTTGTGAGACTGATGTATTATACGAAGGAAAATATATGGACATGATAGAAGACACCCACCTCCTCATCTAACTTCTGCAGAACCTTCTTGCCGTGCATAGTCTGCGAGATGTGCGCGATCTTCTCCCGTAGATGCCTCTCGCGCATGGCGGCCATCTCGGAGGCGTGGCGACGTTTCTCGCGCTCCTCCCTCTCGGCCTCCTGGCGGCGAGCCTCTGCGGCGGCTGCGACCCGGAGCTGTTCCTCCTGACGGCTGAAATGGAAACGTTCATTTAATATCCTCATATATTAATAAGAGATATTAAGGATATGATGAAGTGGTGCCGTAAGAATTCGTACAAGGAGATGCACTTTCTCATTGTCCCCTTACCTATTACTGTGTAATGTGCAGTAACGGAGAAACGGGACATACATACAACACAGCCTAATCCAAAAGCCAACAAATTGTGATAAATAAATATTGTTGTACATATGCTCCTCAGCTGGGAACCAAACCCACAGAGGACATAGCCGCCAGACACTCTAACCACTACACCACGCGGCCATCAATAAAAGATATATAAAATTAAAGACACAATGGAAAAAAATTAAAACAAATAGTTACAGAAATTTATATGAGACCATTTTATCAAAATTAATTTAATTACTTTTGTAAATAGTTTCTAGATGCACCATGAATACCGCTCTAGGTCAAATGCAGAAGGCGGTGCACAACACCATATTGTCCGCCGGTTTCTTTCCCTAACCCTTGGCCGTACCACATGAGACACCGTTCCATAGGAGGCCCCAGTGCTTCAATGCGAGGGTTTTAGTAGGTACAAATCTCACACCGTCTTCCATCCGGGACGCAGGGCATCTTTTGAAGATTTCCCCCCATAATTAAAAAAAAACTATTATCTTTACTTCTATTGTTCACAGTGCAAATCTACGGGTCAGCATATTGCAACGAACCACCGACGACTCTCTTTCCCTTTCCATGTCCACGTCACTCCGTGACCCGTGGGTCAGGTCCTCATAGAAGACATATTTAAAGACGCATTAACTGACCGTAACTCCTCCTCCTCGCGGACAGTGTTGAGTCGCTCTATGTACTCCTTCCTCTCCTCGATGATCTTGTGGCGTTGCAGAACGCGGTGATGCTCGGCGTGCTTGTTCTCGTGATAGTGCTGGACCATGTGGACGCGAGCTCTCTCCCGTTCCGCTCGTCGACGGTCGGGGAACAGTTCGTGGACCGCCCGTGACAGCACCTCCGCCGCTCTGACTAGTTGTTCACGCATCTGAGGAGAACAGACAGTGATGATAAGTGATAACCCATCACTGATCACTACTGAATTTATCTTCAACAGAATTTCACATAAGAATCCAGGTTCAAACAAGCAAGCACACAGTTCACCTTACACCGAGTGATTCCTGTGGCCTATAATACCCAAAATCATCCTCGATAAAGATTATAAAAAAGACGCCTGTGCCTCTTGTGGACCAGATGGAGAGCTTCATCACCAGAAACAAGCGAATTCGGATCCCTACACTCAACACAGCAGTGTTTTGCTGTTATAAAAGTCACAGTATTATAATTTATTCTATTATTAATACTGAATACAACTATAACCATATTATAGACATTTTTTATTTATTATAGGTTTTGGGTCAAAGGTATATTTTGTATGTGCCGTTCACAGAACGCATCTATACCTTACTTCGATCTTATAGCACTGCTTTACATTGGACGACTGGTGTTTAAATGCAAATATTTTAACATCTAGGGCACTACTATCTAGGTGAATATGGGAAGTGGAGGCATACTAAATGTCTTGTCTTTGCGAATGTTTTTTTTTTATAATATAGGCGGCAAACGAGTACGCAGCCCACCCGATGGTAAGTGATCACCACCGCCAACGGACATCCGCAACACACGAGGACCAATGCGTTGCCGGCCTTTTAGGTAAATGGTTATGGCACTATAATCTGCACAGTTCATCATTCATCTGGTAATTCTGATAAATGTATTACCACCCTAATACATGTGGTAACAGTCTTATATCACATTGTATAATAAATATATTGGTAGATATATATCTCCATCTCGTATATTATAAAATGCTAATGTACAAATGTGTTATTCACAGCTTTTCTACTTTGTAGTGTAATGTAACATTGAACCCAAAAATAGCAATAACCAAAAGATATTTCAATTGCAGAAAGAAAACAGGACATCCGGGGTAACCACATATGAGAATCTTTATCCAAAATGGTAGTAATGAAAGCATAAATACCTTAATCCATCGAGATTGATTCAAGATACCTAGACAAGTAATCATAATATAGATGCTTTGTCACCCTTGAGGACCGAGATGGAATGCCTTTCACCAGTAATATAGATCTCCGGATCACTTCACTCCACCAGAGGAAACATAGCAGCATTATGCTGCTATTTCACGCTGTTATTCTACGAGAGCCCAGGTCAAGCTGACCTATTCAATCTGCAGTTGGAACAAACGGCGGAGTAGCTCTACCACTAGACAACCGCTGAGGACTGTGACGGAGTTGATAATCTGTCTGGGTTCAGCTTCACATATGCAAAGAAACAATACCTGCTCAGCAGGTGTGGCCTGCAGGATGGCACCACCGCACGCTTCATCGGCAGCCGAGCACCACTCGCCACCGCCCGATTCCACACCGAAGTGTATGCATCTGCAAAATGAAATAAATGATTATGGACCCTGACAGTAGGCCGGAAAATGGCTAGGCATAAGAAAAAGAACATGACATGACCAGCATTGAGGAGCTCTAGCAGTCCCCAACTTTATGCCCACTTGGGTATATTTTTGGTGAACATTTGATGTTTTATTTGTAAGAAAATTTCAACAACTATTCCATGTATTCTCATATTCATGACACACTGTTATTATTTTGGAGACGGCTGTCTCGAAAAGCAATCGATAGATTTATTATTTTTTTTAATCAATTATAAAAACCACAGATGTGACATACAAAAGGAATTGGTTCAATAGTTTGAACCAATTTATTATATTTTTGCGATGACCCCCAACCCACAAGATGGGGCGACGACCTGTGCAAGTTTGCTGGAAGTCGATGGATGCAGGTGGGTCAGGATCGCGTTTTTGTTGCAGTCTGTTGGGCAAGTAGCAGCGGACTTTGGACAGGCTGTGATGATGATGAATATAATACATATATATATGTATATATATATGTATTTATACATGTATTATATATTTAATATCTATGTATGTATGTTTGTATTATTCTTTATTTGTATATTAGTTATTTTTAGTTTTTATTAATAAGTTTATTGCTACACCTTACACAATATCTAACCACACCTTAGGTCGTCCGGCCTTTGTGAAATTTTAACTTTGTTAAGGATAATGTAATAAAGAGTAAATAAATAAATAAAAATTGTTTAACATAAATAGACATTATTGCTATGTCAGAAATATCCTTATGGGTACAACATAGTTTGATTAATTTTGTAGTAGGTTTTAAGCTAGACTGAAGGACCAGGCCCTCACAAAATACCAGGGCGAAATAGTAGCATAACGCTGCTGTGTTTCGTGAGCAAAGATACGAAGATTCCAGTCCCTTTAGTATCAGGCTTTTAGTATGAGGCTAAGGTGAACCCCTGTGTGTCTATAGTAAAGGGTGAGAGATCTGATTGTTCCGACAGTGAACCCCGGATGGATGGCAACACAGAGTGGTCCTACACTTCCCCTACGGTATGTGTAGGATCAGTGTAGAGGGGCACCAGTGCGTTTTTAGATCCCGGAGAGCCCCCCCTCCCCCGTTCCAATGCACTAACGGTGTATAATCCTGTATACCCTCATGAGGGAGGGTATCTGTTCAAGATGTCCCCGCAACATTAAAATAAAAGGTATCCAGGATCCACTTGTATGTAACTAGGCATGCCACTTCTAGTCCTCGGAGACAATAAAGCATGTGCATATTGAATCTTTGTTCAGGAAAGATGTCAAGATGCTTACCATCAGGCGATCTGTATGCATATTGGTCACTGAAATTATGAAAACTTAATATATAAGGTATATGCTGACCAATAGATTATTTCTATATTGTATAAGGTTGTTGTTGACATATAATTTAATTTTAAAATCTTATGTAATTATTTTATCTGATAATTTAATAGTTTTTTGTTTTTATTTTGAATCAGTTATTGTATTGTTCTCCATTAATTAATTTTTGTAACACGATAACTGTTACTTATAACGAATGATGTGTTCATCTTTAATTGGTGCGTGCATCAGATTTGACTTCATGTATTTATGGATTAAGAATGTTTTCATGTATGCACTGTACATGACCCAAATTAAAATATAGATTATATGGTTCAGTCGAGAAGTAAAAAGTACACTAACTGTTTAGCATGGTCGATCCGTATTTGCATGTCGTTATGACGGACACAGTCCACCAGGAGACGCTCCAAATGGAAAAGGTCGTCGGTGTGCGCCAGTTCCAAAAGCCGCGAGAACTGAACGCAGGAGTAGCACTGCGCCACCTGACGCACTAGACGGACCAACGCCACGTCTGTCAATGCCATCGTGTACTGCGCGAGTGACGAGTCTGGAAAAAAAAATGATAAGTTAAAATTTAAAAAAAAATTCTCTCACTTTCCACTTCTGCTAGTTTTTGCCAGATGATATCAACCGACCAGAAGCATTTGCGCAAACACAAATAAACACTCCCTCGTCATCCCCTTCCCTATGCCTGATGCAATACATGTGAAATATGATTGGAGGAAGGTTGAGATGCAGTCAGAGTCAGGGACACATATATATGCAGGTCTGAACAAGAAAACCTAATTCCTTCCTCTGCATCATTCCTTATTGAAAAGAACTTTAAGTGTCATAGACGAAAGTAATCAAGCAACATAAAAAACTATAATAAATGTATAAAGATATATTAAAAATATATACCAAGTCACTCTCTTGTCTCATCAGCTAGGATTCTTCTGCATTTGGATAAACACTTACCAGCACTATAATATACTATGACGAGCTGTTATCTTCTGGTTATATATATCGCCGCGGTCGAAATCGATCAGGGCACCAAATATGATTAATGAACACTGTATTTAGTCTTGTTTAAAAACTTTCTTTTACTATTTTATTTATTACTAGCATCAACCCGCATCTTATTCTGGATTTAAGAAATGAGTCCGGAGAGAAATGAAAAATGTGTGAGAGGACATTGTAAGATTTATTATTTTCTGCCAGTATGTTTAAGTTTTGGACTCTGCTTTTATTATTATTACTTTTTTATTACATTGAGAGTTACAAACGAGCACTAATGTTAAGTGATTCCTGCAGCCCATGACATCTACATTCATTCATCCTTGACAAGGAATCATAATGCAGATGCTTTGTCACCATTGAGGACTGAGATGGAATGCCTCGTCACCAGTAATAAAGGTCTCCGGATCCCTTCACTCACCAGACGAAAAACAGCAGCGTTATGCTGCTATTTCACGTCGGTATTCTGTGAGGGCGTGGCCCTACCCCGGTCGAGCTGACCCATTCATTCTGCGGTTAGAAACAAACTACAGTGTAGCTCTCTAGTAAACTCCTTGTTTCTCACATGGACAGGTTTGTCGGTTGATCAAGAGTATCATTAGTTTAAACAATAAATTGATTGAACAGTTGCGTTACGCAATCTCATTTACCGGGATAAAAAGGATGTGGTAATCCAGGTTATAAACTATCTGTGTGTTAAATTACATTCAAATCCGTTTCTGCGTGAATTAGTAAGAAACTTTCACATTTAGAATATTATATTGGATGTAAGGTATCTCAGTACTTACTAGGTTCATCCTGCAGCGACTTGATAACACTCTGCACATTGGCGCAGATGGTGAGCGGATCGAATTCCACCTCCAGCCACGAGTATAACTGTTGCAGTTGGGGCGATGCCAGGTTCACCACATTCAGACGGATCACATCTGGAATTTTGATTCTTTTACTATTGTTGGTATGTAGAAATTATAAATAATGTGTAGAAGTTTACAGATACCATATAATTGTTAATATTAGGTTGGCAACTAAGTTTAAACTTTCCTATTTTGTTTAATTATATGAAATTTTTAAATAAAAATTAATATTTTTTTATTATCAATAATTAGAATAGTATTTTCCCTTGTTCACAAATTCCTAACAGCATTCAATAAGATTTTTAGAAATCATTTACCCACTCAGAAATATTCCTACAACCAAGATCTAATTTCTTCATTAAACTAAACTCCGCTCGTAGCATTTGAAAGTGATCAAATTAGTTGAATATCCACATAAATTAACTCAAACAAAAAACTAAATATAGATTTTGATAGAAAAAATAACCCGTTCCAAACAATCTTAAAAATTATGCCAAAACAAACAATAAAACTATAAAAAACTGAGAGAAATTATATAACTTTGTTTATTATAGGTGTTTATTATCAATAATAATTGGATCTCATCAATCAATAATAAAAGGAAACAGAAAATTTTTACCTCAAAGTTTTCTATATCTTTCATTTAATATTGTCAACTGGCCGATTTGCAAACTTCTATCAGAGCTTACTTAAAATAGTCTAAGTCTAAATTTATTTTATTTCAATTTATTTATTAACTAACAGTGTTTTTTACCAAGTTAATTCTAATATTTAATTTAAACAAAAGGCAGAGGTAATAATTATCTGATGAGTGTAACCCTCGCGAAAAGCCAATTAATAAATAAGATAACACAATAATAAAGTTGTTTTCATCGCTATAAGTTTATGCCATTATTTCTTCTGAAAATATTGTGCCAGTATAAATTAACACAGATAGCCCGAATAAGCCACCTGTCGCGTCTAACTGGCATAATAATTTACCTCTGAGGCCTACCACTTGATGACTATAGTAGTCACAAATGGGATTTAATTCAGAGGCCATCTTTAATTTTAGTCATAATCTTAGTAATTTAATCTCTATTTCTAAATGTAATTTTAGTCATCACAAGAAAGTCCTCACAACAAGTGGAAAGAAAGATTGTATACACATAACATATTTAGCATTTGGAATAATTTATCCTTTGCACTCGGGGGCAATTTTTGATACGGCCTACCAACAACTGCCGTCTAATTTTTATTATTTTTGTAGGAAATTTTTTATCCAACCATTTTTGTGTCGCTGCCCACGAAAAAGCCAAATGTTTAAGCTTTCAAGACTCCTCCGAGGCATGCCCTATTTTATTGCAACAGTAGGATGTAAAATCCTGTGTTATTTATTGAATAGATTGTGACCCTCATTTATATACAAAAGCGACTGGGGGTCGATTGAGTAACGACGATGCTGTAGGACAATTTAAAATGGTGCGCACGAGCCGCCTGATTCGGCTCAGGTTGAAAATCTTGCTGTTATTGAAATGTCTGTACTTTTTGAAAATTACTTTTTTTGTTTTAAATAGTATACAATAAAAAAAAAACACCATTTCTGTTCACAAGCAAAAATAAAAATCATGTATCACGTTGGAATTCATTGAGTATTAAGAAAATTTCAACACAATACATGATTTTTATTTTTGGTTGTGAACACAAATAGTGATTTTTTCTATCAGTCCCCTAACATAAGTACTATTATAAATAAAGGTGTGAACGAGTGTCTGTACGAACGCGCCAATTGAAATAATTTTATCAGCAATTCGGATGTCGGTGAAGAGAGTGAACGTACGAATTTTACCAGCCCACAAACATGATACATATTAAAAATTATTATATTTTTGAATGTAATGTCGCCAGAGCGATATCCGAGTGCCAAGGGTAAATGTCTGATGCAAAACTTACAAAGTACACCCAACTTCTGACAATTACATCCATTGTCAGAACTAACAAATTCATCATGATTTTATATAAACAAAAAAAAATTTATTACCAGAATAAAAATAAACGGACAATAGACGATACATAAGAGATTGTAAATATGCAATCAGAATTTTCGGTTATTTAACCAAAATTAAAAAGTAGTACGTAATATTGCCTAAAATTATGGGCATAATACTTACACGTCAGGGATTAAGAACGGTAACGGTGAGGACGAGAACTCTTTAAATCTTGTCTTCCCATCACCAATATTTAACTTTTTTGTGGGACTTGGGTTTAACAATATTTTTTTTCTGGTTATTAAATAAAATTGTTTACCCTATTAAGATTTATTACTTAACCTAGTAAAACTTGTTACTATCATTACTCTTACCCTTCAAAAGACTGGTCCTAGTAGGTGGTTGCGCCAGTCCAAGCAAGACAGCTAGCCTTTGGGCCTTCTCAACGGGGCTCTTGTCGGTTTCCACGAAGCGATCAAACTCCGGATGTAGCGATGGCAATGGCACCGAGAGCACCGCCACGAGTACACGACACGCCATCCTGTGTGTATAAAAAAATTATATAATAAAAAAATGGTAGCAATTGTATTAGAAATACTAAAGTAAGGAACCACTTCAACTAATGCCTTTACTAGTGAGGGTCATATAAGAAGACTAAAAGGGGGTTCGCGGTCGATCAAGGTGTGGGCGGCTCTCATCATCCAGGATAGAGAACCCTTAGAGGACAACAAAATTGAGTGGTTCCGAGTCGCCGTAGCGTAGCGAGGGTCATCATTGTCTCAGTCTCACAGAAAACCAGAGTGAAATAGCAGCATAATGCTGCTGTGTTGCGTCTGGTCAGTGTACGGATCCAGAGAACTTTATTACCGGTGACGAGGCATTCCATCTCAGTCCTCGTGTGTGACAACGCATCTGCATTATATTTACATATAATAATTAATATAAACTCACAATATATTAAAAGTATTTTTTTGTGCAGGCATAAATTAACACAAACAATAAAAATAATATCACTTGTCGCGTCAAGCCTCCAATATGCTCTACCTCCGAGGCCTACCATCGCATAACCATTGAGTTACAGATGGGATTTATTTCGGAGGCTTTTACCTACCTTCTCAACTTGGACTGGGAAAGGACCACATCCACACAATTTGAAATTTTAAGTAACAAGACTTTCTGACAGCCTCACCAGTGTGAAAATATAAAGTGAAATTTGTCAGACAGACAGTTGTTTTTTTTTTATTATATTGAAAGTATGAAACAAGCACACATTTCACCTGATGGTATGTGACTACTGCGGCCCATGACATCATTCATCCTTGACGAGGAATCATAGTGCAGATGTGTTGTTACCCTTGAGAACTGAGATTGAATACCTAGCCACTAGTAATATAGGTCTACCAGACCTAGAAGCACAGCATCATTATGATGCTATTTTACGCCGTTATATAGTCATGGACTGCAGTTGTCATTTATCATCATGTGCTTTGTCAACCTTATAAAAAAAATAGTTATTAATTTTGTTTGAATTAAAATTTTGTGTCCATATATGCTCAAGCTTGAAATATTAAAGAAGTTAGCCTAAGTGAATGCCAATCCCATTTGGCCTATAATATATACCTATGTTAGCCAAAAAGAATGTGTAAACCGTAATGTTGCAATATAGCAGTGAATTAATACTAATGTAGTTTTTTTATTGTATATTCTATTCTTTAATCATAATTAGTTTATATCTAAAACTCACTTCTGCAATTCCTCCTGAGTGATATTCTTCTTCATTTCTCTCGACAGTTGGAACAGCTTTAGAAGTGCAGCCGCATGGAAAAGGCAGTGACCAGCTTTCCAGAACACTAAGGCCAGTTTACCATAGTAATTAGCCATTGTTTTCGCTACTGGTGTCTTTTTCGACATATTCATCAGGTTATGGATGTCTTCTATGGCTTTGTATGCTTCCTGTTGATAGATGGATGCTTTAAGAATCATAAATTTGAAAACCTAAACATATTTGGTGAAAGCTTATGAGTATTGTCGTAGTTAAATTTTTTATTCATTTTAAATCTTAAGAAATGCGGTACAAAGGGCGGACTTAATGTCTTAAGGCATTCTCTACCAGTCAAACCGGAAATTGTAATAGGTGTGATGCATACATTTAAAAAAACCTAAAAACATTGAATAATCAACTTTAAAATGTATGTACAAAAAAAATCTACAATGGATGTAATCCTAGGATGGGTCTGAAATAAATGATATTATTATTATTATTATTACTTTTTCTGCTTGCCTATATTATTCATACATTTCACTGAGTTCAAATATAAGTAAAGCCTATATAAATATAAATCCCACTTTTGCTTTGTAGCTTAGACCACCATGCAACTCAACTGTGGATTGGTGGACTTCACATGTATTCTTCATACATATTTTTTTATTTATTTCTTAGACTTGGCATGTTCCCTTGCGATCCTTCACTGCCAAATATGTGGTAAATTAACACTTACAATTGTAACTAACAACTTCATTGATGATGTCAGGGTATAGGATGTGGTTTGATTGTGCATCATGAATATTGCAGCCCTAACTCCATTAAGATATAGTAATCAATTATATTAACTAATTATAAATTCCTCTTGGAGCATAAAATCTTCAGATTCACTATAACATGATAAGAAAAACCTTTAATCTAGGATGGGATTAAGATTTTAAGGAAACCAACCTGCCACAACTCCATTTGAATAGCACTATCGAGCTGGAACAATCTGGTCTCCAAATTAAGTTGTTGCGTCTCTGGCTTTGTAATACTCACGTTGCCTGTCTGTACCTATAATATAAAAAAATTAAAATTAATATAACAAAAATTTTATCTCTTCTTCTATTGAATCAAATTTTAAACATTCTAGAATTTCAGATTACACTAAAGCATGATATATATGTTGAAGAAACTTGGTGTTTTAGGCAGACACTATGCTGAAGGATGTCTGCAGAAGTCTAAGTGTTATAAGGTAGCAACACAATCCCATCCTTGGTGCAAATAAAATAAAATATCGATTTTTTATAGTTAATTTTGGACAGTAGAGGAATGAACAATAAGCTTTATTAAAAAAAAAATACAAAACTCTTTTGAATTGTCAAGCTAATAGGTCCTACAGCTCTTAGTGGCAGGTAGCTGCTACTGAGAAGAAATGGCAAGAAACTCAACTAGTTGCTTTTTTTTTAAATAATAAGTTGAAATAGTCCAGGAGTTTTCCAGTATTGAAGCTTCCCAGAGCTCAAAGCTTAAATTAAATAAGCATATTTATCACACAAATGTTCTGACAAAAAGTCATAAGATTTTTTGATTAGTTTGTATTTAACCAGAATTTTTTTTTATATATCTAAGCGAATATGAGATTTCCGTTTACTATTGCCTAAGAACTTAGATTTTAATCGCTATTAAATTGTTTAATCTCTATATTGTTTCAACCATTATTGTTGTTGTTGAAATTTAATTATTTTATTATGATTCATTTTATTTTATTACAATATTATTTAATTTATTTAATTTTGATAATTGAATTGTTTTTTGTTTTTATTTTGAATCAGTTATTGTATTGTTCTCCATTCATTATTTTTGTAACACAATACCAAGATAACCATTACTTATAACAAACAATGTGTTCATCTTTAATTGGTGCCTGCATCAGATTTGACTTCATGTATTTATGGATTAAGAATGATTTCATGTATGCACTGTAAATGACCCAAATTAAATAAATAAAAATAAAGAATGATTTATGTACCTTATTTAAACGAAAAATAGGTGTATCAAGGTTGTTTTTATTTCTAGTATTTATTGTGTGAACATCAACATTAGTAGAATAATTTTGTAAATTCTTATGTATAAGTCATATGTTATTGCAAATGTAAATATATTGTAGGTGTTAAAATTCCTTTTATTTAAATTTCTTGCTTAAAACTGAGTTTTGTGTCCCATGCTGGTGATGATATATAGTCTGTCAATATAGAGACTAAATCACTAGATACATAGATTAGGTTGGAGTAGGAGATGCAGACATTGAACATATCATACATAACTCTACCTTCTAATGCTATTAAAGAAATTCCATCAAAATCATGTCAATACTGATTTAAAATTGTTAATATAATCTTACAATACTTACAGTGGGCTTACAGATATCCTCAAGATGCTTTCTCAGCTTGTCGCATAGCTTTCTGAACTCTGTCTTACGTGAATACTTTAGGCAGAATTGGAATGCCATCCGTGCTATGTCGTGATACAAAGTTTCCACATGCGCATTGGTACGGAGCAACTCCAGACATTGGCAGTACGACTCCCACAAAAATTTTACCTAAAGAGAAAAAGAAATGAATGAACAAATAGATCATTATCATAAATACGCTATAATCTTAGTGTTCTCGAAGTTATAGTCCAAGTAAATTTTTCATCAGCAGTTTTATTAACAAATTTACTTTTTTATTGTATATGAATTTTAAATATTATGTCAATAAGAGCTACGCAAGACATTGGCTATCTGAAGTGGCAATGGACTATCCATTCGACTGGTAGAACCGATAACTGGGAAAGAAAGATTCTTGAGGGGCAACCTTGGACTGGCAATCAGTGTTAGCAACCCCCTCACTTGATACAATCACTGATCTATGTAAGTTGATGGATGCAGGTGTTAAAAATTGCCACAAACATGATGGAAAAGCCTATGGTCCGCAGTGGACTATGGACAGACTATGCAATGATGAAGAGCTACTATCAGCTAATTCAGGGGCAATCATGTTTTTTAAAAGTACATGACACCCAGTGCAAACAACAATGAACTAGTTAATAGCAAGAGCTACATTGGAGCATAATCTACCAGATATCTCCAATGTGGATAGATGTCATTCAAAATAAAAGTGAATATTTAAAAAAAAATCTTACCCATGGTGTAAGTATAGTTCTGTCTGATCGATCCTGGGCATCTTCACCAGATACTGCACTTAGTAAAATACTTTCAGGTGTAGCCAAGTTGTCAAGATCATCAGTGTCAATGACAGCTTGCGTGGATTGGGCTCTGGCTGCTTCTGTACGTTCTTCTGCCATACGCAGGTAGCCTCTAAGAATTTACCAATATGGATAGACATGTTATTAGTTGATAAGGATTGAGAAGGATGTGCAGTGGCTTATTGTTTAGTTGAAGCTCAAGCAGAGAAGGAGTCCCCACACCCTTAGAAAATACTAGTATAAGACTAATGTGTTTTATATGTTGGTATGGTATGGTAGGGATACTGTTTCAACCCAATTCTCAGGTATAAAAATGTGTGTGATGAATATTTGTTGAGGATAGATTTTATTGTCATGAACCAGTTATTACTAACCAGCAGGTACTGTCGTTGTTGGACACTACTAATATAATTTAAAATTAAAAATGTCCTTCTAGTTAATTTCATACATGGTGATATATAAAGGTGTTTCTAGAAGACATTATCAGATGGCAGAAGCATTTGCACAAACAGAATCATACTATCTTGTTATCTACTCTTTTTATATTTCAATAATTATTTCTGAATTCTTGTATAATAAATAATAGACTACATCCTCAGTGAAGCTGGTAGGCAGCATATAAAAAAACTTGGAAACAGTAATTCAAAACAAACCTTATTACTTGTTCCAGTGATCCAACGTTGACTGATTGGAACATATTTCTGTACTGGAACAGTCCTTCCTTAGCAATATGTGACTTCCGGAGGTCGACACAAAGTTCCAAGTATTTGAACATAATCGGTTCCAGCACCGACTCGGACCAGTTGTAAGCCCATTTTTTGTTCCGGAACACTTCCTGGAGTGTGTCCAAAGCCCGAGCCGGTTTGTCCAGGTCCATAAACTCTACAGGGAAACAACATGTCTTTGGTTATGTTGTACATATATAATACTTTTGCAGTATAACTGTAGATATCAAAATAAAGAAATAAATAAATAAAACAGTGAAATTGAAGAGAAGAAATTAACAGCATATAAATAAAAATTAAACAGCAGTAGGGCTACATCGTAACATGCAACGTGGTATGACTCGGACACACTAGTACTGACCATTGGCCCGTTTGAGGGCATTTTCCGGTCTTTGACCGTATCGCGCCATCATTTATGTAGTTGTAATCACTTGGACTTCATTAAAGTACTTTCCGATGCCGAAAAGTTGGTGGAGAAGAATTTATTACAAAAAATTCTTCTTACCACCGCTCTGACAAGCGACAACGAATCAAAATGGCGGTGAAGAAAGGAGTGATGAGATTTGAAAAGGGTGGCCAGTAATAAAAACAGAAATACTTAAATGAATAAAGTAAACTACTACAAATTTTAGTTTTGATTTAACGTTTTCATAAACCATGACCGACTTTGAAAGGCTCTATACAGAATTGTGATTTCATTATTACACTCTATGAAACTGATATTCAATGTAAAGTGTGCTTTACATTATTCTATATTAAAGATACCTATTTTAAGAAAGAAGAATTCTTTTTATCATTGAATTTATAGAAAGAAGTGACCGACGCGTTTCCTTATATTTTATATAGATATATAATAATACCATGCCGCCCAAAAGTTTAAGACCGCACATAAAAACATAACTATCCAGCAATTGTAATAAAATCCCCTATGGGATAAATAAATAAAAGAAATAAAGAAATGCACATCTGCATATTCTATTGTTAGTATCGAATATTTAAAGACGTCATTCTTTTGTTTACTTTCCAGTTATTGGACAATAAACATCTGTTGTTTACAAACGCTGCACTAAAGCCAGGTGGTAGAGTCGTAATAATATTTTTATAATGTCCTCATTACTAATTACTTTGCTTTTGTTACGTATTGGTCAATAACTAGGATTATTTAGCTCCTGAAAACAGGTGTTTCTGACTCATTATTACCCGAGTTTACTTTTGTTTGTTCAAAAACAATCTCAATTAGTCTAAACTTGTGGTTTTGTACAGCGAAGAATCATAAAATGGTAAAATCTCGAGAAATTAGCAGTGAAGTGCGTTCTGCCATCGTTGTTTTACATAATGAAGGCAAATCCGAATTTGAGATTACTTCACAATTGAAGTTATCGAAGACTTGTGTTCATGGCACAATAACATACAGGGAGACAGGCCGTTTTCAAGATCGTCCACGCTCAGGAAGGCCGAGAGCTATCACGTCTAGTGAAGATAATTTCATTGTTGACACCAGCAAGTGAAATAATTAACAGCACCAGAAATCCGCGTTGAAGTAAAGAAACCCCGAGTTAAACCTTTATCATTGACTAGAGTAAAACGGCGACTGAGAGATGCGAAGTTGTATGGTCGCGTAGCCGTTCGAAAACCTCTGCTAAGGCCGCAAAACGCGAAAAGACGGATGCAGTGGGCTCTTGCCCATCTAGATTGGTACTAAAGAAGATTTAAAAAAAAGTGCTTTGGACCGATAATTCCAAGTTTGAACTATTCGGTTCAAAACGTAGAATTTATGTTCGACGCAGTGCCCAAGAAAAGATGATGTCAGATTGTGTAGTCCATTGGGATCAACTATGGTCTGGGGCTGCTTCTCTAGCCAAGGAACTGACGATTTGATTTAAATTGAAGGAATTTTGATAAAGGGATAGAACAACAACATTTTAGAACAAAATGCCGTTACTTCCGGGTTGCGATTAATTGGAGATGGATTAATTTCCCAACAAGATATTGATCCAAAGCATAGCTCAAAATTATGTAGAGGATATTTAGAAGAGAAAGAGGCACAAGAGGTGTTAAAAACATGGTTTGGCCTCCTCAGAGCCCGGATCTCAATCCCATTGAAATTTGTGGGAATAGCTTGATAGGAATCCCATCCCATACCATCCCATAGGTGGCCCATCCTCGCGAGAAGAAATGTGGAATGCTTTATGCGAAATTTGGAACAATATATTACAAGACACCACTAACAAATTGATTGCCCGTATGCCTAGACTTGTGAAAATGTAAAGGAGGATTTTCTGATGAAAAAGTCAGTTTAGCTAACTATTGCCTTTTTTTTGCATGGACTGTTAATATTTTTGACGCTTTTAAGTATATTGTTTATCAATCAATGTTCTATTAGATGATTAAACAGGTTAATTGAACATTTAATATTTTATTGGAGTTTTACTTTATTTCCTTACTTGAATTAAGGTGGTCTTAAACTTTTCACCTGCAGTGTAAATAGCACTATCAAAACTATAAAAAATAGAACATACTCATACCCCAGCTATAACTGTTCGAGATTTTATGTGGAGTCACGCCATTAAATTAGCCGCAGTACGATAGCTTGAATAGAGCGGAGAAGGAAGGTTTCGTGGAATGATTGCGTGAAAAGGTTTGTGCTGATTTCGTTTAGTGCGTTAAAGAAATCAAATACTAAATAATAAATTACTGAAATGTAGCTGTTACAGCGTTCGTGATCGTTATTAAGCATTCTGATCTGTCGGACCGCTTCTCGCTGTTTATTTAGATGACTGATATTACTCTATAAATATTACAAAATTTACTAAAAGCACTAAATTGTTTTCAAAAAGTACATGCTTTAATGTTATTGCAACACTAGTAAACGGTATGTCAAATAATCATTTAAATTTCTCATCATTTTGCGCTAAGAGTATATATAATAACCTTATAAAATGCGAGTGGTTATCAATATTTGGCTTTTTCAAAGCTCTTACACGATTTGCTATGTCACTGAAGACATTTTCATGCTACCTAATGAGCAATACTACAAATCAATCGGTGTAAATGTCGGAGAATGTTATGATATTGATATAGAAAAATTAACTGTATCATACAGGAAAAAAGTGAGATACACCTTTAATGCTCTTTATTTACAACCGTTTGTTAAAGAGTGTATGATTTTTGATATTTATCGAGCCAATGTAGTGAGGAATATTTACCAAATGTATAAATATCCTCGGAACGGAACTGTGTTTTTGAAACTTATTTTGGAACCGCCGGACAAGGAAATTATTGATTATGCTTGGTAAGTTGAAGAACATACCCTTTAATAATCTTCCTCGTATATTTGGGCAATGCTATAGACTACATGGTATATAGTATTTATTTCCCTGTATTCTCTATGTATACAAGCAGTAAAAATATAAAAAAATCTATTTGAAATATGCTTTATATTTGAATATACTACTACACAACACTGGTAAAGTCTTCTGTCAAAAGAAAAAAAACTTCAGACAGACCTATGTTTAATACTAGTTTTTTAAAGGCTATTTGTTTAAATTTGTCATGAATAACCAACAATTTAGTGTTTCTTTCTAAAAGAATATTAGCAGTACTATTTTTAAAGCTATTATTCCAGTAAACCACTCTGACTAAGCTTAAAATGTTTGAGCTGTGATGGTTCACAAAAATAGTGAAATGGTGGACTTACCTACAACCTTAAGTTTCATAGGCCGTACTCGTTTTTAAATGATTGTGTATCTACTAAAAGCATATTCAAATAGAGAAAATCTGTGGAAACATTTTCATCATTAATTCCTATAAGCATAATACCTACTTCAATTGATCCCTACATCACCCCAAGGTAGATAATGCTTAAGGCATCACTGTATATGAAGCATAAATAAATTAATAATTGGTTCTTTATATAACTTGTTGTTTTTAAATTTAGAAGCATTTTTATTTTCTCAGTTTTCCGTTGTAGTCGGGCTATAGTTTGTTTTTGGCAACATTAATGGGTCCACTTGGCCAGGGAAGGACCACATCATCATGAAATACCAGTGTGAAAGAGTAGCAGCAAAGTTATTGTATTTGGGTGTTATGGGTGAGTGTAGGGATCCGAGAAGAAATTATAGATAAAGCATGTAAATCTTGAATCTTTCTTTAGGATGAATACAGATGTTATGGGCCACGATAATCTTTATCATCGAGTGACACTATGTTCCCTGTTGTCAAAAAAACTCCATATCCAAACACATTGATTAGGCACATTTTAATAGAAGTAAGTGTTAATAGCATGCTAACACTAACTAATATGTAATTTTTTTATCAGGAATAACAGAATGCGTTGTCTAGTGTGGACTAGAATTGAAATAGAGAATGCCTTCTCATGGTTATCAACACTTGGAGGAGCTTATTCAGCTTTAGGGGACTACTTTCAACATTGTGTAAGTTATACCACAAAATTTCAATCGACCTTGGATAGGCCAAGCACCCACAATACCAGTGTGAAATAGCTGCACAATTCTGCTATTTCTTATGGATTGTGTAGGAATATGGGAACACCATTACAATTAACAGCATCCAATCTAAAAGAGATTGAAAATGCATCTTGAACCTTTGTTGAGATAGCACATATATGTCATGGACAACAATTGCTTGAACTGTGTGCTTGTTTGTGCTCTAATATTATAATAAAATAGTTTTATATCATTCATACTTTGTACATTACTAAACATTCTTTAAATATATTTCCAGGCAGAGGAAGCGGGAAGGATATCATTGAGACAGTACAAACTTTCAAGAATGCTGGGCGATGATGGACTGGCGGCCCGTAGCATTCTATATTCTGCCATAGCTCATGCACAGAAGGGAAACTGAAACTGGCTAGATATATTGTCAGAAACATAGCTGCATTTGCCAGGGAGACCCATGACAAACGACTCAACCGTATGTGCCAAGGTGTTTGGGCGAAGCTGAAGTATTTAAGGACACTAAAGTCACCAGTACAAAAAGGTTTAGAAGGGAGCGGTAATGGGAAAACTGTCAAATATCAGGGTGATGTTCTAGAGGTGAATGAAGTGAGTGTGAAGTGATTTTTTTTAAAATACTGTCACTTTATATGGAAGTTTAAGTGTATATTGTAAAATAATTGTTATATGTCTATTATATGATAATTGATAAAATAATTTGTGCCTAATATATACGTAATTGGTATTTTATTTTTTTATTGTTACACTTTTTTATATTATTGTTATGCGCTGAGAAATATGATTGTTTTTTTTATTATATTGAAGGTGACAGACGGTTCACTTAATGGTTGGTGATTTCTGCAGCCCATCACACCGACACTAATCCTCGATAATAAAGATGCGTTGTCAACCCTGAGGACTAAGATGGAATGTCTTGTTACCCATAATAAGGATCTCTTACAAGACGTAACAGTTCTGTGAGGGTGTGGCCCTTCCCTGGTCAGGCAAACGCAATCGTGCAGTAGGTAGATACAAACTTCAGCGTGACTCTATGGATATTAGTAACAACATATCTAGCACTCGTCACTCCGATAATCACAATTTCGCAGTGTTGTTGTAAACAAATTAAACGACATTGTGGACAATGAATCCGACATTTTTATTAACACAAACTAACAAATATAATGAAAAAAAGGTATCTATCAAAATAACATATTGGGTAACTATTTATGAACACATTAGTGACAAGAAAAAAGCACCAACATAAAATGTACACATAAAATATAGTTCCTCATTTGCGTGTTTGTATTTAAGTGTTACAACACTTGCAATATTGTACATTTGTAAAGTTATTACATTGGCAACTCAGTTCTTTTTCTTTTTTTAACTTTTATTCTACATGTTTTTGGCATAATGTTTAATATAATTTGAAAGGGGATGTTTCGTTCATTTGTTAGAAGTCATTCAAGTGGATTTTTCTCTTTCGATCTCTTAAACGCTATACGCGCGGAGTTTCCTTTAATACTGATGCAGAATTGAGAACTTGGTTTGATGAATTATTCGGGTGATTTCAACCAACGAGGTATTAAAAATCTTTTTGAACGGTGAGGAAAAAAATTGTAAACAGCAAGGTAGAATACTTTATCAATAAAAAAAATGATATTCTTTATTGAAATAAACTTTAAAGAACATGAAAAAAAAACTAAGAACTTAGTTGCCAACCTATTACATTAAAACTGTTACAGTACTGGACAGGACATTTATCTTCCAAATATTTAAGTTAATTTAATTTAAACTATATATTGTATTAGCAAGTCATTTCGGTATAAAAGTTCTCAAAAATATTTCTTAATAATAAATTCATGTAATATAAACTTACTTGGTAGGTAATTTATATGACCGATAGCCCAGAAGCCCTGAGAAGTCGTTATCGACGGTACAACACATAAATTATTGTGCGATTACTATCATGCTGCGGGTCGGGTTGTAAATCACATTTTGCGTAGTGATGTGCATGTCAAGCGCGCCGATATCGATAAAAATACCGCGACGAGTGTATCATGCTCACAAGCATATATATATATGATAGTAACTCATGTAAATAATTAAACAGTGCATGAGTTGCGGTCTGTTATCAAAGTATTATTATTATTTTGATGCATTAACCATTTTAATACTAAACGACATTAGACTTTTTTTGTACGCAATATTAAACCTGTGCGCATGAATATTACGGAGTGTATATCGTTATCAATAAAGTTTCGAAATTTTTAGGTGAAATTGAAACCAAGACTCTGAAAAAAATTAAATTTTAATGAGACGTGTGATTTTACTGCAAAAATCTATGGTGTTTAACAACAGAAGATACCATAAAGTTTACAAATGATCAAGCAAACTGTCCCCTTGAAGAATTCAATGAATCTCCATAATTTTGTATACAATGATTTATTGATAACATTAAGAGAGTCAGATATCATGTGCGTTGCCATAGTTGCTCATAGGACTGGGGGACTGGGTGCGAGTGAGCGCGCAATATGATGCGTTACGCTCACACGTTTCACAATCCCACCTGCAGTGAGTTAGTAAATGCACTATAGTATATAAATGTAGAACTGTCAAATTTACAACAAAAAAGTTACAATTTTACAATCCTAAAATCAATACCATAAAAATTAACAAAATAAACTTTCGACTTTTTGTAATGACTAAAAATTTTGAGATTCAATAAATTTAAGATCTCAAAGCTTCTGAAACGACAAGAAGGTGTCGTGGCGTACACAATTAGTTTATTATTTACAACAGACGGGGCAGGCCAGCGTGCCCATCGGGTCCCAAGCTGGCAACACTTTCGCCGGTTTCTTGAAAACTTGCAACACTGAGTCTGGCACATATTTCTTGTCCACCACAACCTGTAAAGTCGAAGAATTTATTTTTGTATACGATACGTGTGTTTCTTGGTATGACACCTTATATGTAAACTCTCTGTATTAGAGCAAAGACCGCCACGAGACTCCAATACGGATTGGTGGACTTCATCATAATATCAGCCCATCACTAGCTGACTGCTCTGCACTGCTGGTCGGGGATGGGCGACATCTTCACATAATACCAGCGCGAAGCAGAGCGCAGCTGTGTTTCGTATGATGAGTGAAGGGATCCAATTACATCTAAAAATTCCATCATAGTCTTTAAGGTTGACAAAATTTGTGCAACCTTGTAATGTAATAAAACCGTTTCTTTTACTAATGGCCAGCTGTTCCAGCCTTACTGGAGTTGCCAAGAAACTTGCCAGACTTGGCAACTATGGCAAGTAACTTACCTCAAACACGAATTCCTTGAACCACGGCGCGGTGAGCAGGAGGTAGCCCTTGTCATACTCCTTGTCGCCGTAAGAATTTTCCACTCGGAACTTCAGAGGGTTGCCTTGTTCCTGAAAAACAATTATATATACTAATGTCTTGCCATTATAGTAGACAAGTATAGAGGGTGGGTAGGACCCAATTACAGGTGCGAGACACTCCATCCAAGTCCTCCAATTCAGTGCATCTTGAATCTTTTTTGTGGACGAATATTTTTTTTTATTACATTCAGAGTAACAAACTCACACACAGGCCACCTGATGGCAAGTGATTCCTGCGGCCCATGACATCTACATACATCCTTGACAAGGAATCATAATGCTGATGCGTTGTCACCCTTGAGGACTGAGATGGGATGCTTGGTCACCAGTAATAAAGGTCTGCGGATGCCTGCACTCACCAGATATAGGTGTCATGGACTGCCGTCAATACTTATCATCATATATATTACATATTTAAAATTTTATAGTATAAAAAAAAATACTAACATCTGTCCCCACTGCGGTGAACACCATGGCGTGGGTCATGCAGGAGTCTCCGTACATGAGCCGGTCCGCCTTGTTGAGTCCGATCTGGACCTCCGTGTTGAACACCAGCTTATAGTCTTGCCTGAGAAGGAGATAGGTATATGTTTGTCGCGACTCCTTCGAAAGGAAAGTTAACCTATAACTCTATATATATATATATATATTAGCGTAAAATACCAGCCAGCATAACACCGCCATGTCTCGATTGTTGAATGTAGGGATCCGGAGATCCTTTAATACTGGTGACGCATCTGGACTCCTTATCTAGGATGAATTGGGGTGTCATGGGTCACAGTCACACCATCAGGTGAACTGTGTACTAGTTTAGAAAAAAAGTTTAGTTTAAAAAAAAATTCACTAAAATAAAATGTTTGAAAGTATACCATCTATTATGCACAAATATGTATGCCAAAAAAAAAAAAAATGTTGCATGTGTAAAATCGCTACGTGAGAACATCATATCACACTATATAATATTATAAATGTGAAGGTTTGTATGTTTGTCACTCAATGACGAAAAAACCTCTGAACGAATCTGAATTTAATTTAGCGCACAGATAGTTTATGACCTGGATTAAGAGACATAGGATAGTTTCTATTACTAATTAAGTAATTATGTTGGCAGTGCAATTGAAATGATATAAATAAACAAAAAGTCGTATAAATATGCCAGTGATAGAGCTACACTGCAGTTTGTTCAGCTCGATCAGGGTAGAACCACGCCCTCACAGAATACCAGCGTCAAATAGGAGCGTAATGGCTGCTGTGTTTCGTCTGGTGAGTACAGGGACCCTGAGACCTTTATTACTGGTGATGAGTCATTCCATCTAAGTCCTCAAGTGTGACAAGGCATCTGCACTATGATTCCTTGTCAAGGATGAATGTAGATGTCGTGGACCGCAGGAATCACTGGCCGTCAGGTGAACTGTGTGTGAGTTTTGTTACTCTCAATATTATTAAAAAAAAAAAAGGTTACGGCTTACTGCTGGGAAAGGGTTTGCTACTTTTACCAGCCTTGAATCTTTGTACAAGGTAGACGTAGATGTCGCACTCATCACTGTGCGTCAAATAAAGAAAAGGATCTCCACTCAGGGACTGTATAAGATATAAGCCACTTACGCATCCAAGTCCTCCAGTCCATTCTTCCTTTCAAATCTCTTGGACACTTCGCACCCGAACCAGACGGCTTCGCCCCCCTGTATGCTGTCTTTCACCACTCTATAAGATTGAAATATATAATTAACGTTTGTGCGTTATGTCAGTGTTCTCGACACGGTGCCGCCACTAATGACATCGTTCATAACAATTTTAAGTACTGATTTACAACGTGTCTTGTGATATCGTGAGGAAACCTGCAGCTCTAAGAAATAACAAACACAAATATTTCGAAGACATCCCGAAGTCCGCCAATCTGCAGCGGAGACGCGTCGTGGACTATGCTATAACACCCTCTATAGAGGTACAGAGAGCCCATATACGGTTAGTGGTAATTCGACGTTACATGATAGGGGTGACAATTTGGGATAATCTTAACCCCCATCATATGCATCATGCAAAAGTGAACCATTTTTGAGTTATCATGTTTTTTTTAGCAATTTTCAAAATGTAAAAAGTCAAAAATGCAACATCAATTTTTTTTTAAATTGTATCAATTTTAATCTCATTTTTTCTTCTGATTTATAGAAACGATTAAACACTGGTTATTTATCAATACTAAAAGAGACAATTATCGGTCAAAATTTAAAAATGCGATACGCAAAAGATATTCTTAATAATTTTTTGAGTTTTTTTTCCACTAAAAACTTTAGGTCTAAGGCTTTTATACGCATTTAATCTATTTGCAAGATATTCAAAAGTTCTAATACGAATTTCTTTTGCATGGTTGTAGAGCTAAGAAAACGGTTGTATTTTTAAAATAATCTGAAAGCCAAGTTTCATTACGTTTGTTTTTTAAGGCATTTTATTCCTATCACCTCCTAACGGGAATATGTCGAATTACCAATAACCCTGTTATTTCACTTTGCAAGTATTATGATTATTTTGATGTCCTCTTGGTCGCTGCAACCTTTTCTTTCCTTTTTATTACCGCTGACGGTGACAAAGAAGGACACGGTTCACCCGATATCGACGGCTCACGACACCCACGAGATCCTCGATAAGGAATCATAATGCAAGAACTACTTGTCATGCATCTCATCATCTGCATCGGAAACTTCCTCAGATCACGTTACAATTGGACAGGAGACGACGGGTGACACGGTGTCTGCGGGGAATGTATACAGCACTATAATATATCCTGCCAATTTAACGTTATCTGTTAACAACGTGGAGGATATCAAATTCGGTTGTCATCAGGAGAACCGTGTGCTTGTCCTGGAGTCAGAACTGTGGCGACGACGTTTTATATGTATATGTATTCGGCGACTTGTCCGTCTATTAAACATTACACTGTTTTATATAAACTTACTTCATCAGCATCTCGATGGGCTGGTTGTTGTAGGCGGTTTGTCTGCCGCCCACCACGTTGCCCAGGCACTCCAAGGTGTACAGGTTTCCGAACGGGTTGGACTGCCTCGGGTCGCTCACGAGGCACACCTGTTCAATGGAACTAAGGGTGAAAAACGAGCACACATTCCACCTGATGATGGCTTATTGGAAATGCTTTTTTTATTGCTGATGGCCACTGTTAGCCCGAGGGCTTTTACAGCTTCACCTGGTTGAAAGGTGTAGTGGTAGTCATCACTTATGAGGTGAAGAGTGTGCTGGTTTATCACCCCTGATATTATAAGTGATCTAGGACTACATCTTCATTAACCGTCACATGGGATAGTGAAGTTCTATCCAGTTGTGATCTACACAATGTTGATCACAAACCATGGGCAGCAGACATCACTTATCATCAGGTGAACTGTGTGCTCGTTTGTCACACTCAATACAATAAAATAATAATAATAGTGTTAGAAATTGTACGCCCCATGACCGGTCATGATATTTAATAGTGAACGTCAATGTGCCCGAGTGGATGCATCTCGTATTTATTGACCATGGATCATTAGATGCGAGCGACGACCTGTGAAGTCTCCGGGCAGTCGATTGATGCTGGTGGCTCGGCACCGTGCAGAATGTTTAAGACTGCATGCTGCAGCGCTGTAAGGAGTGTGTTCTCTTCCTTGTCCCTCCCCCTTACCTTATCGTCTACATTGAATAGGGGACGGACGTGCTTGTTGTAGAACTCCTGGGGAGTCAGCGGACCGAAGTTGTTGTACGCCTTCTCCTTGTTGTAGAATTCAAAGGAGAACCTCTCCGCCGGGGTGCCTTGGAACAAATAATTATAATACCGTTAGGGAACTGATGCATACTGGCAACCCAGCGGCCGCCTATATAAGACGACGACCTGCGGCTATGTGGCACTTAGCTCCAGCTATTACAGAGTGCGGAAGCTCTGCCCAGTCTCTCTCTGACAAATTCATTGTTACCTAGTTCTTAAATATCTATGTTTAGCCTACCGACCAATAATATCTTTTAAAAAGTACTTTTGTCTTTTGTAATTATAAGAATACATAAACTAAATATGTCATGTTTTAGTCTCCAGAAAAGTAGTGAATTATGCTAAATTCGGAAATTAGCTCACGCACGCCCTCTCTCCTCCTCGTAGATAAATAGGAGCATGAAGATGCTGTTCCGATAGGCGAGAGGAATTCCATGAAAGTTCACACGGGTGACAACGCATCTGCATTGTCAATTCTTGACGTGGGTGTCGTGGGCTGCTGGGATTACTTATCATCACGTGGTCTGCATGCTCGTTAGCCACCCAAAATGCAATAAAGAAAGCTGTGCTACAATAACTCTGATGTAATTCCAGATCAGTTTATGGAAAGAGACGAGAGCTTCAGATATCCAGATATCCTCGTGGATATCAACCAGGAGGACATAAATATCACAGGGTTGTTGTTCGCCATAAGGAAACCTGTATAGTGAATTAAAAAAAATGAATACCTAAGCACGTGGCGACGATATTGTATATGACAGCCACCTGGGCGTCGACGATCTTCTGTATCTCCGTGTCGGAGGCTTTGGCCGCCACCTTGTCTCTCAGCTCCTTGGCGAACTCGCGCAACTGGAAGTATTGTATTATCAATTAAGGAAAACCAACTTCTTCCTCCTGACATCGTTGAGGTGAGCTTCGTTGACAGCCAGGTGGTGGGTGACATTCCAGGTTTCATCGTTGGCATGTCTAGGGCAAGCTTCACCGTCCGTACGATCGATTTATTGTATTACACTTATATATGGGAATAAGTACCGACGCACGACGAGACCTTCAACAAAAGAGCCTACACTTTTTTTTAAAGGCCGGCAACGCATCGACTCCTCTGGTGTCGCGGAAGTACATGGGTGGCGGTGATCACTTCCCATCGGGTGGGATACCGAAAAAATAAATGTTATTTTTTACATAGCTGTCTTCAATGAAGATTAAAATAAAATGTATCGTAGTATAGTAGAGTATACTATAGATAGGTCACAGAATGCCAGTGTAAGTGACAAAGCATCTGCATTATTATTCCTTGTCCAAGATGAATGTAGATGTCGTGGGCCGCAGGAATCACTTACCATCAGGTGAACCGGTATTCTGTGAGGGCGTTGTCCCACCCCGGTCGAGCTGACCCATTCATTATGCAGCTAGAAACAAACTGCAGTGTAGCTCTACCACTGTAAAACTACTACTACTGTCTACTGTGCTCGAGTCGGGGTTGGGATTCGCGATGCGATTGGAAGGAAGGAACTTTAGCGTAGCTCCATCACTGTGAAACTTTTCTATATGTAATGTTTAAGGAAGATAGGACTATGATGGAATAGATAATCGGCCAGGGAGAGAAGAAAAGACCACATCTACATCAGTCCTGAGGAAGGTGGGGACCTTAGGACCGAGACTAGCTACCGGTATAACTGACTCATCAGTTATACCGGTAGCTACCTTACGAAACAGCGGTGTTATGCTGCTCTTTCGCGGCGGTATTTTGTGAGGGCTTAGTCTAGTTCGTGGTCTTAGGTTTCGGCTCTGGCACGTGTAAAATTCACCTTGGTTTTTATGATCGCGTTCATGTGCAAGCTGCGACGCGAGCTGAAAGACTCTGGGAAGCACTTCTTGGGCATCAGCCCGTACTTGTTCACCAGGTTCACGATCATGTCCCATTGGCCGCCGTCGTTTATTGGATCCTGAGAAAAAAAAATTGTCTATATATATATCTATCTATCTAAATCCACTGCTGGACATGTGTCCTCTCTAGAGAGGCTGTTAGAGGCTTACTCTACCACGCGGCTCCGCCGATTGGTGAACTGCGTAAGTCTTGGAAATACTGTTTTCTATATATTTATTTTTCAGACATGCTTACGATGGTTTCTTTCACCGCAGAGCACGTTTTTTTTTTTTATTAGTTTAAGAATAAAAACTCGCACACAGTTCACCTGATGGCAAGTGATTCCTGCAGCCCATGATATCTACATTCATCCTTGACATCGAATCATAATGCAGATGGATTGTCACCCTTGAGGACTGAGATGGAACGCCTCGTTACCAGTAATAATGGTCTCCGGATCCCTGCACTCACCAGGCGAAACACAGCAGCAGAATTATGGTGCTATTTTTTACACTGATACTCTTTGAGGGCGCGGTCCTACCCCGGTCGAGCTGACCTGCAGTTAGAAACAAACTGCAGGTTAGCTCTACCACTGTTCAGTTAAGATTGCAATCAACAATTTTTTGGAGATCCGGCACCGGGGTATCGAACTCGATTTGCTCGCGTACCGTGAATTAAAAACTAGTAATTAGATGCTGTGCTCGACAAATGGTAAATCAGAACTTTGCAATTAGCAATTTAATTTATGCCGGCATCATGAATATAATAATAATAATAAGCTTTATTTGAGCAACAGTTGTACACAACAATCTTATGCGACGACTCCGAGCGTAGGTGAAACTGTACGAGATAAAACATTAGACCATGGGAAAATGACTGCGAGAACAAAAAAACAAGTTCATCAATTCCATGGTTCATGCTCTGGGGTTGATAAGGTAATAAATAAAATATAAATCGACCTCATAGCTCCACTCATAGGGGATTGAGTTCAAGCTCAAGGGTGACAATGCATCTGCATTATGATTCCTTGTCAAAGATGAATTTAGATGTCATGGGCCGCAGGAATCACTTGCCGTCAGGTGAACTGTGTGTGAGTTTGTTATGCACAATGTAATAAAAAATAATAATAATTTTCCTCGACACCGCTCGTATAGCCCGCAGGTTTCTTTCCCTTTCGCCCTAACCCTCGACTGTTTGGTCTCGACAGGGGCGAGGGATTCCCGTCTGGTTGGTCTTCATATATGTATTATATTATATTGTATATATTTGCTTCTTTATATGTTTATAGTTAATTTATTAATTCTATTCACCAACTAGGCGGAGATGAAAAAAAATATCCCCTACATAATAATAAAAAATGTCTATGTGTCATTCTTATGTATAAACGTTTGCTCATGCGTTGTCAATGGACTCTGTCCTGGCCGTTATTACTGACCTTCAAAAGGAAGTTTACGAGCCTGCCCTCCAGGTCCTCTCCTTGTCTGGCGGTTTGCACAATGTTGTTCAACCAGTAGTGTGAACGTTCAATCTTGTCCCAGAAGAATAGATAACTGGAGAGAAATATATATATAAACTCGTGAGAAAAAAAATCGACTCACCTTTGGCAGTGGTAGCACAATTTCTCTATCAACTTAATAAATATTACATATTTAAGTAAAACTGTTATGATTGCGAGAAATGGTATTTTCTTTGCTACTTTTTAGACCGTGTTAAGTTAACTAAACTTGACTTTCCTGTTGAGGGGAGTAGCTGGCACGTCTAACAATCGTATTTCAAGAAGAGCTATGGAGAAATAATAAAAGTTGGTCGATGACTAAAGTCGTTCAAGTTTGTTCCCGGGATTTCATTCATAAATTGCTGGACAAAGTCGCGTCTAGCCCAAAAATTTAATTGGTGTCGACTACACGAGATATCAAATTCGTGATCCTAGCGTACGCGTAATAAAAAAATATATAGAGAACGTCATGACAAAATAAATACAAATATACGGAATAGACAAAAGGGTTAGAGGCCATCGAACCACGGTTTTTGGTGATTATGTCGTGAGTATTGACTTTAAGTTGACTTTTAAGTTCTTTAGTATCGAATAGTCTTGCTATTTATTTATTTTTAAATTATAAAGTACGCAATGATTAAAGCATGAAGGTGACACGATTATGCAAATTAATAATATTATAAGACTGGCTTGTTCTGCAGACTTCTCTTTATGTAAATATGTATTTTTATTGTACTGGGTGTTCCGTAAGTAGCACGACTAACTTAAGGTGAAGGTAGGTTGACGGGTCACTAACCAGACAAAAATAAAAGGCGTTAGTAAAAGTGTCAATGTCTTGCAACTTTCTGAAATCTTTATTGAACGGATAATTTATTTATGCAATATGCAGGAACGGCTCAGAACATTTTTTTATCACCGCCGAAAAGTTGAATAAAATAATTTATGATTTTATTTAAAAAATATTTACTCGTTCTCAACTTTTTCCAACGAAATTTATTAAATTGATATTTGAATATGGTAGAACAATTATTCGATAATAACAAAATGATCTGCCTATATTATATATATTTTACACACAAAAAGAAAAGACAGGTCGAATGATGGGTGTTTAAAAAAAAACGTTATGTCTATAGACACAGGTCGAATGTTGGATATTTAAAAAAAAACGTTATGTCCATAAAAAAAAGGCTAAAGCCATCCTAATCTAAATGTAAACAATATAATTAATTGATTTTCATTATTGCTAATTTATACAAGTCTAAATTAACAAAATTGATAAAATGTCCAAAACATAATACTAAATTTCGCGATTTCGAATCATAATTGTTACTTATATTTACACGAATAAACTAAATGGATTATTTCGCATGTAACTATCAAATTATGTGATTAATAAAATTACATTTTACTGCATATCAAAATTTATAAAAACTGACAGTTAACTATGACGTCAGGACGTCAAACACCTCAGCCACCCACGTGACCATGGGTCCTGTAAAGCACTCGAAACGTCAGATATCATAGTTTTTAAAATATGCGAGAAAATCCGTTAAAATTAGCTATATTCTATATTCGAAAAACTTTCCCCTTAGGCCGACGTAGGCCAAAATCCAGTTACGGCCTAAAATCTACCCGACCTGGTCTGATCGACTCACTCGTCATCGCTTTCTCTAACCCAACACCTGAGACATATGCGATAAGATAGGCTTTCCTTTTAATTATATAAAATCTTATTGTAACGACCAATGGGCTACTGGGATCGATCATTCAGTTAGGAGAACTTTGGCCACGTGGCCATATTAATTATTATTGAAACGATTTTAAGAGTTGGTTTATGTCTACTTATTTGCGACACCTCTAGTGTATTCCGTCATTGTATTATTTTTATGTATCTATGCTTCTATTATGTATTTATATTTGGTATTCTTAATTTTTAATTGTTATAAGTTAAATTGCTACAAATATAACATTATCTCACTATAACTTGGGCTTTCTGATAAAGAAAGCCTTTGGCATTAAGGCCACCCTTCGTGAACCTCTTATATTATTTAGGTTAATACAATTAAGCGTAAATAAATATAGGACACAAATGGCCAATGGATCGGCGACTCGGTGGCCAGAACTTTGACCACGTGGCCGCTGGAAGATTTTCCATCCGTCGTCAAAAATCTACATAGCTACTATCAAATCATACTCACCCCTGAGAGAACTCGAACTCCTCAAGACCATACTTCTTCATGAAGGGGAGTCGCATTACATTGAGCGCGGCGAACAGCCAACACCGTCCCGTGTTTTCCTGGTTGGTCACCGGTTTCCCTTCTGACTCCACCTTGATAAGAGAATAGGGAAGAACTGAGAACTAGCAAACAACTGCCAACGACTCAAGATGCAAAGTATCGTCACCCCTGAGGAAGACGGTTTGCCTAGAGGTTTTATAACTGGCTCTACGGGTCTCAAACTTCCAAACGAAACTGCACAACTACTTGTTTACTAGTAATGGCTAGTAAATAGGCAGACTTCACACGTCTTCCAAATATTTTTTTATTTATCGTTTAAGCATGCAGATTTCCTGAATACGGTTTTCTTCACCGTTGACCACGTGGAAAATCAGAGCTTAAATTTGCAATTGAAACAATTTCATTGATGCCGGTGCGAGGGGATCGAACTTATATGCTGTTTTTTTGTGTATGAGTATTGCTGTTGGTCCAGAGATCTCAAAAGCTTTATGTAATTAGACTCGAGAGCGGTAGGCCCGCTGAGTAGGGAGACTGCTGCACTCCGACCCCTGTGGACGAAGACGTCGACGACGACAGATGAGGGGGGATAATACGATACGAGGGCCCCTCATAAGGAGGTACGAAACCTCGACTCGGCTCTTAAATACGACTTCTTGATAAGTTATGGCTATATCACGACGATAAATATTGCGCTCGACACATGGTAAATCAGAACTTTGCAATATGAAATTTATGCGGACATCGTGCATATAATAATAATAAACAGCTTTATTTGACCAACAGCTTTTACACAATCTTATGTAATGTCTACCCCCCCCCCAGGCGTAGGTAAAACTGTATCATAAGATAAAATATAACAAGAACATGGGAAAATGTCTACGAGAACAAAAAACAAGTTCATCAACTCCTTCAATAACTAATATGAAACACTTTATCGAATTAATTAATTCAAAAATTATTGAATTCATTTTCTCGTTAGGTTACGTTAACGTTCTTATTTAAATAATACTAAATCAGGATAGCAACGCTTAGAATTCATTTGTATAGCAAACCAATATCTATTTTTTTAATTTTTAGCACATACTGGCAGAATTAAAAATTTAATCCTCATCATCTCGATGGTTGACAATACACCACTAAATGTGAAATTTTCTGCCACGCACAACTACTCTGTGGAATCAGCTGTCGCCAACGGTGTTTCCGAACCGATACGACTTAGGTACTTTAAAGAAAACAGCCTACACCTCCTTACTGGCAAGGAAAGCACCTGCGGCTCATCTGGTGTTCTTAGTCAGAGGTGATCACTTACTATGAGGTGAGCTGTTTATTCATTGTTATCTATACTATATAAAAACAATTGTTGACTTGTTTTAAACTTCAAAAAGAAGTAGCCATGTTCAATTTGTAGAAAGCCCTTTAGCATGAACCCTGATATTTCAATTTTTTTTTCCAATTGTAGGGGTAAATATTCAATGTCTCCTTGGGGAAGACGGGGTTATGCTATATATAAGGATGTTTGCTTCCTGAAAACCCCTCGGTGGCATATCTCAGTGCATTTTGAGAGGCTCTAGGATCCACTACGGAATGCACAGGTACCACTCTGAAACTAATCACGTCCCACGGTAGGCACCGCCTCCCCTAGCATTCTCGCTGTACTGTGGCATCCGGGTTCACAGTGCAACTGATGATAAGTGAATCCTACTGCCCATAACACCTACATTCATCCTCGATAAGGAATCCTAATGAGTTGTCAGCACTGAGTACTAACATGCTTCATTACCAGTAATAGAGGTTTCCAGATCCCTCCATTCACCAGACGAATCATGGAAGCTTTATGCTGATATTTTTTAGCTATAGCGAGAAACACCCTGCAAAATGGTACAACAAACAATAGATGTCATGGTCTACAATAATGACTTACCATAAGCCCCAGACCTAGGACTACTCCATGTTGCTGTCCTTGTGGACACTAGCGAACAATCACGATTCCAGATTGTCTAGTAAAGGAAGCCATTATTGGCCATAAGCCCAAAAACTCCTTCTGAACGAGTCCTTGCCCTATCCTCTGGATTGAATGATTTTGTAAAATTATCTCTTTATACTCACCTTAAAGTTATATACATGTAAGGTGCTATCAGCTTGCCTTCTTATAATGGCAACTTCAAAAGGGTCAAACCGAGTGCAAGCATTCTGTGCCAACTCATTTTTAGGATCTGCATAGAATTTCTCTCTCAATTTTGTTAATGTTTCATGACTTAGAGGTTCTGAAAGTATGAAATTGAATATAATAATTGACTAAAATTACAATTAACAATTGGATTTCCAGAGACTGTCACTTTGACATTATTACAATTGTACTGCTATATACAAAAAACTAAACTATATTTTTTTAAATTATAACAAAATATATTATAAAATTACTAATTTCTTCCCACCCTCTAGTTCCAAAGGTGCTATACTTATTTTGATGGATGTGAGTTAAATGAAATTATTCAGTAAATTAAATCATTAATATTTTTAAAGTTGGTTATTGGTGCAGACCTGAAAACCATCCATAAATATATGATACACAAATGTTCTTTGGCTGAAAATCAAACCCAGGACCTGTGACATAGCATCCAGGTGCTGTAGACACTACACCACATGGTCATCAGGCAAAATGGGTATATACCCAATATCTGGGAATCTTAATCAGACTTAATCATGAAGTTACTGGAAAAATATAAATATAATTGTGGAAAATGCAGATGAAGCAGCATTGCTGTTTAAAAAATTGGCAATGAAAATATATAATATAATCTATTGAAAAAAAGACCTTATATTAAATTTATGAAGAGGCGTATAAATGCTTTTCCAATTCCAATATACTAAGTGAAAGTTTCAATGACTATATAGCCCTTAAGCTAATTCCAATTGTTATCTTATCAAAAATAATTTTGATATCATTTTGTTACACAAAGCAAATTATATTTTTTAATCTTAAGTCTAATAAAGGTGATCTTAGTTGAACAGTAACATACACCAGAATGGAATACTAACATAATGTAGCTATTAAAGATTCTTACCAGGACAATCTAATTATAACATTAAATATTTACAAACCACATATGAGTCTCTGCACTTGATCTCCATTATGAAACGACTCCAGTTTTTACAATTTTACTTTTATTCTATTATTGATTAGTCATGGGAAATTAACTCACTTGAGTGGACGAACTTAACGCCCATGAAGTATTTATTGAGCTTAGTACAAAATGAATTATGTAGTGCAACTTTTACTAATTTATTCATTTAATTATGCAAGTCATAAGATTTCATTTTTGAAACTATTTTTGTCAACTTATAACAGCATTATACTTCATAAAAGTGGCATAAGGAAAGTTAATATTAAACCTTTTTGGTCAAAGTGATGTGTCAGCAACCCAGATTAATTAATTATTAAAAGTTCTATTATACTATGTAATAATTCACTATATTTGAATCATAATTAAAGATAAGTTGCTTACCTGTAGACATTGCAGCTGATATATATCTTATCGGTGGTTTAAGTTTAAATAAATTATATAAAATGGATTTAACGAGCATTTACGAACAATACTAAGGAAAAGTACCGGCACTTGAATCTTATCAAGTGTAATAAACATAAGAAAATGAATTTATATATGATAAGAAAGGGAGGGAAGTTATATCAAAGAGAATGTGAAATACTACATATATCGTTATGCTACTGATGTTAAATTTGTTTGAATTTGATCAACTCTCTCACTCCGTCGAACAGACGGCATTTGACAGATGACTTTCAGTTTCAGAGTCGGTCATTGAATTAATACAGCTGATAAACAGCTGCTTCCAATGTCTACAGTGCTATATTTTATTTTTTTACTTATTACTTATTTTCTCATAAAAATACTTGATTATATTGAAAAAAAGTATCTTATTACAATTAACTTATTTTTTTTTGTTTTTATGTTTATGAACAGGTAACTTTATTCGGCGCTAAATTCAACATTTATAACATTGCTTGGTTTGTTTTTACGAGTATTTTGACAAATAATGTACTATATTTATTTTAAGTATGACTATATAATTAATAGTTTTCTACATTTAATAATTACTTTATCAAAAATCAATACTTACACTTGTTTTCATTGGGCAACACTAGAGGAAAAAATATTTGTGTTATATAGGTACTTACAGAATACAGTAGTTTTCTATTATTATGCCATATACTTTAAACATTTAAACATTCAACATCATATAGAGGCATTTCTAAATGAATCTTTTCTATTGACTGTTTATTTTAAGTTAATAATTAAAATAATGTCATTAAAAGCATATGAAGATGCGTGTACCAGGGCTGAGTTGTTTGGCCAACCTTTACCAAATAGAGAAGAATTTTTGGAAAAACATAAATACTTGGATGTTGTGGAATTCGAGGAAGTGGATATTAGAACTGCAGAGGTACAAACTTTTGTCAATGCTTCATTACAAAGTCCGCAGTAATGTAACGTTACTGCATTAGCGCTAAATTATTAATTTTATGTAGTAACGTATAATTAGTATTTATAGAAAGAATAAGGTTTGTTGTTTGTTACATAATTTTTATTAAGCTTTTGTTCTTTTTACAGGTTTTGTTATTCTTATTTTCATTAAAAAAAATCAGTAGTTAAATAAAACGTCAAAACTTATTTTTTATAAATTTCACGAAAATGTTCTGTGCATGGATTAGAATACGATTATAGGGATAGTTTTTAAGATGGACTTGATTAATTTTGAAAAAAAATTAAAATCAAATCTAATTTAGATTTTGAAGTTAAGACTTCTTTTTCCACAAGTAAACAATAGATGGCGACAATAAGGTTTCTCGCTATCATTATTTTGTTTTTAAAATTTAATATACTTTTTTGTAAGACTCACAGGAGTTTAGTGCGTGATATTTAAAAAAAATTAGCATTTTTTTAATAAGAATATTATCATCACTAGCAGCATTTCTAGTTGGTGCTGCAATAGGGAAAAAACATTGAGCTTCCGGTATAAAGTAGTTTATAGAAATATTAAAGACCAAAAATCCTCATAGATAACAATTAGTAAAGTTACAAAATCAGACCCTCAAGAGGGGATAGATATCTATTGAAATCGCAACCCTAATTTCTTTTTATTAAATTAGAGATGATTAGTTAACAATTAAAACTTAATTCACATAAGTAAAAAACAGCAACCAATTCTAGAGATAAATATATAGTATTTATAACTTGTAATTGTAACTTTTGTTACACCACACAGTACCCGCAGTGTTGTTGAGGAGCGCTGTCATCTTCAGTACAGGTATTGCTAGTGTAGATGGCAGCACACTGTCCTTTCAATTTAAGAGATCATTCTTGAGAACGTCTTGAATAATACCTACCTATATAGCGTATTAGGATCGTAATGAAAATGTAATTGAACTTTTTTTTATTACTTATTAATTTATTTTGTTGTAGTTAAGGCATAATCATAGTTCGCCTTGCAGAAAAAAATTATCAATTGAATTTAGGCGTTGTTAATTTGAAATAAAAGATAAAACGTAAGAAATTTTCTCTATCGGTTGTCTGTCGTCTACATAATTATTTAATATTTTACGAGACACAGCAGCTTATTCTAGATTCAACATTAACGGGTCGTGTCGCTCGGGATAAGACCACGCCCTCACAGAATACCAATGTTTTGTTTTGTACTTACGGTACTGGTAACGTGGCGTAAGATTTATTCTCAGGGGTGTCAACGGAGCTCTGTCTTGAATCTTTGTTGAGGTTCGACGTAGATGTTATGGTACGCAGTCATCACTTACCGTCTTGTGAATTTTGTGCTCATTTGTTAATATCATATAAATAAAATTATATAACAATCTTCAATAACTATTCAAATGCCAAACAAACACGTAAACGGTCTATAACGTTGTTATTAATTCAAATGATTACAAAAATATTTAATTAATTCAAAAAATATTAGTTATTTCTTAAAGATGATAAATTTTTTGGGGAATCGGTTTTATAAAGTTCTGTTATTAATATTAATTCGGTTTTATAAAGTCGTAGGAAAAGTTATTAGGATGTTTTTGGGATTTTGTTTATTTTTAGGGAGCAACAAAAATTATTAAATTAAAAAAGTAAGTCTTTTTAATTAAACAAATATTTAGTAAGTAAAGGAAAATATTCTAAATTTTTTCACTTTCAAAATTGCTATAATCTCGTAAAAACGTATGCCGCGCTTATACGCAAAAGGAGAACGTAGTCTTCAGCTATTCAAATATAAAGAGCGATGCGACCATAGGAAGCCTCAGAAAAATCAACCCTTTAAAATGTGTTCAAGTCTTAAAGATCTCGGCTCCAGGTTTTTAATCTTTAGATTTAAAAAAACTTTGTTACAGAATATTCCATTTGTTACAGAATACAGCAATGTTAAATGATGATCTGAAAGAAGCTAACAGTGGTCTGACTGAATTGAACACAATTTTATCTTCGACGCAAACTAAACTTAATCGGCTAAAGGTACGTACATAGATCACACCTATTAAAATTTAAACTGTTTTACTTCGTACATTTATTTCGTAACATATATTTAAATTGTTTTTTTTTCAGGGTGTATGCGGTAGTCTTACGAATTTTTTTCGTGTTAAACTTACATCGAAAGATAATTTATCTTATTCTAGTGAACCGAGTTATATTGGTCAGACAAATTACGATAAAGATTATATTCCACCTAATCATTCGGAAATAGGCTCTATCAATACAGGCCTTGGCCCCAATGACAACGAGTTTACTACAAGCGCCACAAAATCAAAACAAAATGGGGGCGATATTAATTCAGCACTGGAAGATTTAAAAACAATGCAGAAAATTGAAAAAACGCCAATTTTAAGGATCGATAAGCAGGTGACATCGCAAAATAGCAAGTTAGATAACTTGATTATGAAAGCGGAAAGAGCTGAAGGATCTTTGCATCATCAAAATAAACAAATGAGGGGTTTTTTGCGATAATTTTGCCATTATATATCTGTGGTATCAAATTGTTGTACATTTGTGATAATATATTCGAAAAAAAAGTATAGAAACGATTTATATGCCATCTGAAATTTAAGAAACTATAGCCACTTGCCTTTAATGCCATGCCATTAAAACTTTTGAGGATTGTAACGGTATCGTATTCAGTATTAGCTTTCTTAAATTTATAGACATTGAATAAAATTATCATAAATGATCAAAAATACATTGGTGCTCTTGTAGTTTGTCAAACCTAGCGTTCTTTAAGTATGCTCATGTAGTTTTTAATATCACCGTAGCATCTGGTCGGCTAGTGGTGAGCGGGAGGTAGGGGGGATTGGGAAAGCATCCTATGCTTAGTTTTGCAAAAACCATTCGGGAAACTTTCGTGACAATTGGTTTTTGAGTTATTGGCGTTTTACCCTGCCCACTTGAATTTGTCAGTGTCAATCTTTTGTTCGAAGTTTGACTTTTTCGAGAAGTTGGTTAGATCATTTTACCCAAGCAACGACATCCCGAATAATTTGGAAAGTCATTCCCATCAATCATGTTGATCGGGATCAGAGTTCACGTCCAGCTGTGGACTGAAAGAGGTGCTAAGATAATGGTGATAACCTTAACGGTAAAAGAGAATTTCTTAAAGGTCGCCGACGCAACTGCGACTGCGACGGTGCTACGGTTGTTCGTGGGCGGCGGATAACTTACCATCAGCTTAGCTGCTTGCTGGTCTGCCACCTCTTATATAACAAAACGTCATGAATATAAAAAAATTACAATGACGTGTATCATAAATTTATTCATTAGATATTTCATAATACTAGACAATTAATTCATTACGTTGTTAGGCTACAAAGGTGTGCGTACCGCTTTATTATTCATTTTCTAACATCTGCATATAATTATAAATATAATATAACAATACACGTGATACGAATGGCTGTTGGTGTTAAATACAATATATATGTATGTACCCTCATTTTCAACTCTAATGTTTTAATGTTGAATGTAATAAATATAACAATATACGAATATGCAGTTTCATTGCTACTTCAGTCTTCAAATATATTAAATAAATAAAAAAATATACAAATCCGTAGTTTCATTGCACCTTCAGTCTTCAAATATATTAAATAAATAAAACAATATACGAATGCATCATTTCATTACTACTTCAGCAAACAAATATATTAAATAAATAAAACAATATACAAATCCATAGTTTCATTACTACTTCAGCAAACTAATATATTAAATAAATAAAACAATATACTAATCCATAGTTTCATTACCTTTTCAGCAAACAAATATATTACATAAATAAAACAATATACGAATCCATAGTTTCCTTGCTACATCAGTCTGCAACCAATTTCAAATATATAAAATTAATTTATATAACAATATACGAATACATAGTTGCATTGCTACTTCAGTAGGATACAACTTGAAATAGCACTTTATAAAATCACAAGGGCATTCCTAAACGTCGTCCGACAATAAGGAAACTTAAATCTTTCTCGTCTTTCCTCTAATGATGCAGATCAAAGAGCGACACTAAGACGTCGCACTGTCAAGGTCGAATAAAAACTGAATTGGCTGAAGCATGAAATCGCGTTATATAAGTATCTGATTATTGTTCCATGACTTAACATTACTGTTGAGTATTTGAAACGCAACAATGCTGTTTGCTGTGGTCATTTGTAATCTCGTATTCGCAAGTATTGCTAATCCACTTCATAAATATCCTTTCGTTTTCCTATTGGACGTGGGTAATGAAGAACTCGAGAAAACGAATACGGAACAGATCCGTGTGTCCATTCCCGGTGGATCCTTGGCTGTGCGTTATCCCGCAATAGGTGACGGAGACCTTATAACTCACGTGAGAGTGAGCGGGATAGACTTCGGTACAGACCTTAAAGCTAATATCATTAACGGCGGACCTGGTTACAAATACATCGTTCTCGTATTCTTGGGTAACACGGGGGTACCGTATGACGCTGTGTTAACAATACAAACAATGTCAAGTGATATAACTTCTGTCATTGACGATCAAAGTTCTATTGCTCACTCAAATAGTGGCAGCTCTGTTATCTCTCAGACGTCTGATGAAAATGATATGAATAACAGCGCAGAAGACATTGAAGATGATGGTGCGGAAGCTGTAGCAAATAATGAGAGTAGTGCAGAACTAACACAACCAAGTTCTGATGTTTATAATTACGCACGTGTAACTGAAAATGAGGAAGATATCGATAATGATTATCATCCAGAGAGTTATGTTGGTAATACAAGCGAAGGAGAATACGAAAAAGTAGACCAAGATAATGTTGGAAGTGAGAATGACGAAGATAATGTGAGAAATCAATATCGAGCAGAAAAATTGCAAGTTGAATCTAATGATTATGTGTACAATGGTAAATACAATAAATTGCTTGACAGTGAAACAATAGATCAAGGCGTTTCCTTAGATGAGGACGCAAGAATGTACAGACAGGATAGTATACATGATGCCCGGGGTCATAGTGCGTATTCTGGTGAAGATCCTGTCGAGTTAGATCAGATGTTTAATGACGAAGAAGTACATAATGACGCTGATAAATACAAAGACTCCAATAATAATAATTTTGATTCTGAGTACGACTCCGCCGTAGCATATTAGAATGTTAGTCTAAGATAATGTGATAAGTGTTTTGTTTTAAATGACATTTTTATGCTTACGTAAGTAAAGATAAGGTTCTAGATTAAGGCATTGATGATTGTATGTGTATAAAATGGTCCAATGATGATTATTAAAAATGATGAAAACTTATGATAATTAAAAATTAAAAATAAACTGTTTAAATGTTGTAAAAATAGTAAAATCCTATTACGGTAGAACTTTTCAGGCATTTTTGAGCTTCGAACACACAGGTGAGAAAGCATATGTTTTTATTCGACAAATTGAGCGTTAAGTATGATTGAATAGTGGTAAAGCTATGCCTTTACTGAGTTTAATCGTGAAATAGCTGCATAAGGCTGATGTGGTACGTATGGTGCAAGTGGGAATACGGGGACCCAATCGCGGGTAACTAGACAATCGCACTCCTTATCGAGGATGGATGTGGGTATCACGAGTCCAAGGAATTACTCATTATCAGCTTAATTTTACTTGTCACCCTGAACACAATAAAAAGGGAAATGAATTACTAGACAAGGTAAACGATAAATAAACAACGGGTTTTTTTTGAAAATTTAAAAATACGTCTATACTATCTAATCAACCTTTCTCAACCTGGAGGTCGCAACCCCATTTTCCAATTTCCCAAACAGTTCAATAAATAAGACCAGCATATAAAATATTCGTTAGTTAGAGGGCTGAATTTTATTGAAGTTTTGTAAAATTAAATATTGCCACGTGAGGAAATAAACTTTTTTATAGTTTTAATTATCAAATTATATTTCATATTAATAATTGACAGAGGTAAAGCTACACTGCAGTTTGTTTCTAGCTGTAGAATAAATGGGGTAGGACCATGCCCTCACCAGCGTAAAATCGCAGCATAATGTTGCTGTGTTTCGTCTGGTGTGTGCAGGGTTCGGAGACTTTTATTGCTGGTGACGAGGCATTCCATCTGTGTCCTCAAGGGTGACAACGCATCTGCATTATGATTCCTTGTCAAGGATGAATGTAGATGTCATGGACAGCAGGAATCACTTGCCATCAGATGAACTGTGTGCTCGTTTGTTACTCTCATATAATATTAAAAATACATATATGTAGTGAACGGTGCCAAGACTTTTTATTTAACTTGGCTTTTAGTGGGTCGCTACTTAAAAATTGTTGATTAAAAAATCACGATATTTATAAGGTATGCGTCAGCGGAGATCTATGAAGACGTTCGATGTTCAGCATCGTTAACCAACCCCGCCGAGGGCATAAATCGTGTTGATTGTCTTGGATGTCTTCTGTATTCCGTCTGCGGCTTATTTATATACAAGATTCTTTTTATTTATTTATTTAAACACAGAAATTACGATTCCTTATTTAAATTCCGACGGACATTGAAAGTCTTTTTAAAAACAATTAAAAACTTTTAAAATTCTTTAGTGCCCTCTCGGAGATGGTTTCTCACATAATGATTCTTATTTGAATATTAGTTATATAAAACAATATAGTGACGTCGGATGGTGTGGACGTTAGTGGATTTTATTTAGTGTTGAACATAGTGCGCACCATGCTTACTGTTGGTTACGTAGATGATGCGTACAGTGGTAGAGCTACGCTGCAGTTTGTTTCTAGCTGCAGAATGGATGGGTCAGCTTGACCGGGGTAGTTCCACGCCCTTATAGAATATCGATGTAAATTTGCAGTAAATTAATAAGAATGACGTGTTTTGCTTAGTGAGCGTAGGGGTCCGGACTTAGTTATTGGTGTGTTGGTAGCATTTAACCTTACACCTCGGGACTCACAATACATGTGCATTTTTAATCCTTGTGTTGTCATTTATGAAAGTATAAAGCTTTGTCCTGCAGTGACGTCACACTTATCCACGACATTTACGCATGCATAGAATGTCGCAGTAATTTTCAGCGTAAGTCTCCATGTAGGCGGACACGTGTAGATCCTGATTGAATATATTCATATGAAATCGATTGGTAACCTTGTTATCCACGTGAATAATAATTTTCATCGTCTCAAGGATGACCCGCCAGGGAGCGATTATTAACTAAGTTAAAGGTAAATTATTTTTGGAAATAAATTGAAGGCACTCGTTGTTATGATTTTGCGACTTTACACGAGGCTGATCAGTGAATTTGAACCCCTTAGAGGCTAACAAATGAGCTCACAGTTCACCTGATGATAACTGATGATTGCGGTCCATGATCTCTAAATCCATCCTCAAAAAAGAATCTCGATCATGCGTTAACAACCCCGAGTTTCGCCGATGTATTACGTATGACGGTGAGTGTAGATTCGAAGACCCAATTACAGTTAACGAGGCACTCCATCATGTGAAGCGTTTGTCACCCTTGGTTTCATTATAATATATATTTATTTATGTAACATACACAGAGAGACTACATATGTTAGATTTTAGTAAAATAGGACAGATAACTGGATTAAATCGATGAAATTTCTCGAAAATTCCAAATTATGTATCCCGACCAACAGACGCGGTAAGTTCGTGAATTTATTCAATCAGGTAACGGTCCATAGAAATTCAAATAAGGAAATTCGGGCAAACTCTGCGCCGGTCCATAATTCGTATATCCTAAGCCCGTGAAACATTTTCGATGTTTGCGCTTTTCGAGATAGTTCTGAATGCATATCGATAAGGCGGGCTACGTGACCATGCATGTTTTGAAGAGATATAGTACTGCATACATATCGACAATGTGGGCTACGTGATATATATACTTAATAATCGGAGTATCTGAATCCCAATCCAGAGACTCTTATCACTGGTGCATTATGCTTTATATTCTATCTAAGTCCTTTTCACACATCTGCATTATGATTTCTTATTACCCATGTTGTGTATATGTGACATGTCTTTTACACTGCATATGAACCTTCCTCGAATCTAATTGCACTTGTAATACAAGCTAGTAAAATGAACCACTAGTGAGTTAACCTGTGTTTGCGCAAATGCGTAATAAACAGAAGAAATTACCGACAAATATGACCAACAATACATAATTATGGAAGCTTTATTTTTTAATATGCTTTGGAAATCACAATATTTAATTTATTAACATGTAGTACATATAAAAATACACAACCATATTTAACTATATAAGAAACCAGGGCATCTTTCTTATCTTGTGAGTATTTTTATTACCGTACTTGTAGAAAAAAGTACATTAACCACCAAGATTGCACGTAATTTTTATTATAATATACTTAACTTTTTTTGAACCTTCATTAAAATATTTCATATATTTCAGTTTCTGTTTAAGTTTGGAATGACTTAAAAAAAAGTCGGTAAAGATACATTCATAAATGATAATTTAAAACATATGTTTGAATTTTAAAATATTTTTTGTCTGTGACCCAACTTTGGTTTTGCATAAGTCAAAGGCATACGGTACATACAGCCTGTAGAAAAAAAAACAAGATATCGATAACTTCGTTTAGCATCTGCTGCATTAAACAAATCACAAAATCTATTCTGACTTCTGACAGGCCACTGGCCATTGCATATTTAGCACAAAAACGGTGTCCGACTGCAATCCGAATTTCAAATAGCACATCCTAAAATAGAACGTCGCCGTCTCGGCCTAGTGCTGAGCCGTTATGGTATAAATAGGGTCGCGATTACCGTTACCTTTGGTCGAATTTGCCGATATTTTTGTTTTGTAATTCACAATATCATATGTGGGTTGCTATCAGTAAATTGATTTTATAAATAAAATTAACTTAAGAATAATGATGATTACTGTTTTGTTGTCTTAATTATAGAAACCGTTAAAATATTTAATATCTTTTACATCGATTAAGACTAGGAAGGTATCTTGCAGTTATCAACCGATCCTTTGAACTGGCAGGCACTTGCCTGGAAACACCTTTCATAATCCTACACAAGTGTACGATTTCGTTTTCTTTTGTTTTAAAAAACAGTTTTAGCAATGTCATTCCGGTAATATTCCGGTAAACCACTGAAACTGAGCTGAAAATGCTCGTGCTAGGAGATGGTTCACGACAGTATAGTTGAATGGTGGATTCGTTAAGTTCCGCAGACCGTACCCTAAAACATTAGGATAGTGACGCTTCATTATGTGGAATAATATTGAAGGAAGATCTTATATCTTCAAATAGCATTCGCAATTATTGCTTCACTTAATATTTTAATATGTGTATTGCTGTTGTACTTAAGGGCCTGTACATCTTCACCGAAATAGATTCCCTGAGTAGTGTGGGCTGCGAGTAAAGAAGCTCTTGTCACGGGTGCTCATTTGTGGCTCATTCGTGGCTCCTTCGTGGCCTCAACAAAAATATCGATATGCAGACGCGTTTACGCCCGAGGATAGACGGAATGCTTTATTACCTTTGACTGGGCTCCGGGTTTTCTGTTTTTTCTCAGCCCCAATAGTGCCCTGAAATCATTGTTACACTGAACCCGCAGAACACTGCAGATCCGTTCACTATACTAGCTAGTCGATAGGGTATGCGATTAAAAGATGGGCAGTATGGTCGAAATTGGTTATTGGTGTGTTGGTAGCATTTAACCTTACACCTCGGGACTCACAATACATGTGCAGTTTTAATCCTTGTGTTGTCATTTATGAAAGTATAAAGCTTTGTCCTGCAGTGACGTCACACTTATCCACGACATTTACGCATGCATAGAATGTCGCAGTAATTTTCAGCGTAAGTCTCCATGTAGGCGGACACGTGTAGATCCTGATTGAATATATTCATATGAAATCGATTGGTAACCTTGTTATCCACGTGAATAATAATTTTCATCGTCTCAAGGATGACCCGCCAGGGAGCGATTATTAACTAAGTTAAAGGTAAATTATTTTTGGAAATAAATTGAAGGCGCTCGTTGTTATGATTTTGCGACATTACACGAGGCTGATCAGTGAATTTGAACCCCTTAGAGGCTAACAAATGAGCTCACAGTTCACCTGATGATAACTGATGATTGCGGTCCATGATCTCTAAATCCATCCTCAAAAAAGAATCTCGATCATGCGTTAACAACCCCGAGTTTCGCCGATGTATTACGTATGACGGTGAGTGTAGATTCGAAGACCCAATTACAGTTAACGAGGCTCTCCATCATGTGAAGCGTTTGTCACCCTTGGTTTCATTATAATATATATTTATTTATGTAACATACACGGAGAGACTACATATGTTAGATTTTAGTAAAATAGGACAGATAACTGGATTAAATCGATGAAATTTCTCGAAAATTCCAAATTATGTATCCCGACCAACAGACGCGGTAAGTTCGTGAATTTATTCAATCAGGTAACGGTCCATAGAAATTCAAATAAGGAAATTCGGGCAAACTCTGCGCCGGTCCATAATTCGTATATCCTAAGCCCGTGAAACATTTTCGATGTTTGCGCTTTTCGAGATAGTTCTGAATGCATATCGATAAGGCGGGCTACGTGACCATGCATGTTTTGAAGAGATATAGTACTGCATACATATCGACAATGTGGGCTACGTGATATATATACTTAATAATCGGAGTATCTGAATACCAATCCAGAGACTCCTACCACTGGTGCATTATGCTTCATATTCTATCTAAGTCCTTATCACACATCTGCATTATGATTTCTTATTACCCATGTTGTGTATATGTGACATGTCTTTTACACTGCATATGAACCTTCCTCGAATCTAATTGCACTTGTAATACAAGCTAGTAAAATGAACCACTAGTGAGTTAACCTGTGTTTGCGCAAATGCGTAATAAACAGAAGAAATTACCGCCAAATATGACCAACAATACATAATTATGGAAGCTTTATTTTTTAATATGCTTTGGAAATCACAATATTTAATTTATTAACATATAGTGCATATAAAAATACACAACCATATTTAACTATATAAGAAACCAGGGCATCTTTCTTATCTTGTGAGTATTTGTCCGTATATACCGTACTTGTCGAAAAAAGTACATTAACCACCAAGATTGCACGTAATTTTTATTATAATATACTTAACTTTTTTTGAACCTTCATTAAAATATTTCATATATTTCAGTTTCTGTTTAAGTTTGGAATGACTTAAAAAAAGGCGGTAAAGATACATTCATAAATGATAATTTAAAACATATGTTTGAATTTTAAAATATTTTTTGTCTGTGACCCAACTTTGGTTTTACATAAGTCAAAGGCATACGGTACATACAGCCTGTAGAAAAAAAAACAAGGTATCGATAACTTCGTTTAGCATCTGCTGCATTAAACAAATCACAAAATCTATTCTGACTTCTGACAGGCCACTGGCCATTGCATATTTAGCACAAAAACGGTGTCCGACTGCAATCCGAATTTCAAATAGCACATCCTAAAATAGAACGTCGCCGTCTCGGCCTAGTGCTGAGCCGTTATGGTATAAATAGGGTCGCGATTACCGTTACCTTTGGTCGAATTTGCCGATATTTTTATTTTGTAATTCACAATATCATATGTGGGTTGCTATCAGTAAATTGATTTTATAAATAAAATTAACTTAAGAATAATGATGATTACTGTTTTGTTGTCTTAATTATAGAAACCGTTAAAATATTTAATATCTTTTACATCGATTAAGACTAGGAAGGTATCATGCAGTTATCAACCGATCCTTTGAACTGGCAGGCACTTGCCTGGAAACACCTTTCATAATCCTTCACAAGTGTACGATTTCTTTTTCTTTTGTTTTAAAAAACAGTTTTAGCAATGTCATTCCGGTAATATTCCGGTAAACCACTGAAACTAAGCTGAAAATGCTCGTGCTAGGAGATGGTTCACGACGGTATAGTTGAATGGTGGATTCGTTAAGTTCCGCAGACCGTACCCTAAAACATTAGGATATTGACGCTTCATTATGTGGAATAATATTGAAGGAAGATCTTATATCTTCAAATAGCATTCGCAATTATTGCTTCACTTAATATTTTAATATGTGTATTGCAGTTGAACCTAAGGGCCGGTACATCTTCACCGAAATAGATTCCCTGAGTAGTGTGGGTTGCGAGTAAAGAAGCTCTTGTCACGGGTGCTCATTTGTGGCTCATTCGTGGCTCCTTCGTGGCCTCAACAAAAATATCGATATGCAGACGCGTTTACGCCCGAGGATAGACGGAATGCTTTATTACCTTTGACTGGGCTCCGGGTTTTCTGTTTTTTCTCAGCCCCAATAGTGCCCTGAAATCATTGTTACACTGAACCCGCAAAACACTGCAGATCCGTTCACTATACTAGCTAGTCGATAGGGTATGCGATTAAAAGATGGGCAGTATGGTCGAAATTGGTTAACTTTCCCTTTGTTTTATTGTATCGAGTGTGACAACAAACGGGCACACAGGTAACCTGATGGTAAAGAATTCCTGACACCCACATTTATCCACGATAAGGAATCATAATGCAGATGCGTTGTCGGATAAGGGTCTCCGAATCTTTGTACCAAATGTAACACAGCAGTGGTATTTTGCTATTTTGTGCTATTTTGCTCTTGTTACGGTTGGTCTTTTACCGATGAAGCCGTGGAGTAATGGGTCGCGTTAGTGATGCGACTGGAAACAACTGGTGTAATCTACTTCTTTTGAAACCTTATAACATTAACATATTAAACCTTTTAACATATTCAATACAGACGACAGAAAAAGTGTTACCGTGTGATTGAACTGATTCATTTTGATTATTTACACAACTCAAGTGTCTTGGGCGGGCGGTGATTAAAAATAAACATTAAAATGGAACGGAGGTAAATCGGAAGGTTCAAGTTTACAAACATTGCATTGTTCGGATGTTATTCATTGAAACATTGCCTCCGGTCGCTGCAGCATTGACTGACTCAGTAAGGTACAGTCGCAATGATAATGTAAAAAGTAAAGTAACGGCGTATATATATAAATGTCTCTAAATCTCTCACTGGCAGACGGTGTCCGATAAGTCCGCCACGCAGCTCTATTACAGAATAGCAGACTTCACATGATTCGGAATATATATCTATGCATATGTGGGTTTACACAAGATGTTTTCCTTCAGCGCCGGTATAGGTAGAACTCCTTTTACTCCCGTACCGTGAAATTTTAGCGAGCATTGGGCTACTAAGGCTGTTATGGCATAAGAAAGTGATAATGGTTAAACTTTTCTTACCTTATATTCTTTGGAAATGCGTTTTTATCATATGACAATCGGACCAATTGGAAAGATTATAAGTTCGTAAAAATACAGAAACCTAAAAGATTTATTCATTCGTATAAAATACACACATGTTTAAAAAATAAAAGCCAGAAAGGATTGATAGGTGAAGGATACCGTGTGTCAACCAGAAATTTGTTGTGTTTTCAATATTCTGTTTGTGAAAAGTAACTTCTATGAATATAATAAAATCGTCGTTTTTTCGTCGGTTTGTCTGTATGAAAATTGATTCTACCATTTAATTTATAAATCACTTGACGAAATGCTCATCCGCTTCCCAACCCCACACTCCTCGCCCCCGCCACTTGAGCCACCTACTGCCAGGACGCGTTTTCATTAATAAACAGTACGTAGCTTTTTTATTGTTTAAAATAAGTACTAAGAGCATAATTCTAATTCAGGACTCCTGGAATTCTGACTGCATTAGTACTTATAGTTTCTTAACTATTCTATATTGTCAATTGTTTTTCTGGTAATTAATGTGGTGTTCACCAGGCGCCCAGAGAGCAAAGACAGCCGAGAGTTTTAACTTTAATTTATGGGTAACGAGTAACGGATCCCTTCACTCACCAGACGAAACACAGTAGCGGCATTATGCTGTTATTTCACGCTGATATTCTGTGACGGCGTGGACTTACCCCGGTCGAGCTGACCCATTCATTCTGCAGCTAGAAACAAACTGCAGTGTAGCTCTACCACTGTAGAAGATGTTTGTTCTCTAACACTGTAAAATTTGCCACAAAGCACAATCCTGACCCACCTGCACCTGACACATTCCCGCAAACTTGTGCAGGCCGTCAGTACTATTTAGTGGGAGGTTTCCCTACACTGCTACTGCCAGTCAATGTTGCCATTCAAGAACCTTTATTCCCCATCGGTTATCAGCTCTACGAGATATATGGCCAGCCTATTGCACTTCAGCTTACTAATATTTTGGGCTATATCTCCCTCGTACTGTTGCGGTTAATAATATTGTATTACCTAATTTTTGTTTGTGAGTGTACAATTTAGTTAATGGGGTCCTTGACATTTATCTCCGCTTATTTCGGACCTGTAGATGATGGCCAGGTGCATTAGATGCGTGTTTTTGCAAAACGTTGCAGTCATTTTGTGAATAATGACAGATTGATGATATCGTTCACATGATTGATGGGTTTTTTTTGGGCTTTATGCGCGAAGTCGATGAATACAGTGGACTTAGGACCGGGCAACGCAGCAAGTTTTAATGTAACATGTACCTAATTTGTACAAATACCATTGAATTGGCCAGAGGACCCAGGACCCTGTATCACATATACACATGCTCGGATTGGGAAACTAAACTGCTGGATTTAGCTGGCTAGATCAGACGAAAGTTGTCCCAGGTCTGCCGAAGATGTTGAGCGGGGTTTCGGGTCATAAACGTGCAACGGCACAAGATAACATGAAACAGTGAAATATGAAGAAGTGTTGTGCTTCTCTGCTTTTCTAAATAATTCCCACTTTTGGGCATAAGCCAAACTGGTGGACTTAATGTTTTTAATTTATTAGATCGTGAGGTAACTTGCATGAAGTTACTTCACGACGTTTTCTTGCACTACGAAGGATGCACTAGTGGTGAATCTGTCTTTAAAATTTGAATTAAAAATTTTATTGGTCCCGGGGATCGAACTCTCTTTGCCCGTGAGCTAAAAGCGAGCGCTTCGACACTGGGCGTCTCGATCTCAGATTAACAGTATTAGCCAATATTTCTTCCGTAATCATGCTTTTTAACCTCGATATACACGATTGCCCTGGTTCTGTTAGTTATTGGAAATGGGGAAGTCTCTACGAGTCCTGGGGATAAATTGGTTAGTACCGGACGTAATTTATTATGTTCCACTTCTTAGAGTGACACGACAGCTTATTTGTAACTGGTAACACCGGACATTTGCCCGAGAAAGATCCTCAATTATTTATCAAGGTTAGTGATATAAATTGATAGTAATATTTTTTTGTATACATTTAAAGTACAATTTTGTATACGATCACACAGTTAACAGTTCATAAATACTGGCGTCTCTCCTCAACGATGGTTCAAACGTTCAACCAGCAAACTCGGTATCCGGACCTGCAGTTAAAAACAAAGCAACATTTCACGCTGATATTCAGTGAAGGTGTGGGTACCATTAATGCTGTAGGTAGACAGGAAGTGAAGCTCACCCACTGGTTTAGAAATATTTACTTCTATTTAGTTGGACACTTGCTTCATTGGTTGTATAAGGTTCGCGGGAGATCAGGGTCAGGTCTTAAGGCAGGCGGCACAGTGAGGCTGCTCTCCTCTAGGGCCATCTTACGTCGGTACAGATGGGCACCTGCGCGTTCCATAGAAAATGACTAAGCTGGGAGTGGCTCCGGGATGTCTGAGCGCACACTGAGCGTAGCCATGGGCTATTAAAGGGCAGAAAATCCCGCACAGTCCTGTCTTCATACCAGGAGACAGAGTGGCTATCGTTTGAAGATATGCCCCCGATATCAATCAAGATAGACAATAGGTTTGATAATGCCCGACAGATTATTGATGATATCTTTGTATATTTATATATATATATATATGATACAGATGATACAGATATAATATAATTCTCAATTATATTACATCTATATCATGCCAAACATTGAATTTTCCTGTTATTCCCAAGATAACTTTGCTAAGTGTAAATCCCGACCATAATTATCCTGGGTGGCGGCGTCAAATAAATCACACAGAGAGCTTTTATTTGATGCTTGAATTTTGTCTTATCTTAACGCGTATTATGAATTGCCAAATATGTTTCAAATAATATCTAATCAAATGTATTTATTCAATACGTAATTTACAATATTTAATTGTTAAAAGCAATTGTAAGTACCGGTTCTACTGCGTGCTCGGCGGTGAAGGGAAACATTTGAAGATATGTAAATTTTATGAAAGAATTAAATATATATACATTCTAACTGCAGAATGAATGGGTCAGCTCGACCGGTGTAGGACCACGCCCTCACAGAATACCACCGTGAAATAGCAGAATAATGCTGCTGTGTTTCGTTTGGTGAGTGTAGGGATGCAGAGACCTTTATTACTGGTGACACATTCCATCTCAGTCCTCAAGGGCGACAACGTATATGCATTATGATTCCTTGTCGAGGATGAATTCATATGTCATGGGCCGCAGGAGTCACTTACCATCAAGTCAACTGTAAATTATTTTGTCAAATCTAAATTATACTTAATTTCACAATACAATAAGATAAGTAAATGCATTCCATGAATATAATATTATTTTTATTTATTTATTTAATCTTTATTGGTCACACCTTACAAGAAGGGGTACAATGGACAAACCCGTGGCGTGGAGACATTGTGGTAGGTGTAGTAGTGCCTACATTGTAAATAAAAGAAAAAATATATCTTAAAACTTAAATACATATATATTATAATAATGAATTATTAATAATTCCACTAATTTACATATAAATAGCAATACATAATAAATATAATTTAACACGGTATAACGGTGGCAAGTGTATATTTAATACTATATTTATGATCGAACATCAGCGATATCGATAACAAAAACGTTCCGGATGTCAATCATTACGTTTGAATTGATACCCACATTCCATTTTTAAAAATGCAACGGTCAGCTGACTCACGGTTATTTTCGAACGCTGTTGCGCTTATGTTGAACGGTGGCATGTTTGGGTACTGAAAAGTTACGCGTAATTTTACACTCGACTCGTACGAGTACTTTTTGTAAGCAACGAAATTATATAGACGGAATAATAATAAATTAAGATAATTTATTGATTGCATTAAACATTTTTAATAGTGGTAGAGCTACACTGCAGTTTGTTTCTACCTGCAGAATGAATGGATCAGCTCGACCGGGGTAGGAACACGCCCTCACAGAATACCGGCGTGAAATAGCATAATGCTGCTGTGTTTCGTCTGGTAAGTGAAGGGATCCGGAGACCATTATTACTGGTGACACATTCCATCTCAGTCCTCAAGGGCGACAACGCATATGCATTATGATTCCTTGTCGAGGATGAATTCATATGTCATGGGCCGCAGGAGTCACTTACCATGAGGTGGACTGTGTGCTCGTTTGTTACTCACAATGTAATACTATAATAGGAGTGACTAAAGAGAGCTTCGTGCACACGGCAGGTGATAGCATATGCGTTGTCATTCCTGATCACTGATATGGTATGCATGAGCTATACTATCTCCTGTAATTGGATCCTCGGATACTATACGTAACACAGCCAATCGAGCCGACCCATTCATGGTGTGGCTAGAAATTAGTAGCCACTAATACATAGTAATCATAATAATATAATAACGTGACATAAGTACAAGTTTGTAGTAACTCTGAAGCTTGTGCTAGTTGTGACTGTGTTTCAAGCTTCAGCGTCTTCCCAATTAATGTTACTAGTTACAAAATACTATATATGTTTTAGTAAATTAAACTAATTTAAAAAAAAGGAAAAGAGAAAGAAATAAAATAAAGTATAATTTAGATTTGACATATACATACACACATAATATGTTACTTTTATTTTTATAGTATTAGGAGTTCAGTGGTAGAGCTACACTGCAGTTTGTTTTTATCTGGAGAATGACCATTCATTCAGCTCGACCTGGGACCACGCACTCACAGCTATGCCAACGTAGATTAGAAGTATAATATTGCCGTGTATCGTCTATCTCAGTCCTCAAGGGTGACAACGCATCTGCATTGTGATTCCTTGTCAAGGATGAATTCATATGTCATGGGCCGCAGGAGTCACTTACCATCAGGTGAACTGTGTGCTGGTTTGTAACTCGGAATGTATTAAAAAACGTTTTTAAAAGCAATTATAACTCTTGCAACACTTTCGTAGGGTTGGCGCAGATGGAATGGCCGCGAAGCGAATGATTAAACTGCATATATGAATCCCACTGCTGGGCATAGGGTTCATCTCTATAGAGGGTGTTAGAGTATAGTGCGCCACAGTAATCATAGAGTCTTCGTGCAGTTACGCTCACCAGTAATATCTATATAATTATAAACTTATCATTAATAATTATCAAAATTTGATTGACCATGACTCATAACAAGCCCATAAATGTTGTGTGTCTCTTTCCTTCTTAGCATGTCATGTGTGGACATTTGTGGAGGTACTCTGTTGTTTCTTTCAGGTGAATGGGTCAGCATGAACTGGGAAGGATTACACCCTCACAGATCACCGCTGCATTGTGTGATAACTTGGTTTATTACTGTTGACGGGGCATTTCACCTTAATCGTCAGGGGTGACAATGCATATGTAAAATGATTCCTTACCGTGGCTGAATGCGGATGTCGTGATCCACAAGAATCACTTACCATCAAGTCAACTGTGTGCTGGTTTGTAACTCTGAATGTATTAAAAAAACAAGTCTTTACAGTGTATACAAGGTGTTTTACCGGTATCCTAATTAGGTCGTTTAATGACGTGTGTTTAGGAGATTCAGTGTATATAATATTAATTGTAATATAGTTTTCTTATCTATATTGCTGTGTTGTTTTGGAACAAATGAATCACTTACGATCTGATGAGTATAGTGTAAAAATTTTTTTTTAACAAAGGCAGCAACAATTCTTTTCGGTATAATTTTAAGACCAATGCCTTACCTGGTATGTGACAAGTACTCATGTACCAAGCCACGGGTTCGTCTCAAAACAAGTAGTTTTTACAACCAACCAACAACCATAATTCATTTGATAAACGGACCCGTCGAATGCGCCTTCTAGACTAATTGCTGTCGGTGTTCTTTGTAGTTTTTTCTCAAGTATAAATTACTTCTTGGGGCATAACACTATAAACAATGGTTACTTTTAATCAACGATAAATGGAGTTTTATTATAACAATACATCGCTAGGGTCCATCGCAGATCGTGTCTAACTACAGTATGAATGGGTGGGCGCGAAAATCACGCCCTCAGAATATTAGCGTGAAATAGTATCAAAACGCTGCTGTTTTTCGTACGGTTATAACAGGAATCCGGTGATCCAAGTACAAGTAATGAAGCCCTAATATTGCCGGGTACGTCTGCTAAAAAGTTTGAATTTCTGATGATGAAAGTTACACCCTACTAATTGTAATGAATGTTGGAGTAGAGTTCCGGAAATCTCAGAATTATATTATATGTTCTGTTTAAAACGGCTATAATGACGTCGGTCAACCAAACGTTTTCTCGTATCGGTCGCGCCCACGACAATGTTTGGGTCGGCTTAGCTTTAATGAAATTATTAAAGTTTGTTATCCTTACGGACGTTTCTTTATCAATAATAAAAAGAGGGAACCTTTGGTGATGACCACTGCAGATGTGATGAGACGCAGTTATCACTTACCATCAGGTGAACTGTGTGCTGGTTTGTAACTCTGAATGTATTAAAAAAACAAGTCTTTACAGTGTATACAAGGTGTTTTACCGGTATCCTAATTAGGTCGTTTAATGACGTGTGTTTAGGAGATTCAGTGTATATAATATTAATTGTAATATAGTTTTCTTATCTATATTGCTGTGTTGTTTTGGAACAAATGAATCACTTACGATCTGATGAGTATAGTGTAAAAATTTTTTTAACAAAGGCAGCAACAATTCTTTTCGGTATAATTTTAAGACCAATGCCTTACCTGGTATGTGACAAGTACTCATGTACCAAGCCACGGGTTCGTCTCAAAACAAGTAGTTTTTACAACCAACCAACAACCATAATTCATTTGATAAACGGACCCGTCGAATGCGCCTTCTAGACTAATTGCTGTCGGTGTTCTTTGTAGTTTTTTCTCAAGTATAAATTACTTCTTGGGGCATAACACTATAAACAATGGTTACTTTTAATCAACGATAAATGGAGTTTTATTATAACAATACATCGCTAGGGTCCATCGCAGATCGTGTCTAACTACAGTATGAATGCGGATGTCGTGATCCACAAGAATCACTTACCATCAAGTTAACTGTAAATTATTTTGTCAAATCTAAATTGTACTTAATTTTACAATACAATAAGATAAGTAAATGCATTCCATGAATATAATATTATTTTTATTTATTTATTTAATCTTTATTGGTCACACCTTACAAGAAGGGGTACAATGGACAGACCCGTGGCGTGTAGACATTGTGGTAGGTGTTGTAGTCCGACATTGTAAATAAAAGAAAAATATATCTTAAAACTTAAATACATATATATATATATATGTATATATATATATGTATATATATATATATATATATATATATATATATATATATATATATATATGTATATATATATATATATATGTATATATATATATATATATATGTATATATATATATGTATATATATATATATGTATATATGCGACAAACCTGTATTTCAGGTCCTCAGGTTGTTGTTACGAGTTGTCAACAGGACATTCGCATTTGGTCCAAAATACAAAAAATAAATAATCAAAAATCTCAGTTAACGTAATGTTGTATACACTAGTGTGCAAAAAAATCGACTCAAGTGTCATGTACGAAGTTTAATGTCTTTACAAAAAGAATTGAGTCCTGAATTATAATTTTCTTTTTCTTTTATTAAAGCTGTATGTTTTGGATTATAAATAATGTAAACAAATGTTATCTTTTTATGTTACAATCCAAAAATTGCATAAAAAGTGCAAAATTTATAAGTTGCAAAGTTGATTAGCAAAAAATGTTATTTTTGCTAATCAACTTTTTTTGCACCAGCTTACAATAGCGCTAATTAGGGGCTATCATGTCATTTACCTGTCGTACCCTCTACAGTCAGTCTCCGAACATCAACCGATACATTTGAACCTAAAAATGGACACAACTATTGAAGAAGTAGCTCTAACGGTTGCCTTATGGGAACAAGGCTAGAGTCAGCGAGAAGTGGCTCCTGTGTTGAACATGAGCCAGTCTGCGTTGTCCAGAGTTTATCGGCGATAACAGGAGACTGAATAAACAGATACGGCAGAAGATGGTGCATATCAGAGAGGGATTCTCTTCTTAGATGAAAGCAGAGTGTGTCTCCATGGCAGCGATACACGACACTGAGTCTACAGAAGACCTGGATTCGGCCAGTGCTGCATAAGTGTAAATGCGGCATTTGGAAGAGGTTCCTGGATGGTGTGGGCAGTCACCGAAACTAGCAGCAGATTTGGAGGTTTGACGGTGAACAGATGTATTGAAGAGATATTAGGGAATCATGTCATTCTTTACTTAGGCTTTTTCGGTGAAAAGTTTGTGCTAGTGTAGGATAATGCCCGTCCACATACTGTTCGGCGGTACCTGCAGAAGGTCGAGATTGAGTACATGGAGTGGCCAGCTTATAGTCTGGGCTTAAATCCTATTGTGTGGGACGAGATTCAAAACATAATTTCTGGCTTGAAATCCTGCACCAGCTAAGAGGTCGCTTGAGCTTAAAGCCGCATTTGCTGAAGAATGGAGTGGCGTTTCTCAAGAAACAGTTTAATACTTTATTTTAGAGTGAATACACGCAAGCGTACGGCGTGAATCAATTTTATTGCTCACAAGTGTATGTATACACATATATATATATATATATGTATATATACACATATATATATATATGTATATATATATATATATATATATGTATATATACACATATATATATATATGTATATATATATATATATATATATGTATATATGCGACAAACCTGTATTTCAGGTCCTCAGGTTGTTGTTACGAGTTGTCAACAGGACATTCGAATTTGGTCCAAAATACAAAAAATAAAAGACACAAAGTTTATGAGCAGATATAATAAAAGCGTGCAGCTTCTCAAACGTATTATTATTAAAATTATTGGCAACGACGCGAAGTTGTCTTGTTATGAGCTATTCAGCGAGACCGTAAAACTGCTGGCTCGAGAGCTTTGATGGATCACCATTGACTGCGTTTGTTGAACCTCCACCAGATGGGTGCGGGCAGGGATGCCGGGTTAAATGAGGTCAGACGGACAACTTACTTTCGCTTCTGCATTTTTTTAAAAAAAATCATCGTATTTAAAAATAAAAGACACAAAGTTTATGAGCAGATATAATAAAGCGTGCAGCTTCTCAAACGTATTATTATTAAAATTATTGGCAACGACGCGAAGTTGTCTTGTTATGAGTTTCCAAGAACGAAAGAAAGAATTACATTACATAATCCCGCAAATATCTAGTTTTCCCCATTCATATATTACTGTATTTTCGTTCTAGTTCAGTTTCCATCTTCCTCCATATATATTATTGTATGATATTAACTCAGACTCCTCCTCGGACTGCCTCAGCTCCAAGATACCTGCTGCTCATGACATCCTCATTCATCATTGATAAGAAATGAGGGAGCATTCATCTCGAATGCAAACGGTGTCTTCCTTTCACCAGATTAAATACAGCATCACTAAGCTGCATATTTTCACCATGCATTCCGAAAAGCGGGGTCATTCCTCAATTAAACGATCTATTCATTTAATATCTAGTCTATGGCTGCGACGTTGTGCTGCGCACTTTTCTTGGTTACTGGCGAATAAAATACATTTGAAGCTAAATGCAGAGTCGTTCATCCACTAAAGCCTGGATAAATCTAACTTGTAACCTACCATCAGTTCAGATGGTAATAATCCTGGCCCTACGTCTCTGACGCCCACGGCGGCGACGGCGCAGCGATGCAACCGTCACTAATCTGAATGTTTATTTAGTCTATGGACAGCTATCGCGTAAGAACCATGTGGTGCGATTATCTTTTCAAATTCTCGTCTTTCTATTCCCGGTTATATTATGTGGGAAAATATTGCGTCCGCTCGTTGTTTTACGAGAACAAATATATAATATAATTCTCAATTATATTACATCTATATCATGCCAAACATTGAATTTTCCTGTTATTCCCAAGATAACTTTGCTAAGTGTAAATCCCGACCATAATTATCCTGGTGGCGGCGTCAAATAAATCACACAGAGAGCTTTTATTTGATGCTTGAATTTTGTCTTATCTTAACGCGTATTATGAATTGCCAAATATGTTTCAAATAATATCTAATCAAATGTATTTATTCAATACGTAATTTACAATATTTAATTGTTAAAAGCAATTGTAAGTACCGGTTCTACTGCGTGCTCGGCGGTGAAGGGAAACATTTGAAGATATGTAAATTTTATGAAAGAATTAAATATATATACATTCTAACTGCAGAATGAATGGGTCAGCTCGACCGGTGTAGGACCACGCCCTCACAGAATACCACCGTGAAATAGCAGAATAATGCTGCTGTGTTTCGTTTGGTGAGTGTAGGGATGCAGAGACCTTTATTACTGTTGAAGAGGCATCCCATCTTAGTCCTCAAGGGTGACAACGCATCTGCATTATGATTCCTTGTCGAGGATGAATTCATATGTCATGGGCCGCAGGAATCACTTTCCATTTAGGTGAACTTTGTGTGAGTGCTACTCCCAATGTAATAAAAAAAATGGTATAAAGAAAAATATGATTGACCCAATTACAGGAAATTAGAAAATCCATCCAGTCCCCGGGGGACAATGTAGATATGTGTTTAAAATGTAACTTTGTACGATGCATGTAGGTGATACGAGCCGCAGTTGTCAACAGGTGAAATGTAAACAGACACACAAAACATTTTTACAATCTATAAATATCACGATTTGAATCTCAATTGTCTCACACTTGACGAATTCTAAGAATAGAACGTTACAGATTATACCGCGGTGGTCTGTTCGGGATGCAATGAGGTCGAATGCCCTACAAATATTGCGTTGGGAAACTTTGCCTTGGCGAACTGATGGGTTCGAGTCGATTGTACGATATATTTAAATGTGAAACACAACTCTGGTTACTGTTTTATTTAGTTTAGTAAACAGTGAAATTTTTAAAATTACACATTTACTGCAATTGAGGAATATACAATGGTAGAGACACGCTGCACCATGAATGGGTCGGCTCCGACTGGGCGAAACCCACGACAGATCCTTACAGAATATCAGCATAACTCTGCTACGTTTCGCAGGGATCTCAAGATCCTTAGTACTGATGACGAGTCATTCCATCTTTTTCGCAACGCATCTGCACTATGTTTCCTTAACGAACATGAATGAGGGTATCAATGGGCTGCAATAATCACTTACTATCAAGTGTATACATTTCTCATCCTTAATATAGTAAATATAATGTAACGCAGTTGTTAGATATTTTTTCGCGTACAATTCAATGGAAATGAAGTTATATTGGTACTCAAAATAATTTATTGATTGCATTAAACATTTTAATAATGGTAGAGCTACACTGCAGTTTGTTTTATCTGGAGAATGACCATTCATTCAGCTCGACCTGGGACCACGCACTCACAGCATGCCAACGTAAATTAGAAGTATAACATTGCCGTGTATCGTCTATCTCAGTCCTCAAGGGCGACAACGCATATGTATTATGATTCCTAGTCAAGGATGAATGTAGATGTCATGGGCCGCAGGAATCACTTGCCATCAGATGAACTGTGTGCTGGTTTGTAACTCTGAATGTATTAAAAAAAAAACAAGTCTTTACAGTGTGTACAGGGTGTTTTACCGGTATCCTAATTAGGTCGTTTAATGACGTGTGTTTAGGAGATTCAGTGTATATAATATTAATTGTAATATAGTTTTCTTATCTATATTGCTGTGTTGTTTTGGAACAAATGAATCACTTACGATCTGATGAGTATAGTGTAAAAAAATTTTTTTGACAAAGGCTGCAACAATTCTTTTCGGTATAATTTTAAGACCAATGCCTTACCTGGTATGTGACAAGTACTCATGTACCAAGCCACGGGTTCGTCTCAAAACAAGTAGTTTTTACAACCAACCAACAACCATAATTCATTTGATAAACGGACCCGTCGAATGCGCCTTCTAGACTAATTGCTGTCGGTGTTCTTTGTAGTTTTTTCTCAAGTATAAATTACTTCTTGGGGCATAACACTATAAACAATGGTTACTTTTAATCAACGATAAATGGAGTTTTATTATAACAATACATCGCTAGGGTCCATCGCAGATCGTGTCTAACTACAGTATGAATGGGTGGGCGCGAAAGGGAATCACGCCCTCAGAATATTAGCGTGAAATAGCATCATAACGCTACTTTGTTTCGTATGATCAGTGCTGGGATTGGCGGACTCAACAGATAACGCGGTATTCCAACTTAGACCTCAAGGGTGTGCTCTGTAAATGATCCATGACGTCTACATACATCTTCAACAAAGATTCAAGATTCAACAAAGATTGACTGTAGCAAAATGATGTACTGCTTGTGGTCCATACACTTACAAATAAGTAATTTAAAACCATTTCTTATAAACTTTGCATACATTTTTTTCAAGGCAACACAAACTAATAATTTTACGAGTTCAATTACCTTTATTGTCATTTCAATTCCTAATATTAGAAATTTGCAGACATAAAATTGATTCTTAAGTGCTATAAAACGAATTAAAACAGCCAGGAACGGGATAAAACGTATTGAAGTTTTATATATTTATATTTTTAATCGAGCAACACTTATATGACGAATGTTGAAATGTTTTTATCGCTAGAAATTGGCGATTAATTTGTCTAGAATTTTAATTATAAAGACATTCCTCCACTTAACAATGTCTATAACAGACGTCCATAGATGAATGGTTCCAATTTATTACGCGTAGTTGAATATTGAAAAGGGTATATTTGTTTTGCTGTATATAAATATAAGATTAATTTTAAAATTTATTAACAGCTGTAAGCTAAAATTTATGAAGGGGAAGTTGTAAATTTTGCTTAACAATTCTGTTTTTTGCGTAGATACATATCTTGTGTTAAAAACATATATTTCCTTGGCATTTCAAGCAAAACATTAATACACAAACTCAGGAAATCGCATAAGTAGATATGGAAAATAAATAAGGAGGAAAACGACGGCACCATAAAAGGTTAAAATCTCCAAGATTTTTCAATTTCGACAGACACTGGTTGGTTATTTTAAATGAAAGCTGATTAGTTTTGTTTTCTTTGATTGTATTGTAAATTGCCATTTTATACGTGTAATGTTATTTTTAAATTTTTGAGCGCCATGACATACATGTAAGAATTTATGCCTTAATCGGATAGTGTTTTCTGTAATCATACACCACGAACTATCAGTAGTATTTAGTTTTAATTAATCGTATTCATTTTATTTCTTTAATTATAATGTGAAACCATTATCTTGACTCCATCTGCTTGAGTGCAAGGGAATTTAAAATAAATCTTGATACAACATTTGCTTTTAATTTAAAAACACAACATTGATTCATTTCCACCATTTCTGATCCCATATTTAACACATAGCGTTTATCAGATGATGTTTAACCGTCAAGTCGGCAGTTTAATAATTCTTTAAAAGGGCTTCTCATCTGTTGAATGGAAAGTGGTGCGAGACAAACTTTTGCAATCATTTATTTCTTTTGTTCGTTTAACAGAAAAAGTTCAAGGGTCGAGCAAAAAGTTCCGATAGCTGGCTTTTGTGCGTCTTCCTTGGTCATCTCATCAGTTAATTAAATAGCGAGTGGACCGTGACTTGCCTTGGTTTTTATTGCCGATTCTCTTCCTCAATTGTCGTGATAAAGAGTCTTTGTTCCAGCAGGTTTTATTACCTGACAAAAGATTGATAGGTTCTGCTGACGGATTTCACGACACGGACGATTTTCAACGCCCTTTGCCTTGACTTTATATTGTTTTCTAAGTATTGTGTTAATGGTTAATGTTTTGGGTGCATTTCTTTGGCGGAGAAACATCTGGATCAATTTTGAATGGGGAATTTTATAGTTACGGTTACGATATGAGAGAATACGCATTCGTGAAAATTCCTCTCTAATTCTTAATCATTATTTTTTGGTCAACTGCCGTGCATATTTAACCTCAGTTCCTTATCAAGAGCAGATGTCAGAATCCACGGGCCCCAGGAATGTCTGATTTTTTTTCTAACGGCCGCTGTTAGCCCCAGGGCTTTACAGTTTCACCGGGTTGAGAGGTGACCGAGCGCTCAGTCGAGACCTCTACGCTTATTTGAATCACTTAGTTTTACTGTTGATTGTTTGTTATTTTAACTATATAATTGTATCAGCAGATCTTACATTTTATTAAGGAAATCATTGTCGTTTATCAGAGAATGAATTATCAAAAATCGAGTTTATTTTATTTAATATGTTTATTGTTAATTGGTATTTATTGCATTCGCTCTTTACGATTGCTCCACTTTCGTCACGCCTTGGTCTCTTCCTAGACAGCGACTTAATTGTTGATTTTTTCCTATCATGGGCAACGTAGACTTACTTTGATCACTTCCGGAAGTGTCTTGTGGTGCTATTTACAATTCACCTGCAGTAAGTATATTATACTTGCAGTAAAGTATATTATACTTGCAGTAAAGTATATTATACTTGCAGTAAAGTATATTATACTTGCAGTAAAGTATATTATACTTGCAGTAAAGTATATTATACTTGCAGTAAAGTATATTATACTTGCAGTAAAGTATATTATACTTGCAGTAAAGTATATTATACTTGCAGTAAAGTATATTGTACTTGCAGTAAAGTATATTGTACTTGCAGTAAAGTATATTGTACTTGCAGTAAAGTATATTGTACTTGCAGTAAAGTATATTGTACTTGCAGTAAAGTATATTGTACTTGCAGTAAAGTATATTATACTTGCAGTAAAGTATATTGTACTTGCAGTAAAGTATATTATACTTGCAGTAAAGTATATTATACTTGCAGTAAAGTATATTATACTTGCAGTAAAGTATATTGTACTTGCAGTAAAGTATATTATACTTGCAGTAAAGTATATTGTACTTGCAGTAAAGTATATTGTACTTGCAGTAAAGTATATTGTACTTGCAGTAAAGTATATTGTACTTGCAGTAAAGTATATTATACTTGCAGTAAAGTATATTATACTTGCAGTAAAGTATATAGTGAGTATATTCTGCAGTTTGTTACTAGCTGCAGGATGAATGGGTCAGCTCGACCGGTGTAGGACCACGCCCTCACAGAATACCGGCGTGAAATAGCATCATAACGCTACTTTGTTTCGTATGATCAGTGCTGGGATTGGCGGACTCAACAGATAACGCGGTATTCCAACTTAGACCTCAAGGGTGTGCTCTGTAAATGATCCATGACGTCTACATACATCTTCAACAAAGATTCAAGATTCAACAAAGATTGACTGTAGCAAAATGATGTACTGCTTGTGGTCCATACACTTACAAATAAGTAATTTAAAACCATTTCTTATAAACTTTGCATACATTTTTTCAAGGCAACACAAACTAATAATTTTACGAGTTCAATTACCTTTATTGTCATTTCAATTCCTAATATTAGAAATTTGCAGACATAAAATTGATTCTTAAGTGCTATAAAACGAATTAAAACAGCCAGGAACGGGATAAAACGTATTGAAGTTTTATATATTTATATTTTAATCGAGCAACACTTATATGACGAATGTTGAAATGTTTTTATCGCTAGAAATTGGCGATTAATTTGTCTAGAATTTTAATTATAAAGACATTCCTCCACTTAACAATGTCTATAACAGACGTCCATAGATGAATGGTTCCAATTTATTACGCGTAGTTGAATATTGAAAAGGGTATATTTGTTTTGCTGTATATAAATATAAGATTAATTTTAAAATTTATTAACAGCTGTAAGCTAAAATTTATGAAGGGGAAGTTGTAAATTTTGCTTAACAATTCTGTTTTTTGCGTAGATACATATCTTGTGTTAAAAACATATATTTCCTTGGCATTTCAAGCAAAACATTAATACACAAACTCAGGAAATCGCATAAGTAGATATGGAAAATAAATAAGGAGGAAAACGACGGCACCATAAAAGGTTAAAATCTCCAAGATTTTTCAATTTCGACAGACACTGGTTGGTTATTTTAAATGAAAGCTGATTAGTTTTGTTTTCTTTGATTGTATTGTAAATTGCCATTTTATACGTGTAATGTTATTTTTAAATTTTTGAGCGCCATGACATACATGTAAGAATTTATGCCTTAATCGGATAGTGTTTTCTGTAATCATACACCACGAACTATCAGTAGTATTTAGTTTTAATTAATCGTATTCATTTTATTTCTTTAATTATAATGTGAAACCATTATCTTGACTCCATCTGCTTGAGTGCAAGGGAATTTAAAATAAATCTTGATACAACATTTGCTTTTAATTTAAAAACACAACATTGATTCATTTCCACCATTTCTGATCCCATATTTAACACATAGCGTTTATCAGATGATGTTTAACCGTCAAGTCGGCAGTTTAATAATTCTTTAAAAGGGCTTCTCATCTGTTGAATGGAAAGTGGTGCGAGACAAACTTTTGCAATCATTTATTTCTTTTGTTCGTTTAACAGAAAAAGTTCAAGGGTCGAGCAAAAAGTTCCGATAGCTGGCTTTTTGTGCGTCTTCCTTGGTCATCTCATCAGTTAATTAAATAGCGAGTGGACCGTGACTTGCCTTGGTTTTTTATTGCCGATTCTCTTCCTCAATTGTCGTGATAAAGAGTCTTTGTTCCAGCAGGTTTTATTACCTGACAAAAGATTGATAGGTTCTGCTGACGGATTTCACGACACGGACGATTTTCAACGCCCTTTGCCTTGACTTTATATTGTTTTCTAAGTATTGTGTTAAAGGTTAATGTTTTGGGTGCATTTCTTTGGCGGAGAAACATCTGGATCAATTTTGAATGGGGAATTTTATAGTTACGGTTACGATATGAGAGAATACGCATTCGTGAAAATTCCTCTCTAATTCTTAATCATTATTTTTTGGTCAACTGCCGTGCATATTTAACCTCAGTTCCTTATCAAGAGCAGATGTCAGAATCCACGGACCCCAGGAATGTCTGATTTTTTTTTTCTAACGGCCGCTGTTAGCCCGAGGGCTTTTACAGTTTCACCGGGTTGACAGGTGACCGAGCGCTCAGTCGAGACCTCTACGCTTATTTGAATCACTTAGTTTTACTGTTGATTGTTTGTTATTTTAACTATATAATTGTATCAGCAGATCTTACATTTTATTAAGGAAATCATTGTCGTTTATCAGAGAATGAATTATCAAAAATCGAGTTTATTTTATTTAATATGTTTATTGTTAATTGGTATTTATTGCATTCGCTCTTTACGATTGCTCCACTTTCGTCACGCCTTGGTCTCTTCCTAGACAGCGACTTAATTGTTGATTTTTTCCTATCATGGGCAACGTAGACTTACTTTGATCACTTCCCGGAAGTGTCTTGTGGTGCTATTTACAATTCACCTGCAGTAAGTATATTATACTTGCAGTAAAGTATATTATACTTGCAGTAAAGTATATTGTACTTGCAGTAAAGTATATTATACTTGCAGTAAAGTATATTGTACTTGCAGTAAAGTATATTATACTTGCAGTAAAGTATATTGTACTTGCAGTAAAGTATATTATACTTGCAGTAAAGTATATTGTACTTGCAGTAAAGTATATTATACTTGCAGTAAAGTATATAGTGAGTATATTCTGCAGTTTGTTACTAGCTGCAGGATGAATGGGTCAGCTTGAACGGAGTAGGACCACGCCCTCACAGAATACCGGCGTGAAATAGCATCATAACGCTACTTTGTTTCGTATGATCAGTGCTGGGATTGGCGGACTCAACAGACAACGCGGTATTCCAACTTAGACCTCAAGGGTGTGCTCTGTAAATGATCCATGACGTCTACATCCATCTTCAACAAAGATTCAAGATTCAACAAAGATTGACTGTAGCAAAATGATGTACTGCTTGTGGTCCATACACTTACAAATAAGTAATTTAAAACCATTTCTTATAAACTTTGCATACATTTTTTCAAGGCAACACAAACTAATAATTTTACGAGTTCAATTACCTTTATTGTCATTTCAATTCCTAATATTAGAAATTTGCAGACATAAAATTGATTCTTAAGTGCTATAAAACGAATTAAAACAGCCAGGAACGGGATAAAACGTATTGAAGTTTTATATATTTATATTTTTAATCGAGCAACACTTATATGACGAATGTTGAAATGTTTTTATCGCTAGAAATTGGCGATTAATTTGTCTAGAATTTTAATTATAAAGACATTCCTCCACTTAACAATGTCTATAACAGACGTCCATAGATGAATGGTTCCAATTTATTACGCGTAGTTGAATATTGAAAAGGGTATATTTGTTTTGCTGTATATAAATATAAGATTAATTTTAAAATTTATTAACAGCTGTAAGCTAAAATTTATGAAGGGGAAGTTGTAAATTTTGCTTAACAATTCTGTTTTTTGCGTAGATACATATCTTGTGTTAAAAACATATATTTCCTTGGCATTTCAAGCAAAACATTAATACACAAACTCAGGAAATCGCATAAGTAGATATGGAAAATAAATAAGGAGGAAAACGACGGCACCATAAAAGGTTAAAATCTCCAAGATTTTTCAATTTCGACAGACACTGGTTGGTTATTTTAAATGAAAGCTGATTAGTTTTGTTTTCTTTGATTGTATTGTAAATTGCCATTTTATACGTGTAATGTTATTTTTAAATTTTTGAGCGCCATGACATACATGTAAGAATTTATGCCTTAATCGGATAGTGTTTTCTGTAATCATACACCACGAACTATCAGTAGTATTTAGTTTTAATTAATCGTATTCATTTTATTTCTTTAATTATAATGTGAAACCATTATCTTGACTCCATCTGCTTGAGTGCAAGGGAATTTAAAATAAATCTTGATACAACATTTGCTTTTAATTTAAAAACACAACATTGATTCATTTCCACCATTTCTGATCCCATATTTAACACATAGCGTTTATCAGATGATGTTTAACCGTCAAGTCGGCAGTTTAATAATTCTTTAAAAGGGCTTCTCATCTGTTGAATGGAAAGTGGTGCGAGACAAACTTTTGCAATCATTTATTTCTTTTGTTCGTTTAACAGAAAAAGTTCAAGGGTCGAGCAAAAAGTTCCGATAGCTGGCTTTTGTGCGTCTTCCTTGGTCATCTCATCAGTTAATTAAATAGCGAGTGGACCGTGACTTGCCTTGGTTTTTTATTGCCGATTCTCTTCCTCAATTGTCGTGATAAAGAGTCTTTGTTCCAGCAGGTTTTATTACCTGACAAAAGATTGATAGGTTCTGCTGACGGATTTCACGACACGGACGATTTTCAACGCCCTTTGCCTTGACTTTATATTGTTTTCTAAGTATTGTGTTAATGGTTAATGTTTTGGGTGCATTTCTTTGGCGGAGAAACATCTGGATCAATTTTGAATGGGGAATTTTATAGTTACGGTTACGATATGAGAGAATACGCATTCGTGAAAATTCCTCTCTAATTCTTAATCATTATTTTTTGGTCAACTGCCGTGCATATTTAACCTCAGTTCCTTATCAAGAGCAGATGTCAGAATCCACGGGCCCCAGGAATGTCTGATTTTTTTTACAGTTTCACCGGGTTGAGAGGTGACCAAGCGCTTATGGCTCTCAGTCGAGACCTCTATATATGGGTAACCAGCGCAAGGGCTCCCGAGGAGGAGCCTCGGCTTGACCGTTACCCTGTTTCGCGAGAGCGTCTGACTCGAGGGTGCCCAAGAGGGCCGAACCTCGGCTCGGTCAGTTGCTTCTGACAGAGGATTATCTTAATTAATATCACTATTATTATTAACTACCTGTACCACCACTTCAGAATGCGTGGGCGCTGGAGAAGAAGTGGCGCAAGAAACTCCAGCAACGCTTCTATCTGTATGGACTGGAAGAACCGGCCAGTGACATGGCGGTATCGCGAATAACTTTGTTTGCGACGCCCTCGCCGTCGGCGGGGGCGATATGAAGTGCAATGTTTGTGTGTTGTGTTTTATGAAGGGCTTGGGCCCGGGTGGTTGCGTCGTCAGGGTCGTCGAGGGCGTGCCTCGGTCTCCTACGGACGCGGGTAAAATCTGTGATTCGCGATGGGATTGTAAGTGGCGGCACTTACAATCAAAGGGTTTCGGTGTGTGACGGCAGAGTCGAAATATCGGCGAGAAGCCTGCTTCAGGTACTGAGCTATGGTCGGCAGCTCAAGATCTATGTGTAGATTTTCGTTACGCAAGAACCACGGCGCACCGGTGGCCTTGCGCATGAAACGATTTTGTATTACCTGAAGTCGGTGAATGTGACGCGGGGAGGCATGCGCAAAGACGGGGCTTGCGTATGTCATTATGGGTCGGATGCACGCTTTGTAAAGTGTAATTTTATTACGCAGGGACATTTTGCTATTTTTATTAAGTAACGGGTGCAAACGACCTAGGACGAACGCTGCTCGATTCCGTACGCGGTTGACATGCGGACCGAAGGTGAGTCTTTCATCTAATGTGACGCCTAAGTATTTGACTGTCTTTTCCCAGGGGATTGGACGATCAAATAACTCTATAGTTTGGAGATGCGGCGTTTTGTTGCGCCGAGAGAAGTAAATGGCTGCACTTTTGGTGGGGTTAACCTCGATCCTCCATTTCCGAAACCATTTCCCTAAGGTGTTGGCTGCAGATTGGAGGCGTTTACAAATAGCGTCTGGTTTAAATCCAGACACGTAGAGGCCGGTGTCATCGGCGAAAAGGGAAAAATAGAGCTAGTCTACACCGCGAGTGCGCGGTATGTCGTTGGTGTAGAGTGTGTATAAAGTAGTACCTAGGACAGAGCCTTATGGTACTCCGGCACAAATGGGGTGAACCTCGGAGCGCGTTCCCTCGACGCGGTAACGAAAGGTTCGATTTCGGAGAAAATCTCGTATGATAAGTACGAGTCGATCTGGCACACCGAGCTCATATAGTTTGTATATGAGCCCGTTGTGCCAGACCTTAATCGAAAGCTTTCGCCACGTCGAGAAAAGTGCCCCAGTTTGGTAGCCCTGAAGAAATTTACTGAGGATGTGCTCCGTGATGCGGTGCACTTGATGTGTGCATGAGTGTTGGGTGCGAAACCCGAACTGCTCATTGATTGGCAGCCCTCGGGACAGCATGAAGTCCTTGAGGCGGGTGAGGATGAGCCTTTCATATACCTTACCCAAGACTTTGAGTAGGCTTATGGGTCGATAGGCTGATGGATCGGTTGGATGTTTTGAGGGCTTGAGAATCCCTATGACATCGGCTTCCTTCCAGGTGTTCGGGAAGGTGCCTTTGGATATGGCCGCGTTGTAGATTATCACCAGTAGGTGTAAAATGGACATGGGTAGGAGTTTCATCACCTTGTTGGTGATACCGTCAGGGCCAGGAGCCTTGCGTGGTCGCAGGTTTTAATTATGGACTCAACTTCGGTGCATGTAACTTGAGTGACGGAATCGCCAGGTGGTTCCTTACTCCTCCGGTCGACCTCGCTGTTAACCATTTCAAGGTGAGCGGCGTCGATCGGTAGGGTGCTCGGTGAGCATTGGAGCTCGAGATTGTCAGCCAGACATTCGGCTTTCTCTTCGTCTAAGAAGGCGGGTGGTTTATTAGGACGCACTAAAGGGAGGCATTGTTTGGGCGGTGCCCCTTTAGGGATTTGGGAAGTCGCCAGTAGGCGAGATGGGAAGAGTTCGATGTTGGAGGTGATTATCCCACCGATCGTTCCTATACTGGGCTATGCGTGATCGGACTTCACGCTGAAGGGTACGTAGCATCAGCCGGTTACTTTCAGTGGGATATAAGTCGTGGGCATGTGGAGTCGCCGCATTCTTGCGCCTCATTAGGTCCTTTATGTCGTTTGGCAGGGTCCATCGGTGGTCTTCCACCGAGGGAACCTACCTCGAACAATCCACGACTACGGTCTGGATGTGCCTAGTGAGGGCATGAACTGCGAGGTTCGTGTCGTTTACTGAAGATATGTTCCTAGGAAAGCATCTAGGAGCGGTGATGTGGCTTCCCTCAGGGCATTCCTGAGTCGGTGCCAGTCTACAATGGTTTTGGTGGAGGGTGAGGTTGGGGCGGAGGGCCTAACCGAAGAAGAACGGGGCGATGATCGGAAGCGAGCTCATGGATTACCTCTATGCCTTGGAAGGCGAGATTTATGTTCTTACAGATGGCAATATCAAGCACGTCCGGTGCGTGACCCAATATGTATGGAAAATGGGTAGGCGTTGTAGGCGCTACGACGTCGAAGTCGAGTGCGTCGCTTAGCGAGTCTAAAGCCAACCCCGGGGGTTGATTTTAGTTGCATTCCACCGAGTGTGCTTGCTATTGAAATCTCCTGCCAAAATGACTGAGTTTCCAAGGAAAGGAGCGCCACGAAGTCGCTTCGTAATACTTGTGCGTCACGTCTGCAAGGCAGGTAGACGGACGCGATTGTGATGGGGGCGTGGCCGGTCATGGCTAGCTGACAGACCGAGGCTTCTAGGAAGGTTAGGGTTGGCGTATCGACGGGCACGCAGTGCAAGGACTTTATAGTAGATGAGAGTTCCGCCATTAGCGGCGGAAGTTCTATCATTCTAATGATGTTATAATTCGCGATGTTGGGATTGCGAGTGTGCGGTTTGAGGAATGTCTCTTGCACTAGGAGCACGTCGACTTGGTGATCGCGAACAAAATTGAAGATTTCGTCGCGTTGATTATTAATACCGTTCGCGTTAAAAATGCGACGTTAAGGGAACGCGGTTTTACTCTGCCGTTATAAAGGCCCTCTATGCTTGAAAATTGACGATGGCTGACACTACATGTTGGTAGCGCATTGTGGCAGCAATCCTGATTTCGGGCTTGCCATTGGAGTCCCTTAGGGCTTTTGCAAGGGCTGAGACGTCGGCGCCGTTGAAAACGGCGGCGAAGCGACACACAAGGTCGAGGTCGCTTTCGTTAACCGGCCGTCCGGCTGATGGAGGGCTGCTCAACCGGTTGAGCGACGGTCACTACGCCAGTAGGAGGTTTCCATGCGGGACGTAGAGGACGAACAGGAGCGAGAATAGGCGCGGGAGCGGCGATCGGTGTAGCTACCTTAGGTGCGACTTTAAGTGCCGGGCGTTTCGGCTTGGGAGCCTTTGGGCAGCCAAGGTAATTGGCTGTGTGTCCCTCTGAGTTGCACAGGACACATGCGGGGGCCGAAAGCAGCCAAAGGGCCTTGTCCTTGGGTCTCGGACAGTCGGTGGTGCCATGGTCACCCAGGCACTTTACGCATCTGGGTTTCCCGAAGCAGTTGCGAGCAGAGTGGCCATATAACTGGCATTTGTGGCACTGGCCCGGAGATATTTTACTCGAGGGCGCTCTATTGTGAGCCCAGAAAGGTGGCAGCACGTTTTCAGGTTAAATACCTGCTTCCCTGCCTCGGACCTTTCGAGGGCCACAATTACCATGTTGAATGGCTTTTGTTATGCCCACTGTACATCCTATGCACGGATAGGACGGGTAAATTCTGAGCCTGGAGGTCCTCTTTGATGAGGTCTGCGGGGATTTCCCGCGGAAGGTTTTAATAACCACTCTAAGTTGGCGCTCTTCTGCCAGGGTGTAGGTGTGAAAGAATACACCTTTGTCTTGTAAGTGGCGGGTGACCGCTCTATGGTCATCCGTGGTTTCTAGCTGCAGTTTAATGCCTACAGCGGTGGGGATCGCTTGATATTTGTAGCGATTGGAAAGGGCCGATACGACAATCGGCCATTTATCTTGTGCCTGTATGAAGACAGGCGGCGGGCGTTCGATGGCTGTGAGACAGCCGAAGTTTGGGAGCCAGTAGTGGCGCGCTGAGGAGCGGCGGGGGCTTGCTGTGAGGCTGCAGAGGGGTGTCATGGGGTTGGGCCACAGATGTCGATGGCCGGGAGAAGGGACATCGCTTTCCCGTTTTCGCCTTAGGTGGCGGCGTCGGGGCGGGTGAAGCTCGCTTTTTCGCTTCTTTTCCACCAGCGTGAAGTTGCTGGTGTCTTGCGGGAGGTCCTCGGGGACGAAGGGCTATCTAGCTCCATTTCGGAGACCGAGGAGGACGATGAGGCAGAGGCCCTTGAGGAGGACCTTGAGGGTGATTTTGCCCCTCCTGTAGGGTTGCTCTTTCATAATGTCTTCGAAGACATCGGGGTATTTACTCTTCAGGCAGCTGACCAAGTGTACAAGGAAATCCATTGTTGGATTCTCCATTGTACACAAATTATTAATAATATTACTACTATTACGCGGGATGTGGCCTCCGGTGGGGTGCCGGGGTGAGTAGCCTACTTCCCTCCCTGCCGGGTATAGGCAGGAGATGGAGTCGCCCTGGTTGGTAGCCCAGTCCTGGTGCGTCCAAGTGCCAATCTTATTTGTGCACTTGGGTGTGTCTTAGAGCTAACTAAAATACGCGTGAGACAATTATAAGTCTAGCGGGTTGGTCAACCTTGGCTAGGGCACTACCCAAGGCCAAGTTTACGTTGACTCCTTCCGCTATCTTGCGTTTCCCAGAAGGGGAACCGCGGGCGTACGGGGCTTGCCCTACACTAGCTTAGTTAACACCGCAAGGTATCCACTAGTATAACCACCCAGGTGGCTTTACAATAGCTTTCTTGGAAACTAAATTCCGATCACAATAGCAACAGCAATAAAAATTGCATGCGAATTGCAGGTGTATTGTTCTCGGAACAATGGATGCGCAGGTGGCTTGCTCGGGGGCAGGTAGCTCGGGACGATCGTGGCGGGGAGCCGGGCGACCGTTCTCGGCGACTGCTGAGCGTCGAATGAAAAACTCAACGTCTGAAATACTGGTAAAGTTATTAGTGCATAATTGTTGAAGTGTGCATGAGAGAGAGCGCGGAGAGGGAGGAAGTCTGCGTGTAAAAAGCTAAAACTTTTGTAAGAAATATACTGTTTATATATAAGGACTTTTTCGAATTAATTCCAGCCGCTGAGTTTAAACATCTTACATCACGACAGAATTCAAAATTTCATCCTCATCATCTCGATGGTTGGCAATCCCCCACTGTAAGCTTTACGCGAAGTTTCCTGCTATGCACATCTACTCTGTGGTATCAGCTGTCGCCGGCGGTATTTGCGGACCGATACGACTTAGAGATCTTCAAGGAAAGAGCTGTCACCTTTCATAAAGACCGGCAAAGCATCTGCGACTCTTTTCGAATGGTGTTTGTTTGTTGTTGCGAATGTCCATGGGCGGCGGTGATCTCTTACCGTCAGGTGAGTTCCATGCTCGTTTGCCACTTGTTTTTCAGATATAGATATCTAGTTCTTTATTTACTCTATTATAGATTTATAGATATCCGCTATATTAAAGTAAAATTGGTAATAGAATATTACGGAGGGTAAGCCTGTAATAGTCGACTGCACTGGACAGACTGTGACGCAAGTTAGACTGAGACAAACTCCTTACGTGCATTTAAGGAGAAACCGTTCCTAGATACCATATATCTTTTAAAATTTTTATTAAAGTTTACAAACGGGCAGTGTTTCTGATGAGAAGTGAAGACTGCGACCCATGATTTCCACATTCATCCTCAACTCCTCGCCTCGTTACTGTATATAGTGCTTGTATTCTGTGAGAGCGTGGTAAATCCCTTATTGCTGCGGACCCCGATACTGCTAAATACAAGCCGCAGCGTAGCTCTATTATTGTGAAAAGGCTTAATGCTTTTCCTTCTTTCATATTTGGTAGTTGTGTCAAAAGTACAAGGCAAGCTCATAACATGGAGGAATCAGGGCCTGATTGCCGCCGTTGTAATACAGTATCAAATTTCAGTAGTTTCTTTTTCGACTGCCTTTATATTATTTATGGTAACACTGACATTTCTGTGCCTCTAAATATGAAAGCAATATAATAATCACATGTTTTTCCGGTCGGGTATCCCAGTGGTCACAGTCGATGTTGGTCACAACAACGGAGGTCACTAACACACCTGATGATCTGATCACCAGATGGTTGTTGAGCCACGTAGAAATTAGTTTCTGGCTCCAGCGTCACCTTCACTCCATTACAGAACACAAGCGTGAAATAGCATCATAACGCTACTTTGTTTCGTATGATCAGTGCTGGGATTGGCGGACTCAACAGACAACGCGGTATTCCAACTTAGACCTCAAGGGTGTGCTCTGTAAATGATCCATGACGTCTACATCCATCTTCAACAAAGATTCAAGATTCAACAAAGATTGACTGTAACAAAATGATGTACTGCTTGTGGTCCATACACTTACAAATAAGTAATTTAAAACCATTTCTTATAAACTTTGCATACATTTTTTTCAAGGCAACACAAACTAATAATTTTACGAGTTCAATTACCTTTATTGTCATTTCAATTCCTAATATTAGAAATTTGCAGACATAAAATTGATTCTTAAGTGCTATAAAACGAATTAAAACAGCCAGGAACGGGATAAAACTTCAATACATTTATATTTTTAATCGAGCAACACTTATATGACGAATGTTGAAATGTTTTTATCGCTAGAAATTGGCGATTAATTTGTCTAGAATTTTAATTATAAAGACATTCCTCCACTTAACAATGTCTATAACAGACGTCCATAGATGAATGGTTCCAATTTATTACGCGTAGTTGAATATTGAAAAGGGTATATTTGTTTTGCTGTATATAAATATAAGATTAATTTTAAAATTTATTAACAGCTGTAAGCTAAAATTTATGAAGGGGAAGTTGTAAATTTTGCTTAACAATTCTGTTTTTTGCGTAGATACATATCTTGTGTTAAAAACATATATTTCCTTGGCATTTCAAGCAAAACATTAATACACAAACTCAGGAAATCGCATAAGTAGATATGGAAAATAAATAAGGAGGAAAAACGACGGCACCATAAAAGGTTAAAATCTCCAAGATTTTTTCAATTTCGACAGACACTGGTTGGTTATTTTTAAATGAAAGCTGATTAGTTTTTGTTTTCTTTGATTGTATTGTAAATTGCCATTTTATACGTGTAATGTTATTTTTTTAAATTTTTGAGCGCCATGACATACATGTAAGAATTTATGCCTTAATCGGATAGTGTTTTCTGTAATCATACACCACGAACTATCAGTAGTATTTAGTTTTTAATTAATCGTATTCATTTTATTTCTTTAATTATAATGTGAAACCATTATCTTGACTCCATCTGCTTGAGTGCAAGGGAATTTAAAAATAAATCTTGATACAACATTTGCTTTTTAATTTAAAAACACAACATTGATTCATTTCCACCATTTCTGATCCCATATTTAACACATAGCGTTTATCAGATGATGTTTAACCGTCAAGTCGGCAGTTTAATAATTCTTTAAAAGGGCTTCTCATCTGTTGAATGGAAAGTGGTGCGAGACAAACTTTTTGCAATCATTTATTTCTTTTGTTCGTTTAACAGAAAAAAAAAGTTCAAGGGTCGAGCAAAAAGTTCCGATAGCTGGCTTTTTGTGCGTCTTCCTTGGTCATCTCATCAGTTAATTAAATAGCGAGTGGACCGTGACTTGCCTTGGTTTTTTATTGCCGATTCTCTTCCTCAATTGTCGTGATAAAGAGTCTTTGTTCCAGCAGGTTTTATTACCTGACAAAAGATTGATAGGTTCTGCTGACGGATTTCACGACACGGACGATTTTCAACGCCCTTTGCCTTGACTTTATATTGTTTTCTAAGTATTGTGTTAAAGGTTAATGTTTTGGGTGCATTTCTTTGGCGGAGAAACATCTGGATCAATTTTGAATGGGGAATTTTATAGTTACGGTTACGATATGAGAGAATACGCATTCGTGAAAATTCCTCTCTAATTCTTAATCATTATTTTTTGGTCAACTGCCGTGCATATTTAACCTCAGTTCCTTATCAAGAGCAGATGTCAGAATCCACGGGCCCCAGGAATGTCTGATTTTTTTTTTTTACAGTTTCACCGGGTTGAGAGGTGACCGAGCGCTCAGTCGAGACCTCTACGCTTATTTGAATCACTTAGTTTTACTGTTGATTGTTTGTTATTTTAACTATATAATTGTATCAGCAGATCTTACATTTTATTAAGGAAATCATTGTCGTTTATCAGAGAATGAATTATCAAAAATCGAGTTTATTTTATTTAATATGTTTATTGTTAATTGGTATTTATTGCATTCGCTCTTTACGATTGCTCCACTTTCGTCACGCCTTGGTCTCTTCCTAGACAGCGACTTAATTGTTGATTTTTTCCTATCATGGGCAACGTAGACTTACTTTGATCACTTCCCGGAAGTGTCTTGTGGTGCTATTTACAATTCACCTGCAGTAAGTATATTATACTTGCAGTAAAGTATATTGTACTTGCAGTAAAGTATATTATACTTGCAGTAAAGTATATAGTGAGTATATTCTGCAGTTTGTTACTAGCTGCAGGATGAATGGGTCAGCTAGACCGGAGTAGGACCACGGCCTCTCGGAATACCCGCGTAAAATAACTGCATAGTGCTGCTGTGTTTCGTGGGGTGAGTGTAGGGATGCGGGGACCGTTATTACTGGTATCCCACCTCAGTCCTGAAGGGTGACAACGCATCTGCTTTTATTTTTTTGTGTATGTTTACTGCTGTTGGTCCAGAAACCTTTACAGCTTTATCTAATTAGACTTAGCGAGCGGGAGGACCGCTGAGTAGGGAGACAACGACGATGCTGCGACGCTGGCGCGGAGACTGCTGGTGCACTAACGCTGCACTCTGACCCCTGTGGACGAAGAACGTCGAACGATAACAGAGGGGGGCGATAATACGATCCGAGGGCCCCTCATTATGAGGTACGAAACCTCTACTCTGATCGCTATCTAAAGGGAGGAACGCATCTGCATTATGATTCCCTTTCAAGGATGAATGTAGATGTCATGGGCCGCAGGAATCACTTTCCATTTAGGTGAACTTTGTGTGAGTGCTACTCCCAATGTAATAAAAAAAATGGTATAAAGAAAAATATGATTGACCCAATTACAGGAAATTAGAAAATCCATCCAGTCCCCGGGGGACAATGTAGATATGTGTTTAAAATGTAACTTTGTACGATGCATGTAGGTGATACGAGCCGCAGTTGTCAACAGGTGAAATGTAAACAAACACACAAAACATTTTTACAATCTATAAATATCACGATTTGAATCTCAATTGTCTCACACTTGACGAATTCTAAGAATAGAACGTTACAGATTATACCGCGGTGGTCTGTTCGGGATGCAATGAGGTCGAATGCCCTACAAATATTGCGTTGGGAAACTTTGCCTTGGCGAACTGATGGGTTCGAGTCGATTGTACGATATATTTAAATGTGAAACACAACTCTGGTTACTGTTTTATTTAGTTTAGTAAACAGTGAAATTTTAAAATTACACATTTACTGCATTTGAGGAATATACAATGGTAGAGACACGCTGCACCATGAATGGGTCGGCTCCGACTGGGCGAAACCCACGACAGATCCTTACAGAATATCAGCATAACTCTGCTACGTTTCGCAGGGATCTCAAGATCCTTAGTACTGATGACGAGTCATTCCATCTTTTTCGCAACGCATCTGCACTATGTTTCCTTAACGAACATGAATGAGGGTATCAATGGGCTGCAATAATCACTTACTATCAAGTGTATACATTTCTCATCCTTAATACAGTAAATATAATGTAACGCAGTTGTTAGATATTTTTTCGCGTACAATTCAATGGAAATGAAGTTATATTTGTACTCAAAATAATTTTTATTGATTTGTGTTGTGTTGTTCATTCGAGTTCTTTATTTTTAATATATAACTCATATATGTATAGATGCATATTATACATTAAGTTCATTTTATTTTATCTGTTTAATTATTTGTAAACTTAATAATAAGTAGATAGATAAATATATACATATCTGTGTTGTTGATCTTATTTTTAGGGTTGTACAAACAGGGGCACAGTTATCTCGATGGGAAGTAATTACTGCTGCCACGTCTTCGATCAAACTCGTAATGTAGGTGGATTGTCATCCCTGAAGAGAATGATGGAACCTTGTTAGCAGTAAAAGACAATAAAGTGTTCACCGTCTTTTTGGCCTTTGACAATTTTTATAGAATAAATAGACTATGCCAATTTTGTGAGTATATCTGTTAAAATATCACACAAACATATAAGTATTGATACATCTCCATCGACAGTCGCTGAATGGTTCAGTGTCAGGTAACCTGAGACCTAAACAAAGCGAGCCCAATTCGAAACCGGGTCAGGAAGTGCATTGCGAGCCAACATTTCGATATAAACATTAACCGCAGCGGTTGCACTCGCCTTCTTACTGTTTATGCTATATATCTTGCTGTTGTATGTCCTTTAAAATACATATAATAATAAATAAATAAATTAAAAATAAAATTTCACTACCTCTCCATACCTTCTTAATATCTCAGTCTTCTCTGCCATCTTTACGATATCAAATTACGCTTTTTTTAATGATTAAACGGCAATCATAATCATCATTATATCAGCCCATCTCTGGTCCCCTGATGAATAAAGGCTTCTCCTACAAACTACGTTTGTAGAAGCCTCTACGCTTGTGCAGTACATAGAGTGATATGGAATACAAAACCGTTTCATGCGCAAGGCCACCGGTGCACCGTGGTTCTTGCGTAACGAAAATCTACACATAGATCTTGAGCTGCCGACCATAGCTCAGTACCTGAAGCAGGCTTCTCGCCGATATTTCGACTCTGCCGTCACACACCGAAACCCTTTGATTGTAAGTGCCGCCACTTACAATCCCAACGCGAATCACAGATTTACCCGCGTCCGTAGGAGACCGAGGCACGCCCTAGACGACCCTGACGACGCAACCACCAGGGCCCAAGCCCTTCATAAAACACAACACACAAACATTGCACCCTCATATCGCCCCGCCGACGGCGGGGCGTCGCAAACAAAGTTATTCGCGATACCGCCATGTCACTGGCCGGTTCTCTCCAGTCCATACAGATAGAAGCGTTGCTGGAATTTCTTGCGCCACTTCTTCTCCAGCGCCCACGCATTCTGAAGTGGTGGTACAGGTAGTTAATAATAATAGTGACATTAATTAAGATAATCCTCTGTCAGAAGCAACTGACCGAGCCGAGGTTCGGCCCTCTTGGGCACCCTCGAGTCAGACGCTCTCGCGAAACAGGGTAGCGGTCCAAGCCGAGGCTCCCTCTCGGGAGCCCTTGCGCTGGTTACCCATATATAGAGGTCTCGACTGAGAGCCATAAGCGCTCGGTCACCTCTCAACCCGGTGAAACTCTAAAAGTCTTGGGGCTAACAGCGGCCATCAGCCCGAGAAAAAAAAAAAAAAGATAATACAAATTAAAATAAATAAAATGTGTGCGTATGGCTGTGTGTGAGAGCGAGAGTGTGTCTTAATTATACACCTTGGCCAAAATATGCTCAGTCAAAATACTATACGATTTATTAAACTAATTTTATGCAACACTTTCATAGTGAAAGTTCACTGTTATTAAATGGACATTGTATTTAACAATTCTGATATAATTAAAAGTAATTTCGTTGAGATTACGTTATTATAAGATATACAATCCTGACCCACCTACATCCATCAACGTTCTACAAAGTATATGTAACTATTGATGCAACGTGACTGGCGCAATAGGACAGAAAATAGGTCATATGAAAGAGAAAAAGAGAAAGGAGAGAAAGAGAAAATAATTGCGACTCCTCTGGTGTTGCGATGTCGATGGGCGGCGGTGATCACTTACCACCAAGTGGGCTGCATGCCACCTATTCTCTAAGAAATATGCTATATAATTTTTTTTAATCCTTTTGTTCTATTTACTAATTACTCTTTCTCGTTTCTTCCCATGCCTTTTATTATTTACACTTATAAATCGAGGTAAAGATCGTCAAATATGTTTCAACTTTTTCTAAGGTGAATACAATAAAGAATAAATAAAAAATAATCGTTACGATTTGTGTACTCGCCTGTACTATAAAACTTAAGCGATCAGTGACTCCGCCATTAGTAAAATTATGTCAATGCTGTATAGTTTCTGAGCGACTTATCATTCAACCGATGACGTCCTAAATATATTATTTGCTAAGTACTGACATACAAGATTTTTATTTACCCTGCCGGCCAAAAGTTTAAGACCGCACATAAACAACATAATTATCCATCAATTGTAATATAATCCCACAGGATAAATAAAAGAAATGCACATCTGCATATTCTATTGTTAGTATCGAATATTTAAAACTTCTTTATTTTAAAACTACTTTCATTCTTTTGTTTACTTTCAAGTTATTGGACAATAAACATCTATTGTTTTCAAACACCGATAAACGCTGCGCTAGAGCCAGGTGGTAGAGTCGTAATAATATTTTTATAATGTCCTCATTACTAATTACTTTACTTTTGTTACGTATTGGTCAATCATTAGGATTATTTAGCTCCTGAAAACACGTGTCAACAACACGTTCGCAAACAATCTCAATTAGTCGAAACTTATGGTAGAGTCTCTATAGAAACAGTGAAGACGTCATAAAATGGGAATAGCTCGAGAAATTAGCAGCGAAGTGCGTTCTACCATCGTTGTTTTACATAATGAAGGCAAATCCGAACGTGAGATTGCTTCACAACTGAACTGCTATTGAAGACTTGTGTTCACGACACAATAACTCGTTACAGGGAGACAGGCAGTTTTCAAGATCCTCCACGCTCGGGAAGGCCGAGAGCCTACCACGTCTAGAGAAGATGAAGTTCGTCGGCGTGTTCTTCGTGAAGTGGTGGTGCAGCAGCATTCTTCATGCCAGCGTCATTGTTGTCTCCGTTAATCAGCGGGTCTGTTTCGTTAAAGCTGTAATCTCTACAAGACCAAAAGCATCACACAAACCCAAAAAATTGTTAACAATTAAAATAAATATTTTACTGAGCGTGTTTTTACTATTTACTTTTAGGAGATTTTTTTATTATTATTACATTGACTCACAAACGAGCACACAGTTCACCTGATGATAATTGATTCCTAGAACCCATGAAATCTACATTCATCTTCGACAACGAATCATCGCATCAGTGTATTGTGTGTTTCCTCATTACCCTAAACACAATTAAAAAGACACAAAACGAGAAGAGTTACATAAAGATGTATTTTGTGATCTAGCGATATTTACAATAAGGGAACGGTACTAAATCGCCAGAACAAGTAATTCAGTAATCCCGAAAACCGAATCCCGATTCAATGCTTCGATTTAGTCGACTCACTTTCATATTTCTCTATCAGATAACCTCGATATTAGAGGAAAGACATAAGGTTCCTGTTCCAAAAGCATTGTGTTCTCAATAGAGCGGGACCGTATTTCGTTTTGGTTTGAACTTTATCCACGACCAGGTACTTTATTTTCAACATTAAAACCATCCCACCAATCTTGTTGCCCTGCGCATGTCGTCCGGTAATAGTTAGAAATCATCATCGATATCGAAATCGGATAGGCAGACATCTAAACAAACTACCTCTCAAATACGAGATATATCAGAATTGTATAGAACATGGTCACGAATTCACTTCTATTCCGTGTTTACATATGTCCTCGAGATGTGATTCGATAGCCTACTTTTTAAACAATGGATATTTCTTAAATAAGTAAGTTATAAACACATATAAGGGATTTATATTAACAAATTCTAAAAGGTTTTATGATGACAGACCCCGAAAATTTTGGACGTATGGGTGATCATATTTTGAGCGAAAAGAAAACACAGACGGCAGTCGTAGCTCAGTGAAGGTGATTGACAAAGCTCAGAATTTATTATCTCGTAATAATAACTGATGCGAGCGACGATTCTCGAGCGGCTTTAGGATCTTGTACTCTTGGTCAATTTTGACCACGACGTTACTTTCAGGTTGTTACCAACTGACAGATATTAACAGTGACATAGCAACACAGGAGGTCGTTTCTAGATGCCATATAAATGGATCGGCTCGATAAGTGACAGTCTTCCATTAAAAAAAGTCTCACATTTTTGTCCCGATGCTGATCAATCATATGTATGTATGACGCAAACTTTTAAAGAATTTCGGGAGTATGAGCGTTCAACAGGACTGAATGAAAAATATGCAGGTCATGCTCCAGTTTACCAAAATACTGGACAGAATATTATGAGGGTAAGAAATCATTATAATTATCTTCATTTTCGTTTCATTATCAATTTGATGTTTATATTTTTCAATGTCGTTACTGTTGCAATGACGTCCACGAACAGAATTACTTCATCAGCACAGCCTGTTGTTCACTGTTAAATATAGGCCTCTCTCATAGATTGCTACATTATAAAATAGAAATTGAGTGCAACGTTTCTACATGTAACGTTTTAAAACGAAACTTTTATTACGTATAAAATAATATAAAATAGATACTTGACGGGAGAGACAAAGAAAATTATATTGCAAGTGAGCAATGCCCGTCCACATACTGCATTTTTTGTTCGACGGTACCTGCAGAAGGTCGAAATTGTTTGCGTGGATTGTGCGGCCAGCAGGTAGTCTGGACTTAAAAGAAAAGTTCGAGCTAGAAATCCTGCTCCAGCTACGAGATCGGAGCTTCAACCCGCACTCGCTGAAGAATGGTATGGCGTTTCTTAAGAAACAGGGAAAAATCTTATCAGGTCTATTAAGAACCGATTAGGAGTGCTAGGGGGATAACACTAAATATCGTATTGATTTTTATTTTTAATTTATGATTGTATTAATATTACCTTATTTTAGAGTTTAAGACGTATTTTGTATAAATATTTTTTTTATTAATAAAAAAGAATTCTTAATATGAATCTCATCTCATTTTAAACCTTCACCTTTAATTTACTATAGTTAAAAAATAAATCTCAGCAACAGATTTTTTACGAGAATATTTTGATCGTAAGCGTACGACGTGAGTTGATTTTATTGCCCACGAGCTTATATACCCTGTAAGTTCATTTTGGCCATCCCAACAAAGTTACAAGGAAACATTTCCTTTATTATTAATACTCATTAATGATATTTTTTTATTCTTATTAGGATTTTAAAAATACAAAATTCAGGTTGGAGTTTCAACACCGTTAATCTTATCGGTATAAATCTCCTTTTTATAAAGGCAATAAATTTTAAAGTTGAACTTAAGACTAAAATTTCAAGGTTTCATTTGTGTACAAATTCTCTTACGATTTTGATCCAAAAAAAGACGGAAAGTTGATCCTTGACTAGAGCGAGAAGTAAAGAAAAATATATATATACGTTGTTGAGTTTGTTACTGCTCCTTTTCTTTGGTTTTCTCTTTATCTCTGTGCAATTTAATCTCTTAAGTGTCTAAAAATTTAAATGACCAACTAACAGCCTTGTGGTAACCCTATACAGGAAATTGGCTTCTTGCTAATATTTGTACATCATAAATATTTCTAAATTTCACAAATGCTTCTGTGCCACTGCACCTCGAACACTCGGAAAATGACTGAGTAAGTTATTGTATAATGTCATTGAATGAATAATTATTCAGTTAATACAACGATCTGTTATACGGGAAACCTTACTAAGGTTTTTAAAAAAAAATATTTTATAAGCTAAAAGAAAACGTTATATTTGGAAATGGAACTTAGTACAAACTTGGAAACAGAGTGACTATGATTTATATATAATTATTAAAGAGGTCAAACCCGAACCTGCGTCTATGGTTAACTGCCCGTCTTTTCTGTCTCTGCTAGACTCAGTCTCAAGACTGCTGACATGATAGCTTAAGAGAGTGATCAGCCCTTCTGCTAGCATACACGGGGTATAACAGATCGAAATATAATTATCGATCGAAATTAAATACCAAGATAAAACAATGATTACTTTTTTCTTGGTATTTTTAGAAAAAATCTCAATATCCATCATTTTTTTATGAAAAAAGAGTCTTTTCATTTTTATTTATATAAAGTAAAAAGTAAATTAACAGCCTATATTTATAAATCCCACTACGAGACATATGTAAGGATGACAGAATGTGTGCATTGTCCGTGGTTATATATATATACTTAATAATCCAAGCCGAGGAACGAGATCCCGTTCCTTATGTTTCAGTTCAACCTCACAAACCATAAAGGACATAAACAGGTAAATTTTTCCATTTTTACTGTCTGTTTGTTTGGTCGAGTCCAATGAACACCGACGAGCTTCATTTATAAATAATAAACAAACAATTTTTGTTACAGTCGTTTCATCTGGCTCGAAGGACCACGCCCTCATGGAGTGCTAGCGTATAGCGCGATAACAGCATAACGCAGTGGTGACTTCCCACACGAAACGTGAGAGTGGGAATCCGGGGAAATAATGACGAGTGACGTGGAATTCCATGTCAGTCCTCAATGGTGGCATGTACATCTTGAACTTTAAATTACATAATATTATGAAAAATAATAATATTCTCAATATTATATCAATACTTGATTTATTGAGAGAATTATCGTGCTTACGTAAGACAGACCAATTGGCGTCCAAAACAAAAATCAGTTTATTTTTCTTTAATTATATAAGTTAATTTTTTTTATAGTATAGATGACATACGAACAAGCAGCTCATCTGATCGTAAGTGAACACCACCGCCCATGGAACATGGCAACACCAGAGGAGCCGCAGATGCGTTGCCGGCCTTTAAGAAAGGTGTAGGCTCTTTTCATCAAGGTCCCTAAGTCGTATCGGTCGTACGGGTCGCGGCCTGTTGGTAATAGTGATATGTTACTATATAAGAGTTGTATAAAATTAATGGAGATAGTTAAAACTGAATAAATCGCATGTTTTTTTTCACCGACTATAGAGCACAAGTCTTCGGGATGTCGATGGATGTATAGATTCTAGAGGCTTAGGATCATATTCAACCGGAACTTTGTTGTTTTTTTAAAGAATATTAGCAATTCTATTAACTTTACTAATATTCCGGTTAACCACTACAACTAAGCTGAAAATGCTCGTGCTAGGAGATGGTCCACGACAATAGTCGAATGGTGGATTTGAACCTACGACCTTAAGTTTCGCAGATCGTACCTATCTATCGTACCGACTATTGGCGCTTTGTGAGGGAGGCATATGCTCAGCAGTGGACTAGTGATGGACTGAAATGAGGATGATAGAGTACATCCCCGGCGAAGGGTTGTGAGGTATGCTATGTTCCATCAACTCAATCACCCGCAGTCACAGTGTAGATACAAAGCTGGTGGATCTGTATTTCCAGATATTTCCTATTTCCCTGAGTATTTCCTGGTCTGGCTGGAATAGCAACTGTATCCACGAATTGTCTTTATATACACTTTTACGTTTTATTTAAAAGTGTTCTGACAAAATAATATAACAACACAACTTAAGGATGATTTGAGTATTATAGACATAGTATCAGACGGACAACCAGACAATATCCGTACGTAAGTATTTGTAATGTTAAAGAAGGAAGTTTTACAAATGTTGTAGTAATTTTGATACCGAACATTGGCTATCATTGCCTTTGAAAATTCGTAGGTAATTCATTGGGAATCCAGGACATACAGTTAAAAAGCCGGCCGACTAGTAACTTGGCCAAGCATACTTCGCGTGTGTAATAATTAAAATAGATATAACGTAATCGTACGCAGTAATTATGCCGTAATAGTGAACAACAAAGATCTGTAAATAGAATCATTTTATACAATCTGTTTATTTTCTATACTCACGTGAATTCTTATGATGTAATGTTATTTCTTGTCTGTATATCTTATAATTATCGTGTGTATATGCGAATAATACATTCTTATTGTATATTTGCAATATTAAGTGTTGATTTATCACATACTCGGTGGTGAAGGAAGATCGTAGTGAAGAAACATGCATGTCTAAGAAAAAAGTATATAAAAAAAAATCGAAGACAGATTCCGTCAATCCTCAGTTCTTGACTGGATGACATCTACTAGTGCCATAAGCATTCGCACACACCCCTTGTGCGACGGTCGAAAACCAAACCGAGAACAACAGTTAGTGATACACAAATATCGCTCCACGGCCGGGAACCGACACCGGGACAGGTGACGCAACACGGCCATATCTAATTATACCGCTATATAGAACAGTTTTACGGTTTTGATTTGAATTGTGAGATTCAATCAGAGTTGGGCTATAAATTATAAGACAATTTGTAACAGGAAAATCGATTCTACTTGCATTTTGTAAACAAGAAAATATTCTCCGAAATTGTTTTTTACTAACGTAACACAAAACCTCATTCGACACGTTTTATAACATATAATAAAAACCGTCTTCCCGTATATCTGTCACCCCGGCGGTCGTTCAGCATATGACGTAGATCGCATTTATTCACATATCCTCATGACGAAATGACTCTTCGCGATGCGGGCCTGTTCACAAAACATCTGGCACCTTTTCAACTATGCCACCGTAAGAATTATCGTAACAAATAATCCACATATTTCCTTATAGCAACTTTTTAGTATTCGGTTTATAGCGTCATTAATTACGTTCACCGTCTTGAGTTATGATGGTGGATCACATTCACCTCTTCAGATTATAGGTTTATTTTATTTTTATATTTATCATATTGAGAGTAACAAACTCAATCACAGTTCACCTGATGGCAAGTGATTCCTGCGGCCCATGGCATCTACATTCATCCTTGACAAGGAATCATAATCCAGATCCGTTGTCACCCTTGAGATCTGTGATGGAATGCCTCGTCACCAGTAATAAAGGTTTCCAGATCGCTCACTCACCGGACGAAACACCGCAGCATCATGCTGCTATTTCACGCTGGTATTCTGCTAGCTTCGTCCTACCCCGGTCGAGCTAACCCATTCATTCTGCAGCTACAAACAAACAGTCGCGTAGCTCTACCACTGTAAAACTGGTGGTAAACGCGCACGAATTGATGATTATTGATGTCCTCCTGTTCGATTTCATCCACTCATCAGGATATATCATAAGTAATGATATAGACAGATATCCTGTATGTATATATAGGTCCAAATACATTGACACAGAACATAAAATACACACAGAACCGAAACTAACAAATTGTAATACCGAAATATTTTTCCAACGACTGGGAATTAAGCACAAGATCTGCTTTTTTTTTGTGTGTGAGTATTGTTGTTCGTCCAGAGATCTTTACAGCTTTATCTAATTAGAAACGCGAGCGGGAGACCCGCTGAGTGGGGAGACAACGACGATGCTGCGAAGCTGGCGCGGAGACTGCTGCTGTACTCCGCCTGGACCCCTGTGGATGAACAACGTCGACGACAACAGAGGGGGCGATAATGCGATCCGAGGGCCCCTCATAAGGAGGTGAGAAACCTCGACTCGGATCGCTTTCTAATGGGACCAAGATCTGCGACGTAGCCTAGCCACTTCGCCACGCGACTGTTATTTATGTATTATATACATATTATTTTATATTATATAACAGTTTCTACACATGCAGTTGTTAACACGATACTTGATACAAGTATGGTTTACCCGAAATGTAATGTCTCGTTCTTCGATTATTTTAAATAATTTTCGAAATAACAACAATTACCCTCTAAACTTTAGTATATACGATCATTTGTAAATACAATACTGACAAATACATAAGCTAAGTAAGGCCATGAAAATTTGTTTATTAACCGCACATAATAATAAAGTAATTTTGTAATTTATTGTAATGGACAGGACAAAACTATATATTTTTTTGTTTTGTCTTAAGATATTTTTTTTTCTTTGTTTTTACAATGTAAGCTCTACACCTACCACAATGCCTCTCCACGCCGAGGGTTGACTGGTAGAGAATGCTTCAGTCATTAAGTCCGCCGTTTGTATCCCTTTTTGTAAGGTGTAATCAATAAAGTTTAAATAAAAAAACTAAATTTAAAAACGGAGTGTTGAAAACACAGTTCATCTGATGGTAAGTGATGAATGCAGCCACTATACCCAGAGTCATCCTTAATGTCACCTCTGAGGACCGAGGTTAGAGTGGCTCGTTACCAATAATATGGATCTATGACTTATTTTGCGTTATGCCGCTATTTTAAGCCGGAATTATGTGAGGGCTTGGTTCTCCGATCGAACACACCCATTCCTGCTGAAGCTGGCAACAAATTCCAGTATGGCTTTAGCAGTTTCTTTCACAGGACCGTTCCGGGAAACAGAATGTTTGTAGGTTTTATTGTGTTTACAAAAAGGTGAACACCCTGTATCCCATTGACTCGTCAATGTCATAGTGTGTAAACAAGTCGTCCTATAATAAGCACGAGTCATACGCGATATTGTAACACGCTGGAGTCGGAAATATTAGGTCGGTAACTAAGTTGTTTCCGTTATATTTATATTTATATTCTACTTTTCATTAATATTTTTGACATAATGTTTAAGAATGTTTAAAAGGGGATGTTTATTGGACGGTAGCTAGTGGTAAGTGAATTTAAATTGCAAAACTCATTTCTCAATTTGGTTGAATGAATTTTTCAAGTCGAAACCATCGATGCATCTAAAACTTTGTTCAACGGTGGAGGAAAGTTGTAAACAAAAAGTTTTCCTTTGACATGATCGATTTAAAAATTGTTAATTTATGTAGAAAAATAAACTTTGAAAAAATTTAAATAGAACGGAAAGAACTCAGTTGCCAACCTATTAGTTTTGATTGGTTCCCATTTCTGTTTATACTTGACATACTTACTGTTAGCCCTAGGTCCCCGAGAGGGCCGAATCTTGGCTCGATCATTTGCTTCTAATGGATTAACTAAATTAATATTATGATTATTAACCATATTTACCATTACTTCAGAATACGTTGGCGCTGGAGAAGAAATGGCGTAAGACACACCAGCGACGCTCCTATCTTAATTAGTGTGAACCGTCCTGATATATGACGGTATCGTGTATACCTTTAATTGCGACGCCTTCATCGTCGGCGGGGAAGGTATGATAGTGCAGTGTTTTGCGGAGGGCTTGGACCCTCGTGGTCACGTCGTTGGGGTCGCCGAGGACGTGCCTCGGTCTCCTTCGGACGCGAGTGAAGTGGTGGTTCGCGATGGGATTGTAGGTGGCGGCACTCACTTTCAGAAGATTTAAGTATGTAACGGAAGAGTTAATGGAGGCGTGGAGCTTTCGCTTGGAAGCTCAAAATTTTGATGGAGATTTTCATTACGCAAGAACCACGGCGCCACCGGTGGCGTTACGCATGAAGAGATTCTGGATTACCTGAAGTCGGTGAATGAGACGCGGGGCGGCATGCGCAAAGTTGGGGTTTGATGGATGTCATCATGGATCGGATCTATGCTTTGTATAGTGTAGTTTTACTACGCAGGGACATTTTGAATTTTTTATTTAATAATGAGTGCAAATGACCTAGGGTGAACGCTGCCCTATTCCGTACGCGGTAGATATGCGGACCGAAGGTAAGTCTCTTATCTAATGTGACGACTAAGTATTTGACTGTCTTTTCCCAGAGGATTGGACGATCAAATAGTTGTATGGTTGGGAGAAGCGGCGTTTTGTTGCGTCGAGAGAAGTACATGGCTACACTTTTCGTGAGGTTAACCTCGATTCTCCATTTCCGAAACCATTTCCCTAAGATGTTGCGGTATCATCGGCGAAAAGGGGTAGCTCTATACCGCGAGTGTTCGGTATGTCATTGGTGTAGAGTGTGTAGAGGACGGGACCAAAAACTAAGCCTTGTGGAATTCCTGCTCGAACGGGGTAAGCTTCGGAACGACGCAGTATCGAAAGGTTCGATTACGAATTAAGTCTTGTACTGTCAGGTTCTTGGAAATAACTAAACAGTTTTGTAATAGAGTGGAGGTATATGTAAAATAGATCAGTCGATACGCCCCACCAATGTTTGATTTACCACCTCTCGTATATACAAATTATTTTACATGTACGATTAGTATAAGACGGTCTGGCACACCGAGCTTATAGTTTGTATATATGAGTCCGTTGTGACAGACTTTATCGAACGTTTTTATTACATCGAAGATTAGCGCTTCGGTATGGTAACTCGGAATGAGTTTACAGTTGATACGCTCCTTGATGCGGTGCATGAGTGTTTGGTTCGAAATCCCAATTGGGGGCCCCACTAGGGCCCAAGCTCTGTATAAAACACTAAACTCCAACATTTTTTATTTTGCGTGGGGAAAAGCCAACTTTTTTTTGCGTATGGGAGCGAGGACGGGCTAAAAACCCACAGTGGTTACCAACAGCGGTGCCGAGGGGTCCCGATATCTCCATAAGGAACGCATCCGCCCTCCCCCCTGCGCTTCGACTCCGAGCTGGATCGGTCCTCCTCCATCCACCTCGGCAGCCTCTTTCACAGCGTCGGATGGCCAGCCTCTGCGCCCAGACGGGCAACCCGTACAATGCATCGTACGACCCTCGCGTAGAGGCGGCGGACTTCCTCCTTCGGTTCCCCGAAATTGGGCAACAGTCTGTGTATAGCAACCGCTACTCTCTCGATCCGTGGGACTAGGCGCTTGAAATGCTGTGCGGCAGCTTGTGGAACTATAGCGCTTTGATCTTTCAACATGGTGAAACTGTAAAAGCCCTCGGGCTAAAGCGGCCATCTGCCCAAAAAAAACAAAATCATATATCACCCCGTTCGTTCTTCCTGAGCCTTCTTCGGAGCGCAGCGATGTTGCAGCAGCAGTTCACGTGCCAACATTGCCAGCATCGTCGTTGTCTCCCTACTCGGCACGCCATCCGTTTGCGAATCTGCTTCTGTGTCTGAATCTGCGATGAAGCTGTAAAGGTCACTGGACCAACAGCATCTCACGAACACAAAAAAAAACACCCATCACGTGAAAACGGAATCAAAGACTCGCGTGACTGTAAATCAGTGCTCTGACAAGTCGTAAAATCTATACCCGCCGTTCGCTAATCGAATAATGTTTACCCGCGACATTCCCGTTGAAATAGGCACAACATCGATGTCTGCGAATCGAGAGATCGGTGTAACAAAGGAGGGCGTTGGTAAATAATCCGCACTCGGTGCGTCAGTCTCGTTACAGGTATGTTGACGGTACGGTCAGTTGTTTTGAAATGAATGGAAATTTTCTGGGTTCTCTTTTAAATTTAGAGACAAGTTCGCTTTTAGCTGACTATTTACCTACATAGATCCTCAGCAAGGATGGAGGAAGGAGAAGCCAGTAATGGCCGGCAAGGTATGTGAAACGTCTCTGGTATGGAGGGTGATAGCGTACCATCAGGGTGAGCAGAAACTGCGTTTGCATTTTCAAAACAACATATTTGCAACATTTTATTTTATTACATCGAAGATTAGCGCTTCGGTATGGTAACTCGGAATGAGTTTACAGTTGATATATATACATGAGTGTTTGGTTCGAAATCCCAATTGGGGGCCCCACTAGGGCCCAAGCTCTGTATAACACACTAAACTCAATTTTTTTATTTTGCGTGGGGAAAAGCCAACTTTTTTTTGCGTATGGGAGCGAGGACGGGCTAAAAACCCACAGTGGTTACCAACAGCGGTGCCGAGGGGTCCCGATATCTCCATAAGGAACGCATCCGCCCCCCCCCCTGCGCTTCGACTCCGAGCTGGATCGGTCCTCCTCCATCCACCTCGGCAGCCTCTTTCACAGCGTCGGATGGCCAGCCTCTGCGCCCAGACGGGCAATTCGTACAATGCATCGTACGACCCTCGCGTAGAGGCGGCGGACTTCCTCCTTCGGTTCCCCGAAATTGGGCAATAGTCTGTGTATAGCAACCGCTACTCTCTCGATCCGTGGGACTAGGCGCTCGAAATGCTGTGCGGCAGCTTGTGGAACTATAGCGCTTTGATCTTGTGACGCGCTCCGACCTTTCAACATGGTGAAACTGTAAAAGCCCTCGGGCTAAAGCGGCCATCTGCCCAAAAAAACAAAATCATATATCACGTTCTTCCTGAGCCTTCTTCGGAGCACAGCGATGTTGCAGCAGCAGTTCTCGTGCCAACATTGCCAGCATCGTCGTTGTCTCCCTACTTGGCATGCCATCCATTTGCGAATCTGCTTCGATGAAGCTGTAAAGGTCACTGGACCAACAGCATCACACGAACACAAAAAAAAACACCCATCACGTGAAAACGGAATCAAAGACTCGCGTGACTGTAAATCAGTGCTCTGACAAGTCGTAAAATCTATACCCGCCGTTCGCTAATCGAATAATGTTTACCCGCGACATTCCCGTTGAAATAGGCACAACATCGATGTCTGCGAATCGAGAGATCGGTGTAACAAAGGAGGGCGTTGGTAAATAATCCGCACTCGGTGCGTCAGTCTCGTTTACAGGTATGTTGACGGTACGGTCCAGTTGTTTTGAAATGAATGGAAATTTTCTGGGTTCTCTTTTAAATTTAGAGACAAGTTCGCTTTTAGCTGACTATTTACCTACATAGATCCTCAGCAAGGATGGAGGAAGGAGGAGCCAGTAATGGCCGGCAAGGTATGTGAAACGTCTCTGGTATGGAGGGTGATAGCGTACCATCAGGGTGAGCAGAAACTGCGTTTGCATTTTCAAAAACAACATATTTGCAACATTTTATTTTTATTACATTGAGAGTAACAAACGAGCACACAGTTCACCTGATGGTAAGTGATTCCTGCCGCCCATGGCGTCTACTTTGATTGCCAAGGAATCATAATGCAAATGCGTTGCCACCCTTGAGGACTGAGATGGAATGCCTCGTCTCCAGTAATAAAGGTGTCCGGATCCCTGCACTCACCAGACGAAACACAGCATACGCAACACACATTATTTTACGCTGGTATTATGTGAAGGCGTGGTCCTACCCCGATCGAGCTGACCCATTCATTCTGCAGCTAGAAACAAACTGCAGTGTAATTTGCTTACAATAGACAGAGCCACTGCCCAAACACATCGCGCATTCAAATGACATATAGCGTTTAGTTTGTAAAATATTTGTGTAGACCTTTTGTGAAAACTACACACGATAGCTTTATTGTGCCCTCGCCTTGTTGAATCGTAATGAATGTCATTAGTAATAATCTGTTTTTTTTATTTATTTTATTATAGAAGGTTTGGGCAATGAATGATCATATCACTCTCATTGATAAACTAGCAATATAATTTAAACTACAAATATAATACAACTGTACAATACAATATATAATAAAATCATCTACGATACAGTCCAGCTTTAATTTATTACATTCTAGCCTCATCCGACTGCGGAAAAGCAAGTGTTGTTACACGCGCCAACTACGTATAAATTAATATTAAATCTACTTATAAATTATTTTACGGCCTCACTGCGCACACATTACACCATGATGTGATACGTCTTCAATTTCCCCGCATTCTGTACAATTTGCAGAAGGGACTTTTCTCATCAAATATGCAAAACAGTTACGGGGGATAAGACTAGAATGAAGCCGAAAGGCAATATGATTAGAGCAGATATAACCTATCTGCCCTGCTCGTATTGGTCGTATCTACCTAGTCGTGATCATTACTTACCATTAGGTGAACTGTGTGCTCATTTGTCACCCCTAAATATATAAAAGCAATCGACTGTTTCTCATGCCATCACGGAATACCAGCCAAAAATAGCAGCATAATATTGCTGTGTTTCTTAGCGTTAGTGCAGGGATCCGGAGACATTTATTAATGGTGACGACGCATCTGCATTATGATTCCTTGTCAAGGATGAATGTAGATGTCATGGGCCGCAGGATTCACTTGCCGTCAGGTGAACTGTGTGTTCATTTGTCAACCCTAAATATAAAAAAAAATTATCAATCGACTGTTTCTCACACAAATATATCGTCACTTAGAAGTTAAAATAATATTATTCGTCCCGGCAGTTGGCACTTCTCCGTAAACAGATACGCTCTATTAAAAATGTAATCATTTGAAAGAAGCCCTCATCTCTGTTACAGTTTACCGTCTCCAGGAAATGGCGACCTTCGTCGATGATTTATTACTGCCATTCGAACGTTGCACGCTTAAGAATTTCGCTAAATAATTCCAGACGTGCATTTAGCTGTATGGAGTTTATTATCGGTAAACATACGAATGGTATATCTATTCGAATAAACGGAAATAATCTTGTTATTTACTGACGTATACTATATGTGGGTCGACTCGGTCGAAAAATTCCTCCCTTTAGTTAGCGATCCAAGTCGGCCTATGTGGGTGTCGGTTATGGGGGGCCCTCGGGTCGTATTATCCCCCTCTGTCGTTTACGTTCTTCGTCCACAGGGATCAGAGTGCAGCGGTGGTACAGCAGCAGTGTCCGCACCAGTTTCGCAGTGTCGTCGTTATCTTCCTACTCAGCGGGCCTCCCGCTCGCGTGTCTAATTAGATAAAGCTGTAGAGGTCTCTGGACCAATAGTAATAGTCATAAATATATATATATATATATATATATATATATATATAGCTAGAGTGTGAGTCCACCATGATCGAAGAAACAAAATGAGATACATTCACATTTACAATGGCCCAGCTGTTCATACTCGGCGTCGTCCGGTTGAATATCAATATATATAATATGTAAAATACAAATATACAACGTATTGCACGTTATTATATATATTATGTATAATAACGTGCAATACGCCGGCATGAACTTATGTTATGAAGTATAAAATTTAAGTTACGAGAACATACGATCTGTTCATTTCGCGACTCTAAGAAGATTTTATACCAAATTCGTCCAAATTTCCGACTATTCCGATGAATTTTCCGATTTCTTTTTTCAATAGAACTTGACATATTCAAGTAGCAAAACGAAAAAACCACCCATATTAATCGAGCCGGTAAATGATATTTATTTATATAGATTAATATCGCATAGTGTATTACATTGAAGTGTAAAGTTATTTATAAGTGATATAGTGCGTGGGACTCTGCGGGCGCGCCCAGAGACGACGTGGCCGTAATGAGAGTGTCACCCATCAAGGATTATTCCGTGCATGCCTCCGCTGGCGGTCGTTGGCTTCAGACGACCACAAGTATCTACCGAGTAAGACCATTCGATGAGCATAGAGTAGCTCGACGACAGAGGTAGCCAAGGAGGTCAACCAAGCTCAAGGAGTTCACTTGACGGTAAAAGATGACTGCTGCCCATTACATCCAATCAATCAATACACTTATATTCTCGAATATTGATGTATTATACAATTGACTCTTTCAGTTAGTAAACACTTTTTTATGGTGATAGAGCGCGTTGCGGTTAGTTTCTATAAGCAGCATGAATGGGTCGGCTCGACCGGGTAAGGCACACGATCTCACAGAATAGAAAGCTGGAGAAGCAGCCATGACCTTATCAATCAATCTATACAATTATTTGATACTATAATATTGGTACAATATAAAATAATATGTCAGTTGTTATAAAAAAAGTAATTTTAGATCGCCATGTGCAACCGAGTGTGATATGCAAATTTTTAAAAAAAAAATAATATTATAGTTACATTATATTAGTTCTTAAATCCATAATTTTAAAGCTAAATTAGATTTTATTTTATTAGGCGCAAGTTATTACATAATGTCAGAGATCAATTAGGAATAAAATTAAAAATAATAATAATAAAAGAAATAACATATTTTATATTTATATATTTATTTTATTTATTTACTTATTTTACTGACCAACCAGATTGTAATAAATATCCCCAAAATAAATAATAAAGATATATTTCATAATTCATCGCCGTCATAGAAATTGTCAATTATGTATTCATTGACAGCGTAATAAATCTTTGTGTTAAAAATATTTTAACTCTGTCTTAAAAATATGCTAGATAGTTTTATTGTTTATAATAATCGAAGTTAATTATAAATTCTAACTCCCATGCAAAATCTATCCTCAACAAAGATTCAATACGCAGATATGTGTCCAGGATTGAGATTGAATCCCTCGTAACGTGTAAAAGGGTCTCCAGATCCCTAAACGATACAAAACTCGTCAGCGATATGTTGCTGAAACAACAGTAGAAAGATACCCTGGTATTCCGTGGCGGTGTAGTCCATTCCCAGACGAGCTAAACCATCCATAGTGCAGCTAGGAAGTATCATCAGCGTAGCCCTAACACTGTTAAAAGGTTCAATAAGATAATAAGTGATTATTTCAAAATAAAATGACAGCCATTTGGCCTAGTAATCGAAGTTCCTAAGTTTACAGTGGTAGAGCTACGCTGCAATTTGTGTCTAGCTGCAAAATTAATGAGTCAGTTCGGCGGGGGTAGGACCATGCCCTCACAGAGTACCAGCGTAAAATAGCATCATAATAATGCTGTGTTTCGTCTAGTGAATATACGGATGCGGAGACCGTTGTTACTGGTGACGGGGCATTCCATCTCAGTCCTCGAGAGTGACAACGTATCTGCATTATGATTCCTTGTCAAGAATGAATGTAGATGTCATGGCCCGCAAGAATCACTTATCTTCAGGTGAACCGTGTTTGCGTTTGTACCTCTCAATGTCATAAAAAAGGACTGTAGCTCATAAACACCTTTGATGTTTATGAGCTACAATCTCAAAATAAAAGCCTCAAAATACATTTGATGTAGATATCCATGGACGGTGGCATCCACAGACCATGAGGTGAGCCACCAGCAAACAGTAGCTTAATACTACGTTGAAACGTCAGACCAACATTCAGGAAACTTTTTTTTAGTAACTTGATGGTAAATGATGTCTGCTGTCCATGACATCAGCATCTGTCATCAATAAAGATTCAAGATGCGCATACTTCGTCTCGTCAGCCCTGATAGCTGAGATGCAATACCTGTAATCGGATCTTCAGATTTCTTTCGTCATCATACGAAACACACACGTTGTGCTGGTATTGTACCTGGTTCTTCCATTTACTCCGTAACACCGGAGCCACTATTACTTTTTTTTGTATTAACTATTTTCCTTTATTTTTGTTTTTTTTTCGGGCTAATGGCCGCTGTTAACCCGAGGATTTCACCGGGTTAGAGAGGTGAGCGAGCGCTTATAGCACTCAGTTGAGACCTCTATTAGTGGGTAACCAGCCCAAGCCCTCCCGAGAGGGAGCCTCGGCTTGGACCATTACCCTGTTCCGCGGGAGCGTCTGACTGAGAGGGTGCCCGAGACGACCAAACCTCGGCTCGGTCAGTTGCTTCTGACTAAAAATTATCTACATTAATATCACTATTATTATTATTGGCTATCTGTACCACCACTTCGGAATGCGTGCGCGCTGGAGAAGAAATGGCGCAAGAAACTTCAGCGGCGCTTCTATCTGTATTGACTGGAGAGAACCGGCCTGTGACATGAAGGTATCGCGAATATCCTTGTGACTAATATCCCCGCCGACGGTGACGGTGGTGTGAGGGTGCAATGTACGTGTGTAGTGTTTTATGAAAAGGCTTGGGCCCTGGTGGTCGCGTCGTCGGGGTCGTCGAGGGCGTGCCTCGGTCTCCTTCAGACGCGGGTGAATTCTTGATTCGCGATGGGATTGTAAGTGGCGGCATAATCAGTGGGTTTGGGTGTATGACGGTAGAGTAAAAAGTTTTGAAGAATTTCTAGAAAAAAAAAAAATATATTTATTTACAAAATCCACAGCAACGTTAGCTCTGGCCGCCAGATAGTCTGTACATTGAGCTTATTGGCTGCGTATTTCCCGTATGAAAATTTTTCCAAGCGAACTTTCGTGACCATTTCGTTTTCACGCTACACTAGTATCGTTAGGAAGTGGGGCACGTGTAACAAAGAGAAATTTTCCATTATTATTATATCCTATTCTTCAAGGTTACGTTGCCAATTTAACTTTTCGTTGAGAATCTTCTCAATTTCTATTTTATATAAAAAAATTAAAGGGTTCCGGAGACCTTTATTACCGGGGACGAGGCATTCCATCTCAATCCTCGAGGGTGACAACGCATCTGCATTATGATTGTCCAGGATGAATGAAGATGTTATAGGTCACCTGATGGCAAGTGATTCCTGCGGAATGCGAATGCGGTCGCTTGTATCTCTTAACGTAATAAAAAAGTATATAGCGTCTCGCTCTATTTTCATCCAATCATTAGTTTCCTGGTGAACGCAGAGTACCGCGAAGCCAGACTCTGAGCCACCTGCATCATTCGATTTCTTCAAACTTACATAATCGTCGTAACTCCATCTGGAGCGGGCCGCCCTATAGCTCGCCCTATACTGCCTTTGACATTTGAAAACGGCAAAATCGCTTCTATGAGATATACTATGGCTATTTCTGCATTGCTTGTGTTTTATTTATTATATTGACTTATATGGAATTATAACGCAACAGAACGTACACTAAACATTATGCTATTAACACTTTTTATTGTGCGATATTATTTAATACCTCGCCCTTTAAGATTCACGGCAATGGAATGAACACGCCAGACAAATTAACTTCAAAAGCAAGTCTTGACAGAGGTGACGAAAGAATGTGTAATATTGATTATTTTGAATAATTTATTTGAATATATTTGAATTCGTAGTAAGGTTACGTTGATTAAAATATGATAATACTAAGTCTAAAGATATTAGTTTCTAAATGAAATTACCTGCCATAGGCTTGTGAGTGAAAAAAATAATAAATAATTCAACATGTAATTTTATAAAAGTATTTTCTTCTGATAAATTTCTTTTTATTACATTGAGAGTAAAACGAGCACACAGTTCACCTGATGGCAAGTGATTCCTGCGGCCCACGACATCTACGTTCATCCTTGACAAGGAATCATAATGCTGATGCGTTGTCACCCTTGAGGACTGAGATGGAATGACTTGTCACCAGTAATAAAGGTCTCCGGATCCCTTCACTCACCAGACGAAACACATCAGCATTTTACTGCTATTTCACGATGGTATGTGAGCGTTGTCCTCTACCCCTGACGAGCTGATCCATTCATTCTGCAGCTAGAAACGAACTGCATCGTAGCTCTACCACGTTTCTAGTTACTAACTCACTACCCAATTGCTAGTAAGGGGGCATTCCCCCCACACCTTCAGGGAGTGACAGGGGTAGAGAGACGTTGCACATGGTCCCCAACGCTGTGCGGACCACATAATAATAATAATAATGACAGATTTGCTTTTTATTTTTTGTTTACGGTCGCCATTAAAGTTTAAGGAATATAAAACAACTGTGCACCAGGTCAGCAGCTGGCATATTGATTTCTTTTTGTCCAGAGACCTTTACAGCTTCATCTAACAGACTCGCGAGCAGAAAACATTCGATGACCTTATACTGCTCCGCTTGGTCGTACCATAGCGCGTTCTGTCTTATTACACATGCATTACATCGGAATAGGTAAGGGCACGACGAGCGAGTGCCTCTGTGTTTGTGTAAATACCTACGGCGGCACTATAAAACCTTCTGCACGGTTGATGTCATCTGGTGGTAACCGGAAGATAGCGCTGTGGTCGATATCGACCAGGAGGATCTAACATTGTTGAGACCTTCATTTTAGGTCACCTAAGAATTAATAATAGACTAGCATATTTTTATGGCAGATATTTTGTATGTTTTCGTGTTATCGTTTATATTGAAGATAAATTCGTTAGATTCTCAGAATTTTACCTGCGTTCGATGTAGCGATTAGGATTTACTTGAGCTAGAGACCATGTTTGTAGCTTTTATTTTATTGTAGTAGTACTGCTGTTGGTCCAGAGACCTCTACAGCTTTATCTAATTAGACTCGCGAGCGGGAGGCCCGCTGAGTAGGAAGACAACGACGATGCTGCGAAACTGGCGCGGAGACTGCTGCTGCACCACCGCTGCACTCCAACCCTTTGGACGAAGAACATCGACAATGATTGAGGGGGGCAATAATACGATCCGAGGGCCCCTCATAAGGAGGTACTAAACCTCGACTCGGATCGCTATCTAAAGGGAGGCCAATGTTTGTAGGAATATTTAATATTGTCACTTATAGCGACGTATTCTAGCTTAGATGTGGCAACGAATGATTACTTAATTAAGTTTAGGTTAATGTAATAAAGAGTAAATAAATAAGTAAATATAGGTCGTTGACATGGGTTACACGTGTACGTATTCCACGCCCACGGCAACTTGCTTCCCGAAGTTTAATTGCTCGGGGGTCGTCGCTTGTGCAGTGTAAACAAACCAGGTTTTAGTTGTTGGATTGGTTCCACGAAACACACACACATATATATATATATATATATATATATATACCCGGTCGAACTGACCTATTCATTTTGCAATTAGAAACAAACTACAGCATATCTCTACCACTGTTGAAAACGTCGTGGGCCACGAGGGATTGAGGAGTTTGACGTCATAGGTCTCCTGGGTTGCAGTCGGCTTAAGAAAGTTAAAATGAACACACAACACAATGATAAAGTCCAATAAACTACCAGACGAAAGACGAAAAATTACTCCTAAAAGTGTCACCATTTACCAGATAATTAGATTTTTTTTGTTTTCTCTAAAAATACCCCCCTACGACCTGTCTTGTTTACTCTGTTTGGAAATAGAAAAAAAATATTGGAAAAAGTAGGGAGGGCCAAAAAAAATTTTTTTTATAAAACCTAAACTATTTTATTCAACTTTTGCCTTTGGCGCCAAAAAATAGCACTGAGCTGCTGCTTCATATCGCATAAATAAATTAACTGTTTAATATAGATTTCAGAAAATTGTAACACTACTTTTTTTTATTTTTAGAAAAAATAAAAATATGAATATCTCGAAAATGGTGACACATTTACTAAGGTAATTTTTTTGGTCACGTGGGGGACCTATCTTCCCCTTAAGTTTGTCGCGCTACTTTCGGTATATCCTGTATATAAAGACATATGCGTGTGTATATATACTGGATATATATTATAGGTATATTGATCCACTCATTAGTTTTGCTATTTTCTCCTCAATTTTAATAAACTTTTTTCCTTTCTTTGACATTTATATTTTTTTACATTATTACTATTCTAATTAGAAGAATTTGTTTCGCTTACATAACCTTAAACAGTGGTATGTTACTTATTTGCCTTTCAAATTGGTGAAATGGAAAATCTAAAAGCCTTTAAATCTTATTACACTCACACATACAGTATTTACTAATTTTGCTGAGACGTAAACTTGTGTCATAAATCCATTCTTGTCTCCGGTAGGAATTGATCCTATATATTATGGTGTTGCGCGAAACTGATCTTGTTATTAATATCGGCAATTTTTGAGATTATTTCTTTATCATATAGAGGGTGACAAATGAGCACACAGTACACCTGACAAGTGATACGGCCCATGACATTCATCTTAGATAAAGAATTATAAGCTAATAGTAGATTCAAATTATTGCTATTGACGAATCACTGGAAATTTATTATTGAAATTTCCCTGGAAGGTTACTATCCTGGCTCAAAGAATTTTCACTTTAAAATCGTATATTTTTGGAGAGGATAAGCTTAAATAATAAATATAACACTTTATAAGTTCATTGTGACCTTCAACGATAATTAACCCTCTTCGTCTACGACAAAACAATTCCATATCGTACATAATTATATATTTTTAACACTATAACTTAACACCTTAATTATTAAATCTTCCCGTTTTTTCACAATCCCAATTTTATAAATAAAAGCGTGTTACATTGTGATAGCAAGAGGAAAAAGAAAGTGCTAAATGTTCATAATTATACCATCAAAATGTGTTACGCTTTTATTTATAAAATTGGGACTGTGATCAAAACGGGACGATTTAATAATTTAGGTGTAAAGTTATAATGTTAAAAATATATTTAAGATCGTAGGTTCGATTCCAACATTCGACTATTATCGTAAACTATATCCTAGCACAAGCATTCGCAGCTCAGTTGGAGCGGTTAACCGGAATATTAGTAATAATGTTAACGGCATCACTAATATTCTTAGAAAAATAATTTCGCTGGTATTTTGTGAGGGCGTGGTCCTACCCCGGTGGAGCTGACCCATTCATTTTGCAGTCAGAATCAAACTGCAGTGTAGCTCTACCACTGTTAAACACTGTTACGTGTATACAATGAGGAAAACGTACGGCAATACTAATATAGCTGTCTCGCCTCGCACTCCAAATGAAATGTGCGTCGATATTCATTTGTCCTCCAGGACATCCATCACCTTGACAGTTAGCTCTGTCCACGGTTCACCTCCATCCACGTCCTCGTAACGAACGGTGACACGGATAGCCGAGTGTGGGCCAGTTCACGGCATATCTGGCAACGGGTCAACTATGTACCCAGCCATATATCAAGCGGTTATTGCAGCCAATCCAGAACTACTATCTGTTTATTTTTGTGACAAACGAGCACACATTTCGAAATGCAGATGTGTTATCAACCCTCAGGTCTAAGACGGTACGCACCAACATCAGTAATCAAGGTCTGCGGAGATAGATGATGATGGCCACCCAACAAAAAGCACGTTGCTACCAGATGACATCAACTGCGCAGGATATCTTATAGTGCCTGAAGTATTCGCAGGATATATTATTATATTTACTTTATTGTACACCACAAAAATAAAAATTAAACAAATCAAAAAAAGGAAATAGATAAAATAATAAATATTACTGAGTAGGTACAATAAGGCGGTGACATCGCTAAAGAGCGATCTCTTCCAGACAACCTTTACACTTGGGAATAATTGAGTTAAATATGTTAATATATTATAGTGCCTGAAGCATGATGGAAGCACCTGCTTGATGTCGTGCTTTATAGTAATCTATGGGGATGGCCTATCCTTAGCAGTGGACTATTGAGAGGCCGTGATGTTGAAGTATTCACGCAAACACAGAGGAACTTCCTCGTCATCCCCTTCTCTTGTCCCATGTAATCCATGTGCTATAAGGTCGGAGGAAAGTTCAGATGCATTATTGAGGATACGGGATATACACACAATACACCCAGACCTGACCAAAATAAAACATTATTTAATACACGTACATAACGACAGAATTCAAAATTTTTCATCCTCATCATCTCGATGGTTGGCAATCCACCAACGTGCGCTTCACGCGAAATTTCCTGGCACGCATAACAACTCTGTGGAATCAGCTGCCCCCAGCGGTGTTTCCCAAACGATACGATTTAGGGACCTTCAAGAAATACCCCTTTCTTAAAGGCCGGCAACGAATTTGTTTCTCTGGTGTTGCGGATGTCCATGGGCGGCGGTGATCACTTACCATCTGGAGGCCTGCTTACTTCTTGGCCGTCTGTAATATTAAAAAAAATACACAAATATTTTTTATAGACTGGTCAACTGTAAAATTTGATTGAAAAAAAGTTTAAAATCAACGCGATGAAATTCGTTAAATTAGTTTTATTCAATATATAAACGTAAATATAAGAGTTCATTATGTGAAATGTATGTGATTAGAAAATTCTCAAATGGCGTGGAAGAGTCCAAAGACAATTATCTATCTTGCGAATTCGATATCAACACCGATTGAGCTTGATTGAACAGCCGATAGCCCCGGAGGGAGTTTCCTAAACTTAAAGTTCTCACGTCGGGCCGGTGACCGGTCGAGTTGAAGGACCTCGGGAAATCTAAACTAGTTTAATTATACTTAAACGACATTAGTTTTTATTAATATTTCAATTGTTTTTTTAGAACGAACTTTAATAAATGATGGTGGCTTTCCCCTGGGCGATTTGGACCACGCCGATATCTTCTGGATATCACTAGAAGACGTCAACTGTGCAAAACATTTTATAGTGCCGTAGGCATTCATGAAAGTACAGAGGCGCTCACCGTCGTTCCCTTCCATATTCCGATGCAATGCATGTGTAATAAGATCGGAGGAAGGTGCAAATGCAGTGTCATATTCATTTCTAAAATTGGGCGGCGCACAAAGGTTCTCGGCGCATTGGCTGAGAAGCACGCAACAAGACGGATCATCTATCTCCGCAGAACCTTAGTGCTGGTGGCGGGGCAGTCCATACCATCCCTCGGGGCCGGCGATGCTTGTTTATCCAGAATCCTTGTTGAGTATATCGCTGCATACCGCAGTTATCGCGTACCATCAGGTGAACTTTATGCACGTATATCATCCCTTATATTAAAGTAAAAAATATATAACATTCCAATTACTTTAACCTCGTCTATACTAAAGTAAGCTCTTAACCGTTGGGTAATTATAAAGCAATGTGAAAGCAACAGAGCAGTGTGAACTCATTGCAAGAATTTATTCACTGCGAGGTGAACGAACAATGATAATCCTTAAAATAAATGCAAAGCCACCCTACACAGATCGCATCAGTGAACTAGCACTACACCACGCGCCCGTCATGCTATATTGTTATACAATCCATTTCATCAGAAGAATTTTTTTAACAAATTATATATTGAATAAGATCAGAGTAAGGCACAGGATGCAGTGTCAGGGATACGGTAGGGATACATACATACAAACAACACACCCAGACCCAAAAACCAACATTTTCTTAGACATAAATAATGTTCCACCAATATCCCCACGGCCGTTAGGATATATATATATATATATATATAGCCTAACTGCTTGTGCTAGGAGATAATTCACGACAATAGCCGAATGACAAATTCGAACATGCGACCCTTAGATTCTTCCTTCGATAATTTTTTGCGATTTTTTCCAATAAAATGCCTTAAAAACAAAAAAAAACATTATGAAACTTGGCTTGCAGATTATTTTTAAAATATATATCATACCATTTCTTAGCTCTCCAACAATGCATATCAACTAGGAATTTATTTTAAAGAAACTGAATTATCACAAAGGAAGCAAACGGAATTTCGTATTCGAACTAAACTTAAGGTCAAGTCTTATGGTACGAATTAAACCTAACCTACACCTTAACCTAACCTATTAAACCTTGCAAGATAATCAAACAGCGATTTTAAAAATGGTTCACTTTTGCATAGTGCATATGTTATGGGTTAAAATTAATACAAATAATCACCCCTATGACCCCCTAACGGGAATACGTCGAATTACCACTAACCCTGTATATATCTCACAGATAATCATCTCACAATTATAATTTAGAATAATAACTCAGAATCAGTCGTATGTGGCACTCGCCTAAAGCAAAATTTGAATAGGAATTTAAAGTTGTGATGTACTTTGAAGGCAATGAAATTTTATATGTGATTGAACTTTATTGATTATAAACTTAAAAAGACGGCATTAATTTTTTTTTATTACATTAAGAGTAAAAACGAGTACACAGTTCACCTGATGGCAAGTGATTCTTGCAGCCCATGACATCTACATTCATCCTTGACAAGGAATCATAATGCAGATGCGTTGTCATTCTTGAGGACTGATATGGAATAAAGGTCTCCGGATCCCTTCACTCAACGGACGGAACACAGCAACATTAAGCTGCTATTACACGCTGATGTTCTGTGAGGGCGTAGTCCTACGCCGGTCGAGTTGACCCAATTCTAACTGCAGATAGAAACAAACTCCACCATTGAACGTGGTCCTTTCCATATCGAGCTAAGGGACATCATACTTATTTTTCTTTATTTACCTTACTTTTATGTTACCGATAGTTTCTGCGGACTATACCACCATTGATTAATGAGTTTCTTTTATAAAAATATTAGTCAATGTCAATGAACCAAAACAAATTTGTTTTAATAAAGTGATACGATACCGTAGGTGACTGAAGTATCCACTCGACAGATGTCATTGTTCTCCGTATAAGCCAGCCTTTAATCAGTGCATTCATATTACTTTAGTTTGTTATTCCGGATTAGTTCGAATGAAATATTATCCAGATATTTTAATTTAGGAGATATCCGAGTTCAACATTTTCGAAGTACTCTAAATTATATATATAGGCAGAAACATTATGGAGTGACCTTATTTTCAATAACAGCACTGGAACGACGTGGCATTGATTCAATTAATTTCATACATTTTTCTAGGGGAATTGAATTCCATGCTTCAACAAATGCTTCTTATAGTTCGTTTTGATTGGTGTTACGTTTGTTTGAGACTTTATTTTTAACAATATACCAGAGATTTTCTATCGGTATTAAATCCGGACTATTTGCTGGCCAGTCTAAAATGGATTTACGCTATTTACTAAGGACGATATTGGATATTTGACGCTATTGGCCGTGTGTTTAGGTTCATTGTCATGCTGAAAGATCTAGGTTACAGGCAAATGATCGTCCGAGTAGGGAATGATTGTGTGCTCTAAGATATTTTTGTATTGCCATTGAACCATTGTACCTTCAATCTTCGGAACGGGTCCAACTCCACATCCGAAAAAACACCCCCCATAACTGTAAACATGTTACCGGCACCGTGCTTGACTATACTCCTTGAGTATTTATAATGAAAAACATTGGTCACAGGACGTCTTACGTAGCGCTTTCCATCGGAATTTACCATATTTATTTTTGTTTCATCTGAAAATAACACCTTTTCCATTCTCGTTTTTATCAAATTAACATATTTTTTTAGCAAATAATAATCGCTTCTCTCGGTGTTGCTTGGTAAGAAGCGGTACCTTTCGAGAGATTCTTCCAAACAATTTAGCTTCCACTAATCTTCGGCGTATCAGTCTTGACGAGATGTTTCTAGAGTCATCAGGCGAAAAAACTTCATTTTTAATCTGGATGGAGCCATTACTTGGGTCTTTTTTAGCAACACGAACGATTAGCGTATCTTCTCTGGGAGAGGTGTTTCTTGGCCGAGCCTTTCTACGAACATTTTCAACAGTTCCATGTGTTTTATAATGATCAATTGCATTAAAAACTTTCTTAAGAGAACAATTTAAATGCTCACCTATTCTTCTGTACGCCCACTTATGATCTATATGTAAATTAACAATTATTTACCTAGTTGACGTGTCTTATTTTTGCCCATTTTGAACAAAATAAAATTGAGATTAAATTGTTGAAGTTATACTTTCTTTATTCATAAGAAGTGTTGAATTATATGACCACCACTGTATATATATATATATATATATATATATATGATTCAAAAGCAGTTCTAAATATATACAGACGTATGTACATACAGCCAAGCCTGACCCAAAAACTAACCCGAAACATTTTAACGGCTGGAAATTGAATATAGAACCTAAAATGATATATATAACTGTTAAACATAGCACTGAACCAAACTTAGAATAGTCTGGATTTATATGATAACTTCTTACACAAGAAAACATTGCATCGTCGGCTGTACAAGAGTAGCCAGCGACGGACGGGGTCACGGTCAAGGGTAACACATTCCGCCTCTCGCATCCAACAACCTGAATATGAAGCAGTAATAAAATTAAATATTAATACGCCTCCCGCGGCCTATTCACGTCCCGATTTTTCTAGCAACGAGCAGCACATTTCGTCGTCGATTGGTTTTTTGTAATAAACAAGACGAACGGATCAAGAGTTTATTTGTCTATAACTTTGTCCTGCTACTATTATCCACGGTGTCAAGATGTGTCGAACGTCAGGGTATGTGTGATATAATTATAGATGTTAGAAAAACAATACTTATTTTTGTTTTGATTCTGTTAACATATCAATAATCCACTGCTTAACATTGCCTCTTCCAAAGGATTTCCACGTATTCGACACTATGTACTTAAGTTTTATAGACCGTACTCAAAGCCATTAGATTAATGCGAAAATTTCCATCTCCATCTCCACGGAAATCTACTGGTGGTATAACTCCCAAACTATTATTGAGATTTATTAAACAAATGCAAATATTCATTGTATATATACATTAACCATTCATATGTATATTTTTTTTTATCTTTTTTAAATTACTCGCTTCATTGTTTGTAAACGAACGACAAAGTCGGTGAGCGAGAGGCCGCCTTGCGGCCACGACAGCTGCAAGCAGACGTCCATTTCCCGACTGGTGTTGTGATATTAAAAAAAACCTTATAGATCGCCTCGCTCCGATAAATGCAATATTTATTTGTTATGGTAATGAAGGATGGAGGAAATGTAATTCAAAGTGCCACTGTTTTATTGAAATGATATTTTTATTTATATCTCTAGAGAGGCACACCCAAGATGAGATGGAAGAGTATAATGTCGAGAGGCATAATGGAGTGTAAGGATTCCGAAGACTATGTCGGGGACAGAGCGAGGTGAAGGGGTAAATACTATTCAACAGTTAGAAATCGTCAATATAACATTATATATATATTTTTTAAACATTCTAAGCAAGTGCTTGACCACGATCCCACCTGATGTTAAGTGGAAATGCAGTCCTGGATGGTAAGGTGCACTAGCTCAGTAAATGCCTATTCACTCTACTCTTGAAAACACCCACACTGTAATCGGAGGGAAAGACGGACGCGCGCAAACTATTCCAGTCCTTTGCTGTACGAATATTGAAAGACGAAGCAAAGCGCTTCGTTCGGGTGTGAGGGATGTTCACAACAAAAGGATGAAATCCAGCAGTGCGTCATGAGGTCCGATGGTTGAACGGGGATGGGGGAATTAGATCATGTAATTCCTGAGCATACTCTCCAAAATGCATTCTGTAAAACACTGAAAGGCTAGCCACCTTACACCTATGCTCAAGACTGAGCAGTTTGGTTTCAGCTGCGTCACCAATTAGCCTCTTAGCCCTTCCACGGAGTCCAAAGATGCGAGATGACATTTAGCGGCGCCTGCCAAATGTGACAATAGTATTCTACACACGACCGGATTTTAGATTTATAGAGCGTTTAGAGCTGCCCCGCAGAGAAATACCCCTGCACCTTGGCCAAAATCCCAAGTTATTTGCAGCTATCTTCGCCTTGGACTCGATGAATCGTCCATAGTTAAGGTTCGATGTAATTTCTATTCCCAAAAACTGAAGGCGATCAGTAAGTTCCACAGATAGATCTTGGAAGGTAGGAGCCAATGTGCACTGGCTCCTTTTGGCTAAGAAAACACACGCCTGTGTTTTGGTGGCATTGAATCTCACAAGATTGTCGTCGCCCCAACTAGAAACCTCCTGTAATGTGAGACTCATTCGCTCTACCATGGCTCTTCTTTGGGACTGTACTTGATCCTTGGTGACATTAGCACCTAACTGGTAACTCTCTGCAACTGTGCTGTCGTCTGCATACCCAAAGATACCGAGTTTCAGCAGATCATTAATATGCAGCAGAAACAGAGTGGCAGAGAGAACAGATCCCTGAAGAACTAAAAGCGTTTATCACCATTGTCTCAGACGAGCAGCCACCTATGACTACTCGCAGAGACCGCTCCTACAGGAAGTCAGCTGTCCAGGTGATCAAGCCAGGATAGATGCCATACGCTGGAAGTTTGCTGATAAGGCTATCGTGCCAGGCCCTGTCAAAGGCCTTCGAAACATCCAGTGAGACAGCTAGTGCTTCACCGTTGTTCTCGAGAGCCTCACCAAAGAGATGAGTGGCGTGCAGTAGAAGATCGCCAGTTGACCGGTTTCGACGAAACCCGTACTGTCGGTCGGTAAGGATGTCATTATTTTCTAGGTATGCCACAAGGCGTGCATTCAATATACGCTCCAATATCTTACAAATAATGGAGGTAATCGAAATTGGTCGATAATTGACAGGATATGCTCGGCTACCTTTCTTGGGCACGGGTTGCACACCAATATGTTTGATGCGATCAAGGCGAGCTTTCTGTAATTCCTTTTTAAAGGACTTGGCGGCTCGGTTAAAGGCTTTCTTCTTCTTTTTGACATCCGGAGATTCCGGAAAAGCATACCTGTCGCCATGGATAAGATGCAAAGAAGTGCCGCATCTCATCCCAATCTGCTAACTTGTAACGCCACATTCGTCGGACACCACGAACATCGATATCCGTGGAGGAGAATGGGACGATTCAGATTTCACCAGACACTGATCAGAAGTTCCTAATGGTGAGGAGACTTCGACAATGTATCTATCTGGATCAGAGGTCAACAGAAGGTAAATTGGCTGTGTGGCCATCCACATCCGGCACCCTTGTGGCTTGCATTACCAGCTGAGAGAGGTTATTTGTTAGGGACAAGTTCCACGCCTCTCTCCCAGCATGGTCGATCTTCTGGTTTGGGTTTGGGTCTTCAATAACCAATCCTGATGGCAGGCATTGAAGGACTAGCTGGGCAGAAGGATACCGAAGCTTGGCCGCATCAGCGGCCTCACTTGTGTGTTCAAACAACTGAGTAGTCTCCGGTCACCGGTGTGCGAACGGTAGACACAAGAGTAAAGGATCTTATCGGTGCCCGTGTCTACCATTACCCATAATATAGAAAAGGTGGGGTCTTCAAGATGACGAAGATGCAGGCAGCATATGTCCTTACGGATGTACACACAGACTTCGGCTCTAGGGCAGAAGGTATGGTCCAATGAGTATCCAGGATAGTTGAGGTACGCCGTATCAAGAGTACAACGAATTCTGCGTCTCCGTCAGGAAAAGTAAGTGCGTCGTCCTGCTCAGTCTTGAGGTGGTGGTGGACTGCATTGAGATTACAGTGCAAACTCGGATGGTAAGGTGCAAGGTTGAGTGAGAATGCAACAGCTGTTGAACCTATTATTGTTGAAACGTTTCATTTAGTGAGAGAGTGAATAGAATGAAGGATGGTTGTAGTTGACCGACGCATTGCGATGTGAACCCAACGACCGGATTGTAGAATCTGAACAAGTAGGGGCTTGATCTTGAGACTGCGGGGACACCCAAACCCCCCTCAGGGATTGCCATCGGGTCCTCTCGTCCGGTCACCAACCGGCGGATGGAGCTATCCTGGGATTTTTCGCAGCTGGCGAGGCAGCCTTTCGCGATTGGTTTTCTCGCTACTTAATCCACAATAATAATTGTATATACTTTTCTTATTTTTCTTTTATGAATTCTTGTATAAATAAGTTAAATAACTAAAAAAAACCAATCATGAAATATATTTATCAGCTGACGTCGAGTGATAGTCGCATAACTTCTCACTTATTGCTTCTAAATCTTCGCACTAGCAGGGATCAAATGTTCTTGTTCAAAGTTCTTCACAGCTTTGTTGATTCAATATCACTTCTCAGCAAAATCAACTTTAAGTGTCAAAGACCTACAAGAAATCCACTTTATATACTATTGTAAAAATTGTTTTATTTTTCGTGCATGTAAATCTTATATTGATAGTTTTTCCAGTATTGTATAGTACGTCTTTTCTGAAACCCCTGCACACTTTATAATATGAATTCTCGAAAAACCTCACCCAAACTGGCCCCAATTTATTTATTTGTTTTTGTTTGATTTAGTATATAATTGTAGACACTCATGTCACGCTGGTTTATGTGCCCGTCTTCATTTCAGTTGACGATATATATGTAGTATGTTTCCCATAAAATCAATAAAATAAAAAAAATACGGAAAGTTTCATAACGTGGGACCCATAGCTGGGCAGTGAGGGAGATGCAGAGAGATTTATGTTTTAACGGGAACATTTTAAACGATTACATTTGTTGGTATATTATCTATATAGATATTAAATCGTATAGAGACTTTTTGTTAGAAGTAACTGATCGAGTAACGGTCCATGCCGATGCTCACGAACCCTTGTGTTGGTTAACCTTTAAGAAAGGTCTCGGATGAGCGTACTAAGCGTTCGGACACCTTTACACCCGATGAAGTAGTAAGAGCCTTCGGCTAACAGCAATGGATGGCCAGTACAAAAAAAACTTTTATTTTTTAAATAGATTAGTGGATGGTAAACGAGTGCACAGTTCATCTGATGGTTAATGATTGTCGACCACGACATATACTCTCAACCTCAACAAAGATGCTTTGTAGGCGACAAAGATTGAACATTATGTTTATTTAAATATTATCTTTATATATATTAAGAGAGGGTGCAATGTTAATTAATATACACTGTATATATATTTAATATGACATTCGAGAAATTGTTATTAAAGTAATTCAAATCTCTAGGTCGACCTTAAACACTTCCTTCTCGTTGGGATTCATTCTCTGCATATATAGGTTGCACTACGAGCTATATTTAAATAAAATGCAATTAAGATATTATAATTAATTCCTCTACACTCTTCTGGGTACTGCTGTCCTTCTTCTTATACTATCGGCCAAATGAATAAGTCTATTCACACTATGTAGGAAATGGAAGTCGTAAAGGTCATATGGAAAAAACCTTTGCAAACATTTCACGAATTATATAATACACATATACCAGAAATCGATGTGATATTTTGTGATATCGAATCTGGAGAAGGGATTATGATGTCTGAATCGTATTACAAAAGAACTGACGTATTAATATATAAAAACTTATGACCTTTACCGACTTATAACGATTTCGTATTACTATATAATAGATAGTTATTATATTTATCACATAAAGGGGTGAGAAGGTACATAGGTACGTAACTACGTACGTACTAGCGGTAAGTAATGGCTGAAATCCTCAACAAGTATTCAATATGCAAGTACGTAGTCACCTCCGTCCTTAGGACTGAGATTGAATGTCTGACCTGCAATTTGAACCGGGGATCTATAATCAATATACGAAACACAGCAGTGTTATGTTGCTATTACGCGCTGGTATTCTGCTAAGACGTAGTCCTACGCTGAATGTGCCCATTAATCAGGGTAGGACAGCTTGGACCTAGCTTCACCTTGTCTCTACCGTTGTAAGAAGTCATAGAACAGACAATGATAAGTACATTTTGTTCAGTATGACTTATTAATATAGGTATAATCGCCAAAAGTTGAAATATAAAAGTTATCAATCTGATTAGTAATTAGTATTCAATACATGATATGACCAAATGAAAGAGCATTTTTTGGCGATTATACCTATATTAATAAGTCATACTTATCAAAAATGTACTTATCATTGTCTGTTCTATGACCACAAATATATATATATATATATATATATATATATTGTATATATATATATAAAACAGTTTGTCGCAGCCGCATCGAAGAGCCGTTGTAGATCAATGTGTAGGCGCGCGCGCAATTCAGGGTATGTGAGCTTATCGACTTCGATCCTCGGTGTCGGCATCGAAGAAATTGTTAAATACAATTTTAAGTACTGATGTACCACGTGCTAGACGTTGAAGAAAAACATGGCAAGGAAACTTGTCTAAAAATATTATATTCATTTATATATAGGCTGCAACTTAACCTTTACTTACTATATTTAAAATATACATTCTCCCCTACGAACTTATTAATTACTCAGAGTACGTTGACGCCAAATTTACTTCGAACATTTTCTAGAACATGACGTGTGTTTGTTCCCACAAGACCTTTGTCTGAATACGTTACAAATTCTTGAGTAATTTGGTTCATTATGAAACTTCGAAGTTATTAGAGATTCTTGTTAATGAGTTAAGCTTTTCGTTTAATTAAAAACTCATACGTAATTAAAAAAAACCGAATGATAGCAATGGAATTATAATATTAGTTAAAGGAGCCTTCACCTTGCTTAAAGATCGGCAGTGTGTCTGCGACTCCTTTGGTGTTGCGGATGTTTATGGGCGACGGTGATCACTAAGGTTTTTGGTTTTAAGCTTAACTGTTTGCTCGTTTAACACCTATTCTATATATAAAAATAGGAAATAAGTAGGAAAACATTGGTCACTGAAAACCAAACTTTCAGCAAATGCCTCAATCTAAAGAAATATAACTATTCTGTTCAGATTCGTTAATTACTACAATAGATAATTAAGTATTTTATTTATTGTATTTTGGGTGAAACGAATTCATCCTCGCTAAGGAATTATGATGTCTGAATCGTATTACAAAATAACTGACGTATTAATATATAAAAACTTTTGACCTTTACCGACTTATAACGATTTCGTATTACTATATAATAGATATTTATTATATTTATCACATAAGGGGTGAGAAGGTAAATAGGTACGTAACTACGTACGTACTAGCGGTAAGTAATGGCTGAAATCCTCAACAAGTATTCAATATGCAAGTACGTAGTCACCTCCGTCCTTAGGACTGAGATTGAATGTCTGACCTGCAATTTGAACCGGGGATCTATCATCAATATACGAAACACAGCAGTGTTATGTTGCTATTACGCGCTGGTATTCTGCTAAGACGTAGTCCTACGCTGAATGTGCCCATTAATCAGGGTAGGACAGCTTGGACCTAGCTTCACCTTGTCTCTACCGTTGTAAGAAGTCATAGAACAGACAATGATAAGTACATTTTGCTCAGTATGACTTATTAATATAGGTATAATCGCCAAAAGTTGAAATATAAAAGTTATCAATCTGATTAGTAATTAGTATTCAATACATGATATGACCAAAAGAAAGAGCATTTTTTGGCGATTATACCTATATTAATAAGTCATACTGAACAAAATGTACTTATCATTGTCTGTTCTATGACCACAAATATATATATATATATATATATATATATATTGTATATATATATATAAAACAGTTTGTCGCAGCCGCATCGAAGAGCCGTTGTAGATCAATGTGTAGGCGCGCGCGCAATTCAGGGTATGTGAGCTTATCGATTTCGATCCTCGGTGTCGGCATCGAAGAAATTGTTAAATACAATTTTAAGTACTGATGTACCACGTGCTAGACGTTGAAGAAAAACATGGCAAGGAAACTTGTCTAAAAATATTATATTCATTTATATATAGGCTGCAACTTAACCTTTACTTACTATATTTAAAATATACATTCTCCCCTACGAACTTATTAATTACTCAGAGTACGTTGACGCCAAATTTACTTCGAACATTTTCTAGAACATGACGTGTGTTTGTTCCCACAAGACCTTTGTCTGAATACGTTACAAATTCTTGAGTAATTTGGTTCATTAAGAAACTTCGAAGTTATTACAGATTCTTGTTAATGAGTTAAGCTTTTCGTTTAATTAAAAACTCATACGTAATTAAAAAAAACCGAATGATAGCAATGGAATTATAATATTAGTTAAAGGAACCTTGCTTAAAGATCGGCAGTGTGTCTGCGACTTCTTTGGTGTTGCGGATGTTTATGGGCGACGGTGATCACTAAGGTTTTTGGTTTTAAGCTTAACTGTTTGCTCGTTTAACACCTATTCTATATATAAAAATAGGAAATAAGTAGGAAAACATTGGTCACTGAAAACCAAACTTTCAGCAAATGCCTCAATCTAAAGAAATATAACTATTCTGTTCAGATTCGTTAATTACTACAATAGATAATTAAGTATTTTATTTATTGTATTTTGGGTGAAACGAATTCATCCTCGCTAAGGAATTATTATGCAGATGCCTTTTCTAGCGGTTTTGAATACGACCTTAAGTTGCCCAAACTCTACCCTAAACCATTAACTATTGACATTTAAAACCTTTAGCAGGATGAACGCGACTTTACGAATAATTTCAAGATTTACGTTACATTTTTTATTACTCGTTATCATATACTCGACGAAGGATATAATGGTAGTGTGAAATAGCAGTATAATGCCGCTGTGTTTCGTATGGAGTGGTGGTTAGCAAAATATTCCATCCAAGTCTTCAGGGACGACCACGCATGTGCATCTTGCATTGGATCTTGGACTGGACGTGGTTGGATACCGACGTAGAATAACTGTATAACGCTTCTGTGTTTCGTATGGAGTGGTGGTTAGCAAAATATTCCATCAAGTCTTCAGGGACGACCACGCATGTGCATCTTGCATTGGATCTTGGACTGGACGTGGTTGGATACCGACGTAGAATAACTGTATAACGCTTCTGTGTTTCGTATGGAGTGGTGGTTAGCAAAATATTCCATCAAGTCTTCAGGGACGACCACGCATGTGCATCTTGCATTGGATCTTGGAATGGACGTGGTTGGATACCGACGTAGAATAACTGTATAACGCTTCTGTGTTTCGTATGGAGTGGTGGTTAGCAAAATATTCCATCCAAGTCTTCAGGGACGACCACGCATGTGCATCTTGCATTGGATCTTGGAATGGACGTGGTTGGATACCGACGTAGAATAACTGTATAACGCTTCTGTGTTTCGTATGATGAGCGTAGGGAACCGGAGACCCAATTAAAGTTATTCCATCTTAGTGAAAATGCATATGAATTTTCTTGGTGATGAGTGTATAGTCATCACTTATCGTCACGTGGACTGTGAGCTCGTTTATCACCCCTAATGTTATAAAAATACTTCCGTAAAACTCGTTATTTGCCGCGCACCCCTAACAACTTACTAGCTATAAATCCCATGCTGGCATAAGCCTACTCCTTGGACTGAGTGTTGGAGTAAAGTCCAACATGGACCTCACATTTTTTTTATTACATTGAGAGTTACAAACGAGCACACAGTTCACTTGATATTAAGTGATTCCTCCGGCCCATAACATCTACATTCATCTTTAACTAGGAATCATAATGCAGATGCGTTGTCACCCTTGAAGACTGAGATGGAATGCATCGTCACCAATAATAAAGATCTCCTGATACCTTCATTAGCCAAACGAAAAACAGCAGCTTTATGCTGCTATTTCACGCCGGTATTCTGTGAGGGAGGATTCTCCTACCCCTGTCGAGCTGACACTTTCATTGTGCAGTTAGAAACAAACTGCAGTGTAGCTCTACCACTGTTAAAACCACTTGTCTCGAGGTTTACTCACGATGTTTGTCTTCATCGTCTGTGCACGTGTGCGTGCTATCTCGGCACTTCCAATTGCAATTAACAATTTTCTTGGGTGCCGGCAACCGGGGTACGAACTCGGCTGAGACTTTGAGCCTTGTGGATGTAATACATTAAAATTCCTTTAGCGGTTGTTGTTGTTTACGTGTGTGAACACAATAGAAAGTACATGGTGCAGTTTCAGCATGCAGGACACGTGCGGTCGACGCGGTGTACCTTCCGCGTCTAAGACAAGGACGCAGTCTCATCAACTGGGACACGCGTGATCCACATTATATAAAACAGATTATAATGGTATGCTTTAAATCTATGAGTGTTTATAATACAGCTGAGACCACGTTCGTCATACATCATCAGGGGATCTGTACCATTGGAGAACACTGCTCTCCATTTTTTTATTTTACATGTAGAGGAGAAGAGAGCTGTAGAACCCTGCTGGAGTACTTTTTGGACTTTAGCAAGTAAATGGAACGATGTGTAACATGTTCTAATATCGAAGATCGCCTATCCCAGGAGGATATCGGTATTACAGAAGGATCTCTCCCCGAGAAATCATGTTCAGGCCATCCTGCATTTTGGGGCTAGGAATAAAACGATAATTAACTCTGGTACATCCCTTCCACGCATAAAATTAACTTTTGTAGAAGGTATAGGGTCTTTATTCATACGCTGTTGATTGAATGGCTTCTTGAACAGAAGATTGGTCGTAGATCCATGCGAGAGTTAGCTTCAAATTCGGCATGAATGGGTCAGCCGGGGAAGGACCGTGCCCATACAGAATAGCCTGAAATAGCAGCATATTGCTGCTGTGTTTCGTGTAGTGAGTGAAGATATCCAGACATGCAAATACAGGTGGCGTTCCATCTAAGGCCACAACGTTTACATCTTGAATAAACATTGAGGATGAATGTGGATGTCATGAGTCATAGTCATCACTAACTGGTACGCGAAGAAGCGGACCATACGGTGATCAGGTGATAGTAAGTGAACGCCTAAGAACAACCAGACCAGTTGCAGAAATGCTACGAGAGGATATATTTTTGCGAACATATTTCACCAGCTTTAATGGTGACACGCATGGTTTTTGTTTTGCCCATCCTTTTGCATGTTGCAGTTGCTTCAGTTGTTTCTAGTTGCAGCGTGGATGGGTCGGCTCCATGGTGAGTGCCACGCCCTCACGGACTATATTATAAAATATCAACAGCAGTGAGTGTAGGGATCCATTTTCTCTTATTATTGGTGACGAGGCATTCGATCTCAGTCCGCAGGGGTGCATCTGCTGTATAATTCTCTAATGGAGGATGAATGTGGATGTCACGGGCCGCAGGAATCATATGTAACCACGTGCACTGCGTGAAAAGCATGTGGGTGTCCTTCACAATTTATGCTCACGAAGGATCATTCATCCTCATCAGCTCGATGGTTGGCAATCCACCACTGTGCACTTCACACAACAATTTCATGGGTGACGTTACTACCAAGGATCGAACCCGGTTTTCCTGCGTAGCATAAATAAAAAGCGAGCGCTTACATACTGAGCTACCGCGGCTCTTATATGATTATATAACAATTACATAAAGTATTGCATAATAATATTCAATTACATCAAAGGATAATGTATTTAAACCAGTATTACATATTTCCGTAATTAAAAGCTAAGAAAAAAAAATTCTAGAAAAAAACCCACAATAAGTACAAACTTGACATAGAAATATATTCAATGCGTAATAATCAAATATCCTTTATTATGAATAAATACAAATATTTCTTCTTCAAAAAATTCATAACAGTATTGTTAAACTTGTCACTGGTATTTTTTTAGGGTTTCACCGGGTTGTAAAGGGGCCGAACGCTTAAGGCACTCAGCCGAAACCTTTATTTATGGGTAAGCAACACAAGGATTCCCGAGTTACCCTCGGTTTGGACTGTTACCGTTGCGGGAAGCAACTAACTCGAGGGTGTCCGGGCGGACCTAACCTCAGCTCGGTCAGTTGCTTAAAAGGCAGGGCTGCAACTTGTTTCTAGGTGCCGCATTAATGTGTCTACTCCAGGAACTACGTCGTCACAGAATACCACCGTCAAATAGTAGAGCAACTCTGCTGTGTTTCGTCTGCCGAGTGCTGGGGTCCGACGATGTTCCATCTTAGTGTTCAAGTATGTCAGGCATTATGATTCCTTATTCAGGACTCAGGTGAAATGTACTCTCATTTCACTCCATAGAATAATAAAAACACAGTGATGGGAAACCTCGCGCTGGATTCACTCGTGTAAGTTTGTAGAGAGTCGATGGATGTGGTGATTAGATTCACTCATTTGTTATTGACCCTTATATGGTGACGTTATTTATCTAAATGTCCAGGGAACATCATTAAGTGATTCAATTTTTATTATTCGTCCTCTCTTTCGTTCTGGTTGAGAATTTTTAGCAAAAAGAACGAAATACTAGTTTGTGAAAGCGTCATCTTTAATTATACTTTTCAAACGGACAATGAGATATAAATGAAAATGAATAATAAAATAATATATTTGTTCTTGTCATTGTCTTGCTAAACATTTTTAGTTGTCAATTCCGAGATTAAACTAAAGTTAGTCATGTTTATATTACTTTATTTTCATACTTATATGGCCTTAGAACAACTGACATATTCTAACACGGAGCCATGTTGGTTTACCACATATCTGGTGATAAAAAAAAACACGAACCACATATCTGTCATTAAATTGGCGGGAAAGTTATTGGTAAAGATTAGGGTTGACAAAAGATTCAAGATGTACATTTTTATTGGTAGTACCCTTGAAATTTTAAATGCCTCTTTACGTATAATTGTGTCCCCGGATCAATACACTGACTAAACACAGCAGCGTTATGTCGCTCTTTCACGCTGGTATTTTGCCGTATTGGTTGGTAATGGGTATTGGTATTATGAGGGCATGTTCCTACCCCAAGAGCCATACCATTCATGCCGCATCCACAAAATACATAGCGTGGCTATACCACGTAGGACCATCATCTATGTGTTACTTTTGTTTAGGTCTAAGAATAAATTTTTAATAAAACTGGTAGATGGCGCTGTACAAAATAGTGTTATTTCTGAATCGTGCTGTTGAGATTTATTTTGAATAATCAAATGACCTTTCCATTCATTGTAAGTATGTGAACACTAAAACGATGGAAGTGATATCAATAAAGTGGGATCTGAAAGTAAAATAAGGTTGTTCCCATCCTCGATGCACACTAGTACATACCCCCTCTCACCGTCATCTTAGGAGTGGTCTGGTAAACAATTTAGAGTCGCCTTAACAACCTTTACCATACTTTTATCCATATAAACAGAAATAAAAAATGTTGGCAGATCACTTATTTTGCTAGCAATTTTTTTCAATGCTATCAAAGGTATTAGAGAGCGGGAAATACAGAAACTTTAAATACTATATTACAATCCACGTTATGTTTGATATCATAAAAAAATTATAAAAATGTGAAACGTAGCGCTAATTATATGTCATGATTTGATATGACGCAAGGTTCAGTTCACTAAACTTAAGTTATGTATAAAAACAATACTACGTACAACATGAAGTTACCCTAAACCCATGTTGAAAATAAGAAACAATATCATGCGTTTGGAATCGATATAATAATAATCAAATCAAAATGTTATTTGCTCTCACTATTGTAAGGCCGTGGGGGGTAAATGAAGCTACGACCATATGCAAGTTTGTTGAATATTCATGGATGGAGATGACTAAGGAACGCGCTTTGTGGCAATCTCCGCGATGGGAGGCCCACCTTCAGCAGTGGACCATGGACAGGCTGTGATCATCATCATCATACATCCACACAAATGAGGAAAATGAATAAAAACTCTTAGTTTTTATTATAAATTTGATTGTAGTATTTTAGATTGTAAACAAAAAACAGTCTTATTGCTGTAAAGCGTTCTCTTTCATACTGCCTGTTGGATAAACTCTACTGGGAAATGGAGGGTATGTTGTGTGAAAGAGACAAACTCTATAAAGTAAATCTCTTTTAGATTCAAACAGTCGTAGCAATATCAAAGATTATAGCTAGTGCTTATTAATAAGTGCGCCACCCTATTGCAGGAATATAATTTTTCTTTGGTAATTTGCGATTTTAAGATAATTTGTGAAGACAATCCGCCGGACTATGCATTCCTGGATCCTGTAATATCTAAAAAGACAACAAAATCCACCACACAGCTGTACTGTCGAATTTCGAAAAGAAAAACGATACGCGTTTTCAATTTTAGTTCTTTACAGAGGTTTATTCCATAATATTATCCACTGTATTAAAGAAGCCCGAAGTAAATGAAAAATACTTGTATCTTGGCTTTGATTAAGAAGTATAGAAAAAAAACCTAATTAAAAAAGAAACATTTATTGAAGAAATAATAACATTCACAGGAGTACAAAAACGGTCATTAATTTATCTCTAATTGGTGGAAGAGACAGCGAAGTAATTTCGTAATTCATATTCATATTACAAAAACAATTGACGCTATAACATATACAGATGTACGCAACCTCTTTTCCCATGCCGTCTCCATTGTTGCCCGACGCAATGATATCTATTACAAAACCACTTCCTACTTTTGCTTTAGTTGAGATGCGTAAAGACTCTCTATGTAATATAAACACTAGCAGTACAACACTGCTTCGTCTAGAATTTTCAAATCAATGTATTTATGTAAATTTCGTGAGGAATTCTTTCTTAGTTCTCAGGGTTGACATCGCGTCTACATTATGATTCCTTATCGAGCATGAAAGAGTGTTGATTTCGTTTGTTACATCCACTAGCAAAAAAGCTCGGAACAACATGACAATCTCAAATAGAACTTGTACGGATACCACAATTTTCCTATAAAGGAGTAAATGCATATAGTAACAGTATGAGATGCAAACGCATCGATGTCTTTGAAATTTTGTGTTAATTTATAAAATTTGATTGGACGAATACCTTGGATGGTACGAGCAGTCTGAAATCTCAAAAAGGTTTTCCTCAAATTATATATCAGAAGAATGATCGAAGAAGTAGCAGACATATTTTCAGAAAAACGGAGATGAATAAAAACTTATAATCATTCGTAAAGTAGAACGCAGCGCGATACTTGTGGCCGTCAATATAAAAAAGATGGTCCAAATAGATGGTTTACGATCGTAAATAAATGAAGAAGTGATTACAACCTTCAAAACGAAAGTACTTGACACAAGGAAAGTAAACCGCTATATTACTTAATATCATACTTAAAATAATCAACAATAACAATTACCAGAACATTGTAAACTTTTTACCTGCATATATCACCGACCTCTTGTCGACCCCACGTTCAGTAGAAGAATAACTGCTCGAGTCCCCACCATTATGTTAGTTTGACGTAAAGCAAATGGCGGCTGCCGGAAGACAGCCCGGGTCAAATGCAATACTATTGAAACGTGTAACTAATATATTGTCTACTAATATATCATTTGAATAGTTTTATATATTTAATAATTAAATAAACTCCAAGATACCAAAAAAAAAGGCGTACAGACAGTCAGGTGGTGATAATTAATGTTTTGTACACGATGGTCAAATGGATATTAAATGATCCATTGTTTATGACAATTATGTTGCAAAATTGCAATTATGTGTGACTAACGAGCACGGCTCAGCTAGCCCGCATCGCAGTCCTTATGGGTGAGGACGCATGTCCAACTTTATCAGCGTGTTCAGCTGCTCGCTCCCGGTGACGTCACTAAACACAGATTCACTAGCACTTCGCGCTGTTTGCTGAATATTTGTTATATACCTTTTATTTACTACCTACCTAATTAACGTGATAGCGATTATATTACTATGATATAATCATCAATTATACATAGCTAGGGTTTTTTCATTTATTCATGTTATTATAAATATAAATGCCAAATTTATTAATTCATATTTATGTATATATAAACACAATAATACATATATATGTAATTCCTTGACATAAATGTTGGGAGATATAGATGTATATATAAAACCCGATAGAGCTAGGAATAATTTTATATTCACTGGCTTATATGATATATATATGTATCTGTAGATATGTATCTGTTTAAATGATATATTTCAATAAATAACTTTAAAAACAACAAACATGTCCAATGTCTTGAATCTTCGATGAAGATGTCATGGGCCGCAGAGGTTGCATACCGACATATAATGAAAACTAAAAAGGAATACCTTCTTAGTTTTCATTATATGTCTTCACTTTCTGTCCCTCACCAAATGAAACGCAACGGCGACAATATTTATTATAGTATTTTCCGTTCGTATTCTGTGAAATCATGTTCATTTCTTGGTGTAAAACTTGCTGCAGCTAAATAATTGCTTCGACATTAGATTTCTAATTAAGCTCAAGTTTATATATTTATGTGACATGTTTATACAGAATACATAGTAACTTTACGTGCTAGACTCACGAAGATGTATTTCAATTTAGTCCTCAGTAGTAATCATACATCTTGATAGTAAATTTGATAGAAAAGAGCCACGCCACAGCTATAAACTAGCTTTATATAACTATTAGATCCTCTCAACACAGGAAGAATGACGTTTTAAAATAAAAAAATAAAAATGAGTTTATTATAAATGCTCACATGTTAAGCATTGTTACCAATCTGATACGTTCATTCAACCGGCGATCTTTCAAAGATTCAAAGACATATATACCATAGATAATAAAGACATAAATTGATGAATAATTATGCAATAACATAATTATGTCTTCATCGCGGATGTTTACCGTAGAGAACGAAACAATAATTACACATAGACAATGGATGTGGTTAATATTTTATCAATATTTATTCTAAATTTAAAATATAATTGCTGTCACTTTGTAAAACTCTATGTTTATTTTATTATCTATAGACATAAATTTGAATTTAAATTTTAGTTTAAATGAATGAAAATGTACATAGATTTTTTGAAAAATTAATCTTAAATATTAATTTTTAAATTAAATAGTTTTAAAGGCGTTCTGAAGGTAATTTCTGCAACATGAGTTGGTCGGTTTGTCTGGGAAAGGACCGGGCTCCCATCGAACTTCAGAACGTCGTGTGGTGATTGTACGACCGTATTCTGGAGACCAAGTACCAGGAAACATATTCCATCTCAGTTGTCAAGGTTGCGTTTGGAATCTTTATCGAGAATGGATTAAGATGTCATGGGCGTAGTCATCAGGTACCATCAGGTAGCTCAATTTAATTTTTTTATTTTTTTTTAAAGAATATAGCCATGCTATTACAATTACTAATATTCCGGTTAACCACTGCAACTAAGCTGAAAGTGCTTGTGCTAGGAGACGGTTTACGACATTAGTCTAATGATGGATTCGAACTTACGACCTTAAGTTTCACAGACCGTACCCCAAACCATTATTATCACCTTTATTATCAAACAAATACCCTAGTTGCATAATAAAAGACGGTTATGCACCATTTTATTTATTTTCATTTATTACAATGAGAGTAACAAAGGGGCACACAGTTAACTTGATGGTGATTCCTGCAGCTTCATCGTTGACAAGAAACCATAATGCAGACGCGTTGTCACCCTTGAGGACTTAAATGGAACACATATATATCATTACACAGCAGCATTATGCTGCTATTTTACGTCGGTACTCTGTCAAGACACCACCCCGGTCGAGCTGACCTATTCATTATGCAGCTAGAAAAAAACTAAAGCGTCGCTCTTGCACTATATAATTACCATTGTTAAATAGCAAATACATCTTCGATATTCCGAGAATCAATCAGTTCTAAGTTTACCTTGCAATATAACTAAGTAATGGTAGGTCAGATTATCAGACGGCCTTGTGATTCATTACTCGTGTGCACAATTTTTATTCTGGGATCACTTTTTTTTTGACAATAAAAACACTGAAGTAATTAATCATTATATCACTGAGGCTGAAATATATAAAGCGCACTTAGACTTTGCTCCGACTTAGCTTACGAGTTAAGTAGGCAATGAAATTTATAGTCATAAGCTCAGCTCATGCTTAGCATTGCCAAAGTCACCAAAACCCTTGACTTACCGAATACATACATACTCCTAGTAATATTTTAAAATGCTCTAAAACTAATTGAAAAGAAAGTACTAAAGATTTCAAATGCAAAGCCTGGGCAAAGTTCTAGTACGCTTAATAAATCTCAGCCTGAGAGACATAGTTCAAGTTCTTTATTGTTTTGTGGCCGGCAAAGATCACAGGGGTCCTGAGACCTTTATCACTGTTACGAGGCATTCCATCTTAGTTCTCAGGGATGACAAGGCATCTTTTTTATGTAGAATAGGTGACAAACGAGCAAGCAGATCACCTGATGGTGATGGATCACCGCCGCCCATGGACATTTTTTTTTATACTTTAAAGCAAGTGCTTGATCACGACCCCACCTTATGTTAAGCGGAAATGCAGTCCTGGATGGTAAGGTGCACTAGCTCAGTAAATGCCTATTCACTCTACTCTTGAAAACACCCACATTGTAATCGGAGGGAAAGACAGACGCGGGCAAGTCCTTTGCTGTACGAATAATGAAAGACGAACCAAGCGCTTCGTTTGGGTTTGAGGGATGTTCACAACAAAAGGATGAAATCCAGCAGTGCGTCAAGAGGTCCGATGGTGACATCTGAGACGCCAGAGAAATAATATTTCTTAAATATTTTCCTATAAACATGCAAACACATAATAGGATTCGAACTCTCCATCTAATACTCGTCGAGAGCAACTGCGCCATTAAGTAACTTGTTTAGCATGATGAAATATCGAGTTGAAATTTTCATCAGTACGCTACCTCTATAGGTATAATGACCATAACACCATGTTTAACATACAAAATGAATATAGTTAGTCAACATCTAGTATCTAGCCCTGCTTTCGGTTCCCGTTCCTATGCACAGATAGCCAATATTCATAAATAGGGCTGGCCAGCCCAGAACAAAGATGGATTTACTTCTGTAGTTGTATTTCGTATTGAAAACAATATTAGTGTCACACTGTTTGATTTTTTTTTTTTTTTTTTTTTTAAATTTAAAAAAAGACGCCATTCACGTAAGTAATGAAAAAAAACACAAATAATTGTAATGTAGTTAAGCACGATATGAGTTTATATCAAGTTGAGTTTAACTTTTACTGTAAATGGTTTTTTTTTCTTGCAAACTTTGTTATAGTTTCATTTTTATGAAATGCGAGTATGACAACGAATACGAATGACGTCATAATAACGAGCGACGTCAAGTGCAAGTGAGCGAGAAGTTGATGGATACAGGAAGCACAGGATCTGCTATACGGCAATCTTAATGGAATTTGTACCTCTGTTTGCTGATCTTTTGCACAATATCCTTGGTTCTTCTGTGGATGTATTTTAAGGAAATACAATATAGAAAACACTTGATAATTTATTATTTATTAACGATAATTTTTTAATGTGTCATTCATGCACGTTAAAATATACAAAGAAAAATATAAAGCAAATAGATAAAAAATCAATCATAACGTTGGTCGAGTCTTCAAGAAATTCATGCCAAAACGCTACAACAAATTGTGACATAAAATTATGTAAAAACGATTTAAATCTGATCAAACAAACAGAGCTCAATCTACCATCTTGCATACGTATGGCAAAATATCAAAATGAATTGTATAAAAGCAAACTATGAGAATATATGACTAGGTGTTCCTTAGGGTAGTGTTTCGGGACCCATATTGTTTTTGGTCTATATTAATGAATTTCTAATATAATTGACCACTTACGTGTAATGTTTGCTTAAAAAGTTATATTTCTTACATATTTTCAGTTCATCATGTGTAAATAACAGATATGCCGATTATTTATTACGATTCATGTTAATTTATTTCATCTTCCGAACCTTATTGCTAGGACACTTGACTCGGCGATCTTGAACTCCAGTAAAATTGTCCGAAATAGCACACCCTGAAGTGATCCACAAGTATCTTATAATTACACTGAATTGCAAAATTATTGAATCGTCAGAAAATTAGTGGATGATTAAAGTTTATTAAGTACCATTTATATACCTTAAGCGTCTTGTGCCAACCCTGTCATTATTCTGTCGTAGTCAGTTTTTTTTCTTTTAACAGAATTTACATTGTATTCATAAAATTATATTTAATTTTTAAACGTGACGTATGCACTGTAAGTGTTTATAATGGCTTTAAATTTAATACTTCATTACTTTTTTGTGATCTCTTTGTTGTATTCACGTTTCGAGAAATATCGCCAGTTTTTCTTGTGATGCAAATGAAAGATGTCAGTGAAAAAATTGCTTTATTTTTAAACAAAAAATGCTAAAAGTAATATTCACGTAATTAACGTTCCCGTTAATCATTCCAACTAAGCGGAAACGCTTATACTGGGAGATGGATCAGGAAAATATTCGAAAACCGCACGCTAAAGTATTAGATTACTGACGCTATAATAAAGTAAAATCCAAGTTACGTTGTTGTTTGTTCCTAGCTGAGGCTCGACCGGAGAAGGACTACGCTCTCACAGAATACCAAGCATAATGATACTGTGTTTCGTCTGGGGAAAGTTACTAGTAGTTTACGGTGACGAGGCATTCTATCTATCAGGGAGGACATGACGCATCTGCAATAATATTCCTTAACAAGCTTGAATGAACGCGTTATGGGCCGCAAAAATTGCTCACCGTCTAGTGAACTGTATGCTCGTTTGTCTTTGAAAAAACTTGTATACAATTATATACTTGCTGTTTTGTTTTTCGATTTGTTCTCAAACAAAAGTATCACCGGTTATTGTTTGCGTTTAACGTAAGACGAGACGCCCCGTGTAAAGTTTAGAATATAATTATATTTTTGATTTATTTATCGAGAAAGATCACCATCAAAAATATAATTGCATTTTACACTTATATCTCATGTGTAAAGCTAAATCATTAAGATATAATCTTAACGATTTACCTTTACAGGTGTATACAAAATTTGTATTTTTAATTCTACATATGAAAGCAACACTATACTCATTTAATTAAATAATAAATAAGAAAAAATGTAACAAGTAAGAAAATGTGAATAATAAACGCGTAAACCAGAAATAAAATAGGGCAAAATTTGTCCTTAACCTTACTGTCTACGGTAGTGCTGCAAAATGGAATAGAGAAAGTATTACTAATAGTGATACCGGGAGGACTACACTCACAGTTACGTTCAACTGCTCTCGGACTGTTATACCCCGTGCATCCTAGCAGAAGAGATGATCACATTCTTAAGCTATCCCGTCAGCAGTCCTGTCGTGATAGCTTGAGTCTAGCAGAGACAGAAAAGACGATGAGTTAGCCATAGACCTCGGTTCTTGTTATGGTGTTCGTGAAATGGGCAATACTGAAGAACGGCAATTTCATAGGTAAAGACTTAATATATATATATATATATATATATGGATAGGAGAGTGGCTCGAATTATCGATGACCAGGCTTTTTCTTTCAGTTCGATTCACTTTCAGAACCGATACAAATAATTATTAATAAAGTATCAATGGTACAGCTACACTACAGTTTACATCAGGTTACATCCATCTCAACAAAGATTCATGTACCCCTGAGGGATGAGATGAGAGATGAGATGGAATGCTTCGTCGCTTCCCTGCACTCACCAGTCGAAACACAGCAGCGTCACGCTACTATCTCACGCTGATATTCTGTGAGGGTGTTAAAGCGTTGAAGTGGTGATCTACTAGTATAAAATAGTTTGGTGTATTTAAATGAAAATATTTAATCTGTACCTACTCCGAATACATTAGCAGGCGTCAATGTACTTGTTAAGTTTTACTATTGTCATGTTAACTAAGATTGTTTACCAAACCCTAAAACGCTAGTCTGATCGAAGCCTATGATCTATCCGCGACTAGTCGTAAAATTCAGACAATTCACGACCCCTCGATATATGATATAAGCGAACAACACTAAATAATAAATACATTAATACGTCTACAGCAAAACTATTATGTCGTATAATAAACTTGACACTAATTCGATATGAATAATCGAAAGTGATTAATCGTTATCGAGTCAAGATTTGTATATCTAAAGTTATTTTCACTGGTTGTTAGTGACGCGATAGTCAGCAGTTTCATTTATCGACACTCTCGTTGATTGAACGACTGTGTTTTACGACGTGCTTGAGATATATATATGTGATCTTTGTGTTGTCTGGGAGTTCGTAAGTCTAGATGTTGAGTTTAGTCGGAGACATTTTTTTTATTATATTAAGGATGACAAACGAGCTTACAGTTCGGTTGATGGTAAGTGATTTCTGCGGTCCATGACACATGTGTTCTCGATAAAAAAAAAGTACACTAGCATCCTATATATATCAATCCCGCAGCTGGACATTGGCCTCCTCTCTAGAGATAATGTTAGAGTAACGCGACTTGACTGCGGATTGCCAGACTTCACATATATTAGATATATTTTAATGTTACGCTAGTATTATTACTGGAATTACTGTAGAAGACGCATTGGGAACATTGTAGAGGACGTTCACAGGACGATATATGTCCTGGAATAAATGATACGGCATAGATGAAATATTTTTTATTAGTATTAATTAGACATTGAGGTTTCCTCACGATGTTTTCCCATCACCGTCGAGCAGGTTGTAATTTTGATTAGAGATATGGGCCGGCACTGGGGATCGAACTCAATTTGCTCGCGTACCGTAAATTAAAATCGAGCTCTTATCCACTGATCTAACACGGCTATCATCAAACCTTTAATCCTATATAAGACATCATAATGTTTTTTTTTTTTGAAAATTATGCTAGTAGTGCTATAATTACCAACATTCCCGTCAACCACTCCAGCTAAGCTTAAATGCTTGTGCTAGGACAGAGGTAGCCAGACTTCTTTTCTCATAGACCTCTTTCAAAATTTTGCTGGTTCCGGCGGATCCCCTGCCGTATTCCCAAAACTCGTCAAAAAATGTGGAATATGCAAGTTTTCACAATTAACAGTCGCTGAGCTTTTTAAAATATTATCTGCCTACCTATTGATAGGTGATGTCAAGCCAACATTTTAGTTCTTCCCTATTGAAAGCCAATAAATTTTCGTGGACGTGGACAGCTTACGAATTGTGAACCCCCATTTTTTGTCACGCCATCGTAGAACCTCGTCGAGTCTTCCCTGGACCACTTTGGGAATTAAGATGCTAGGAGATAGTTCACGACAATAGTCTAATAGTGGAATCGAACCTACGAACCTATGTTTGGCAGACCGTACCCTAAACCATTGAACTATTGTAGCTTATATAATGCTTATGTATTGTCACTCTTGAGGGCTAAGATACCTCGTTATCGGAAATATTACTCCCATTTAGTCCCTGCATTGTATGTTACTAAAGATTTTTTGAGTGTAGTTTGAAAGTTATTTGGGATGGATGCAAGTTTCCCTTTTTGATAGCGATCCGTGCCGAGGTTCGAGCCTCCTTCTGAGGGGCCCTCGGATCGTATTATCGCCCCCCTCTGTAGTCGTCGACGTTCTTCGTTGTGCCAGCATCGCCGTTGTCTCCCTATTTAGCGGGCGCTCCCGCTCGCGAGACTGTTCCGATAAAGCCGTAGAGGTCACAAGAACAACAGCATCACATAATCAACAAAAACAAGTGGCTCAGGGTCGTGCTCTGTGGCAATCTGCGGGTGAGGCATATGTTCGTTAGTGGTATTATAGGCTATGACGATGAATTTCCTTATAAAATAACCTCAATAAAAGTCATACTATATTTAGCCTACCCCCTCATAAATTTGAAAGCAATCTTCCATTTATTTTGCATCTTGACGGCCCCAACGAGTGCGGTTCAATTTGGTTCAATGTCATCCCTGTTATATCATAAGATAACGCAGACAGACAGCAAACGGCGACGGCCGGAAACACACCTGCGACTCTTTAGTATTGATGATATTCACATTTGCAATTAGGTGAGCAGTTTGCTCGTTTTTCCACCTACTCCGAAGCTAATGGTTCAGGGTACCGGTCTGCGATATTTGCGGACGTTGGTTCTTATCACTAACACAAGAATTTTCTGCTTAGTGGCGAGCGGTCCACTGAAATCTTTGTCATTTTAATAAAGCCGTAAGCATTCTTTAGAAAAAATTTAAAAAGATAACTCATAATGTATCTTTACATCATAATTGAAATCTTCTTTCCTCTTTAATTCTAAATATTAGAACTTCACCAACTATTAGAGCTACGTTGCAGTTTGTTTCTAGCTACAGAATGAATAGGTCAGCTCTTCCGGGGTGGAACACGCCCAAACAGAATACCAGCGTACACACACGAAACACAGACGAAATGAAAACGAACAAGCACTTTTTAAAATAAAAAATATTCAAATTAAAAAGAAATTGAAATAGTTGTGATAGTTAATATAAAAAATACATTATTTAAATTTAAAAAATAGGTCTAATGGCTTAGTTAACAAAACATATGTCTTATATCAATTAAATATTTGCTTTATTGACGCAATGCTATCAATACTATGTTTCTGAACATAGGAGGTCGGTTATTGTCAGTTTTAATACATTTTATATGTAAGTATAATCTTTTAATTCATAATAAAATAAATAAATACGTAATTAAACATATAAACGTAACAAACATTAGCAAGAATAACTATAATTGCCTCCAGACTTTTAAAATAATGCTTCCGTACAAATCCCACAATCCTGTTATCCTTCTATGAAGGAAGAGGAACCTCTTGTACATTCCGATACCAAAAGAAATAAGATGATGAATTTTACTTTCGACATCACGAGGAACACCGTGGGGCTCTGTACCCATGACTAGTTTGAGCAATCATGAATCTCAAGACGTCCGTTTCTACCCTCGGCGGAGAGGCACGGCAATCCCTGCGCAATCCCCAACGAAATATAATTGTATTTCCGTGTTGGTGATGGGCTTACTCGACCCTGAATCATACAATATATTCAAATGACAGCTTATTTGGTGTTCTAATACATTCGACCAAGGTGTTCCAGAGAAGTTTAGTCCGAAATATAAAGTTTTTTTTATTATTACATTGAGAGTAACAAACTCACAAACAGTTGACCTGATGGCAAGTGATTCCTGCTACCCATGAGATCTATATTCATCCTTGACAAGGGTCATATTGCAGACGCGTTGTCACCCTTGAGGACTGAGATGGAATCCCTTGATGCCAGTAATAAAGGTCTCCGTATCCCTACACTCTCCAGACGAAACACAGCAGCATTATGCTGCTATTTCACACTGGTGTTCTGTGAGTGGCGCTAATAAATCTTCACGACTGCACCTTTTTTGCAATCATAGAAATTTTTGGGGAAAATTTCGAGATTTTTATGCACAATATTAAAAAAATGGGTTGCCAGAAAACTGAAATATTAACTTATGATGGATATCAATGCTATGGGTCACAGTATACATTTACCATTACATTGACTGTGTGCTCGATTGTCACCGCTAATATTATAAAATGAAACACGCTGTAGTGTCTGAAGTCACGTACCAACTGTTTACTTTTATTCAAGACAAAGAAACGTGCTAAAAAGCATGTCCATAACGCTCAGAGTGGTCGTGATAACGACTAATTGGGAGGTAATGGGAAAGGCTTTTAGTATCTTAAAACATTCGAATAGGTCCACCCATCAGACGGGACAATTAGTAACGAATTTAGGAGGTTAATGCATTCGTGTAAACTGTTCCAGAGTTTCTCAATCGAAAATAGGGTTAACTCAAATTTTTTTGGACTTCGATGGACATAATTTGAAGTCGATAGTATCCCAGGTGGGGACATCGAACACATCAGTCCCCTCGTGTGATTAAGAGTTAGCAAAGCTCAGTAATTATTGTACTGTCATCGAATAAAATAAATAAATTAAGTCATATATACGTTATGCATAGTCCTGTTCTCTCCTGCCCTGTTCTATTGTTTTAAAAACATTGAGAGCGGCAACGAGCACACACAGTTCACCTGATGGCAAGTGATTCCTGCTGCCCATGACATCTACATACATCCTAGACTAGGAATCATAATGCAGATGCGTTGTCACGCTTGAGGATTGAGATGGAATGCATCATCAGCAGTAAAGATCTCCGGATCCCTTCACTCAAAAGACGGAATATTATGCTGCTATTTTACGCTGATATTCTGTAAGGGTGTGGTCCTACGCCGGTCGAGTTGACCCATTAATGTAGATGTCATGGGCCGCAGGAATGACTTGCCATCAGGTGGACTCTGCTATCTCTACCGGAGTTAAAAATAAATGTTGATATATTTTTAAAATATTAAGGGAAACAAACGAGCACACAATTGACAGCCATCGGTGTTTCCGAACCGACACAATTTAGGGATCTTCAAGAAAAGGCAAACACATCTGCGACTCCTCTGGTGTTGGGGATGTCCATGGGCGGCGGTGACCACTTACCATCGGGTGGGCTGCGTGTTCGTTTGCCGTCTATTCTATTTTAAAAAAACTCAATACTGTAACATTTACATCCATCATCTACGAAGATTGAGGATGCCATGCGTTGTCACGTGGAATGCCACCTTGCCTGTGATTGGGTCCCTGAACACAGCAGTGTCTTGCTGCTATTTCCCACTGATATGCTGCGAGGTCATGGTCGATTCCCGGTCAAGCCATGGTCATGTACCACTGTAGAATTAAATACACGGGTAGACGCAACGGATTATTTAAACAAATGAGATATTCACGAATATTAACCGGCACGATTTGAACCTTGGCCCGAGGCTGGACAGCTGCGTTGAGTCATCCCCTAATGATACTAAAGGTGGAATAACAAAGCACGCTTTCCAGTTAAAAATAATACGTGTGTAAGTGACACGAATGATATAACTAGATACTCCTCCGTCTTCACACGGAATTTCAAATTATTACGATAAAGAAATTTGTATAAAATTAAATATTTCCTTCCATGAATTAAAATAACGACTACATATACTAAATAATTCTTGATATTACCAACATTTCCGTTAATCACTCTAAAAAAAGTTGCTTTTGCTAGGAGATGGACCACGACAAGTCATTTGGCGGATTCGAACCTGCGACCTTCAGTTTCGAGGACCGTACTAAACCAATAGGCTATTGACGCTACGGTAATCATATATTGTAAAAAAAAAGGACACGAAACTAAAGTGAAACTTCTTTAGCTATCTACAACAAGGTTTGTATGTATAAAGTTAAGAAAAATATAAAAAGAAATCCAGGGAATCCAGATAAAACGGCAGAGGGAAAGAGGAAAAAAATACGAGCCCACTAAAGTATATATCGTTTTCTTTTTCACTTCAATACACACAAATTCTGCAAACATTTTCCATAAACGACTGTGGGAAAATATGTAATATTTATCTTTTATTTTAATATTTAATGTGACATAAGATTAACACATTGACATTTTTTATTATTACGTAGGAGGTTTTTTTTCATCTCCGCCTGGTTATGCAATAAATAAATAAAAAACTACAAACATATAAAGAAGCAAATATATACAATATAATATAATACATATATGAAGACCAACCAGACGGGAATCCCTCGACAGGGGAGACAAAACGGTCGAGGGTTAGGGCGAAAGGGAAAGAAACCTGCGGACTATACGAGCGGTGTCGAGGAAAATTATTATTATTTTTTATCACATTGAGAGTAACAAACTAACACACAGTTCACCTGATGGCTAGTGATTCCTGCGGCCCATGACATCTACATTCATCCTTGACAAGGAATCATAATGCTGACGCGTTGTCATCCTTGAGGACTGAGATAGAATGCCTCGTCATCAGAAATATAGATCTCCGGGATCATTATTATACATTGGATGACTTGAAGATAATAAACGTAATTAAAAAAAAATGTTAAGTAACAGCCTCTACATATAAATCCCACAACTGGACAATAGTTTAATCTCTAGAGTGGGTGTTACAGAATAGTCCACCACGCGTCTTCAATGCGCATTAGCGGACTGCACATGTCTTCGAAATATATTTTTAATTTTTATCATTTCCTCACATTGGTGTCGGCGTCGGATTCGAACGCCCTGTTAATTAAAAGCTAGTGCTTAGTCACTTAGCTTCCATGGTTGATATTCTAAAAATGTAGTAATAAATAAATTCAAACTGTATTTATTTGAACAATAATGTAATGTCTTTAAACCGTACGTAGAACAAACTAATAAATAAATTAATTTTGTGTATACATGTGTGTCTATAATCAAGAAGATTAAGATTCTATATTGAGTGTAATTTCGTCGACAAACTTCAACAGTTTGTTATATCAGCAACTGTGAAAAAATATATTGGTACAGACGGACAGATGTACTGTCTGACTTGGTTTGCGAGTTTGTTCTATAGAGCACAGAGATTACAGTAATGCAATCAGCCGCGTGTGCTTTGAGTGCTTCGTAGTGATGCTTGCGAAACAGTTGGGGCCTGCACCTTGTGTGGCCAGGAAGCACGTGCGGGCTATGACGCCTTAAGTAATAAGCTGAGCGGGTTTATGGGTTTTTTGAGATTTTCTTTTCGTAAATATCACATGATTGACCATGGGGGGACGGAAGATGGCGAAGAGAGACGATGATGAGCTAAATAGTCGAATGAACACGCTATCAATGTTATTGTCGAGCATGTTTTTTTTTTATCAAAAAGAGAAAGGCATTGTTCACTACCACCTAATGGCCCCTCATCACCCTCCTTATACATACAAGACTATTGGATTATGTGAAGCCAAGAAGAAATAACATTGCTCGAAATGGAGAATCCTTCTTCACTATAAGACCGTACTTTGAGGACAATCTGTGATGTCAAAAAAAAATGTCGTGCTGTAGGATTTGCAGTAAAGTCGATCATATGAAAATAAAACTGCGTAAGTTACATTATTTTATTAATATGAGTATATTTCATTCTTTTTATTCAAACCAATTTTAAAATATTTACAAACCAATAACAAAATATCTATTACTTTGTGTATAAGCTTTTGCTTCATTGCTTTTAAGGAGAAATCATTCTTTGGTGTTCAAAAGCTGTTTAATCAATACTTATCTGTTTATATAATACAAAACTTTTTTTTATAAAGAATAGGAGACAAACGAGCAACGAACGTGAACCTAACTAACCTAAACTAAAAGGCCCTGCCAGCCTTTAAGAAAGTCTTTCTTTTGTTGTAGGCTTTTTAAACGAAACGAAACTGTGAGTTACTTTACGTAACATTTTTCGAAAACAAATATTTATATTAATAGTGATTCATATTATATATATAATAATTAAGGTTTAAAATGAAAATATAAAATCGCTGACCGCTTGTGGCCCACCCCACATCCGATCCGACCTTCAATGCAGATAATTACCTACTTATTGATACATTCGGCTCACATCGCTTGTCTTTGTGTATATGTTGCCATGTTTACTGGTTCAAGTTATATATCAATATATATTTGTTAATTGAATGGAATTAGCTCATTGAACAAAACCGATTATACGGTTTTAATAGCATTTTTTTTATCTCGCTTAGCACCAATCAAATTGTTAATAGCAATTTATGTGTTAATTTATCATGTGTTCTACGTTGAAGGAAAACACCTTGAGAAAATATGTTTAAGAAATATATAAAAAATGTATTTCGAAAATATATGATGTCTACAGAATATCCAAAGAGAAAGCCTATGCCCAGCAGTGGGATCTATATCTATAAATATCCTACAATATATATTTACAATCATGGCTACACGGGATGGATATAGTTCATTTTAGATTATGAAGATATTTATTCTATAACAAATACCTCCATAATCTCATATAGTAATCACATTGCGATTAAAACTGGCTACAGTATAAATGGGTCGGCTCTTTTGGTTTCGGTGTGGATACTGAAAGGAGCCCGCGACTTTCCGTGTACGGAGGCATTTCCTTCTAGCCCGTAGAGGTACACATTTATATTTAGGTTTCTTGTCAAAGTTGAATGTGTCATGATCTACACTGTATATTCACCACTGAGAAATATATGCTCTGTAGTCATACAATTTTATTTGAATTAAATCTTTTATCAATGCTTATCGTAAAATATAAGATATAGGAGATATAGTCGAAAGGAATACTGGATCAAACAGTTTTTTTTTATAGTACTAATGGTGACAATCAAGCACATCGTTTACCTGATGGTTAGTGATGACTGCAGCCCATAAACACATCCATCCACAATGAAGATTAAAAATACACGTGTGTTGCCACCCCTTAGAATTGCGCTATAATGATGTCTCACTCGTGCATACTATGAAGGTTACCCTGTTGTTCTCCCAAAGATCACGCTCCTTAAACACATGAATTTAAATAATAGCAAAACATAACTATTAACCCTCAGTAATAAGCTGGACCAAGAACAGTTTTAGAGCTACACTGCAGTTTGTTTCTACTTGGACAACAAGGAATGGGTCAGCTCGATCGGGGTAGGACCAATGCTGCCGTGTTTCTTCTAGTGAGTGAAGGGGTTCGAAGATCTTTATTACTGGTGACGAGGCATTCTATCTCAGTTCTCAAGAATGACAATGCACTAGAATTATGTAGGTAAATTGTGTGTTCTTTAATTACACTTGATGATATAAAAAAAGACCTCAAATCTCGGTAAAGATACGTTACAGGTAGCTATTCGTTGCAGCACTCATGGGTCCGGGACCACGTCATCACAGGATACCAGCGCGTATTAGTAGCATAACATTGCTGTGTTTCGTATGATGAGTATGTGGTTACGGGATTATAGGTGACGAGGCATTCCATCTCAGTCCTCAGGTATGAAAAGGTGTCTTGAATAGATGTTTAAAGACCACAGCCACCGCTTACCACTTACCAGGTGAACGGTGCTTGTGTGAGCATTGTATTAAAGGTAAAGTACTAAGCCTCAGGAACTAGCTAGACAAACACTACTAGATCTCATAAAAAAAAAATCCCTATTCGATGCATCGCCCAAAGGCCACGACGATGACCTAATTTCTTAATAACTTATTTATAAATGTCGAACAATTATCGGCTAGTAATTCATATCTGCCGTTAATATTGTTTATTAAAAATATCATTCAGTTATTTAAAATCATTCGTACAATTTTGACTTAGGGACCAGAAAAGAGCCTTTCTTAAAGGTCGGCAACGCATTTGCGAATCCTCTGGTGTGGCTAATCCAAAGAAAAAACGAAACAGTCCTTAAAAATAGCATAATTGCTTAGGTAGAGCGTACGGTCTATGAAACTTAAGGTCGTAGGTTCAAAGCCACGACTCACCTATTGTAGTGAACCATCTCCTAGCACAAGCATTCTCAGCTTAGTTGGAGTGGTTAACTGGAATATTAGTTATTTTTAATAGAATTTCTGGTAATCCTTTAAAAAAACTATATAAGTAATCAATTATCTGATACTATATTACGTTACCTGTAATTGGATCTTTCAGGCATTTCATCTAGGGCCTCGGGAGTGAGGATGCATGTGTATCTTGATTTTAATGAAAACGCAAGTTTTTTGTTTAATACATTGAGAGTAACAAACGAGCACAAAGTTCACCAGATGATAAGTGGTTCCTGTGGCCCTGTGGATATATGATGACATCTACATTCATCCTTGAGCAGGAATCATAATACAGATGCATTATCACCCTTGAGAACTAATATGGAACGCCTCGTCACCAATAATAAAGGTCTCCGGATCCCTACACTCACCAGACGTATCACAGCAGCATTATGCTACTATTTTACGTTGCTTTTCTGTGAGGGCGTGGTCCTTCCCAGGTCGAACTGACCCATTCATCCAACAGCTAGAAACAAACTGCAGCATATTTCTACCACTGATTATTATTACTATTATTAAATTGATTAGAAGTCCATAATCCACTGTTGGGAGATACTTTTGCCCCACAGACCATCACCGAGTAGGACCCTGAGCCACCTGCATCCATCGACTTCCCGCAGACTTGCATAGGTCGTGACATAGGCAAATACGAGGTTGCCACCTGAGAACCTTTCTTCCCCATCGGCTATCTGTTCTACGAGCTATATGACCACCCCATTGCCACTTAAGCTTACTGATCCTTTGGGCTACGTCGGTTAGTCTCTAGTAGCTCATACGTATCTTGAATCCTTATAGAGATCAGATTGACCGCAGTCATCACGAATCGTCATGAAAAGTATTTGCTCGTTTGTCACTTAAAATGAAGTTTACCTTTAAAATACCAAACCGATGCATACAGTTACACGAAACAAAGCAATGAACGCGTTCACATTTAACAAACAATTACTTACGCACGTACACAAATAAAGCATTGTATTGGTTCTACGTACTTATTGGACGTTGATAGAAACTCATACAGGCTTCCGATTCGCTAACGTTGTTGAGCCAGGGCTGCTTAGACGTTTTATTTTTTTCGTTACATTGAACCAGTGGTTCCCTTTTCAAAATTTAGCTGGTTCCGGTGGACAGGGGGTCAGCTACATTTCTACCATATTCCCAAAACTCAACAAAAAATGCGGACTAACTCGTATCGGTTCGGAAACACCGCTGGCTACAGCTGATACCACAGAGTAATTGCGCGCGGCAGGAAAAAACCCCTAACGATTCCTCACCTGATGGTACGTTATTACTACGATTCCGTGTATTATATTCTCGATAAGGAATCATAATGTTGATTCATTGTCACCCCTGAGCATTAAAATGAGTTACATAACATTACTCTCCCATTTCTTTTCATCATCTAAGCGTCAATAGCCTAATGGTTTTGGGTACGGTCTGCCGAACTTAAAGTCGCAGGTTCGAATCCACCATTACACTATTGTCGTGAACCACCTCCTAGCACAAGCATTTCCAGCTTAGTTGTAGTGGTTAACCGGAATATTAGTAATGTTAATTGCATGGATAATATTTTATTAAAAACATCTGACAACAAGAAGCAAGACGGGTGCCTTAACGCTCGTGACAGTCTTTCCATCCGAGGATAATGTCGGCTTCTTCAAGAGAAGCGTCAATAGGCATTTACTGAGCTAGTGAGCTCGACCATCCACATCTGCCTCACCACTTAACACCAGGTGGGATGGAAGACAAGCATTGGCTAATATATAGATTTTTTATTTATTACTGGTGATGAAACAGTCACCAGTAATAACACTCTCTGGATTCATACTCTTGCTATATGAAACACAACAACATTATTTCATCGTTAAAACAATTTGAAGGATGAACAGCCTAACGGCTTAGGGTACGGTCTGCGGAACTTAAAATCGTAGGTTCGAATCCGCCATTCGACTATGTCGTGAACCATCTCCTAGCACGAGCATTATCAGCTAAGTTGGAGTGCTAATATTCTTTTAAAAAATAACGTGATGAAGCAATCGACAGTAATAAGGCTCTCCGGATTCCTTCTCTCACTATATGAAAACAACATAATTTCATCATAAAACCAAAGCAGGCATCTTACCACCCCTGCCTTAAAGTATACTGTTGAACTCAATACGATTGCGTCAATACTATAATTTTCAATAATCATTTACGTTACATATAATAGCAGTATCAGTTATTATTTTTATTAATTAAGTTAGTTTAACTATCACAAAGTGTCTTCCGGTCTCTGTGCGTTATTAGTAATTCGTACATTGATACAATGACATACTGTATGTGCCGATTAGGCACGTAAATAAAAACCTCGACAACGGTAAAGCCACATTATGGTTAGTTTGTAGCCTGTGGCAGTTGTTAGATTACTAGCGGTGTTATATGAGCACACAATTCACACAGAGATGATACGGACATATACATCCTCAAATCATTATCTTCATCTAAGATTCAAGATACATATGTGTAGTGGCCCAATATTTTGCGATGGAATATCTAGTTTTCAGAACTAATCACACAAAACAACATATTACCTATTGATGTCTTTTTTCACGTAGAAAGTACACTATTAGTGGTTCATGTCGAACTTCCTATCTTCGAAAAGACTAATTGGACATAATAAGCGGAAGTTTAGGATGCAATGTCGTTGTTACGAATACAATTGCAATGCCATAAACTATATTTTGTTTGCTATACAAAGACAACGAGCCGCCGTAGAGTTCACTTTTAATTTAATGACACGCGAATGACTAGAGATATGTTATTTTAAAGGCGTTAAAGCTAAGCTGCAATTTTATTCCGAGCTGCTGCACGAATGGGTAGACTCGACTCGATAGATTTTTTTTGTTTTACTTCATTGAGAGTAACAAGCGAGCACACAGTTCACCTGATGGCAAGTGATTCCTGCGGCCCATGGCATCTGCATTCATTCTTGAGCAAGGAATCATAATGCAGATGCATTCGCCACGTCGTCAGTAGAGTAGTTCGTCACCAGACGAAATACAACAATATCATACTGCTGGTATTCTGTGAGGGCATGGTCTAACCCCGGTCGAGCTGACCCATTAATTCTGCAGTGTAGCTCTAACACTGTCAAAAATGATGTTTATTATTTTCTACAGGCCCCAGGCCCAATGTCCAGGCCCAATGTCCATCATTCATATCTAAAAAATGTTTTTGCTGCATACGTTTTTCCAATATACAAGTAAATAAATCAGACACTATCTAGGTATTTGATACACGCCTTGGATACGCGATAAGCACGTAATCGTAGGTTATTATATTGTACGGAAACTTACCGCTGGCTGCGTGGCCCCACTGGACGGAGCGGTTGACGTAAGACATTGTTTAGACGTGATAATATTTCAATGTCTCATTATCTCAATCCGATAGAACCTGACCGAGCCGAGGTTCGGCCCTCTAGGGCACTGTGGAGTCAATTGCTTTCGCGCGCGGGGTAACGTTCTAAGCTGAGGTTCGACCACCTCTTAACCCGGTGAAGCCGAGAAAGGCCTCTGGCTGACAGTAGACATTGGCTTAAAAACTCTTTATAATTTTTCTTACGGAATAACGAAATACAGAGATGGCCTGGCATGCCCTTTTCACCACTTCATCCCCTAAAACCATACTAATGTTTCTTTCGTATTACTAACATATATGAGTCGATGCCATTTTGTGAGGCGTGCTGTGCTCCATCGGCTAGCTGAAGGTGCGGAGGTCACAATCTAGACACAGGGTTGGTGGATCGAAGACATGGTGGTGGATAAAGTCAATCTGCAGTGGAGTCGCCTGGTGCACTATACTTTATCACCGTAAGCCCGGACTCCTAAGCCCAATCATGGGATGTATATATATAGGTTGTTACTTTTTTTTAAATTAAGTAATCATGAAGTGGTTCTTAGTTTATACATATAAAAACTAGATAGTATACATTAAAGTATAAGAATGTTTTATACGAGGCCTCCCTTTCTATGATTCTGTATAGATAATATATTTTTATATTATCTGAAAAAAAAAACATGTCATTATAAGATTAAGAGGTCAAAGACTTTAAAAACAATATATACTCGTTTGTCATCGAGTGACTAACTGACGTCGCACAGACGTCATATTTTGGACATAGTCATTAAAAACAAAAAATGGATTCTATTTGTACTTCAAAAAAAATAGGCAGTACTTTGCACGAGGTCATTCGCTTTCGAAATGAAGAAAAATACTTTTGTTTTCAAATATGCTTGTGTACAATCCCACCTGTTGTTAAATGGTGATATAGACGTTGATGGTAGAACGCTCTAGCTCAGCAAATCCCTATTCACTCGTCTCTTGAAGGTACCCATTTTACACTGAGATGGAAAGACCGCTTTTTGGCAGAAGAGTGTATTGGCATTTACTGAGCAATGCCAACTAACTCTTCTCTTGAAGATATCCATATTATACTAAGATGGAATCATCTAATAGGATCTATAGAATTCCACAGCATATGGGACACTGTCATGATATGCTGGTATCCGTGGTCCTTCCCAGATCGGTTCCATTCAAGTTGTAGTCAGAGACTAGCTAAAATGCGGCGCTACCGCTATTAATACTTCAAGTTAAAAAAACATGTTATAACTATGAAGTAAATTATTTAAATGACAAAAAGAAAATATATGATCATAGCATATAATATATTAGACACTCAGGGGTCACACGTGAATTAATTGAGTCAGATTAATCCTCCGACATAGATTTTAGTCTCCATAAGGATTACATGACCTGGATACACGACCACTAGCGAGTGGAACAGACCCGGTTTACATTTCGAGGTAATTGGATCTGGCGTAATTTGATTGTTCATCTTGATAACGCGTAACTTATATTTTAGTATTTAAAAAAATGAAATGAAGTTCATTACAAGATCAAATATTGTTATGTGCGTCTGATGAATAGTGATGCCTGGAATTAATTAAATTCAATTCATTAATTGTATGAGATAATAAACGCCGTGTACAGTAATCAAAAACCACATTAGTATCATACAAATACATAAGACTCACGGGACACCCAGTATATATATATATATATATATATATATATATATATATATAAGTATATATATATATATAAATATATATTTATACTGGGTGTATATTTTTAAGAGACTCAATGTTGCCGCGTCGTTTAAAGCAGGCCATGTCCTCTAAAACTGACCATAATTTGAAGTCTAAAGGATTGAGGTCTGGGCTAGATTAGGGTCAGTCTTCAACTCTTATAAAGTCCGGAACGTTGGTTTCAAGCCAGGCTTGGGTAGTTCGTGCCTTGTGACCAGGTGCAGTGTCCTGCTGGAACGTCCACGGTATATTTATAAAAAGTGTATTGCTGAGAGGCTTATACACACTTTGGCTGAAGTTTTCACTCCTTTTTCACAAAAATGTAGTTTTGGGACTCCTTGATAAGACACGCCCCACCAAACCATCACTGACGCAGGATGATGACCACGTTGTATCTTTCCGACCATTTGAGCAGCTTCTTTAGAACTGTGGGCGAACACTTTATCATTTTGCTTATTGTAGTGTTCTTCAATCGTGAAATTTTTTTCATCGGTAAAGAGGATATTTCTGTGCCTTCCACCTGCGTATCGCGACAGAATGCGTTTTGATCGATCCACTCTCTTTAATTGTATAGATTGATTAAGGGCATGTCCTGTATATTTTAGATAAGCACTGAGCTTCAGGTCTTGTTTTACAATACGCGACAGAGACCTAGCGGGAATCTTCATTTCTCGCGATAAGATTTTTTGCTTCCTAATGGTGATTCGACGAATTCTGGCTTTAACAGCATTAACAGCCTTTGTAGTTCTAACAGCACGCGGCCGCCCCGATCTTTTCTGGTCTCCGACGGAGAAACGACTGATACCAAGCTTTTGAAGTGTCTGGCATATGACAGACGGCTCCATACCCACTTTGTGCAAGACGATCACTGCAGTCCTATTTTATTTAACACCCCATTCCATGTGAAATGGCGTAAAATCGAGAGAAGTTTTTAAAATAATATACGTGTTCCAAATTCAAAATAATTAAAAAGTTGAAAGAAAGAAAAGTTTTTATGTAACAGTATTTATGGCCAGACTAGTGTTATATATATATATATATATGTTTATAGGTATATATGCGTATATCTTCTTCTGCCTAGCGATTTCCCGGCCTACTACCAGGGTCTGCTTTCCGACTGAGTGTTCTCCACTTAGCCCAGTCTTGGGCATCCTCTTTCATGACATTGCTCTCCACCATGTCCGCTTTAACGACGTCCAGCCAGCGTCTCTTGGGCCTACCGCGGGATCTTGAGCCTTGTACAACGAGGTCTAGACATCTATTTCGAACGTAGTCTGAAGGTCTGCGGCTTATGTCGCCATAGCATCAGAGACGAATTTCCTGCAGCTTGTCCGCTATGTCACGGACTCCAAGGCTGCCACGGATGTGTTCGTTTCTTATACGATCCAATCGCGTAACACATCCAACGCAGCATCTTCATCTCCGCAATGTGTAGCTGCTGGGCATGTCTTCCTAGGACTGGCCAGCAGCCATATAAAGCCGGAATCGCGCGGTCGAACTACACACGTGGGTACGAAAACGTTTTGTATGAAAATGTAGGTAGATACTCCCACAGTGGTGCACTCGCTCGCTGCGCACGAAATGACGTCACTGATACACGCGTGGTCTGTTCCGAAGTACCAGCCACGCATACAGTAGCGCGCGTGGCAGGAAAAGCCCCACTGCGACCCACCACCCACAGACGAATGCCGTGTCTACAACGTGAGCGGGGAGCGGGGGGAGACGAGAATCGTGCGCCTTGTTTGTATTGTAGTTTACGTTTTGCTCGACGTTCTGACCAATGTACCCACGTGGTCGGATGATGCATTTGTACACGTGGCCCTTTAGCTTCACCGGTATTCTGCGATCGCAGAGGACACCGGTTGCTTTACGCCATTTTGCCCATGCGCTTGGTCGTCGTGATCTATTGACCCGGACTGTAGCACAGATCCTAGGTATTTAAAATTGCTTGTATTTGCGACGCATTCGTGGCCTACTTTTGTTGGTTCGAAATCTGTGCTGCTACACGCCATGTACTCAGTCTTCTTCAGTCTTGTTTAGTTTCAGACCACCGTACTCTAGCGCACCATTCGTTGGTTCACCTTTTGCTCCAGATTCTTCTTGTCCTCATCTGTCAGCGCAATGTCACAGGCATACATTATCAGCCACGGTGATGGTTCGGGGCATTCGCCAAAACTACATCTAGCACTACGCTGAACAAGAAGGGACTCAGAGCCGATGAACACCAACCGTGATCGGGAATGGACAAGTATCGTCGGTCAACGGTAGTCCTCACCACAGACACCGAATTGTGGTACATGTCTCGAATAGTGTCAATATAGGCTTGTGGCACGTTCTTCACCATCAAGGCCCTGTACCGCGACATGTGATCAGTGATCACCTGTCCCGGTACGCTGTCAAAGGCTTTTTGCAGGTCTTATCCCTGTAAGCCTCCACTAGCGTTCTTAGGGCGAAGATGACTGATGGTCTATGGTGCCACAAAACACAGGACGAAACCTATACTCACACTCCGAGACATTGCACTCTTGCCGGAACCTTGAGTCGATCACGCGCTAGAAGAGTTTCATGGTATGACACATGACCTTAAAACCATGGTGCTTTCGCAGTCCTTGTACTACCTTTGCCTTTGTAAATTGGAGTGATGATGCTCGATCTCCAAGAGTCGGGCATCTTGCGGCTGGTGAGTACATATGTGATTAAAAAGTTCATTAAGTATAGTCACACCATGAGTACCCATCGATATATATACTTTATATACTTTCCTACGTATATAAGACTTAAATTAAAATAAATCCTCACTTTATCACCATTTCTAGCGACGGCAAAATTTTATATCTTAAAGACTTAATCTCTTTGGTAATTATGTAAAGGATAAGAATAAAATTCATCCGGTTTTAGGAAAAAACCGAATCTATCTGAATCAGATTAACTTCGCAAATTGGGTTTTTTTTTGCTTATCAAGCTTTTTGTTATTTTGATTGGTTTAATAACTCGTAATTAATTAGAAGAACCATAGCTCAGTGGCCGTGAGTTCGCTTTTAGTATTCCGCCCCAATTAATGATGTCAATTGCAACTTTAGCAACAACTAAATCATTAATTTACCACACTCTCGGCGGTGAATAAAAAAAATCGTATGGAAACCTGCATGTCTATTATTATTATATTAATTGAGAGTTACAAATTCACACACAGTTCACCTGATGGCAAGTGATTCCTGGGGCCCACGACATCAATACATCATTCCTTGACAAGGAACCATAATGCAGATGCGTTGTCGCCCTTGAGGACTGAGATGGAATGCCTCAACACAAGTAATAATGGTCCCCGAATCCCTTCACTCACAGACGAAACACGGCAGCATTATGATACTATTTCATGCCGGTGTTCTGTGAGGTTCATGGTCCTCCCCGGTCGACCTGACACTTCATTCTGCACTTAGTAACAAACTGCATCGAATCTCGTGGCTGTAGCGTGTAACGAATAATATTTCGAAGTAATATGGAGACCGCGAATTAGCAAACCTACATATAGATTTATACTATATATAAGTTATACTACTTACTTATTTTATGGAACCTCTAATGTACCGTTACCAGTAACCAGATGTCCGGATCACTATAATCTCCATGTGAAACAGGTTCATATTCTGTAAGAGCATGGTCCTTCCTCAATGGAACCACCAGGATGGAAGGACTCATTCTGGGGCTCCTAGGAACAAGCGGCAACGAGGCTTTACGATTGCCTTCAATAAAAGATCCTACATCTTTATTAAAGACCGGCAGTGCATGTTTGCGCCTCTTACGTTGCATATGTTCACGGCGGCGGTAATTTCTTACCATCACCTTGCTCGTTAGCCAATTATTTTATATAAAAAGAATAAAAATGTTTCATCAAGACCAAGGTAGCAACTCCTTAACCTTTCTACCCCATTGCTTATAGGTTATTTTCGTTTTACTGGAATCATCATAATACGAAGAAAATGCGACTTTTCTGTAAATTTGATTCGGTGGTTTTTATCGTATAAAGGATGTCAAGCGAGCACTAGTTTTTATCGTATTAGGGATGACATACACGAGTACACAGTTCTCCTGATGGTAAGCGATGACTGCGACCATGACATCTGCATCGATCATCAGTAGTAAATCGTTTAAATTATAAAATGATTTTCTACATTGTAGGGGTCAAAGAAGAACATTGTATGCAAATGCGCGTATCTAATATTTTAATAAATACATGTGTAAAGTCCGCCAATTTGCAATGAAGCCACGTGGCATGATCCTTTTTTTTGTGCACAAATACAGATTTTACACATATAGCATGTATACACACATATATAGACAGACAGCATTATTTTTCCATGTATAAAACCTTATTATATCGTAGCGCCAAAGGAATATATTTTTACACGCTTCAATAATTGCATTTAATGACAGTTATTTATCTATATTTATGTTATTTTTTCTACCTTTTTATCTATTGTTCATATTCTTTTTATGTCTGTATTATTCAACAAAAACAAACCGTTTATTCTTTATCCATATCTTATCTGTAAAGATGTCTGTAATGCTGGAGTGTACTTTATTTCGTCATATTTTTGAATTATGTTTAAAAGTATCTATTGAGCTTCTAAAAGCATTTATTGTTATTGTAATGGCTTAATCGATTTGTTCATTTGACCTTTCAATTCTATTAAAGGTTGTAGTTACATAGTCTATGGCCTGAATTGGTTTTATTATGTGTTGCCACATGATGCAATATGAAAACCTTTATAATCGTTCATTTATTCGGGGGGAATTTATGGGAACGTGAAAAGACAAAGATATTTATTGATTTTAGGTACAAAGTTCGCCTGATGTTAGCAGTGATGACCGAGGGCCATATTGTCTTCATCTTTCCTCAAGTTTTTTTTATGTCGCTGATGGCTACTATTAACCCGAGGGCTTTTTCTGCTTCACAGGATTAGAAGGTGGTCGAACGCTTAGGGCGCTCAGCCGAGATCTTTATTTATGGATAACCAGCACAAGGGTTCATGAGAGGGCCGAACCTCAATAAACATTCAAGATGTACATGCGTTGTCACTCCCGTGGACTGACATAGTCTCGAAACCTGTCTCTTGATCTCTCACCGTAGAAACAATCACCACTATGCTATGCCACTATACCACTCGCTATTTCTCGTTGGTATTCTGCGAGGGCGTGGTCCCTACCTGCAAGAGACGGCGTATTGATCTTCATCACCAAGGGCAACAATATAACTGCATTCTCTATCGACGACGGGTGTGGGTGCCATGGAACACAGGAATTAATTACCATCAGGTGAATTGTCTGCTCAGTTCTTACCCTGAACAGAATAAAAAAAATAATGACCCTTTAATTTTCAATTGTCAAAATCAATGCGAGCAATTGAAACATCGAGGACAGATCAAAGTCGCATACCAAACTTCGAATGCCTACACGTAATGCCATGACCGATGAAATATTTTCCTCTTTTTTTATAACGCTAAGGGTGAAAATCTAGCACATAATTCACTTGATGGTAGTTTCGAAGACCAATATACGACCTTAAGACCCTAAACCATTAGGCTATTTATAATTTTCGATATAGACTTCCACCACGATTGTACAAACCATTTATTTATTATTTTATCCCCCCCGACCCCGCCTCGAGGAAGGGTATATAAATAAATGGTATTCCCTAAAACTTTTGTTAATCATTTTAACAAAAGTTTTGGGTATTGATATGTGAATGACTACCTATTTTTATTAGATGTGTGTATTTATATATGAGTTCAATTGTGTGCAAAATTTATGTGTGCATTTAGCAACTACATGTGTCGCACCTATGTCTAGTGGTATGACTTTTCGTGTATTTTCCATATCCGAGGTATTATATGTTATATCTACAAATACGTTTTATTTTCTGGTTTATCTAAGTATATAATGTCCGATCTATTGTGTGTGACTGTGATCTGTTTGAATTGAAATTTCTCATATTATTTTTGTTGTCTCGTTTTCCCTTACCTGTGGTTCTATCCACCAGATGTTTGTTGTTTCTTAAGTAATGTCCAATAAACGTACTGCTCCAAGTTGGTGTCTTTTAATGTAGAAAATTATTATATATCATTGTATATATTATAGCGTTATATTATAGTATTATATGATACATATCTTTACGCAGTTAACTTGACGATAACTGATAACTATGGTCCATGACACCAACATCCGTCCTTCACAAAGATTCAATTTGTAATACATGGTCCACCTTGAGGGATGAGATGGAATGGATAGTAGATAGTAGATAGAAAGATAGATAGATTCTGTCCGAAGAGAAAGTTGACTCAGAAAAAGGTACTGGTGATTGTTTGGCGTTCTATACATTTCAGCTTCCTAAGATCTGGCCAGACGATTACAGCAGATTAGGCCGGTTCTCCTGGGTTCAACCAATGTGATGAGCGTTTACGTCGTATTGTCTTACAATATCCATTTTTTATTACGATTTAAAACTAGTAATAGCGAGGGATATTTTAATAGTGATGGTTGCTTAATGTAACGCAGCACTCAATGCGTTTTTGTTGGTGTGCTTCACTCAATTCATACGGTACCCATTTCTCGAGCATTTTCGCTTTTCCCATTTGTTTCAAGTGAATTAAAATTGTTTTGTCATTCACACCGAAGGTAATTCTGACGTGGTTTGCTAGGGATACGCTTCCACAGTCACCTTTAATTCTTTATTGTCAACTTGGGTCTCCGGCCGTCAGCGGGTTTTGTTTTGGAGGTCAAAATCTCCAGAACGTAAATGTTGGAACCAAAAACGTACCGTGATTTCTTTTACAGTAGTGAATTAGGGTTTTTTTGTTATTATTTCATTTGGAATAACCAACAGTTACATAATATGTATTACAGCAATAATATAATATAGCAGACACAGTGTGATTATGTAGCCGACAGCGTTATTCAAAAATTAAGTAAAAAGTAATAAGAAACTACAGAAAACAATATTATAAAAGTATTGAAGTTGAGTTAAGACAGAATAAATGAATACAAATTTAAGAATTTAACACAATTAAACAAATCAAAATTAATAAGATTATGATAAGTTAACTTACATCTTCATAGCACGCACAACACTCCCCCTGAACGACGCAGGCGACGCCGCTAACAGATCAATATCCGTGAAATAATCATTGTACAAACTCATGACCCCCCACAGGGGGCGCGCTCGCCTGCGTACGTCTTACATCGGTTTAGTGCAAACAGAGCATTCTTGCGAGTGCCTCGAATATGACATGATCGGGCAGGTACAAGTAATTGTATTTGTCTAGTAAGGTCCATGCAGTTAAATTTATGGTGTACGATATTGTGCAGCAACATATCAATATCCAGAAGATTGCGTCTTCTGTCAAGTGTGAGCAGATTATATTTTTGCAACAGCGAACTGTATGAGGACTTAGAACGAAAACAACGATAATGCATAAACCGTAGAAACCTGCGCTGTGCAGCTTCAATTTTCTTTTTAGAATTTAAGTAAAAAGGGTTCCAGACCGGTGTCATACTCCAATTGAGATCGTATTAACGACTTATAGAGCAGAAGGTATGTAGATGGTCGCTTGAAAGGAATAGAGGTACGCATTACAAGACCATACAACTTGAAGGCCTTACCAACTATATTTTTTAACAATAACATTTATATGGGATGTTCGTCAATTTTGAAGGAAGTAGCATGAAACTTCAATATCCAAGCTTAAGCAAAGTTAAGGAAAAATATTATAAATAAGTTTACATTGAAGGTCGATAGATGGCGTTGTGCGCTCTTTCTGAATCGCGCTAAACTAAGAGCCTAATTTAATTTAAATAAATCTACGCATGCGAAGCTGCGGGCAACACATAGTATTCTATATATTGTATTGATGTAATGTAACGGTTTGTTTTTAAATTGCATGCTATGTGTCGATAGATATACAAGAGAAACTATTGCATAATTTGAAATTAATACCTTGGATAATTCCATCAATTATTATTTGCTACGTATATTCAGATAGATTTATGCAAAAGTCAATATTAATTTAAGAAGACTCAATATTCACTAGATACAATACATAACAAGAAATGTACCTAAGTATTTTGTAATCTTGTGTAAGTAACTACAAGTTTGTTTTTGCATCATGGGCCGACGCGACCGGAGAAGAACCGGTGAAATAATAACAGCATAACGCTGCTGTGTTTCGCCTGGTGAGTTGACTGCGACTGGATTGCATGTGACGAGGCATTCGGTCTCACTCTTCAGAATGGCTCTTCTTCATGGACCGCAGTGATTGTATCATCATCATCATCACACCCCATCACTTGACTGATGACCACGGGCGGCACCACAGACTGCCACTGCCACGTACAGTCTAGAACCATTAGTCGCCTGTCCTCAAACTTGTCTTTGGTCACCCATTCATCGCTTACCATCGCATCATATAATAAATAAATCTACACAGACAGAATTTCGCTTTGCTTTTTTTTTTGCATTTTCTTAAGAAATTTGCAATGACATATATAAGCATTCCCATAATTATCCTCGATCGAAGATTCAATAATAATGGAATCTCTGACTACTAAGACGGAATGTTCTAATTCACGTCACAAATTATCACAACCGATTTATTTTCCGTATTATAAACATTATAAAAATCACTTGTGATCGAAGAGTACGGTAGCGGTAGACATATGCCAAAGAATTGAAATAAAATACCCGTTAAGTGTGAACCGAACTCACTTGAAACGGGTTCCGTATCATTCCGTTTTCTATAAGAACTTTAAGACTAAGGATTTTCGTTTAGGTTTTGCCTGTAAACTATAAGTGACTTCTTATATTCCAGAGGTTTTTTTTCAAAATCTTGATGTTACTGTATTCGGAGACAAGCCGACCTCTGTTTAGTATTATTCCTTAATAAATATTATACGGAGCCTACATATATATCCGTCTAAGCAACTGACCGAGCCGAGGTTCCACCTCTCGGGAACCCTCGAGTCGGTCGCTCTCGTACATCACGGTAACGGTTCATGCCGAGGCTCTCGGGAGCCCTCGTGATGGTTACCCATAAAGAAAGGTCTCGGCTGAGCGCCATAAGCGCTATATATATATAAATACTTCTTTTTCATCAGATATACGGAACCCTAGAAATAACAGGAAATAAAAAGTCTTATTTTAGTTTCTATTGCCCACGTTTCATATGACGAGCATTGAGAACCGTGGACCCAATTACTGGTAACGAGGTATTCGCTCTCATACCTCCGGGGCAATATTCACCTACTTGTTAAATATTTACGTGGTAGAGCCACATTGCAGCTATTATTATTCATAGACAAGTTTGGAAAAGAAACGGACTTTTTATTGTACTGAGAGTGAAACAACAAAACCAAAAACCTGTGTAACTTATTATGAGGTATCTTTATTTATTTATAGTATAGATGACAAGCAAAAAGCAACTCACCCTGGATGGAGTAAGTGATCACCATGGACATCCGCAACATTGAGACTCCAGGGTGCATGTTGGTGCTACAAGTCGCAAGAATCTCTTAACCATCAGGTGGACGTCAACCCTTATTTAAAAAAAAACTTGTACCTTGTGTTCAGTAATAATAATTTTAATGGATATGCTATATGTGTTAGGTTGTAATTTTTCGTAATTTCTTCACCATAATCACATTTATATATCCACAAAAACGTATTAATTGTTTAATTATTAGAAATTTGTTTCTATCGAAATGCAAAAGTTATTAAAGAAAATAAACTGAGGTGGCATTAAACCTTGCGTTCATTAACCCTTAATAAAATAAAAAAGTTAGATATGAGATTAGATTTTGGATTAATTCTCAAGAAGGTAGTAGAAAAAATAACAGTGGACTCACAATCTAAAACTGTATCGATACTTACCCTCTGGCGAGAGACACTATTTTCAATTAAACGCAAATTTAGAATTAAAAAAAAAACAAGTTCGTTGCTACGTTATGGTGAAAATGTTCGTAGGTTTGTCTCGTCATTGCCTTACAGATTTAATTACGTGTAATTGATGAACTTAGATTTAAAAGCTACAAAGCTACGCGTGTAAGTATGATTATTTTATTTTATATATAACGTACAGTTTATGTATTTATTTAATTTATTATATAAGACACAACAATGAAAAGTGTGAACAGTACTTTCAAGTTCGCTACGTACACATTACACTTATTTAAAGTACATTGTTAAATATTAATAGTTCCGATGGATTCATAGATTATTATACAATAAAAAAAAATAGTTCACTTGAATTAAATAAAACACTTGTAACGGCCTAGGTTATCAAGAAAAATAAATTATCGAATATTAATAAAATAATCCGATGTAATTTAAATAATTTTCCTATATTGATGCAACGATTTCAATATATTGGTCTATACTACAGATTAAATGTGCTATGAAATATATATGATGTTATTCTGTGAGGGCGTGGTGCTTCCCCAGATGAGGCGGCATATTCATGCCACAGATACATAATGGGTTCGTATTTTATACACAAATGCAAAGTAATTTTTATCAAAGTTTATTTACATTTGATTATAATATATATGTGCCATTTTGTTCGTTAACTTGTTGCCATTTTGTAGGGAAAGACATAATCTAAATGCTGTAGAAATTTTGGGACTTTTGATCAAAAAACTGTGTCAAGTAGTTTTGACAGTCCTCTCTTGATGTTAACCTAACATCACCTATAGAATTCTTTAGAGACCAAAACAAGTAAAAAGCTGAGGGTGCAAGGTCAGGGCTACATAGTGGACGCATTAACACTTTCCAACCAAACTCTCTCAATATTTGCTGATTGGCTAATGATGTGTGTGGATGAAATACCACATTTCGAGTTAATCTAGATTTCGCTATAGTCTGTGGACCTTGACTGCACTTTGAGCATGACGTTTTTCTCACGTTTTTGGTAATCCACTTTTCATCTCCAGTGATCAATCTTTTCACATACAGCTCTGGCATCTTCGATGTCACCGACTGTTTATGGGAAACAGCATCTCTATTACGAGAGCATCGGCAATACGCTCAATGCAATCAATCTTCGCCAGCGTGGTAAGTATGAGTATATCTTCTAGTGGAGACTTAAATAAGCGTATAAGAGAAGAAGGACAAAATAAGGACGATAAAATATCTTTATTATAACAAAGGTTGGAATCCAGATAAACAGTACAATCCTGTGTATGGTGTGGTGAATTTATGGACCCGGAGACTTTAACAACTGGCGACGACGTATACCATCCTAGACCATTGAAGATTAATATGGCTTACATGGGGCACAGGAATCACTTACCAACAGGTGAACTGTGTGCTCGTTTGTCACCATCGAAATACGTTACGGTTCCCGCGTTCTTTTTCCTGTGCGTTTTTTGCCCGCCACGGGTAAAAGTCGCGTCATGAGATCATCCGTTTGTTCGAAGCGGTCTCTTAGCAACGACGCCAACCGTTTGTCATCGTCCTCATTATAGCCGCGTTCAGCTAACAAGAGATGTTTTTTCTATCTTTAATTAGACTATTACTCATATGCCTGACTTAAAAACGTGGTTGGTGGGTAGAAATGAGGTTTAAAAAGGTGAAAATCTGTTAATTAATTCGTATAAGGATATTACAAAAGCCCGCGAGTGCGCGCAGATATTCATGTAGGTTTTGCAATGTAAGACTTTATTAATAATTTTGCATATTTCTTACTGACTATGCAAATTGTATTAAACATAAAGTAAATGTTCACATTTAACATTTAGTTCATACTTACAATGCATTTAATTGGAATATATGCCGTCACACAATCACTCGAAAATTAAATTATATCAATTCAATATGATACACTTTTAAATAATCTCGAAGCAATATTCTTTACCAATAAATTATTTGCCAATTGCAATGAACAGACGTTTAATATTTTATAAAATCCATAGAATACGGAACTGTTCGAGTCTAAGTAAAAGTTATCTGACATAAATGTTATGTCGACTCTTTCTAATTACTGTAAAAGGCATGAACAACACTAAATTATCTTATTCGGATAATGTTACTTTGAGATTGTGAAATTGGCAATACTTAACATAAAACTTCAATTAATATAACGATAGTTTTTTAGTCAAATAAACGATGTTTACCACATCTAATATTATAAAAAAAATATAATCTATATTTCCTTTGTTTTCGTTAGGTCAATGGTGAGAACTGAAATTTCAATATGTCCGAACATTTTATCACGGATATGACAACGTATCATCATTTTTTTGATTCTTTCTTTAGACACTTTCCTTGAATTTTGTATCAATAGTAGTAAATAATGGTCATAAAAATCGTAACTTGGGGAAAATAAAATTATTTTTATTATGTTTACCATTTATCCACGCTCAGGGTAAGACCCTTTCCCATAACATATACAATCGTGCACTCTTTTAAAACCGTTTCCTTGCGCATTCGAATACCGTAAGCACTAATCATGTATAATGGACAGAGCTCGAATTCAACGCAACGTTTCGAACGTCGTCAAGTGAGAGTACCAAAGGTACACGGCCATTTTGCATTTTGTACGTTTCTAAACGTAAAGCAAGATGGCCGAGGATCGCTCGTCCCGCCGTTATTTGCCGCCAACCGACAGAGCGGGTGGTTAAGTGGGGACGGCGAGCCACGCTTTCCGCCGACCAGAGTGCGGCAGTGGCACCGCGATACGATTCAGTTGTCACTCGACAGCGGAACGAGAAAGACGCGGCCGTTACGACCTGCGTGTTCTCAAAACTTTACGCGAACTAAACTGCAGTTGTATGATAAACGAACTGAGAGTGTTAGATTGCGTGACAAGTGTTTTGAAGTGGTACAGTGATGACTTTTGAATGGATCGGTTGGCCTTTATGTCTCCTGGACGAGCGTTGATGTCAGAGGGGATGGAAGCAAAGGACCGGCTTGTCGAGCAGATAGTGCTCCTTGCCCTATTCTTGGTGTCAACCGCCGCCAATTCCTTGGCGCTGTTGGTCTTCTGTCGGCGACCTGGATTGAGGACAATTTCTAATAGGTGAGTTCGATTCGCAACTTGTTCTGTTTCGCTCTAATAACTTTTCGCCGTATTTAATATAAGGTCGCACACAGGATATGGGAGTACATTCGTTACGACCAAGGCGAGCAAGTTTCTAAAATTGATGCAAAATTCATTGTAGAATCATCTATCTCTACTCTGTGTTTATGTGTCAATACATTGAAATGTTGAAGTGAGAGGTTCAGCCTAACACCAGTACAGCTCGCTAAAAACAATAAACATAAAATTAAAAAAATATTATCTGGCAATGGTAAATAAAAATCATAACTATCAAAATAAATTTTAAATGTATTTAGTTCTCTAGCTAAAGCTGTGGTCCCAATAAAATAAAGTGACACTGAATTTTCAAATGTAGAGAACGTGGAAAAGCACAACTAAAAATAAACAATTGTCGACCGTTCGGTTGCAAAAAAAGTAAGACAGATAACCAAACATTGGAAGATGACGACAAACGCGATCTTTGTTTCTTAATTTTTTGCCGAGGCACATCCATAGTTCGGGCTTGGAGCCAATACTAGGTATTATTATTAGAGCATTAGTGTCGGACAGTCCGTCTACCTGAGCTTCTCGTGTTTAGTTAACTTATACTTGTAATTTATGATATATAAAATCTCATATATACTGTCTGTCCATAGACGATCGTTGCTTTAAGTATAGCAATACCAAACAAACAGTGATCGAACGATTGCAATTTCGACAGTTCGTTAGAAGGCCACGGTCTTAAGACACGAAGTTATACACCGTGATCATTACAACGGTAACTTTACCTCGCAGCTTGAATGAATTAAAAAAAGTTTTGTCAAATACTAACTAAACGTGTATTGTTTGTATAGGGAAAAACCTGGGACTGGTATAGCTATAACGAAATTGTAGGTAAAAAACTATTTATAATTCTTGTTTGCGTAAATAAAAAAATAATTACAATCACAGACATATTATTTTCGCTGTAACTTAATAAATTTTAGCTATGATAACTTTCTAACAAAATCGCAATAATAAGTTATATATGCTAATAAAACTGACGTTACATTAACAGGTAAGATATTTCATATTATAGGGAAAAAAACAATAAATATTTTTTTTTAATTTAACTTATATCGTTGCTAAATTACCTGCACACAATTTAAAAAAATATCTTGTAATTACTGCGCATAGTACATAATATTTTTATTATTTTCCTGTATTAAATATAACGTTAAAATTATGTTGAGTTCTATGCTAAACAATAAAATTAATACTGATTTGATGAAGTATATATACATCTATCCAATCGGTCCGTATGAACTTACAATATTGAAATGAATTGATAACTCTTACTTTCACTAGTTATTAGCCGTTATAAATAAATAATTAAAATAGCAGTTACTTTTTTAATTCTACGACGAAATTTATAATAAACTTTGTGTACTGATGTTTTTTTTTCATTTGCGATATGATTCAGTAGCTTGTCTTTGAAAATATTCAGTATTTTTTTTATAAAACTAGAGGCGACAAATCTACCTAATCTCGCCACAGCGTGGCTCTACGCTTATTTATACGTTTTAAGTTTTTTTTTTTATAAAATCGATTAAATAATAATCTATCCGGCTGACGAAAACCTTATCGCACTTAAAAATATATTGACAATTATCAAAATATGAATGTTTCCCCGTTCTCGATTCCAGACGGGATTGTTAAAACGAAATATTTTCTTGTATTACATAAATAAGCAACACCCTATATATAACATTCTGCTGCTGTGCATAATTCTCCACTCTAGAAAATGGTAGAGCTACGGTGCTTGTTAGTTTGTTTCTAACTGCAGAATTTATGGATCTGCTCGACCAGGGTAGGACCACGCTCTTACAGAATACCAGCGTGAAGTAGCTGCATAATGCTGCTGTGTTTCGTCTGGTGAGTGTGGGATCCGGAGACCTTTATTACTGGTGACTAGTCATGTCCTCAAGGGTGAAGACAACGCATCTGCATTATGATTCCAAGTCAAGGATGAATGTAGATGTCGTTGGCTGCAGGAATCACTTGCCATCAGGTGAACTTTGTGCCCGTTTGTAACTCTCAATGCAATAAGAAAAAAAATCTCTAGAGAGAAGGAGTGTTGGTGTATAGTCTAGCATGTCTCCACGGCGGAAGCGTGGACTTCACATATCTTTGAATTATATTTTTTTATTAATTTCTCAGACATTCAGCTCACGATGTATACCTCACCCCCGCGCACGTGTTAAATCGACACTAAAAATTGTAATTTACTATTTTATCGGGTACATAAATACTGTTAAAAATACAAATTACAAATACATAAAAACAAAATGCATTAGATACATTGTCACCTGCGCGACGATACTTGGAATAAGGCAATTTTTCTGTTGTCAACCATTGTGTGGTGCTCTATGGACTCGAGCCCGGGTGTCCGGTGTCTGCAACCCGAGAATGAACTTGACAATGACTAGCAACCATTAATAAGCACAATCACCAGATAAATTACATTTCTACTAACATTCATTACTGCCAGGAACCTGCACCCAGTGACAGAGAAGACACGAGAACAACGACTGGTATACGGTACACCTGATAGCAAGCTGTAGATTAACACTGCAGTTTGTGTCCAGCTACCACAAGCCCGATAGGACTCCTAGATTGGCAATTTGGATTTAAATAAACTATCTACTAGTAACTATGATAGTGATGCGGGGACCACGGTATAGTTACAATGTAACTCTCACATCTGAACACGATTCTACAGGGAATTAATGGGTCAGCTCCCGGCCCTCTAAAAAGGCACAAACCCTCGCGATCCCTTCACTAAAAATTATTATAACATAGTAATTAATACTCTACTTACGCAAAGCAAAAGCTGTTAGCTGTTGTGCTGTATCTTTTTATATTTTCATGTTGTTATTACATGGCGACATTTAATTATATAAAAATACATTAGAATTCATTCCTTTATTAAAAGAATGTTTTGAGAAAAGAAACTGTGTCTTACACATCTGACAAATGTATTTTGAATTAAAATTTAGCAAGCACTAAATTATTTATGGAGTTAATTAAAATATTTGTCTAGTTAGTGTTTACAAATCTCAATTGTTGGATTGACAGCGAGGATAACAAACAAACAATCGAATTTGTTTGCAACAAACAATTACACAGTAATTACTAAATTATGTAAGCATTTGTTTTCCATTTGTTACCAGGGTTCTTCATATATATATATATCCAGATTCACTGACACTGCATTTGAACCTCTCTTTCGTTCTTTTTGTATATGTACATTGGATACGGGAAGTGGACGGCGTGTAGATATAGAACGCCCGCCTTCTTTCTCTCGCTTGGAACCCAAACAGTTCCGAGGTGAATATTTCTACATATATTAGAAGAAAAAAAAAAGATATATTTGTGTGTATATATGTCTAATTTTCTACTCGATGGCGCCCATGGACGAACAATGTCGAGGTGCTCCGACGAATACCAAACTTTATGCTGTACTAAACTGTACCTAACACGGTTTAGTGACCGTTAGCTAAAATAAATAACGGTTTATTTGTAAGATAAGATTATAATTGTAATGAGGGTAAACGAGCACACACTTCAGCTGATGGTAAATGATTCCTACGTCTCATAACATCCGCATTCATCCTCGATAAAGAATCGTAGTGTTGTTACTGTGTCACGCCTGAGAACTGAGATGGAATGCCTCGTCAACAGTAATAAAGATCTCCGGATCCCTAAGCTCACCGGTCGAAACACAGCGGCGTTGTGCTGCTATTTTCCGTCGGTATTCCATAAGGCCGCGGTATCTCTACGCAAGCCGCGACCCATTGATGCCTCTGTGATAGCCAACGACGGAGAAATGTAGACAATGCGTTACTAAATATATACATATATATATGTATATATGTATGTATATATATATAATCAGCACCATGATAATGTTGTACTTCCGGTCGTCTTATTAGTACCAGATGGAATTGACTGCATATATTATAGCGCTTGTGGCATGCGACAAAGGTAGGTAGGTAATGTACAGATCAGATTAGAACAATTTGGATTGTACAAATATTATTCTTCGTCTGGTAATTGAATCCAGCTCCCGCGACGCTGCATCCAAGTATTCCAGTACACAACGTCGATCAGTAGCTCAGTTTATTTTGATGACATAACGTAATTACGTTATGTCACCGAATCATCTGTCCCGTATGATCTAATTACATTATCATAAACACACAGTTCACTTTCTATGCTGCTGAGTTCGCTGACCTGTTGGTTAAATGTTCTCATATCTGTATTGAATAGACCTGCTTGCTCTGTTACAGTGATAGCAATATCTCATGGCATTCAATGTCTATGAGTCAGTTTCCTGACCCTAAACGATTGGTACTTGGCCAATTGGAAATGCTAACCGCCTCTGGTATATTTGTGCGTGTTTTAAATTTGCCATCCGGTAATAAACCTAGCTATAGTTGTTGCATTTAATGCTCTGTGTTATAGTTAACAAGAGCGCAAATTGTAGTCTCGTTCGAAGCTTTGGAAAAGTAATTTTTTTTCATAAACAGTTGGGAAATATGTTTAAACATTCTTTTATTAAATCAGAAATTATATATTTTATATAGTTCTGGTGGACGACTAAAGTTAAAAAGATAAGCATAAATCTCGTGAGACGATAAAAAATAACAGACAAAGGTGATAAAGATTTCTATTATATATAGCACCTGTGGCCTTATTGCATATGGCGTAAAAAAAATCCAATACTTTGAGATATAGGCTTCAAACTGTCACTTTTAACCGCCAAATAAATAAATGTAAAGGTGTTTTAAATTTGGAATTGCACCTGCCAGCTATTAACAATAATTTCAAAATAAAAACGCTCTCGTTTTATTTTAAATTTGTAAGGTCTAATATATTTATCGTAAAAAATAAATCTCTTTGTGATTATAACCTTGTAAACTGTCGCAAGGATATTTTTAATTTGTTATTTCCAACCGTCAATCAGATTTAAAATAATTTCAATTCTCAAACTAACTTTTTAAATTTAGAACAATTGCAAAACCTATGACATAAATATTTGTTACGCCTTTTAAGCCTTCCTTGATAAAACAATATTAAAAAAAACTTCGGTCGACGTTGATCGGTGTTATTAAAATGCGTTTCCTAACCAATGGTATTGTCCTATAATACATTTCTGAACGCAGCCCTCTCACTGACTTTGTTAATAAGCGATCGGATTCGTGACTAACTTCAATCTGAAAACCAAATTAAAGTACCGGTCGCAAAGAAAGAGACAGAAATGAAACTCTGAATTGGCTTTGATTTTGACAATTTCTTTGAAGTTTATCATCGTCGATGTTGTTTCAATAGAATGAATTTAGTCCAAAGATACTACTTATTACTCAATATTTATATAATTTTTGAAAAAAAATGTGATTCACCGTTTTGTTTTATATATACAACTAATATTTTTGTGCACTATACTAAATAATCTGAAGTTGTCGACCAATGCGTTTCAAAATGGCGGCATTGACAGACAGATCTTGATTCGATCGCGTTGTAATTCATTGTACTGTCGAGAATTTCAGCTTACTTTTGAATTAGGTTTGTGCAAGTACGAATAAAATTACATATTTTGGAAAATAAAACAATATATCGATTTGAATTGAGACATCTACGGTACGGTACTACTAAACAATAGATTTTTCAATAGAGAATAATAATTAATTTAATTATTTTATAGTACTTATTTTTTAATAAGAGAAGAGCAGTGCAACCATTTATGACCTGATTACCGGTGACTAGGCATTTTAATCGTCGGCGATGATAAACGAATTTGCATTATGATTAATTATACGTGGGCCGCAGGAATAACTAATAACCATCAGGCGAACTGTATTTTGTCACTCCTAATTTTTAAAAAATAAAACATTCATTTTGTCCATATCCTATGAACCTTATAAAATAATAGTACCAAAATTTAAACATTCCATTACGAAAACAAAACAATACTGTATATTATCTATGAAGTTTATCTTTATTGGAATTAACTGGAATTCCAACTTGAAACCCACATCTTGAGACGTACTCGACGCTGGCCTAGCAATCAGAAACACATGAAGGCCGTACGAAGGAAAACCAACATTCGCTGCCAATGCTTAGAACACAGGGCAGAAAATAACTCGCTAACAAAGGCGTGTCGGCTACACGGGTAACAATAAAAGTAACTTTCCTTTCCCCGACTAATTCTAGATTAGATATAGACACATAACATACCTTTGTAATAGACATTATGAAATTATTGTTTTCGAAACGTGTACATTATAAATTATACCTAACGGCTTAAGTATCGAAACTCTTTAGCAACTAAACAACGCCTTATAAAGCGATTGCTACACTGTTGCACATGCGTATTATAAACAATTAGATGTAATCGTGACGTCACTGCTTGCTTAACGTTTCCTAACACTAATTTTGTTTATTTTTAATTAAAAGAAAAATGTATCCACGGCCTACGTCCAGCCCAGAGCTAAAGGCGATATTTGGGATTAGATATGCAGTAGTATAGAATAGGTAAAATTGGTATGATATTGTTTAAAAAATATTTAAATTTGCAAAATTTTTAACTTATTTTATTAATAACTTTACAATACTTTGAATTAATAATATATATATATATATATATATATATATATATATATATATATATAATTTTATAGCTAATCTTAGGTATGGAAGAGTCCTTCTGTTACAGGTATTTTTTACTTATAAGGTGTACAAATAAACATTATTATTACTGTAATATTGTGAGAAATTATTAAGTGATTAGAAAGCTATTCTGTTATAGATTAAGTAGCTTTATAAGCTCATGTGAAAATAAAATATAATAAATTCGATTTTGTAAGACTTAAAGAGTGCAAATGGAAAAACAAAAACTGGACAATTACATATGACGTATGTAATAATACGCAAATAGGTAACTAAAAAGTATTCTTTTCCAATCGCACTATCGCACGGTATATATTTAACGATATACACTATCGATTCCAATTTATCTTTGCAAACGAATGTATTATAATGTAAATGACTTGAAATAAATTAATATAATGTGACAATTAAAGTAGATTGTTTTTAAATTCGCAAATGTTTTATAACACGTTAAAATAATTGGGACAGCTTTTATCTGTTCGGAATTATATAATATCGAAGTAACAATGGTAGGGCCCAGCTTGTCTCTGGCTCGAGCATTAACGGGTCGGCACGTCCTCGTAAAGTAAGAGTGAAATAGACATACCGCAGCTGTTCCGTTTGGTGAGTATATAGGATAGACTGAGTGTATGGGATTTTTAGAGATCTAACGACGTATATAAGCAAACTAGGAAGGATTTTTGACTTCAATATTTTGCCGCATGGGTGTATTGTCTAGGATGAAAGTAGGTGTTCGAGGGTGTATCTAAGCAAACCGTCAAGGTTTTTTGGCTTCAATATTTTGCCGCATGGGTGTATTGTCTAGGATGAAAGTAGGTGTTCGAGGGTGTATCTAAGCAAACCGTCAAGGTTTTTGGCTTCAATATTTTGCCGCATGGGTGTATTGTCTAGGATGAAAGTAGGTGTTCTATAGTATATGTATCTAAGCAAACCGTCAAGGTTTTTTGGCTTCAATATTTTGCTTTGTGGGCGTATAGTGATAATTTATACCATGCCGCCAGTGAATGCCCCGTTAATATTTTCAAATACACTCGAAATTCCGCAACAGTATAAACAATACAAAATCCTTGCCTAAGGAGGGCGCAAGACTCGTAAATCGATTATAAACGAGCTAGGTTATCGCGAAATTATAAATCATTTTGTATATTATCGGCTAACCCTGATTTCATTGAATGGAAGAATCCATTGCATCAAGAACAGAGGGCTTGTTGTGACACTGGACGCTTGTCATGTATTATACACTACAGTCACGCACACGCACGCGCGGACACGCGGACACGCGGACGCACTAGAAAGAGAAAAAACACAGAATCACGATCCCATGTTTCAGCGAGTGTCAGGATATCGCGACCTGGTGAAGAGGCATGCCGGGGTGGCAAATCATCTGTATTATGGATTCCTTAAGGAGGAGGAATCATGTGAACTCTGTGCTCGTATGTCACCCTCAATAAAATAAAAAAAAATATATTAACTCAACATGGACGAGTATAAAAAAACTGAAGTTAAAGGACAAGATGTGGAATTGAAATGTTAAAACTAAACTAAACGGTAAATATACCAAGTCATAAATGAATAGTTTGGAAATCATCCCAATATAATATATAATCGTATTTATAGAAAAGTAAAGAGATCTTATCTGCCGAATGCTGACGAGAACTCTGTTCCTTAGTGGCATAAAGCCTATACGTATGTTTGAAGGAAACGAGGTCTTATTAAATATAGACTCAAATGCCTTGTATCTGATGTAAGATATATCATTATTATGAGTCATGAAAGAGATATATATGAGAGTATCATACTTACATACATTGAAATAGAACTGATTTTCCTAAACATACTGAGGCCATCAGGCAACCAAATTCCGTACGTTTTTAAATTTTAAGGTAATCAAACAATCCCTGTGTATAGAAAAATAGTCCAATGTACATATTTAACTCTTTTTTTAATTTAAACTTTGGCGGCAATGATAGTAAGTCTTCAAGGTCGAATTTGAGTGCAACCTTTCCGACGCAAAAAGAACGGTAAATAGTACTTGTCTATTGAGAGAAAGAGATAACTATGCCATACACTACTGAGTTCGTTTTTGTTCTCCTGTCCTCATTTTCTCTCTCTCTCTCTGCCATTTTAATTCTTACTATTTACCAATGGATGTGTAGACCGCCAAAGAAGTTTCACTTCTGTCACGTGTACTGAGTTGCACGCGATCTTTTTTTTAATTTATTTAGGTATGCAGGTTACCTCATGATGTTTTCCCGGGCCGAGTATATGTATATACAACTTGACGGGAAGATCTGACTATAATATAATAAATATAGCCGTCTTTCTCTCATTAAAGAAGAGAGAAAGAGAAAGATTGTTTTAATTAATGAACGTTTCACGTTATATTTTTTATTTAGATAACAATCGTGCTAAACTAACGAATCTATATCACTAATTGGTAATTAATTTTTTTATTGTATTAATTGTTAATTACTAGTTATTAGTATTTAATTTGCTGCTAATGACTTGGGAGTTAATAAATATAAATAATCTTAAAAATGTTGATACGATATCGATGAATAGAATATCCGAATGATTAATCGACGGAAAGGTTTTATGAAATGAGTCGCGGTTTCATGCAAACATATAAAATATAAAATTATATTAAAAATAATTAAAAGAAACGTTACGTAGGTTTAAATACATAAATCATAAACATATTTGTATAAATGTACAATCATGTGAAATACACGATCAAACCTTGTCAGATATATGGTTTCGACATTGTATGAATGACGCTTTGACTATAAGTTGTTTAGAAAAGAAAATTACGTATAACAAAGTTACTCTCCTAGTCAGTCTACTTTTTTAAATCGCAAAAGTCGGATATTTGAAGCAGCCATCGAATTTTGACAACTGTGTAATTACATCATTCATTGCTTGGATTCGTGCCAAAATTGGGTAAGCAGAGGTGCCAATATGAACATGTAACATATCAGATTTTGTGAATGATTTTACACGTTATATAAAAAAATAAATACGACTAGATTTACTAGATGACAGCAACTTTAATCTCTATAAGGCGAAGTGAACAAGCTAATATAGCCAACAAATTTCGTCAATTAAGTACATAATTTATTGCGTGGATTCGTGTCAAAAATTGGATCGGTAAGGAACCAATGATTGGCATTCAAGTTATTATGAAGATGATCAGATTTTGCGAATGACTTTACACGTTATATAATTTTAAAAAAACAATACAAGACGACAGCTAACTTTTTAAAGTCAATCTAAACTGTCTAATGCATCCAGAATTTCGTCATCTACGTAATAATCATTATTTATTGCGCTGCTTCGTGCCGAAATTGGGTCGGCAGATGAGCCAATAATAAACGAGCGAGATATCAGAAGTTTTTATTACCTTGACAGAGACACTGCGCAGACCGGTCAAACACAAGTCCTATCTGTGTCAATAACACACTCGTGCCACTTGAGCCCGTTAACTGATTCATTGGAAGGGGAAAGATAAATCCAGACAGGTGGAGATGATCGAGATGGTTCCTATTTCAATCTGGATAGTGTTTCATATAGGATGTAGACTCATTCAACTTATAACCGAGGGAGCTGTGCGGATTGATTTGTGTACAAATATACAATATCGTTGAACATCCATTTTATTAACATATACATATACATTATATATATCTATAGAGGGATATACGCTAGAACACCAGAGTGAATTACGAGGCATTCCGCCTCAGTACTCAGGGGTGAGAACGCATATGCTTCTAAAGTTATTGTAGATGATGGATGGACCTTCAGGTGAGGCGAAGGTTGAGGGCACGTCATGTTGACGGTGAAATGTCACTCCTGATTATAAAGAGAAACCTCATTACCATTACTTTAACATGTCTAGACTGAACCCAATTGGCCTAGTCTACGAAACTTAACGACGCAGGTTGGAATCCGTCGTTCCACTATTGTAGTTAATCAGACTCTTAACAGAAGCATTAACGCTTGGTTGCGATGGTGAATGGGAAGTGTAAGTAATCACAATAGCTTCGGGCATTTTTTTAATAAAAAAATATTTTTTTAAGTGTATTTAAAATCCTTCGTCTATTGTATTCGGATTCATGGACTGTTACCGTCTTATATTACACTAAATAAAATTTAAAAAAAATAAAGTTAGGTTTATTAAAAAAAAAAGCATGTAAACTTTCTAGAAGTTTCCTCGACTTCTGTAGTCAGATACTTGAGACCATTGCCGTCGTATTTCTTCACCGACATCCGTTTATTTTCATCAAGTAACCATTTATCTTCATTTGCCAGGAATAGAGAAATCGTGTTCCAACACAGAGCGTTTCATTAAGTCTCTCATACATTTATCTTGTCTATGGTCTCCGATACAAATTTTCCGTGGTGTTTAACCGACGCCTGTTGTTTGTTTGTCAGTTCCGACGTAATTTATTTTAACTTATTACGTAATTTATTCTCTAAAGAATCTATACGAGAACATAGGATTTTTTTTTAATACGGCATGTTTCACATCCATACTTGGCGAAGTTTGAAGATGCATACGTTGTCACCCTTGAGGATTGAAGAATGCATCTTCACCTATAATTGGATCGTTATATCCACCACTCACCAGACGAAACACAGCAGCGTTATGATACTATTTTTCGCTGCTGTTAGAACTTGAAATTAAAATTCTAACAGCATTAAATTTAGATGAGAATGGAACTTCGAATTATGTCGTGACGTACGATGTTAAAAACTCGGCTTGCTTGGTCGTTCTCCGGTCTCATGACGAAGTTACAGTTAAACTGCATCGACTGTACCCTTGTTAAACCAGTGTTACATTATTTAAATGCTAAAAGATCGTGCCCTCCCTTTAGATAGCGATCCGAGTCGATATTTCGTACCTCCTTATGAGATGCCCTCGGATCGTATTATCGCCCCCCCCCTCTATTGTCGTCGACGTTCTTCGTCCACAGGCGTCGGAGTGCAGCGGCGGTGCAGCACCAGTCTATGGCCAGCTTCGCAGCATCGTCATTGTCTCCCTACTCAGCGGGCCTCCCGCTCGCGAGTCTAATTAGATTAAGCTGTAGAAGTCTCTGGACCAACAGCAATACTCACAAAAAAGAAGATCGTGAAGTCATGATTTGAGCTTCGCTTACACGTTGGGCAACACTAATGATGTCTCGGCGACTTATATTGACTTTCTAAGAGCTGTTTACGTTTCCACTATCTTAACGATTCACTAAACTATTCGGATACGTTTTTAACGGACCTTCGGAATGCTACAAGTCAAGTCGTTACATGATTTAGTTGATTCACTCACAGTTTTACTGATAGAAAACTTCATAACACGCTTTGCTACCGAAAAATATTTTTAAAACCAAACCATAAAACGTTATTATTTTTATGTTGCCAGTATGAAACTTTATTTTTTATAAAACTCGCCATAGTGTTTTAATTTAAAAAAAAATTAGATGAGGATGTCATCGACGGTTAGCAATACATAACATGAAATTTTCCGCCATGTTGAACTGCTCAATGGAATTAGGTGTTGCTAGTATTTCCAAACCGATACAACCTATGAACATTCAGGAAACAGGTCTTACTTTTCTTAAAGACCGAAAACGCGCATGCGATTCCTCTGGCACTGCATACGGACGGCGGTCACCACTTACCATCAGATGAGCTGCCTGCTATTCTATAAGCCAAGTAACACTTTAAAGTCTAGTGGTTTATGATACGGTCTACGTGATCCATCGAATCATTAAATAATTTACATTATAATTTCTATTTAAAATGTCGCTTCAGTGTCGAGACGGTTTTTTAATACTTCCAGTATATTTATAGTCGCAGAACTAGACAAACGCGTCTTCCTTGTTCTTACGTAATTTCCGTGTACCATTTAGACGGCAAGCGTCAAGGGTCGGTGAGATAACCTCGGATTTTTGACACGCTCATTTGTGAGGGCGAATTCTTTTATGTAAAATACAAATATATTATGTACATCTCATTAGATCCGGGCTGTCTGTGAATTTGTGCGTGTGCATGAGTGTAAGCTTTCAATTTCCCCCAATGCCGGTACTAATGAAATTGGTAATTGTAATTTTAAGTGACTGAAATACCGCAACATGCTTGACGGTAGGAAGTAGGAAGGAAAACACGGTTAGGAAACCTTCGTGTTTTTTATATATATTAAAGAACGTTAAGCGTTAGTTAGATTTAACGAAAGCGGGGTACGAACACGGTTTCACCATACCAGAGGTATAAAATGCCTCCACTGATGGCGACCACCGTGTGGGGTCTTAGTCGGTTCTAGTCCAACATAACCCTTCCTCGCCCCCCGCGTGGGAAGGTATACGTAGGCGTTACCCTACGCTTAAAAAAAGGCATGAAACACCATAGCAGTACTGAGTTTCGTCTGGACACCTTTCTCCCATACAAGACATACCATCTTAGTGCTCAAATGTGCGTTGTAAGGACCAATTCCTTATGGATGACAAACGTGTGTGTCACAGACTGCAAATATCGCTTTAGAGTCGGGTTTGGTCCCCCCTAAAATTATTAAAAACTATACTGTCTCAGATAGTCAGACTATAATAAAAGGTAACGATTCATAGTTATAAATTAAACCCCATTGTATTTGATTATTATGTTTATTTAAGCGTTTGTTTGTACAGAACCACGAGTGCCTGATTGGATATTTAAAAAGTAATTAAATTGTCTCTGACGTTCATATCGTTTATGAACAAGTATAAAAAAAACATCGACGTGGGTGTTGACAGCAATCGATTTTGACTCAACACCGAGTTATATTAGTGACAATTATAAATGTCAAATTGACATTTATGAATTCGAGTGTCACAGCAAAACAAATGTTACGCATAGAAAGACAACATGTCTAATATTTATATTGCAAACATATTTCGGTCAATAAACCTTTTTTTTAAATATTAGAGGTGACAAAACACGCAGTTCGATGTTAATTGATTGCAGCAGTCTATGAAATTTATATCTATCCTCAACAAAGATTCATCTGCACAAGTCTTCACCCCCGAGGACTGGAATGGAATACCTCGCTCCCCATAATTGAGTTCCGGATACCTTTATCATTAACTGCAATTTCACGCCGGTTTTGTCCTTCACCAGTCGAGCCCATCCATTCACATTGCCGGTAGAAACTACTTCCGTAAAACAGTTGCTTAGTTTTTACGTTTAGAAAATAAGAGAAACCGGAGGCCTTATACTGTGTGTTCGTTTTTCACCCCTAATATCATAAAAAAAGCTTTCTTAACTATACAAAACTATTCTGCTAACTTTCGATCACGCATCAAAACGAAACACGTATCTCGATCTTAGTAGACATCAATCAAACATTGAATCAATTTGTACGTCCAAATGCCTCTTTTATTACGAAACAAACATACCATAGAGCATATAGAACCGTTTGCTTTCTCTATTGAATTAAAGGCGTTACGCCAGACAGTTTTTTTTATTCAAAATTATTTTAGTTCGATATTATTTTTTCTAACCATTTCAACATTTTCCCGCGATCTATTTTTTTATGACATTGTATTCCATTCTAGCACCGTAATTAAAAAGACACACCATAGCATACTTGTGTCAAATTACATACTCCAATCTAAATAATAAAATTCCAACATATGAAAATGGATTTAAATCGCTCACAAACTATAAATGAACGTATATAAGACGTGAATAAAAATCGATTGAAAAAAAAAATACGACCCGGAGTTATGAAAGAGCAGACTGATTACGCATGCAAACATACACAGCCAAACTGTCACACGGGATCAGTGTCCAAGTTAACTATCGATATACCTGGACTTATATTTGTAAAACAATTAATGGTTAGTTATTTTTTTTTATATTTCTTTAAACCTACCTCCGCAAATAAAGAGTAGAGTAGCAATTTCTTTCTCGCCTTTCGAAAGGAGGAACTACAGGTAGTTCCTCCTAATTTTAGTTCCAATAATAATAGTTCCAATAATAATAGATCCAGTAATAATAGATCCTCCTAGTTCCTCCTAATACCGAGGACGTGGATAGATATATGGTTTTTTCAAAATTTTTAAAACTTAGTATCAATAATTTTTAGACAGTCCCGCTGTGTATTTGTGAGCTGGCAACCTTAGTTTGGCGCCCGTACGAGTTCAATCGCCAGTTGTGCCAATTTGCATTTCTAATTTCACTGACATTCGACTTATTGCATACCTACCGGTAGCAAGCTCTTTAGATCGGCACTTGGCGTCCGACATGGTTTCACCCGGAATTTAATAAAAAATTTATGCTCAAGTAAACTTAGGCAAAGATATTTTTTCACCGAACCGTTTTTAATCTGTTAATCTCATATTTTTTCAGAAGAAGAAAGTACCAATTTGAAATATACAGTAAAATTTGAATTTGGAACAGAGCCGTGTTTATAAAATTTTACCGGTTTACATTTGCTTCATTAAATATATGCATTTGGATGATTTATAAGCAATAAATTATATTATTATATTATATTGACGTATTTCGAACAGGATAAAATTAAGAAAGTATTAGAATAAATTAGGCTTCCGTAACTATAATAGTTTAAAGACTGCACGAACCGTGGTCGTTCACTCTTTCAAGTGAAGCTTATATAAAAAACTAAATGTCATAATAGGTGTAATTTATTCATAAACTTGTAAATTTTTTAAAATGGAAGGCGTAATTTAGAAACATGGAGGTTTTAATGGCCTTCCATGTATGGGAATGAAACTTATTAATTTAGCATGAAGCAGGGTTCTGTAAAATTGTCATATGCCAGTAATTCCAAAGAAGAGAATGTTTTTTTTTAATGTAGGTTAAATTTTTATATAGCTAAAATACCGAAAACATTAAGTACGTTAAGAATTCTTTAAAAGCCAACCAATTTCAAAATTTAAATACATATTTATAACACATAACATATAACAAATTTTATACAAAAAAAATTACATAAATCAATTCAAAATTGGTGTGTTAATGTGATTAATAATTTATGAGTCAGAATGGAAAAATGCCCACACGAACAGGGAAAAAGGATATTATCTTTGTCTCTCTTGCTATTAGCGTGTCAAGCGTAAACGCGTTTCGCTCCATTTTTACACAAGCATTTTTATTACTGTGTAATATGTAATAGTATATTTTTTTTGAAATATACATTACCACGGGCAACCGTTTGTTTAGGCGGGAAGCAAATGACATAATGGTACAATGTTAATCTTACCTTGCAAGTGTTAACCATGCTCTGGTTTTTCCAGCAAAGTTCCTGTTGCTATGCTAATTAATATTGTTTTTTAGTTCGGGCGTTTCTCGACTTTTTTTCTCTTCTAACTGACGCAAATTGAAGCAAAGACAAGTAGTAAAGATTAAAAACTCAGACAAAAATATAATTATAGATTAAATGTTAAATATAAGATTTAAGTAAACTTCCATCTTCATCAAAGTTGTCATTTCACTATGTACGTTAGGAGAAATATTCTAGCACGCACAACTACTCTATAGAATCTGCTATCGGCAACGGTATTTCCGAATCGATACGACTTTCGTACCTTGTATACAGCCTACCATGAACCTTTCATAAAGTCCGGCGACGCAGTAGCGACTCCTCAGGCTCTGGACTCCATGGCGGCCATGATTATTTATCATCAGGTGAACTGCTTGCTCGTTTGCCACTTATTGCATAAACATGTATTTTAATCATTTATGTGTTATGGGCTGTAAACACGGGTGGTTCGTCTCGACCAGGTAAAGACGAAGCTATCACAAAATAGAAGCGTAAAAAGTTTGCTGATCTGGTGTGTTAAACAAGCCGTAAACTTTATGACGTTCGAAAAGGGCGATATTATTCTTTTACGGAAGCAACTTCCTGTTGGTTTCCTCCAAATAAAGGTTTCGGCTGTGAGCCCTAAGCGCTCGGAAAACCTTTCAACCCGCTGAACCTGTCAAAACTCTCCTGCTAACAGTGTTTATCACCACAAAAACTTATATTCATTATGATTTTCTGTCGTGGACGAATATCCCGAATGACAAAAATCAATTCAGCGTCAGGTAAATTGTGTGCCGGTTTGTTACACTCGGTTTCATAAAGAAAGGCCCTCCACATACTGCCATGAAGTAAGAACCATAACTACTACTGTCTGTGTCACTCTGTCCTATCATTTATATTATAATTATAGGTCACCCTACACTATCGGAGCGAGGTTGCCACTCGAGAACCTTTCTCCCCCTGTTTTTTTTTCTTATTATAAAAACACTGTAATATACGTTTTACATAATATACATAGTATAATACCCATGACACTGAAGAGATGTGATTGTCATCTGCGACATGAACTGCGCCGGTCTCATTTCCGGCGCGATACAGATGCAAAATAGGCACGTGCTAAAAAAAAACAAAAAAAAACCCGCGCGCCAGCACTTGATTAAGATCGCAAAATATGGCATCCACAATAAGTCATTATGTTAGTCTGAAGGCATGGCATTGAAAATATTAAGATTTATATATTTCAAAGTACGCTTGCGGAAAGGAATATTTATCTTGTAACATAAAAAAGAAAATCAGTCTATACGGATACGTAACCGACTGCTGGGAATAGACATGTTTATTATCACAATTGATGCCCCTAATCTGTTAACAAAAAATATTGAACCAAAAAACTTTTACTTATATCGACAGACATATTAAAATACAAAATACAACTTTTTCAATACGTGCACGTGCGACAAGTGAGTTTCTTTCTCTCTTTACATTAAATACAATTAAAAAGATATAAAAAATCGTTTTACTTCTATACGTAGGTAAGAATCTGGTATATGATTGGAGAATTAAAACAACTTGAAAGAGACAGAGAGAGAGCTATTCTTCCAACCTCGTAGAAGTTGAAACTTGTCTAACGAGACTTACTTCAGACAGACAGTGTTGCTAGACTGTTGTAAGAATTAAATGACTCTCTGCAATGTATTAGAACACCTATTCTAAACATTTCATTTAGGCGTTTACATTACATTATACATTTTACGCTGATATTACGTGAGGGCGTGATTATTCTCCGGTCAAGACCCATTCATGCTGCTGTTGATGACTGCATGACTCGGCAATTGTTAGTTAATCCCCGGTCGGCTGTATCAATGCAATAACCTGCTTATTCCAGATTATTACTAATATTATAAAAAAAGATTTCAAGACACGTAAATCCGTCAGTGCGAAGCGGATTTTGCTCCAATACCCTCTAGCAGGTTTATGATTCGCAGTAGAATCGAAAAACAAATATATGTATATGTATATATATATATATATATAATATGTCACACAACTAACAACCGCTTGTACCTTACCTTACATACTTGTGTTGGTACAAACACCAATATATTTTAATGGTGCTATGATCGCCGGTCGTCATTCCTGTCATCGATGGATCAAACACCAGGAAGTATTTCTTGTCTCCTATTTCCTTCATTATCACTATTCCGAATGCGTTGCCCTGATGAATGTTGAATTTCTCAATGCCTTTCCATCTTATCCTGCTATATATGTTGATGCCTGTTAATAACTAGACGGATATCGCCATAGTTGAAATCGGCCGAAAGGGCGCCATAGTCACTTACAATGAGGTGAACAATTCACAGTTCGTTTGTCCCCATATAGTTATATGAAAAAAAGAATTATATTGACTTCCGGTTATACCTATAATCGATTTATTGTAGAGTCGTGACTGTATCGATTAAAAATACAGCTTTAAAATTAACCTTTAATAATTAACGCATTTCATATCGCTCTTTTGTGTTTCCTTTCGTAATTGAATTTGGTAACGTGACGAAGGGTACTTTAAAGGTCGTTTGACGACAAATTATCACTATGATTTACTGTTGATATTAAATTATATCGATTATTGAAATTTTCTTGTTTTGGATTGGCAACACCGTCCGTTCTAGAGCCGTGTTGGAGCAAAATGATGACATATTTTTATTTGACTGAATTTAATGCTTATTTGTCCTCAAAGTCGTCTAATTATTAAAAACAAAAGGTAATTTTTGTTTTATAATTACCATTAATTTTATTTTTACAATTATCATTTTTGAAGCCTTGGTAGCTCAGTGCTGAAGACCGCGCTTTTAATTCACGGTACGCGGACAAAACAACTACGATGCCCGATGCCGCCATCGATGTAATTGGCAATTGCAAGGATACATTCGCGAGGAAACCATCATGTCAAATAAATATTTAAAAAAAAAACTAAAACACGTGAATATTTTAGGCTTTCACTTTACTTTTTACAGAATTTGCTTCGGTTGTTGTATAAAGAAAAAAAATATAGTTGAGACAACTTTAAAGTAAATATGTGAAATATGTATTACGCAGTGTTCGTGTGTTTGTCAGTAAAGAAAGAAACATGTCATTCGCTATTATGTTAAATATTAATTTTTCCCTCCATTCATGACTGAACGAAGCGTCTGTAAGAAACATTTTGTTTAACGTCAAAGAATCACGTATTAAAAAAAGGTGTTTTCGCGCTAAATTAATGTTTATTTATGTTTCGGCAATGCATATGGCGGGCGGAAGTTGTTGGTGTTTTGTCGCAAACAGATTAAAAATATACGGAATGTGAGATTAATTTGCAATCGCTTACACCGCATTAATTAAGTAAACGGAAAAATTATTCCATTGTGAAACTAATAGCAATAACGAAACTATAAGTTAGTTCCGCTATTTGTATCGTTGTATTGACGAATTGTAATAAAAACTAACAAGACACACGTATAGATTAAAAATAAGCAATTTTTCACAGATTAAAAATCATGCTAACCGACATTTAGGTATGTATTAAATAAATTGTACTTTTATTTTGGCCGTCTGGGATAATTGTTAAAGAACCTGGCTCTAATGTTCGCGGGTGTTAGAAAGAAATAATATTGATTTCCTCGTCTGATTGTGTTTTATGTCTCGTGTCTTACACACTGCTTATGAACTTTATTGCGTAGTCGTTACATTGGACTAGGGAAGGGGATGACGAGTGAGTACCTCTTAGTGAGCCCAAATGCTTACGGCACTATAATATATCCTGGGCAGATGATGTCATCTGGTTTCTTTTATTTTTTATAACATTGTGAGTAACAAACTGGCACGCAGTTCACCTGACGGTAAGTGACTCCTGCGGCCCATGATATCTACATTCATCCTTGACAAGGAGTCATAATGCAGGTGCGTTGTCACCCTAGAGGTCTGAGATGGAATGCCTCGTCACCAGTCATAAAGGTCTCCGGATCCCTACACTCACCAGACGAAAGATAACAGCATTATACTCCTATTTTGTAAGGGCTTTCCCCGGTCTAGCTGACTCATTCATCCTGTAGCTAGAAACACACTGCATGCTAGGTCTACCACGTTAAAAACTAGTTGTAACCATAAGACACCAGATATCACCATGGTCGAAAGCGATCAGAAGGAAATCGTATTGTAACATCTAATATATATTTTTGTTAGGAAAACATACATGATAAACTTTTTTTTATATATGTTTGTATATTGTTCGTAATTTATTAGTTACACATATAACTTGATAAATAAGAATTACATTTTATAATCAAATCCATTACGACAACGACAGACTGACACGAAGCACGACCCCGAGCCACCATTCATCGACTTCCCGCAGACTTCCATGATCGCTACTCCATATAGTGAGGAGTCGTTCTACTATGTGAATCTAACTAAAATAATAATCATATAAATAGTAAAAGAAAATCAATTTTAATTTGATTAAACATGGTGTGTTCATGTGACAAAATTGTTTTTCACTTCCTACCATTGATTGACAGCTTAAATTATTCGAAACAGATAAAAAATAAAAACAATGAAGTGACGTAGGTTTTCTTTTTAAAAGCGTGAAAATTGTTAATAGGATTTGTAGTTGAAGAGGTCACAGAATACCAGTGTAGTAATAAGGATACAATATGAGGTCATCTCCGATACAATCCAGCTTTAACAATATACCTAATACAATATTCCAGCCTAATCCGACTGCGGTAAGGTAAACATGTTGTCGTGAACCATCTCCTAACACAACCATTTAATCTTAGTGAGGTTAACTGGAATGTTAGTAATGTTAACAATAAAAAAAATGTGCTCCTTTGTCATTGTATTATAAAAAAAAAGAAATAAAAAAGGTTTGTTATGGAATAGCGACCATTTCTGTAAGAGCGTCATAAAATGTTAATCGTGAACATTTCTACACGAGGCGGTATAAATTACAATCACCGGTCAATACCAGTAAATGCTTTTCACGGCCAAGATGACTATTGCATCGACAGGTTAATGTATTTGTCTTCTTTTCCCTTTAATTGCTGACATATAAATATGGATATGACCTGCTCAGATTTAATAATACCGTGATAGTAATGTTAAGTTTCTTCTCTGCATACCTCTCCGATTAGCGAAGGTGAGCAGTCAGTTTTGTGTATTTCTATTCCTGGTGTGGTGAAACAGTCCGTCTACTCTCGCAACTCCCGCCGGCTCTCCTGCGACCGACGCCCCTTCTTTCGACAACTTTCTCAAACTGCTCGTGCCCGAGCACGTGTTTAAGATATTTCAAACAATTCGCATCTTGCAAGAGTTACCGTTACTGATTGATATGTCGCAATACTGTGAAACTTTGTTAGTCCTACTTTCATCCTTCCCTGTAGGCCATGGTATTTTACTGTATAACCAACCGCTCGCTTTTGCACCAGCGAAATTGGTTATTGCTATTTTAGTTGCTGATTTATCACATGCTCGGTGAAACATCATGCCTCATCATCATGGTCTGCGTTTGCGTAAATATTTAAAGCACTTCCGACAATATTTCCTTCACGGTTGATGTCATGTAGTAATAACCAGAACATGTCCCCGTGGTCGAAATCATCCATTTTTAACACGTTATAGTTTTATGTATGTGTTTGCACACAAAAAGTCACATTGACACACACGCACATAACTTTTTAAATACATTTTGATTACGGATTTTAATAATCTGAAATTATGCCGATGTAGTAAGAATCGATAATTTTATCACAATGTGTTGTATAGTTTTAGTTTTTTAAAAGTAAAAAAATATTGTCTTAGTCTATGATAAATTAGAACTGACAAATTTCTTAAGAATAAGAATGACAGTGATAAATTTACGTGAAAATAATAAAGTTATTTACTCATCTCAGGTGGTATTTGCCATTCCGGTAATCCTAAGAAGTGTTATTTTTAAACTGTGACTAATTTTTATAACTCGCAGATTTTTAAATTGTAGGCTTATTGTTTTTTATATGTTGGAAAAACAAGCGTTTGACATTTAGTCTTTTTTTATATGTATAAACCCGATTATAAATAATCTATAATGGACCTTTTATATATTAAGAACATGTAAATCAATAAATATAGTAGAAAAACTGGTCATAACAGATGTTTACAAAAACATTATGTTACATTAATAAATGTCATCGGAAACATTTGTCGACCTATTAAGGGCCAAGGTATCGTTTATTATTATGAAATACTATTATACAGAGACAGCAAAACTGGTTTAACATCGTCGCCGTTCTAACATCAGCATACAGGAGGGTCGTTACCAATTTATCAAAGTAAGTTTGTCTCTTGATTGCCAACCGACGTCACCTTGTCATTTATATTTGTGCCGAGTCATGGCTCTTTGGAAATTTCTATTCAAAATTAGTAGCAGTTTTTTTTTTGCTCTAACATGGTTCATCTAACGAAATCATCACTTGGTCCGATACGACTAAAGTCCGGCGGCGCCTCTGCGACTCCTCTGATGTTGCCGATGTTCATGGACGGCAATCATTTACCATCTGGTGAGCTGCTTGTCGTTTGCCACCTATTCTATAAAATAGATAGCCTAGCCGTAGAGTAGACTTGAATTAGAAACGCAACGCAACGACTTGAATCGTTCAGTGTTTGTGTATCGTGTGGATTATTGAGAATGATCTGGTAAACTAAAGTCAGGGACATAATGCCAAACATGCCTTATATCAATGGCTTACAGCCGGAGGGGAGCGGTGCCAATTTCCGAATGACGTAAATACTGGAATATGGCATTATATTTAAGCTGGTCGTGATAAATACGCTACCTTGTGTTCTTGATTCATTTCTATCACGACGCCATTACCGTTTTGTTCTCGAAAATAAGGTAATCCATTGTAAACTGTCGGCTAATTAGGTCTAGATACCTCGACCTGATTAGTGACCAGTACGGCTTCCAATGAAATTGTTAATTGCAACTTCAAGTGCTGATTTACCAGGGTGCTCCAAGGAGCCGTGAGGAAACCGGCATGTCTAAGAAATAACAACAACAATGATATGAGTGATATAAATAATATGAAGATTAAAAAATATATATTTCAAAGACATGTGAAGTCCGCCAATGCGCAGTGAAATCGCATGCTGGATAATGCACTATCAGCCTGTAGCTCCTCTCTAGGAGGGGGGGGGGGTTGCCTTGCCCATCAGTACGATTTGTACATATAGACTGTTTCTTTTTTTACTTGAACAATGTAATCGTCAAATGCTTTCTTACGACTAACTTAACGTAGCGTGGTAAACATTGTAAATATCTTTGTTTTCATTAAAATCACGCTAAGAATGTTCTAGACGAATTTGAAAACGTGTTGAAAACTAACGAAAAGACTTCCTTGTTTGAGATAGCTTATGCAAAGAGGTCGGCTATGTGGTAACCAAGAATACCGCCTATTACATTGTACATTTACTTGACGGCCGCGTTGTGTATTTAGAGCATCAGACTACGGTCCCGGGTACGATTCCCAGCCGAGGAACGAAATTTGTGAAATGCAAATCGTTTCCGGGTGTATGTGTTGTATATATGTCGCATATATGTATGTGCAAATGCATTATATTAGTAACTCATCAGGGCATCTGACCGAGCCGTTGTTCGGCCCTCTCGGGCACCCTCGAGTCAGACGCTCTCGTGGAACGGGATAACGGTTCAAGCCGAGGCACCCTCTCGGGAACTCTTGTGCTGATTACCCATTAATTAAGGTCTCTGCTTTCAACCTGGTGAAGCTGTAAAAGCCCTCGGGCTAACAGTGGCCATCAGCCATAAAATAAATTAAAAAAAAAAGTATTATATTGGAATAGGGAAGGGGACTCGTGTGTTGGCACCAAATCCTTACAGCACTATAAAAGATATCGAACAATCATCATCGTCACAATTACTGTAGCGGTTCCAGTGTTTGTTTATTTCTAATGGAATCGTATATTTTGTATTTTGAGTGTTTATTTCTTTTTTACCGTTGGTAACATTACTGGAAGTCACGAAACAATTATTTTAATTCTCATTACATTGTGGTAGTCGATAAAAAATAACGATTTTCTTTTTTTATAGCGTCGTGGCCATATAAACGACAATGACATATTAATTGTCACTTAAAAAAAAATAACCGATTCTATCATTTCCAACGAATACAAAAATACTGTTTGATGTCAATGGATTTCATTAAATTAACAGTTACCTTGCTAATTTTTGTTTACGTTTTACGCTTTTTAGAAATGACATTGAATCTTATTTAAATGGAATTAATATTTATCACGAAATGCATAAATAACTGTCAAGTTTTGAGTCACGTCTGCGGATAAAACTGAATACATGTTGATCAAACGGCTGTCTAAAATGAACGTTGAATAAGATATACCAATATATAATTAATATACAACGCAAATGACGTCTGCGTGTTGCAGTAGTTTGAGTCCTGGCTGCTGCGTCACGGGTCCTGGATCGTTCCCAGCCTAGGACCAATACTTTTATATCATAAATTGTATGTTTTCAGGTCTGAGTGAGTGTATATGTCCCGTGTCCCTGACACTGCATCTGCACCTTCCTCCGATCTTATTGCACATGCATTACATCGGAATAGGGAAGGGCATGATGAGTGAGTGCGTTTCCTCAAATGCTTACGGCACTATTAAATTATTCTGAGTCGATGTCATCTGGCAATAACCAGGAAGATATCGCCGTGATCGAAATATACAACGAGAACATAAATATACAAATATTCAACTGTAAAAATAATCCATTTTAAATCTACAATTAAACTATAAAATGTTATAGCAATACAAAAAATAATTATGTTTGTATGTAACCTAGAATGGAAGGTACTGCTAAACAAATAAACACAGTTCAATGTTAATTCAGATAACTTCCACACGATTATCAATTTCACGGTTTAAAGGTAACAAGTATAAAACCCTGAATAAATATCTCTAGGAAGTTGCTTGGTGTGCAGAAATTATTAACGTGAATGTAGTTTCGGCATAGCACAATTATTGCTGTACTTAGGTTTTAGCTTGTACTTATAGTGTAGTCGAAATTTAGTATAACATAAATGCATCGGGAAATATTTCTATGTTAGTATTTAATTAGAAGTGGAATTTTAGTGCCATTTCACAATACACAAAACGACAGTCCCAATAACAATTGTTCATTCGAGTCAGATCTGTCACGTGGATTTTTTTTTAATGTTTATTGAATCTGTTAACATTCTGCCAGTGACAAAGCTTTTTTTTTTAATTTTATCTGTCTATTATATATTGTTTTTTTTTAGCTAATAATCTATAATACAATTAGTATATTTCATATTTCGTTATCAAAATTGTTCGCATTCTAAAGTTATGTTAGGTGATTATCTCACGGATTTTCCTAATTACTGGAAACATTTGACTTGTTGCAAATTATCTTACCTATTATGTTTTATACAAAAAAAAAACAATATATACGTTTTAAAAGATGATTTGTTTAGTTGTCAAGAGTTAAAGATTTATCTGTTTCCTATTTGTACTTGTCTCCCAAATTATTTTCAACACTGTTATTTATTTAAAATAAGATATCATTTTAATTTGACAATTATCATTTTTTTGATGGATGTTTTAAAGCTATAGAAAAGCTAGTATTTTTTTTACGAAAGAAAGGGGAAAAGCATGACTTCATTCATCAAGCAGCAACCACTGCTATGTTTTGTCTAGTAAATGAACGTATCGCGATTATGATTCCTTATTGAATTAATATAATAGGCTGCAGGAAAAAATTGCCATCAGGTGAATTTTCTAAAAAAAGTTCTAGGAAATCGGACGATATATTAATTTTATAATATTAGGAAACACGATTCATCTGAGGGTAAGCGATGAGTGCGGCCCATGATATCTACACCCAATGTCAACTATGATTGAAGATGCACACGCTTTATTACACCTAAATGCAATGGAATCTCGTCACCTGTAGTTAGGTCCCCGGTTCCCTAACGTTACGAAACAGCAGCGTTATGCTGCTATTTCTGTAGTGAGCTGCTTGCTCGTTTGCCAGCTATTATATTAAAAAAAATCAGTAGCATTACATGACTGGGTTGTATTTCACTGGTAATTCTATTATATGTTATTAATCCGTTTTCCTGATTTATTATTATAAATGTTATTGAAGCAAATTCATTTTTGATTTTAATAATTCTACGAAAATGTTAAGAAGTATTTTGAAGCAAAAGCTACACTGCAGTTTGTTTCTAGCTGCATTCATTCTGAATGGGTCAGTTCGACCAGGGTAGGACCACGCCCTCACAGAATACCAGCGTAAAATAGCAGCATAAAATTTGTTACTGGTGACGAGGTATTCCATCTCAGTCGTCAAGGGTGACAACGCATCTGCATTATGATACCTTATCGAGGATGAATGTAGATGTCATGGGCCGCAGATATCACTTACCATCAGGTGAACTGTGTGCGAGTTTGTTAATCTCAATGAAATAATAAAAAAAGAGAAATACGATTGGCATAGTCAAGAGTAGTCTATGGATATACTCTATGATTTGCATCGGGCAGCATCACGCCAGGTGAAATCTAGGTTTTGCCTTGATACGAACGCATTTACTACATCCATTGACCTATTTAGTCGGACACTAGTGCATTAGCGTATGTTGCAGTTTAGCCGCTGGGGAGCGGAAAAATTACCACTTTCACGTGCTAACCTTCTTTGAAATGTCTTGATGTTTTTTTTTTCAATTAATAGAATTTCTTTTTAAATGTATGCGGACAGTTTAGTCTTAATTTGCGTTTGAAAAAAGAACATCAAACTTTTTGACAATTCGAACGGTAATGCAACTAATGTAGTTTTTCTAAATGTTATTTTTTCTTTTATGAATGTCATTTTGATCATTCGACCGTTTTATAATAAAATTAACATAAACCTTCAAATTTGAAATGTCAATTGTATTTAGTACCTGATTTTAGTTAGCAAAATACGCTGTTCACACAAGAGAAGTTATTAAAATAAACCATAATACGAACCAGGTATTTGCCTAAGTTAGCTTATTTCAATCTTAAATAGTATTTTGAGTGCAAAAGATGGTAACATTTAGCCAAACGGAACGTTCGGAAATCAAGAAATGTTTGCAACACATTTTTTTTAACGTAAATCCTATATTACATAGCAGTTATGTCATCCTATCATCGTGCTATCAACGTTCAAGGATTTCTTTTTTAAATATTTCACTTCACTAAAGAGTCTTACCCGTTTAAAAAGATATAAATCAAAGAGATGTAATACACTTTTCGCGGTTATATTTGACATAATGACAGGAGACATTTGGCAACGTGTACTAATTATTTATCGTGCTTGTAAACTATTCGTGTTTGTCATAAACGTATAAGATTGGCTAAAATTATTTTTATTTATTATCACTTGCGTACGAATTGAAATTATACTGTCACCTATTATAGTGACAGCGAACACTGTAAAATAGAGCTAGACAAAAAAATCTTGAAAGCAACTTTCTTAGAATATCGCGTAAAAAAGGAACTATTTAAAGTCGCCTTAAAGTAGGGCAACATTTTATAAGAGAATAAATTAATCAAATAAAATAGGTCACTGTAATATTTATATAAGTTAGGTAGCTAACAGCGTTTATTTATATAAATTATGTCAATTACACACCGAGCGTTGGTACATTTGTGGTAAAACTCTTTGCACAGATAAGAAACTGTTGGTGTTATCTGTGAAAATTGAGAAAGTTTTTAATCTGTTACTTAATTTAATGCGTTCAAAAATGTTACTTATTATTTTTAAATGTTTCTTTTTAATTATACTGGTGCCATTATCTATCTTACTTTACCTAAGTATATTAGTTAAAATTGGGTCAGATGTGATGATACACCGTTTCTCGTTTCCAGGTGAAGGTCAATGCATCTATCGCCAACTTACATAAAGGCGGGAATGTTTACATGCTTTTAGGTTATGTTTGCGCGACATTCATTTCGGATGTATTACTTAGGGAAAGTGTATGAGGAAAAAGTATTTGTTGTGGACCTTATTTACAATTGTTATAGTTGCATCGACCTTTCGGTTAATGTTGGTATGATTAGAATAGGAAAGGTTACTAGCAAACTAATTTTGGACATCGGTTATTTAAGCACGCGTTTTATTAGCTCGACCTGTATGTATGAATGTAAGATCTTTCAATTAAATTTTCACCCATTTCCAGACAAAAGAAATCCGAAATTTTGCAGAATTTCTAAAAATTATTTTTACCACGACTGAACGAACCCGCAGTTGATATTACACTGGTTTACAATGATGACATATGAATAAATTTTCAATGGCGCGGCGTAGTGTTCAGAGTGCCAAACTGCTGCTTCGCGCGTTCAATCCCCAAACGAGAAAACAATACTTGCGTGTTATAAAATGTTGATGTAGTCCTTAATACTGCATCTTGACCTTCCTCTGATATTTTTGCATGCAAAGGATTAGGGTCGACGAGTGAGTGCCCCTCTGTATCATCTTATTTTTTTAAAAAATTATATCTTGAAAACTGGTCATTTAATTTTACCATACAGCCATTGGCAATAAATTAACAATTGTTTAACCTTGATATGATCATGTTATAGGCATGTGATACGGTATCGTCAAATTAAATTTACATAAAATGTGATGTTTTGTAACTAAAAAAACACATCTGACCAAATATTTATTTTGGGAAATTATTTTAAATAATTTTCTGCTAAGAATTGTGCCTCTAACAGATATACTCTAAACTTGTTTTACATAATATATATTTATGTATAGAAATTTAATATAAATAAATAAATGCGATTTAAAAAGTTAATGTACAAGTTTTTGTTGCCAGTCAAATAAAGAGGTAGACAATATTTTATAGTCATAGGTTGCCATTTTTTTATATGTATTGTTAAACTGTTGATGGTAAATGCGGTCCATGACATTCAACTTCGATAAGAAATCCTAATGCAGATGCGTTGTCACCTTGGAGTGCTCGGTTGGAATGCCTTGTCACCCTAGCCAGACATTGTTTTTTTTTATTACTTTTTTTGTCTTACCTGCTGTCTAAGACGCTTAGAAATGTTGCCACTGTGAACGGTGTCGTATATTTTGTAAGTTTGTAAGAGTGCATATCTCAACGTAATTGGAAGCATGCAAGTGTATGTTTCTGTTAGGATTCTTTGAAGTTTTTTTGCCGTCCGCCGGTGCCCAGGTCGGTTGTCGTCGTCCGCGAACAATGGGCTCGCTTCCGTCACCGCCGAGCTGGTTGTTTTGCAACGGTATTGCCCACTCGCCTCCAACGAACTGTGCAATTCGCTTGCATACTAACAGACAAATGGTATGTAACTTTTAGAATAGAATAGAATAAACATTTATTCGACACAAGAGGACAAAACAAAACAAGCACAAAAATGTAAAACAAAACAGAAGAAATTAAATTTAACCAACGTGAAAAAAAAAAACCTTGAGCCGAAAAGGGGCTGGCTGTGCTACAGACATGTAACACAGCACTGATTTTCACCCAAAAAACCCTAAAAATCCCATCGAAAATGTAAAATTATTATTTAAATTTATGAATTTTGTAGTAACGATTATATAATATTTAATTTTACTATATGGATAGGTACGTTGCAGCTGGGGACGGACCTTCGCAGAATATCAGTATAATGCTGATTATTACTCTCACGAGTCTTTGGGTCCGGAGACCCTTAATAATGATGACGTGATATTTGCATTATCCTTATCGCGGGTGTTATTCGCTTATGGACCGCGATTCAGCCCAACTGTATGCCCGTTTGCCACGTTATTATATATAAAAAAAAACACATTATCCGAAACACAATCGTTATTCAAGCGACCTTCGCCAACGATCTGCACTGAATACAACGCGCTATAGGTCCTAACTCAGACAAAGAAATACGTACACGCCACACATATTTAGCAGTACTTTGTATGTTATCGTATGTATGTACTCCATCTGATCGTATATGATCTCCTGGTAGGTTCCTCAGTGGTATCACCTTACCCCAGACCCCCATATCTAACCGGGGTCATGGGAGAACGTCGCATTTTTCGTCTCTCTATTTCGTTAAATCCACTCTACTTTTGTAGCGAGGAGTTTAACTTCTAAAGATACCCCAGCTTGGTGGGACGACAGGGGAAGATAGGGTCATGTGGGATTTTTGCCCACTAAACCACTCGGTAGCCATCCAGAATGCTTTGGGTGGTGCTCATATATATATATACATATATATATTATTTGTATATATGATGCACCCTGCCCCCCTCGAAGGAGGTACGAAACCTCGACTGGGATCTTTTTCTAAAGGGACGTTGATTAAAATATACATATTCCAGTTCCATTAAGTCAGGACCAGAAGTCCGTAACAGAACGCACTGGTATATTGAGCCTTAAGCCTCGTCTTAGGGGATGCTTCCCCTTGCTGTGTGCTATGACAACTCTGAATTCATACATCTTATCCTTACTGCTCCCGCATCCGTCCACGTTTTATGACTACATATGACTCATCCTAGCACATTTTGTAAGTCATATTGGTCATAATGATTAAGATGAAGAAATGATGATAAAAAGAAGAAGAAAGATACTTATCCGCCACAGATGCAACTATCTCTATTCTTCATCTTAACCATTCTAGTAACATTCGTCTTCACTTCGGACGATTAGAGGCGATATTTATTATTAATAGACTGCATCAACTGCGCAGGACATATTATAGTGCCGGGCGGATTCACTGCTCATCCCCATCCCTTCCGAAGTACACACAATAAGATCATAAGAAATTTCCCATGTAGCGTCAGGGACAATAAAATAAAATCTGGAAATGGCTGAGAATCGTACCCGGGTCATATAACACAGAATATAGTATAAAAAAAACAATAAAAAAATCTCATTATCTTCCTTAATCCGTTCTCTGGTCTTAATAAAAAAGATAATATAGCATAATACGATAAAATCTTCTTTTAATTAAATTAATTTCAAAGTTCAGTAAAAATTTATAGTAAAACCTTTTAAGTGTGTTCGTGATGTTATCTTGATATTATTTTGTTTTGTGAATAAAAGCCACGTCAAATAAATACATTTTAATAGTAATATTTTGTACAGTAAATGTTTAAGTTTTGCAAAAAATTTTTGTTTAAAATTTACATCTAAGCGCTGTTTACAATGAAAAGTATTAGAACCCGCAGACTCGATACGATCTAATTAATAAAATAAAAAAACAGTTGTCTATAGTGAACGCATCTTTCTTCATTCATTATCGTTGATTTCTGAAAAAAAAAACAAACGTACAAAAGAAAAAGAACGTAGGTATATTTCATTTCAGTATTTAAATTTATATTGTCGTTGAGTTTTCACGGAAAATATTTTTTTTAATTTACACAAGTGTTGTGTACAATTTCAAATAATGGTCACCAGCGTGGATTTTATTGCATCAAACACTCTCTCTAGAAATTCTTAGTAAAATGGCCACTGCTTTTCCTTTCATTGTTTCCTTTCGTTTAATATCAATACTAAAGAATAGAAAACGGGGTATTACAAGCTTAGGCCTTTCATGCAAATGGATACGAAAGAAAAATAAAAGCATAGACTTGACCTTATGGACGCTAGTCTTTTGCCTTTTCATTAAGTAAATAAAAAGAAAACAACGTCAACAAAATAATGTAAGGAATGTTGTTTGTTTTTCTTTATCATTGTTACGTCGGTTAGCTACCAAGTTAGTTAAGTTACCAAACATAGTGCCAGTTAAGGAGTGAGCTGGTTTAGCGGGTGAGGTGAAAGCCCTCGTTAAGTTTTCCATTATTTTCTTTACTGTCACGGTTAGCCTTTACTGGAATAAAAATAAAACTGTCCACCTAAGGTCGATGACCTTTTTATTCGTATGCGTTCTGAAAGCGTTTATTATACTAATATTTCATAGAAATTATAACCTTAGTAAAGTGACTTAATTATGTGAAAGAGGCCGATACATCAACGAAATACAGATAAAAATTCTGTGACATATATATCTAATTCTTATATAAACGTCTAGATTATATCTGATTTATAATCCAATAATCCTCGCGTAAGAATATTCCATATGAAAATTAAAAAAATAATTGTAAGCTGACGTAATTATTTTAGTAATACTAAAATGATATCCACTTACCAAGTGAACTGTGTGCCAATTTATCACCGTCTATTATAATAAAAAGGAGTTGAACCGCGACAGTGGTTAAGAATTTCGAGTCCATTCCAGTCTCACAGAACCCCCCACGCTGCATATTGTTTCCAGCTATTGCAGCACGAATAGGTCGGCTGGGTCGTTTGGTGAAATACACGCGGCTGTGTTTTGATACGATTACCGAGAACCTGGCGGTGAGATATACTATCTCACGTTGTCGTTTGTAGTCTATCAAATGTAGGCGTCTATGGGCCGGCGGTCTTGCCATAACGTGAACTAAGTTTTTGTGTTTGTGGTATTATATTGGTGGGTGACAATAGAGCACACAGTTCACCTGATGGTAAGCGATGACTGCGCCCCATGTCTATATAAATCCATAATAAACATTTCAGGTTATTGAGTACGTATTCCGTTAAGGCGCAGTCGTTCCCCTGTCGTGACGACACACTCACGCTGCTAGGAGGCTATCGCTATAGCGTGACTCTCTCACCACCAGTTTCATAAACAAACACCGCCTGCCACCTGTATAGCTGTGCCCGACTGCGTTAGTAATAAAAGTGAACAGTGGTATATGTGAACAGGTGTAACAAAATATACATAAACTTTATTTACCTTTTTTTAATTATTTACCTTAACACAGGAGCTAGCGTGTGCAGGCCATAAGTGCTCGCGTTTAATTCAAGGTACGCGAACAAACGGAGTTCGATCACCCGTTCCCTGCACCAATGGAATTATTAATTTTATTTATTTTAACTACTGATCTTACATATATAATATTATACTAGGGGGTAGAGAGGGGGACTTTAAAGTCCACCACCATACCTGTAGCGATACCTTATATCATTCAAGTTATATCGCGCCCTTAGAATGGACACGAATCAACCCAAAAAAAAACTTTAAGAATACGACCTAAGGTCGTGTCAGATTTTGACCTTATTTCCTTATAATTTAATCGTCGTCAAAGTTTTGTCTCTTTCCCACGCGTTTGTTATGGTTTTAGGAAATACAGCAATTTGATTATGAGTTCGGTCGTTTACCTTTTAAAGTACGATATTTATAAAATACGATGTACTTAATATTTGCTACGTAGTTATCGAACAAAAAAATATATTGCATGGTGCATTAATTATATAAAACCTTTAAAGTAGCGTTACTTTTTTGACTTTCGGCATTCTCAGCCCGGACAACCCGGGTGCCGTCGTAGCTTAGTGGCTTTTAATTGTAACTGATGAAATTATTTATACCAATTTTTATATATATATATATATATATATATATATATTTAGATAACATATATACATATGGCGAGTTCCATTCCATAGTGAAGTGAATTTCTGTTTCAGTCCATTCGACAGAGGTTATCCCAGGCAGTGTGTAAATTTATATCCTGGGGTGTGGAGAAAATATTTTTGTAGATATTATACATTATACATTGCCTAAACACAAGTCTAAGAAGCTTGTTTTTCTCTTTAAGGATAACCCTTTTTTTAGCAGTCGGGTTTAGTTTTTGTGATCACGAGTTGCTCCATTAACAAATTGATTGTGAACTCGGGACCTTTGCTGCTACCGCTAAATTGGACGCGTTGTTAATTGTTAAAGACATTCAAGATGAATAATATTCGTGGAACAAAGGCGGTCAAATGCGCGGAAACTTTTCCATTCATATTGAACACAATAACAAAACGTCGTTTTTTTAACGCTTGTAAAATACTAGAATCTTTCTCTATTAGATCACCGCTCAATTTAGTTAATGTTTATTAAGTAATTTCTTTTAGTTATATTTTTATGAAACAATCCAATCCAGCATATCAGTTCACCTGATGGTAAGTTACCATTGGACCCTATATGGTGTGTGGTCCTCGGTGACGCCGACCCATTGAAACGTTTTGCAAGAATGGTCCTTTATAGACATTTTTAGAATTAAAACGTTTTATGTTAGCTTCACTTGTATGTACATTTGTATGTATGTATTTATGTTTGTATATGTATAAATTAAATACAATCTTTCTATTCAGTTTTCGCCAACATCCTGTTGTCTGAATAATATAAAATTTGACTGACGTGTTAAGAACCGATGACGAAAATATAGGCGTGTTGCTGTATTTTTTTTAAAAACAATTTTTTGTTTTATAATTCAAGACAGGCTAGGGTTTGGCCACATGTTAGTTTAGAAGGAATCCTGTCTAGAACATCCCTATATCATTTGTCGAGAAATACCGTTTCAATTCTTGGCTGTGCGATTTACTGGTCAAACGTCAAAAGTAAAGCAACGATGTAGCTATAGTCTAGTTCGGCTCGACCGGGGAAGGACCATGCCAACACAGAATACATGCGTGAAATAGTAGAACAACGCTGCTGTGATTCGTATGGTGGCCAACGAATCTGCATGTTCAGTCTTTGCCATTGGCCGATGATAGCAGTTACTATCAGGTGAACTGTGTGCTCGTTTGTCACCCTCAATATCATTGATAAAGATATCAACGGTTAGGCAACAAATTGATTTTTTACGAGCATTGTTAACAAGAACAAATTCAACCGTAATTAATTTATTCTAGATAATAATTAAGGATTTGAACGCAGTCTCGAGACTTGATATTTTTAAGAAAACAATCATTGCCACGAGCGCTACGTACCTTTGTTTCTTTTATAAATAGATTGTTTGTTACGACCTTGTCTTGATTTATTATTTACAATGGATGCATTTCAGTACAGATCCAGAAGCATTTGATAAGCTTTAATTGCTATAGACTATTCGTCATTGTTTCAGCTCATCACTAGTCCACTTCTGAACATAGCCCCCTCCCCCCCATAGACATATAATCCATAGCCACCTGCGTCGATCGATTTCCCGCAGGCTAGTCTTGTGTGTCGTCAGTCTGGTCGTGCTACACTGTGTTGGCCAATATGAGGTTGTGACGAAATGATTAGAGCTACATAATCTATTAAATAATATCAATTCATCAGCCCTCTCAATAGGCTCACCGATCGTCTAATTATCTCCATATAGTCACCATACCTCAACATAAGTTCGATTACCAAGAACAAAATTTCTGCATCACAAATAGTTATTCTTAGTCAGAAGCAACTGACCGAGCCGAGGTTCGGCCCTTTGGGGCAACCTCGAGTCAGATGCTCTTGCGCAACAGGGTAACGGTCCAAGCCGTGGTTCCCTCTCGGGAGCCCTTGTGCTGGTTACCTACTAATAGAGATCTCGACTGAGCGGCATAAGCGCTCGGTCACCTCTCAACCTGGTGAAACTGTAAAAGCCCTCGGACTAACAGCGTCAGTCAGCCCGAAAAAACAAAACAAAACAAATTGTTTGTGTTCTAGTTTGGGTGTGACGCATGAACGTAAGAACATCGTTTCTCAAGCTTATGGGTGGCGTTTGTTATTAAATAAAGGGGATTGGAATCTGTTCAAAAAATATGATATATACACAAAATATTCGTTTATTAAAGCAATGAATTTTAATGTTTTATAAAAATAAATATAACAATGTAATTTACAACATGAAAAAATCAACTTTGATTTGTGTAAAACAAATGTTATTATAATTTTCTAGTAAACTTGAAGCTTTTTCTTACCTTTTTTGTGGTTTCGCGGGTCATTAAAATGATTGAGGAACTATTGTCTAATAGCATGTCCATATCTGCTACCCATGACTTGATCCTCGATAAGGAATCATAACATAATGCGTTGTCACCCACGAGGACAGTTGGTAATGCCTCGTCACCAGTAACAGAGCCTCCGCACACTTCACGAACGAAACACATCGGTGTAATGATCTTTCATGCTGTTGTTCTGTGGGAATGAAACTTCAAAAGTCAATGTGGTGAGACACCTTCATCATCTATCTTAATTCAAAGGGTTGAAGACACAATGTGATTCTTATCTGGGACCAATGTGTTTCATTGGCCTAACTGTACTAAGAATTAATTGCAAACATAAATAATTAACGTCAATCATTCTTACGGAAATATTTAACGGGCAGCATTGTTAAGTTTATGAGTCATTAAAATTAAAAGAAAAAACCAGTTGAATTCGCCAACAGGTTGCCGTTTGTGCCAATAGCTGGTACGTGAGAATGCATTCAGCCAGTTAATCGGTTTAAATCTATCGCGCCATTGTCAGTTAATAAAGAGTGTTGTAAACAAAGTTTTAAACGATAAATTACATATAAAATAGAGTAAACTAACGACATATATATATATATATATAAAACGTATATCGAACTTCGTTTGTCCGTGTACCGTGAATTAAAAGCGAGTGTTCGACAACTGTGCTACCACGGTTCTTAATTGATCAAAGAGATGTAGTTTCATGACAAGTAATGTTATAGTTCTATTAGCATTACTGACATTCCGGGTTAACCACTCCAACTAAACTTAAATGCTAGTGCTAGGAGATGGTTCACAAAAGTCAAGTTCACTTAAGTCCGTACCCTAAATGATTAGACTAATGACGCTTCTAATAATATGAAACTTATCACTAAACCTACTGCGACAGATCAGATGACCGTTTGGTTATATTTTGTTTAAACTTTCTAAATACAACTTTATTACATCGTCTATAAACTTCCCGACTTTTCTTGAAATATTGTTTTTTTTTTAATATTCCAACTATGTTCATAATTAAATGATAATTATCATCATTCTATAATAAGAAATATAATTTCAAGACATAAACAATTTTACTGTTTACGGTGGGAATAGTTATTTGATAGATTGTGATAGGTTTAGTGTTAAATAAAAATATAGATTTGCGTAAAAGGAAAACTGATAACACGATAAAACATCTGATAACTTCAATCGCAGATCTTTAGATACGGGGGATCACCGACAATGGCGATGTTCACACCGCCTACACTAATGTCTATACATTTCAAACAAGCAATTCTTAGAACTTAATTCACTCAAGAAAGAAAATATACCAATGTTTTGCATTTTTACATCTGTCTAGACTTTTAGCCGAGTCTATACTGACCGCATCGTTAAGTTACCTAGATGAAATTATTACTTTTTTTATTTATTATCTAAATATGCTACTTATCTGTGTAATTAATTTTATCTGAATACTTCTTATGTGCGTCAGAGAACACACGTGGTAGATTCACGCGGCAGCTATAGACTATCTACAACACTATAACTTCTGGTCTTCAGAGTGATAATGCATCTGCATTACGATTCCTCATCGAGGATTTCGACAGTGGTAGATCTACGCTGCAGTTTGTTTCTAGCTGTATAATGAATGGGTAATCAGCTCTACCGAGGTAGAACGACTCCTGCACAGAATACTAGCGTGAAACAGCAGCACATTGCTGCTGTGTTCCGTCTGGTGAGTGTAGGGATCCGGAGACCTTTATTATTGGTGACGTGGCATTCCATCTCAGTCCTCAAGGGTGGCAACGCATCTACATTATGATTCCTTGTCAAGGATGAATGTCATAGGCCGCAGGAATCAATTACTATCAGGTGAACTGTGTGCTCGTGTCTTAATCTCAATGTAATTTAAAAAAAAGGATGAATCTGTCACGGGCCGCAGGAATCACTTGCCATCAGGTGAACTGTGTGCTCTTTTATCACATCAAATATTACAAGAAACAAGTGTTCACCTGGGAACTTGGGACTAGTAATTGCAAACATGATCACGCACTCAGAAAATACCAGTGTCTAAGAGCATATTGCATATAGAGTAACAAACTCACACACAGTTCACCTGATGGCAATGATTCCTGCGGCCCACGACATCCACATTCATCCTTGACAAGGAATCATAATGCAGATGCGTTGTTGCCCTTGAGGACTGAAAACGAATGCCTCGTCACCAGTATTAAAGGTCTTCGGATATTAGGATCTTCGTGTGTTTTGTGTGGTAAGTGTAAGGATCTTGGGATTCACAGGTACTTCACATTCCATCTCAGTCTTGGAGAGCGACAACGCAAGTGCGTCTTGAATCTTTGTTGATGGATGACATCGTGGGCTGGAGTCTTCACTTATCATCAGCTGAGATGTGTGTCGTCTGTAAATAATAAAAGAAAATTAAAAAAACGATGATGTAACACCGCCCCAGTTATATCGTCAAAGTCTAAATTACAAAAGATAATAATGCATCTATCGGTTTCAAGTGAACAGATTAAGGCCGTGACGTCACGCAATTAGTGACGTAATGTGCATTGGGAAGGGTAATCGGCGGCGTACTACGTAAACTGACCGTTGACCGGCTACAGGCGGAATTAGGTTAAATTTCGGACATCCTTCGTTAACCTACCCGGGTCGAGATTGGGTCAAAATCAAGGTCTATAGAGTCGACACGACATGCTACAGGTAGAAGCTATGGATGAAGATTTATAAATATATATATATATTTATAAATATATTTGTGTATATACACACACACATATTTGTGTATGTACACATGTGTGCATATATATATATATATATATATATATAAATTCTCGTCAAAATCAACGTAACAAGTTTCAACTCGTCCCACAAGTATATAAGGGCTAAATAAAAACACAATGAAAGGTACATATATTCCAAGGTGATGCTAAGACATACATAAAACATATTATGCAACATATCTGCCGCATTAATACAAACATCTGAGGAAATGTCCACACCAGTCCTGCAGTGTATACATAACCGGATGAATACAGTTATAATCATTTTGGTAAACACATCACACATCCGAGGGCCATCGGAACACGTAATTGGGAAAATTTTAATCATTTATTATAACAAGTCCCTTGGTATTTTCAAATCTAAGCTGCATATCAGCCATCTTCTGAACAAAGTCGCTATATTGACTATTTTTTATTTAAATATGTATTGCATAGGTTTACTTCTAATCTAAAAAGACTTTCTTTGACTCTGTTCACCAGTTCTATCTTTATTATAAACATTTGCTCTTATTTATTTATTGTCGACTCTTCTTGTTACCCTGGTATTTATTTATTTATTTTACCTCTCCTATCCTGCAGGGTTGCCAGGAAGAGATCGCTTATAACGGCAAGGCCGCCCTTGCACACATTTAGGTTACAAGTTTAGTTTTAGTCAAGTGACTGTACTATCTACTTTAATGTGAGGAATAAAGTGTTTATCTATCTATCTAACAGTGCTAGAGCTACTACTACTAACTAGTACGCTGTAGTTGGATACTGGATGCGCGAATGGGTCGATTCTGGCACCCGGGAAGCTTGCAAACAACTCAAAAATAACGGCATCATGTTGTGCTGGTGATTCGGTGACATTTATAACAGGTGCAGGCGTTCCATCTCAGACCTAAGCGGGGATAACGCATCTGCATTATAATACTTTATCCAAGATGAATGCGGTTGTCATTGGCTGCAAGAATCACTTGCTATCAGTTGAACTGTACCAATGTAGAAGATCATATAAAATTATTAACGTCGACACCCAAACTGTAGACAGCGAACGGTGACATCCAATTTAGTGGGAACTCTAAATGTCTTCTGCATAGAATTCAATCATAAAGAAAGAATAAAAGGAATGTCCGAAAATTTTCCGACTACCCTCAGTTGCAAAGCGTTTTTTTTTATAATAGCATATATAATGCATCTAGTTTCATCATATAAATGGGTCTGCTCGACTGGGGTAGGACCACGCCCTAACAAAATACCAGCTTGAATAGCCATGCTGCTGCATCAAGTTGTGGGCCCTGTCCACGGAGGTAAGGTGGCAGTGACCAGTCGCGAGCAGCTTGACCCTGGTATTTTCCTCTTGTATTGTGTGAGGTGTTCGTCATTCTCAAGTCAAGATCCCCTTTCACTTACACCAATATATATTTATGAAATTATATCTATTATAAGAGTCGCTGGATTCGCGAGATATAAAAAATATTTATAACGTCGATCTTCCATCATCCAGCCATGCCCCACATCTGTAGTAGATTGATGTTACGATAATATTTAAGAAAGTATCGAAATATATATTTTGCGATAATTTTTTATTATACGCAGTCGGCATTTTACGATACGTACGCGCTCAAGAGAGACGTAAAATTTAAAATTTACTACGTCCATTCCGAACTATATAAACATCTCTATTACATCTCTATTGAAGTCATTTTGACACACTCCTAGGATATTTACCACGCTCGTCGAGAATTTATCGCCGTATTAGATGACGTCATGATCGCATAGGTTTTCTTTCCTTAATCTTTATTTCTTTCCATGTGAAGGTCGCTTTGCCAGAAAGCCGAGTGTGTGTAAACGGAATTCAATACTTCCGTAGAAAATAGTTTCGTAAATATATATTAATAGAGGTGCAGGTGATTCACTAGTTGCTTCTTGACTAAGAAGAAACACACCCTCAAGAGTGACAACAAGAGTAACAGAATAACGCTGCTTTGTTTCGACTGGCTCCAGATGGATTGGATCCAGTGACCGAGACAGGTAACGTTGCCTACGTGAGTTCAGTAATCTCGATGTGACAACGCATCAGCATTATGATTCCTTATGAGGATATATGTGAGTTCCATGGACCCGTAAGTATGGCCTACCATCAGGTGTATTGTGTGCTTGTTTGTCACCATCAATACAAATAATAAATAAATATGTTTTATATCGGCGCCGTTGCGTGGTTGTACGTACAAGGATAAATATTTAATTAACAAATTGTTTGTATCCGCGTATTGCATGTATTGCTGACTACATCTGAAGCTTCGATCATATTGTACACGTTATAACATCGGACAAGAGCCACTTCCTAACAGATATATCACATAAATCTCTGCGTTTTTCGTTTTAAGAATAGGTCGCAAAATAGCAAGCAGGTCACCAGACAGACACACAACACCAGAGGGATCACAGATGCGTGGCCGGCCTTTAAAAAGGTGTTGGCTCTTTTCTGGAAGGTCCCTAATTCGTATCAGTTCGCGAATACCGGGAATACTTAACAATAATAAAGTAACATTGTATTGCACTCGGCATAGACTCACTCTCTAGAGAGGTTAATGGAGTATAATATAATAATATATTCGCAAGATATTTTTTTATTTATTTCTTAGACGTGCAGTATCCTCACGATGTCTTCCTTCGGGAACGTGGTTATTCAGCAATTAAAATTGCAATTATCAATGCCCTAGGGGACTGGGGATCGAACTATATTTGCTCGTGTGGAATTTAAAGCGAGCGTTTAGACACTGAGCTACCATGGCTCGATATGTATATCTCGTGTCCGTGACACTGCAAATTAAAATATATTTCGTTTTGTTTACGCCATTTTGACGTCGCAAGATATTTTCTAGCAATTTAACTAGTATCAACATTTTTTTAATGACGAATTGCAGACGACAATCTCCTCGAGACAGACTACAGACCTTGAAACCTTAGAACTTGGAATCATGAATGGACCGCTGACCGTGGACCCATTTGACAAAGCATCGCTGGAATTGATAATGTCCATTGTAGGTACATAATGGTGGATGGATAATTATAATAATTGTCAATTACTTTTTATGGTTCGATCCATTTGTGATCTATTTAATTAACAAGTACTGATCGAGGTTGATGATTCTGTGGGCGGTTTTTGATTACGCGTGGTCACACCACGCTGCGGGTTTGATGTAGCTCTAGCACATAACAAGGAGCGCACAATAACAGTTTAAAGATCTATGGTACCTTGAGTCTGGCTGCTGAAACGACCACCCCCTCATTGAATACCAGCGTAATATAACAGCATAACGTACTGTACTTCGAATGATCCGGTGACCTAATTCCAAACACACTGAAAGAAACACATTGGAAGGCTCAAAGGCAATATGATTTTAATTCGCCATGTCCAATCTCAGTCGTATTACAACGGAAATTAAGTTGAATTTAGATTGCTACACAATTGGTCGATTCGCCGCTATCACACCTGCCTGAGCTGACCTTAGATCTAGAAGACCTGAAGAAGTGGTAGAGCCAGATTAGATGTAAATACTTTATCCCATATCACTCCAATACCAATGCCGTATCAGCTGTTGGATTTATTGAAGGACGCAGTGACCCAATTACTTGGTAACGAGGCATCATTCCACAGAACAATATTTTTTTTATAGTATAATCGGCAAACGAGCCTGCAGCCCACCCGATGGTAAGAGATCACCGCCACCCATGGACTAGACACAACACTAGAGGAGTCGCATATTTTTAATTCTTTATGTTATATTATACGATCCTGGACTGGTCTTCTTCTAGTCCTTTCTTACGCTCTCTATCTCTTTCTTTCTACTGTTTTACCTCTGACCTAGAACAGTATATGCGACTTTTTATATATTTATTTACCATATACCCACAAATCTAGACCACATCAAAGAAGTGTCACTTCTGTCACGCCAAGTAATAATAATGTATTAGGCGGTGCCTCTCGACACCGCTCGTATAGTCCGCAGGTTTATTGTCCTAACCATCAGCTGCTTGGACTCCCCTGTAGGGGAGTCCCATCTGGTTGGTCTTATATATGTATTTTATTGTATTGAATACTTGATTTATTTATTTAACCAATCAGGCGGAGATAAAAAAAAATATTCACAAAATAATAATGTCAATTATAACGTATCGATATTTCTTTATTAATACGATTATTAATAATATTACTTACTAACTAAAATATTAGTAAAATTATTACAATAATCAATCGAACTAAATTAAATTGGAGAAGTACAAACTAAATTCAAACGAGTACAGAAGACAAATATTTACAAAATATTCACCATTTTATACATACAGCAAGTTACGGTTTCGCAGTATGCAAGGGAACTCAATGTCTGAATAGAGACGAAACCCGCCTATCGGATTGGATGGGTTACTGAGTTGAGTAAATAATTAGTAATTTACCCTGAAAGGTTTAATATTATGTTTGGTTAAGTTCACCAAACTTACTTAAGCGCAACGCAATGCCCCAAGTTTGTTTTAAACTCGAAGTATACGACGCATTTACTTCTAGGAAAAAAATATTTCCAAGAGCTATGATTCTTTAACGTTCGTTTATTTTGCATTATTAGTGGCAGTGGTAGTGGGATGCTGTGGCCAGAATTGATCGGCTCCACGAGGTCGGGACCACGCCCTCGTAGAATATTAGCATAACGTTGTTGTGTTTCGACCGGTGAGGCTTCTCCCCGTATCGCTATACATAATATTTTCGTATTGTGAATGTACCCATATGCAAATCGCAGTAAAAAAACACACACCTTCAATTAGTATTCATCGAGCAAATTATAATTATTGCTACTTACATGTTTTGCATTACATAGTTATCGATAAATTAGAAAGTAAAATCCACATCACTACGCGCTACATATTTCAGGGTCGTAATGCAAATTTCGCCCTTAACAATAAAGTGTACATCCCTATTATTCATTAAAAATGAATCGATGAATAATTGTCGATTCCGCCTGTCATATAGTTTTGTATTCAACATGCATAAATGCTCGATATAATGCGCCATTTGATTTTCAAATACACGATGTAGGCTTGAAGGTTGGCGCATCCAATGTCACAGCTTAATCCACAAGGGCATCCTCTTGCATATGCAGAAACCGAGAACCATCTGGATCATGCATAATGAAACACAAGTTGCCAACTGCGTTTTCCCGTCACTTTCTTCGTTTATTTACTTTCAAATCTAGTGACAAGAGTGGTATTAAAATTATGACTAAACAATAAGTTCACAAAACTTAACTGTTTATTACAAAATTTAATTGCTTATGACAGAAAAAAATGTTTTATATAAAAAGTATATCGATTTTGAAATATACGTGAAGTTTTTTAAAAGCATTATTATCTGTCAAAACAAAAATATTCCCGCCTTTAAACCACAGATCACGTTAGCCGGCAACGTACAGTCATGTTAGTATAATCTGTCCTAAATAAACATTTTTTTTAAATTTAGAACCTTTGATCTTAACCACAGTTTATTAAACGACTCACGGTGTTTATCATAAAATAAATATCATATCAGTTACAATCACGTAATTGAGTTGGTTATTTTTTTTTAAATAAAATTTTATTTGTTCCGCATCTATTTTAATCGGTAATTTGTCAATCTTCGCTCTTGAGGTTAAGTTTATTTGCTTGAAGCGCTTTTTTGGCAACCTTCCCTTGAAACGGAGCGAAGTATAAAAATTTAATGGATTATGAATTGTTCACATTATATTTCCGTCGATTGACATAATTGTCAAAAACACTCATATTAATATCTAGAATGTCTCGTGTAAAGAACTTGTAAGTATTTTGTATCTAATAACAATAAATTCGTAATGGCGGAAGAGAAAACATTCATCAGATTTGACCTTCTGGTCCTTTGATTTAGAAAGGCACAAGTAATAATCATAATGTGAACGATACTCGAATTGATTTCGTGGAATGTTTTAAACAATTTACTTTTTTTTATTCCCTCTTGACTTTTTATGACGAAGTGTTTTGAGATATTGCCATATGCACGAAAACTTTGTGAATATATAAAAAAAATCCCCGAACCCGTTCCTTAAATACTCCAACTGGCCAATAGCTAGTAGATGGTTGTCGACTATAGTTGAATGGTGCAGTCTATTCTCGTTCCTCTTAATGATTTAGGGTTAGGGTAACACGAAACTTAACGTCGTTAGTTCGAATATATTTTTATAATTGATTTATTGTCATAAATAAAGTATATTTCGATTTTACAAATGTCTCTTCCTACAATCTGTAATATACATAACTTATATATATTTTATTGGTTTCCGTTTTGTTCGTTACGGAGGTACAGATAAATACCATTTTTTTATAGAATAGGTGACAAACATGCCAGTAGCTCACCTGATGGCAATTTACCTCCGCCACCCACGAACATCCGCCACACCAGATTAGGCCGGCCTTTATGAACGGTGTAGGCTCTTTATTTTCAAGGTTGCCAAGTTCGGAAATACCGCTAGCGTTAGCTGATTCTGTAGAGTAGTGTAGCAGAACATTTTGAATAAAGCGCCGCGCGATGGACTACGCTTTAATATTCCCGAAAGCGGCAATGGGATTTATATATATTGACTATTACTTAACTTAAGTTTTAGATAAGTCAGCATCAGCAAGAAAGATCAGCAACTAACAAATTAAAAATATTCTTTTATTAGTGTCCACATAGTATATGTCCAATATGTCCACATGCTACTTGTTTCGTTTTTAAATCGTTATGATAGCAAATAGAACAAAAAAAAATTTTCGGCCATTCTGTAGCGACTCGGTTTGCGAAAGTCCTTCCTTTTAACATATCTATAGTCACATCTAAATGCTGCGAGAAGCATTTTAAACACAATAGGACTTGCGAAATAAAGACATTGGGGAATTATGGCTTAGATTTTTTTTCTTCTAATATTAGTACCAACGAGCAAGTGATTCTAATTTGTGGAGGGGGTGGTCCTATCTTGATCGACCTGATCTATTCATGCTGTAAGTAATATCTATTTGAAGCGTATGTGTTTGGACCCGGGGTCACCATTGTAGGCAACGAGGCATTCCATGTCACAATTTAAGACAAATTACATATAATTAAACGGTATACTTACACGTTAAATGATAATTAATTTGGAGTACAGGCGCGATAGTTAATCCTATTTATGCTTTCGTGTTTGTGTTCCTGTTCTTTAGGGTCACCAGTTCTATTTCCGTTATGTTAACACGCATAGCAGGGTCGGAGTTGGTGTTTATAAACAAACGTGTTATTGACACATGTATCTGGATTCTAAGATTGATTTCGAACGCTTTGGCTTTTGTGGTACTTAACCGTCAAATCAATCGACGTTACTTTAGTAGTTTATTACCTGTAGCCGACGTTTTGTTTGGTACGATTACGGCTAAGGTCTTAGGGACCGTATCATCGGTAAAAACGATTTATTAAAAGCAACTAGTAAAAATCTACTCTTTGAACCTATCAAAAATATATGTGTCTATGGTTGCAACAATTGGCGCGTAATCATCCCAGAATTATTGATTTGTTTTGTTTTTTTTTATTATACGTAACTGGACCAGTAAATGTGTACACAACGCATACAATGTAAAGATTTTGTTTTTATATAATATTAAACCCGGCAAACGAGCACACAGTTCATCTGATGGTAAATTATGACTGACCTGATATCTAACTCCATCCTCGAAGTTCACATGCGTACACTCACCAGAAGAAGTACAGCAGCGTTAATGCTGCCATTCCCCGCTGGTATCCTGTGAGGTCGTAGTCCTTCAGATTCAGATTTTCGGATGTTCATTTGGATCCTTAGTTCCCAAAGTGGTCAAGGTGGACCCCAGGGGATACTAGAGGGGGTCTACGTTGGCGTGACAAAAAAATGGTGGTTCACAATTCGTAAGCCACGAATATTTATTTGCTTACGATAGTGTAGAACTAAAATGCTTGCTGGCTCGACTTCACCTATCAATGTAGGCAGATCATATTTGAAGAAGCTCAGCGACTGTCACTTGGAAAAACTTGCATATTGCCTATTTTTTGGCGAGTTTTGGCAATATGGTAGCTGCAGGGGGTCCACCGCAACTAGCAAAATTTTGAAAGTGGTCTATGAGAAAAAAGTCTGGGAACCTCTGATTTTGATTACGATTTCATGTGGGTTTGTTGTCATCCTGGCCATATATAGGAATATACCGTACTACATATACTTATGTTAATTTTCAATTGTTTTAGGTTCGTCATTAACCTTCTGGCGACGAATCTGTTGACTACCTCCCTGCTTGCGCCCGCGTTGTTCGGCGAGCACTCGGCCAGGGAGACCGCGGCGTGGGTCGAGGCCGGCGATGCTGCGGCATCGGCGTGCAGCCTAGCAGCGCTTCTAGCTGTCATGCTGATAGCCCTGGACCAGCACCACGCGGTGACGGACCCCCTCCGCTGCCACACACGGTTGCTGCAACGCCGACCTTCCGCTCTCTGCGCCGTCACCTGGGTAGCCGCCGCCACTGCGGCCGCCATCCGGGCCGCCATCGCAGTGGTCCGCAATCACTACCCGTTCGAGCCTCTTGTCCAAGGAGTCGAGCTGGTGTACTACGTCGCATACCTAGTGATGGGCGTTACCGTTCCTACTGCTGTAGTGTGTGTCATGTACGCGAGGATATACCGCGCGGCGCGCTCATCTGGACTGCGAGCGCGCGCGCATGGGGCCAGCGCTTTGCAACTTCATGAGCCCCCAGTGAACTTGCCAGATCTAGTTGAGGAGGGCGAGGGTCTGACTTTGAAGATAGACGTGCCAGACAATGCAGCCGTCGAGAGTGACCGCAAGTTTGGGCCGTTTTTACTTCCGCCCGAGCGTCCGGTTCGATGTCCGTCCGTAGCCAGTTTACGGAATGCAAGAAAGGAGGGCAACGAGGACCTCAAGAAAGGGCTGCCTGCCGTGAGCTCGGCGCCGTCACTCGCTGCTCCTCTCCTGTCAGTGGCGTCGCGGACGCCGCAACCCTCGAACTCGAGGATAACCTCGATCCGGTGTCGAATATCGAACGCTTCGTTGTTCCGGTACAGGGAAGAGTCTCGTGCAGCCCGTGTGGGATTGTTGACGGGTGCGTTGGTGATGTTACACGTACCTCATGCGGTGGCCGCCCTGGTGTCGGCGGCCGTGCCGGGCCTGGGCAGCGGCGCCCGCACGCCCGCGCTGGCACTACTCCTGCTCGCGTCTGCAGCTTCTCCCTTCCTGTTCGCCCTGCGCTCGCGTCGAGTGCAACGCGAGGCGCGGAGGATGTTGCTGCCCAAGAAGAGCGCATGGGACCGAGCTGGGGCGGCGTCTTCGGCGGCCGCGGACGGTCAGCGAGCGCGGGCCGCGCTGGACTTGCTCCGGACGTTGTCGCCCGGGGACGGGGACGGTGGCGGGGGCGGGCCAGGACCGGCGCCGGCGGGGAACGCGTCGGACGCAGCCACCTGCCGCGGTTCCTTCAGCTCGGGCGGCAGCACGCAGCTGTCCTGTGCGTCGGACGAGTGACCGCCGGCGGCCGGGGCCCGCGCCCCGCGCGTGCACTTCGCCGCGCGCCCCACCGCCCTGCTCATCTGTGATACTAGGCTAAGACGTAGCGCTACAGTCAGACTGATTTAGTTGTTAAGATAATTTATTGTGTCCACGTACCTTTCCGCTGAGCGGACCACTCTTTATTACCTGAATATAAATGTCTTTAATATTAAATTCGTATTCAAGTGAATGATATACCGACGTTTCATTTCCTCATTGACCTAGTTACCGTTACCTGCGGAGCGGAGCAGCACGCCGCGGTTTGTTTACTATCGCCAGTATGGATTTGTTGGCTCGACTGAAGATGGAGATTTTCGTCTGGTGAATTTAGAGATCCGCAGACATTCATTACTGGTGACGAGGCATTACATCTAGGTGTACGAGTATGAATCGAGTCGCTGCTGGCCGTAAATATTGTTTCTATTTCCTATACATTACTATATGTAACTGTACGGATTGTACATATACTTTTATATAATAATATTGTACAACTGTCTTTTTTCTTCGCCGTCAGATGAACTCTGTTAATTTCTCACTACCAATGAATGATATAAAATTAAAAAAAAACCGCAGTCACGGTGTTTTACACGTAGAGACGGTTGAAGGTCGACAATAAAGCGTTATGTTACGAAAATGTATGTCTCTCACAAGTTGCACATAATTTTCCTAATGCAACGCGGCTTGAATGTCTCTACGTTCGCCTTACGACACCGGCCCGCGAACAATGCATCGCAATGACTGCTTGTAGATTAGTTACTAAGCAAATCGTTATTTTTTATTTATTTATTACATTTAGAGTAACAAACGATTCCTGCGTCCCACGACATATACATTCATTCTCGAGGACTGAGATGGAATGCCTCGACGCCAGTAATAAAGGTCTGCACTCACCGGACCAAACACGGTAGCGTTATGACGCTATTTCACGCTGGTATTCCGTGAGGGCGTGGTCCTATCCCGGGCGAGCTGACCCATACATTCTGCAGCTAGAAACAAACTTCAGCGTAGCTCTACCACTGTCTTTCTAAATAAAAACATAAATGATTTTGTAAGATATTAAAAAAAAATAACTGACAACTGCGGGCAATTCATTGACATTTAATTGATATTAATTCTCGTTATAGCCATGTTGCAATTTGCGACATGAATGAGTCGAAGAAACTATTGAAATAAAGAGCAGCATAATCCTGCTGGTTTCGTATGGTGAGAGCGGGGATCCTGAATCCATCCTACTAATAGCAACGAGACATTCCATCTTAGTAGTCAGAAAACAAGTTAAGCATCAATAGCCAATAGGTATAAATTGCATTATATATAAGAGTATTTCTATATGCTAATGCTTTCTAGATAGCGAAGTTTGAGCATTCCAGGTTATTTAAAAAAATATTCATCATTAGCAGCGATATATGGGCACGGTCTGCTAAACTTAAGGTCGTAGTTTCGACTCCAGCATTGGACTATTGTGATGAAGCATCTCCTGGCACCAGCATTAGCTGAGCTGGAGCGGCTAAGTTTTGCTAGCATTCTTTAAAAAAATAAAATAATCATGTCCTCTATGGGCACCGATTATATTATAAATAAAGTAGCTGAAGGAAAATCATAATAATACATCAGTCTTAGTCTTAGGCGTGTATGTAAAAGACGCTAACCGTAATGAAGCTGGTGTCTGCGACACGAATGGGTCGGCGATACGGTGGAATGACCACACCCTCACAGAACACCAGCATACCATACTAACACCTGTTTGGTTTGATGAGTATAGAAATTCTGGAGCCTAATAACAGGTAACGATACCTTTCATCCAATTCTCAGGGGTGACAACGCATCCTGAAACTTTTTTGGGATTGGATTTTATTTATTTACGAGTCATGTAGACGTCTACTCGTAATATTTAAAATAAATCTTCAGGAAATTCATTAAATATAATTTAATTACTCTCATGTATACATGTATATAAAATAGATAAATTCTATTTTTATCATCGAGTGGAAACAGCTCGATGATAATGAGATATAATTAATTCCAAAGTATCAACACATAAGTAAACCTTGACGTCTGACCCTTACATAGTGCTTGACGGCCGCGTGGCGTAGTGGTTAGCATACCTGGCTAAGGCGTCGCGGGTGCTTGAGTTCGAATTCAGGACAAGGAAAAATATTTGTGTACCATAAATTGGTTTTCTGGTTTTGGCGTTATGAATGTATGTATCGTATCCCTGACACCGTATCTAAATCTCCTCCAATCTTATAACACATGCATTACATTGGACTATTATAATGTTATACATAAGCGACTAGTGAATGCCTATTTGTTTACACCATGCCTGCCGCCATATAAGGTGGCCATGCGTTGTCACACCTGAGGACTGCGATGTAATGCGCGTTACCCTAATTGGGTACACCCTACACTTATTTAACAGATGGTAGGACCAGAGCAATATAGTGATAAAATTACTATGTTTCTACTGGTGAGTGTAAAGAAAGTTGAACTTGACGAATTATTAAGTCCGCAAGGGTGACAATGCTTCGATTAAAACTTTCTAATATTTTATATCTCCTCATTACATCCTCTCCATAGACCACTGCTAAACATAGACTACAGACTTGCACAAGGCACTACCCTGAGCCACCAGCAACCATCGACTTGCGCAGACTTGCGTAGGTCGTCACTCCATCTAATGGGGGGTCACCTGGTACTGGTTTTGGTGGATGGCGTCTGTAAGCTCGAAGGCTTTTGCAGCTTCACCGGATTGAAAGGTGACCGAGCGCTTAGGGCTTTCAACCTAAACCTTTATTGTGGGCAACCAACACCGGTGCCTACGAGAGGGCACCTCGATTTGGGCCGTTACCCTGCGTGCGGGCTATTGACTCGAGGGCACCCGATCTTTAACACAAAATAATTGCAGCTTATGACTCGAAAACTATGAAGCGTTAATGGCCTGACCTGATGCTTGAGGGTACATCCGAATCCGCCATTACACAGTTTTCGTGAAGCATCTCCTAGCACAAGTATTTTCACCTCAGTAGTAAGTAGTAGTACTGCCAGCATTCTTTAATAAAATAATTGTATGTTTGTGTCTAACGACGCAAATCACTGTCCAGCAGCAAAACGTTTGTTCACGCTACGGCACGTTGCTTATAGTTAGTGTCGACATGACCCAATGATAGGCAACCCATCTCACTTCTCACGGATGACTATACTCGAGATGGTGAGTGATTCCCGCGACATCTGCATTCATCCGTCATAAGATGCGTTGTCACCCTCGAAGGCTGAGATGAACTGCCTCGTCATCAGTAATAAAGGTCTCCGGAGTGCAGGCAGCACTTACCAGACGAAACATAGCAGCATTATGCTGCTATTTAACGCTGGTATTATGTGACTACGTGTTCCTACTTCGGTCGAGCTGACCTATTCATTGTGTAGCTAGCAACAAACTGCAGCGTAGCTCTAACACTCTTAAATTTTTGTTAAGGATCGAAGTATATTTTTATGGATCGCATTTATCAGTTACCATCGGGTGCACTGAGTGCTCATTTGTATCTTTTTTGTCGTAAAAAATCTGCGAACAGAAATGATAAACAAATAAACACGTATCGTTTTAAGTTTCCTTCCATCACCCATCGATCACCATAATTTTAGAAGGGTGATATGTGAGGATACGTTCCACCAGGTCGTAAAAAACTACAGCTCCTGTAAATCTACATCCATCCTCGGTAAAGATTCAAGACACAACAGAGGACTCTGATATCTATATCTCGCTATCAGAAATCGGGTGTCGGTATCGTTACATTCACCATACGAAACACACTAACGTTATACTGCTATTTTACTGTGATGTTCTCTATGGGGAACCAGTAGAGCCAATCAGTTTTTTTTTCAAAAAACCTCTTTCTTTAAAAACGTTCTTGCTTCAACGTAGATATATCATCATAAAATTTGGCGATTTATATAATTTTTTTTTATTTGAGAATTAGAAATTTGTGTACCCGTTTTGATAGTTTGGATTCCATCGCCAACTTCTCTGTAGGAAGTATTGTCTACTTGATACTATGTTTGTATTCATTATATACTTTTATTATGCAACTAAACAATAAAAAGAAGTGAAGTACAAAACAGTTTATGTACAAAACAGAGAGAAAAATACATCTTTAAACAAAGGAGTTGACAACGAAGGACGCGGTGAGGAAATTCCCCCTTCCTAGCCATAGTACCATAGTAATTGAATACAATGGCCGAACGGAGCTACGAGGGCTAAACTGTTAGATAATATAGTTACATTTTTATGTGATAGTCAAACTGTAGCTAAAAACTACATGTAATAGGAATAGATACCTTATCACTGGAGATATACCGTCTTAGTCTTTTAGCTTTTTTTATTACATTGAGAGTAACAAACTCACACAGATCACCTGATGGTAAGTGATTCCTGCGACCCATGACATCTACATTCATCCTTGACAAGGAATCATGATGCAGATGCGTTGTCAAGGATGAGGACTGAGATGAGATGCTTCGTCACTAGTACCATTATTCACATTGGTATTCTGCGAGGGCGTGTTCCTACCCCTGTCGTGCGAACCCAATCGTTGTGCAGCTAGAAGTAAATTGCACCGTAGCTCTACCACTGTTACTGTGATAACGCATCTGCATTATGATTACGTATCGTGGAATATAATCACTATAAGATGAACTTTGTACTCGTTTGTCTTCTCTTTCTGTTGATATCGAGGTGTAAATCTTCGAAAACCTCTTCTGGGAAAGACTTTTGGGAATTTAGCCCACTAAAACCCACCGTAGTAAATATGGTACGAAACGTACCAATGTCAAAAAATTTTAAATTCTCGCCGTTATATATATATATAATTATACAATATATGGATTTACGCACTGTTACCAAGTGAAATTTCGCCACTGCTTGCTCCAAAGATTTTTTAAGAGACTCAATGTCGCCGCAGGCCATGTCCTCTTAAATTGACCATAATTTGAAGTCTAAAGAGTTGAGGTCAGGGCTAGATGAGGGCCAGTCTTCAGTTCTTAAAGTCCGGAACGTTGGTTTCAAGCCAGGCTTGGGTAGTTCGTGCCTTGTGACCAGGTGCAGAGTTCTGCTGGAAACTCCACGGTATATTTTTAAAAGTGTATTACTGAGAGGTTACACAATTTGATCCAAGACTGTAGGCTTAAGTTTTCACTCCTTTTTCACAAAAATGTAGTTTTGTGACTCCTTGATAAGACACGCCTCACCAAACCATCACTGACGCAGGATGATGTACCTTTCCGACCACTTGAGCAGCTTCTTTAGAACTGTGAGCGTACACTTTATCATTGCTTATTGTAGTGTTCTTCAATCGTGAAAATTTATTCATCGGTGAAGAGGATATTTCTGTGCCTTTCACCTGGGTATTGCGCCAGAAGGCGTTTTGATCAATCCACTCTCTTTAATCGTAAAGATTGATTTAGGGCATGTCCTGTATATAAATGATAAGCACCGAGCTTCAGGTCTTGTTTTATAATACGCGACAGAGTCCTAGCGGGAATCTTCATTTCTCGCATTAAGAAGTGTTGTTGTTGTATCTGTTGATAGTACGATATATAAACATACGGCTGATACCAAGTTTTTGAATTGTCTGGAATATGACCAACGGCTCCATACCCACTTTGTGCAAGGTAATCACTGCAATCCTATTTTCTTTAACACCCCATTCCATATCGTAATTTGATAATAAACACGAAACAATTTATGAAATGACGCAATATCGAAAGAAGTTTTTAAAATAATATACGTATTAATTTTTGATATATAATACTTAACAGTATTTATGGCCAGACTAGTTATATATATATATATATAAATATATATATATATAAATATATATATATATATATATATATACACACGCCACAGTTTATTACTAGCAACAGTGTCATTGGGTCGATTGACGGGAGAAGGGCCACGCCCAGAATGGAATATCAGTTTAAGTCAGAAATTGTTGCACAATGCTGTGTGGTTACGGGTAAGTGTAGGGATTCGGAAACCCTTGTTGCCGATGGCGAAGCATTTCATCTTAGTCCAGGAGTGACTGCGCATCGGCATTATTCCTTCGAATGAGTGCGCATGGTATTTGCCGAAGTCATTTACTTTACTATCAGATCAAATGTGTCCTCGTGTTTTACCGACATAGAGAAAAGCTTTTTTTTATAGAATAGGTGGCAAACGAGTATGCAGCCTACCTGATGGTGAGTGATAACCGCCCATGAACATCCGTAATACCAGAGGAGTCGCAGATGCGCTGCCGGCCTTTAAGAAAGGTGTTCAAAAATGTCCATTCGTGAAATGTCGATTCGTTTAAAAACCATCAACGGATTAAATCCCTTGGTGTTGTTATCGTTTTCTTCAGAGCTCTAATTCTTCTTTATTAAACTCTTAATATTGTTGGCGATATTCAGAGCTATACGGCGACCAGGTCCATCAGAGCGGACAGCCCTCGCAGACCAGCTAAGGTGTTCGCAACGAGTTTATAACCAGAAATAAACACAGATCTTACCTTAATCGCAGTTCTGATGTAGACTTGACCTAAATTATATCAAACGCACTAAAACTACTCCTTATTTGTAAAATCAAATATTATATAAATTATAACAATGGCCGCGTGGTGCAGTGGTTAGATAGAGTATCTAGCACGTCGCGAGTCCTGGATTCGAATACCAGCTTAGAAACAATATTGCTCTTCGGGTCTTGATGTGGTTGTGTCTTTGTCCCGGTCTCAAATACTACATCTGAACCTTCCTCCGATATTATTGCTTATGCAATGCACTAATAATATTACATCGAAATATGGTTAGGGACGACCAGTGGGTGTCTCTATGTTTTGCGCAATCGGCACTATAATATAGGTATTCTGGGCAATTAATCTCAATCTGGTCTTGCGGAATCGACGAGGAGGACACCGTCGTGTCACAATAAAATAACAAATATTGTTATCGTCCATTTAATACACTTACGTAAGTTAAGACATTGAGTTTATGTGTTATTCGGTCAATTGGAGTCGTTTATCCGTTATCTGTACGAAGTGTGGCAATGTACGTAAACTATTGTCTAATTATTTACGACCGTCATTAAAGTTCCTTCGTGCTATGTTGAGGGTTCTAAGTTCGATTTAAACAAAATTTGTGCATCGTAAATTGTTCGTGTAAGAGTTTGTGTGCGAGGTACGAACCTCCAGTGACCTCAACACTGCATCGGGGCCATCTTCATTGATATACGTGCGACTATTGAAGTAGACGACAAGTGAATTATTCTGTTATTGTGCGTATTTTTACGCCACTAATTAAAATTATGCGTAGATGATATCATTTAAAATATCGTTTCTCAAGATGGGTGTAGCTTTTTTTTAATAAAGGGGATTACAATCCATTCAATAAATAAATATACAACGATCAATATATAAAAGATTCGTTTATTAAAGCAATAAAGTTTTATATAATGATTAACTAACAATTAGACGGTAAACGAAGCCGACTAGGAGATCATCGTCGATGGTATTGTATATAATTCGACAGCACTGGGGATGCGAGAATTCGTTTACTTTAATTCGTTGGTAGAGCAATGTTTGAAGATTAAAAAAAGACAAAAAAGAAAGCCAAAAGCAAAGAGGCTTTATTTCTTTTAAAATTCTCATACCGACACATCTCATTTGACAGAAAGTTTAACAGGTAGAGACACTTCGCAGCCTGAATGTGTCTTCTCAACCTCAACTACTGACTCTGCCACTACTGACAGGAGAGTAGGAATTCGAAAACCCTGTTGCTGGTAGCGAGGTACTTATACTCTGTTGTTTTATTCTTTATTGAGGATAGGAACCACTCACAACCAGATGAACAGAAGCGTCAATAACCTAATGATTTAGGGTACGGTCTGCGAAACTTAAGGTCCGTGAACCGTGAACCATCTCCTAGCGCAAGCATTGTCAGCTTAGTTGTAGTGGTTAACCGGAATATTAGTAATGTTAATAGTTAATTTAGTTTAAAAAAACAAAAATCGTACTGCTTTATGAACAATAAAATATAAAAAAAGCGTGATACGTTCCCGTTCGATTCATGCTAGAGCTGGCCTGTAGCTGCAGCATGGTTGAGGATAGATGTAGATGAAATGGACTGCGTCAATAATCACATCATTAGATTTTTTTTAAATAGAATAGGTGACAAGCAACACCAGAGGAGTCGCAGATGCGTTGCCGGCCTTAAACTACAGTCTAGCATCAGGTGAACTGTAAGCTCATTTTTCACCCTTACTTTCAAAATAGTTATGGTTCTATTTTGAAAGTAAGGGTGAAACGGTACGAAGAGAAACCTGATTACGGTGGTTCGGTACCCGATGGCCAAGGGACAGTTACCAATGTCAATTAGGGCACGAGTTCCAATCGACGTACAGTGGTCTCGTTGAGGATCTAATAGTTCAAGGGCTACTATATCCAACGCCACATGCGAACTGTGTCTTGAATATGACATAGAAAATTTACTCTTGACCCTCAAGAGACCTGACGAGTGATACGCACGGAGACGCCGCCGTGCCAAAACGTCGGCGAGAGCGAATACTCTCGTGTTATGTAAACACGGGGACGGTCCAAATGTGAAACAATACGCATTGTGTCGCTTGATGGATTTGCGTTAAGGTCGCCGTATTAGACACGCGGAAAAACAAATCATTATCAACAGCTTTAGTCTTCAGCCAGTTGGACACGCCACAAGCAAATCGGTGAAGAGAAACGACTTATGATCTTGGTGCTCGGATATTTATTTTTTTATGGAATAGGTTGCAAACTTGCTTACCTGATGAGCAAACAGCCCACCCGATGGCGAGTGATCACCATCGGGTGGGCGGGAGGAGTCGTAGTTGCGCTTTGGGCTCTTTTGTTGAAGGGACCTTGTATGACGTTATGAATCGTTATCGAAGATAATTTTAGGTGTTCTGGGCCGAAGGAATCACGTACTAACTGTGATCTTATATGTTTGTCTTGATACAATAATAAAAAAAAATACGTTGCCTATTGTCAGTGTTATTTCTTTTGTTGTGTCTATTTAGCAAGAGGTGAATAGTAGAATTGCTCTTAAGGCAGCTTGCGACAGACGCCGAGGTACGCGGAAGAGTTGAATGCGAATACATTACTGGGAGAATAGCTCATTGCAATGAATACGCATTAAATGAATGGTGTCTGTAAAATTATGCAACCTATTCTGCTAGCACGGATACAATGAATGAAACGTATTGGTTGTAATCCTTCTTCCAGACATTTCTTAACAACCTGTATCTCAAATAAAGATTGAACAATTTAAAAAAAACTCTAAAAAGAGTGTTGGAGCATAGTATAGACAGATTTCCACTGCGGTTGGTGCACTTCGCGGGTCTGCGAAATATTTTTTTATTTATTTCTTTCCCTACCGATGTTTTCCTTCACTTAAAATTGCGATCAACAATTTGATTAGTGTCGCTGTTGGGTATCGAACTCTGTTTGCTCGCGTACCGTGAATTGAAAGCGAGCGCGACGACTCTTTTCCTTTCTTTCTCACAATAGTGTTAGATATTCACAAAGATAGATAATATTGTTAGATAGATAAGCTCGTTAAGAAACAGCAATGAGTGTGTATGTGTGTCTCTTTGAGCTTTTATGAATGTTTCCGATTCAGTCTGAATGGCTCGTTACTTGTGATTGCTCCTTCATTCTCCTTGAAAAAGCACACGAAATAAAGCTCCTTATTTGCTACGCATTTCTTTGAAGTGGGTAGTCTCTCATCCTTTGAATTATTACTGATAGTTTTTATCACGTTGTTATTAACTCGTTTTCTTGTTTGTATGTGAGGTACAAATGATTGAATCTATTTTAAACTAACTTCAATTGAATTTCATACTAAAAACTAAACGAATTCTGGACTAAGTGACAATGTTATAAACAAAGTTTGAAGTTTGCTAACTAACCACTACTAAGACTACTAAGATAAGATGCTCGTGCTAGGAGATGGTTCTCGACAATAGTGGAGTGGTGGATTCGAACCCGCGACCTCATGTTCCGCAGATCGAAACCTATTTTACCATCATCAGCATTTCAGCCTATCACTAGAATGTTGCCAGGTCTAGTCTTTGTCTAGACTTGCTTAGCTCTATTTATTTTGGAGAGGAGAGGGGGTAAAGCCATAGTTTCTGTCCGTCAACGTTGGCCTGAATATTCAGGGTTTGAGAATTCAGAGATGGTTATTCCAGCTATGCTAGGCTAATCTATGCTGTACTATAATTGTGGCTCATTCATAGTTTAATCAAACATAGCTATTTATATATAGCAATAGCAGATATTTATTAACGTAACCGCGCGGTCGGTGACCGAGTCTCGTCGTTATCGCGAATACAGTACACAATCGGTTAGTGGTACTTTTCCTAAGCCGACGAAGTTACATCCTGTTATTATTTTTATTTATTTATTTCACTTTTATGTATGGACAGAAAAACTATATATTTTATATTTATTTGTGTGTGAGTATTGCTGTTGGTCCAGTGACCTCTACAGATTTATCTAATTAGACTCGCGAGCGGGAGGCCCGCTGAGTAGGGACGCAACGACGATGCTGCGAAGCTGGCGCGGAGACTGCTGCTGCACCGCCGCTGCGCTCCGACCCCTGTGGACGAAGAACGTCGACGACAACAGAGGGGGGAGATAATACGATCCAAAGGCCCCTTATAAAGAGGTACGAAACCTCGACTCGGATCGCTCTCTGAAGGGAAGACACTTTAATATATGTACTTTTCATATGTACATATTTATTACCGTTTCTCCTCCTGGGGTCGTAATATATTCAATAAATAACACCTGCATACAAAATAGTCGTGTATTAAGGAAATTAATTTTAATGTAGTTTTATAAAATTAAATATAACCATATAATATATAACAACATGCAAAAATAAATTTACAGATTGCTTCGTGTAAATAAACTATTAATTAAAATTATAAATACTATGGGTGCCAATGAGTTCTTCATCGATCCTCAACCAAGATTTAAGATGCACGAGGACTGGGGCTGGCCCTCGATACGACTGTGTTTTCGGATTCCTACGCTCACCAAACAAAACACAGCACTGTGTTGCTCTTTCGCGTCGGTATTCTGTGGAAGACTATCCAGTCGGGCAAACCTATTTATTCTGCAGCATGGCTACCATTGTTTCTGTACAAGCTTTCACATAGTATTCTTTCACGTAGTACTGAATCTTTCCTTTCCAACCGTGGCCGTTTCATAAATAGGCTGACCAAAATACGGATTCATAATAAAATAACCGAATTTTTGGGTTACTGACTGTCTCGTTAGATCCTTGACCCGTGACTTTTAGAATCATTTGCCATTCAATGCAATCTAACCAAACTGTCAAGCATCATCAATCAAATGAAAAGTCTTTATTCAATATAGAAGAAAAATAATATTATTATTAATATTTTACAAGAAAAATACTGACAATCAATAAGCTAAAACTTGAAAAATAAACCACGATAGAAGGTATTTCTTTACAATTTCATATGAATATATTTAGTTTATATAGTTAATACGTTAGCAGTATTTAGTTTATATGTATATATTTTAGTTTATTTATAAAAAACCCTGAGTGGTCATATCATCTCTACGTGCGTTATCATTATATTGTACTAACCTTTAACACAGAAACGTTATTTGACAATTTTTTTTGGAATGAACGTTGCCGAGGATTTTTTTAAAACGTAAACATTGTGTCATACAACATAACATAACATGTGTGTGAGTTTGTTAGAGTAACAAACTCACACACAGTTCACCTGACGGCAAGTGATTCCTGGGGCCCATGACATCTACATTCATCCTTAACGAAGGAACCATAATGCAGATGATGCGTTGTCGCCTTTGAGGACTGAGATGGTATGCCTCGTCACAAGTAATTAAGTTCTCCGGGTCGCTAAACTCAACAGACGAAACAATAGGATTATGGTGCTATTTTTTATATTTTTTATATTGGTGTATTCTGTGAGGGAGCGGTCCTTCCTCGGTTGAGTTGACTCATTCATTCTGCAGCTAGACACAAACTGCAGCTTATCCCTACCACTGTTAAAAACGTGAACGAGGTCCTTCTCTGCCGAAGGACTCCGTTCCGGATTCGATCCCTGAGACTCCCAGCACAGCTCTCTCCATAGTTCCATAGTTCGCCGAGAGATCTTAAACTGGTGGACAGGTCTCACCGTGAGTGGCCAAACTTAAAGCCTAGTTTACTAAATATTCATAATAATCATAAAAAAAACTGTTCATTCTGTACTGTAGCTAGAAGCTAAGTGCACCGTGGCTGTATCGCTCGACTTACATCTGGGGGGAGGGTAAGCAACAAGCAAGTCGAAGTCCTTGACTCAATAACGAAGGAGGAGGAGGTTATCAATTCGACTGTAATGTATGGAATGTTCCGAGCGAACATATACAATAAATAAAAAAAAACAAATGTCCCCAGTGTTATAGAATGGCCGCTAATAAACATATATAACTATATAATAAAATAACATAATAAAGCCCTGTAACAATATTATTATAGCATTTGTGTAACAATATTCAAAAATATGTCTGCGTAACTTAAGGTAGGTTCGATTCCACGATATGACCATCTTCACATACATGCATTTAACCTTACTTCTAATAGCTGACGGATTTATTCATGGGAGTTACCTATTACTCGGACCTAATTATTTGTTAAATTATATGTATAATAAAACAATGTCTATCAATTAATACGAAATTAATCTTAATTTATATGTAATTAATGTATATTTATATGTATCCCAAAGTTGAAAGATAATTTTAAATTAATACTTATTACACAAGAAGTGGCTCAATACCCTATTACCTTAGCCTTAGTTCTCTGATGTGCACTGAACTGTCAAAAGAAATTAATACGAAGATTCCTGATACACAAAAGACAAAAGATTTTCTATCATTTTCATTGTTTAATTGTAAAGACGAAGTACCCATAATATGAAAAAAAAAAACTATATATGTATGTGAACCATTTACAAATGAAAACTGATTCCTTCTTTTTTGATTGAAGTAAAACTTTACCTTACACCAACAATATTATAACATTCGTCAACATCGAAACAAAAGGACTAACAATCAAAGGGACACTTTTTGAAAAAAAAAAATATATTAAAAAATTAACAGACGTTTAGCGGAAAATGGCCGCTCCATTTAGCGTGACAAGCATTTCCGCGTTGTTGGGTTTTGTTGAATAAACATGTTTACCGCGATGAGGTTCACCGCGATATTCCTTTGCCGTGGGTGTTGACACTTCACACTACGCTGATCTTTATCCAATGTCTAATGTTGACATTGTCACGAATTATTTAATATCGACAAATAAACTGGAGCTGTTTAGCGGAAATTACGTCATAATTACGCATAACTTAAAAAGAAATATATTTCTGCTCTAGTTACTAAGATTTGAAGTTTTTTTTTATCTCAAAGCGCGTTCCTGCGTGGCTTCGATCCCCGGTCCCGGCTGCCAATGAAATTGTTAATTGCTATTTTAAGTTATTTAACTCGTGAGCGGCGAGGAAACATCGCAAGGAAACCTGCAAATCTTTGTTGTCTACAAATGGCTCGTCAAGAGTGTTGTATCTCTCATGATGTTCCTCTTTTCTCCGCTTCCCGGTCAGCGATGTCACTCTATAATTCTGTTCACCCAGATCCTGCGATTGCCTGTTAGTTAAGGGTAGAAGTGACAAATATGAAATACCCTATCGTCAGCATTAAAGTATATGGTTATGTTCACCAGATGTACACAGCCACGTTAAGTTATTTAATGTATGTGTATTCTTTGAAAGCGTGTCTCCTCGTTGGTCCAACTGACCTCGCAGGATCCGCATCATAGGAGTTATGTATACTAGAGTAGCATCTGCCTGCGACTGCGTCTGCGTGGACTTCAGAATTTGGTCCAAAGAGAAATGAACAATGTGTGAGATCAAATTGTATGATTTATTATTTTCCGCCAAGACGTGTAAGTTTCGCACTCATTGCTTTATTTGAGTTGCTCAAGAGTATCGATCATACAACGCCGTCTGACACATTTGTTATTTCTCTTTGGGCCCAAGTCAAAGGGCTACGCAGAGGGAGTCCTGGATAGTTTTATCATAAATTGACAACAGTCATACCATATCCTTTATTATGAAATATATATTTATGAAATATCTGTTTAAATTTAATTCAAATCCTTTTAGCCGTTTTTGCGCGATTGAGTAACAAATAAACAAACTTTCGCATGTATAACTGCCCACCACAGTGTTATAGGGCGCGTGTTTTCAAAATCAACCCTTTAGACGTGACGATAAAAAAAATTTTTAAAATAATATTTAAAATTTGTGTATATTATAAAAATTTAATTCAATTACTATTATTTTTAAAGTGTATATATTCGTGCAGAATCATCCATAACTTTACTAGCTATATATATGGCCTCATAAAAAAAAAATAGATAACAGATATAAATCTAATTAATCTTTTTCAATTACGTTATGTACGTTCTAACAGTGTGAGAGCCATGCTGCAATTGGGTTCTAGATGCGACATACAGTGGCATATGAATAGTGAAAAGACCCTTAGAGAGAGAGGTAGACCCTTATTACTGGTGACGGGTCCACCTTGATCCCCAGGGGTGACAACCAATCTGCATTATGATTAACAATCGAGGATAATGTAGGTGCCATGGGCCTCAGGAATCTCTAATCATCAGGTGAACTGTGCTCATTTGTCACCATAAACACAAGAAAGAGTGAATAGCCTAAGGGTCAGATGCAGATCAGATTTAATTCCTCTATTAGAATATTGCCGTGAACCTAGCACAAGTATTTAAGCTTAGTTGGAGTTGTTTATGGTTGTTAAAAAAAGTGACTATAAAATAATGGAATACAACACGCAAACTGTTTTACGACCGCATTATACTCACCGACAGGGCAGTTAACCGAAAATAACATTACAAGATAAAATAAATACAGTTACTTACCCAACACACAACATACAAAAGACAATCATTGAAAAAATTAGCAAATGTTTTGAATTAAAAGACGAAATAACTAGAATCTGGAGACAACAATAAGCTTACGTAGTCCCTATAGTGCTCTCCACAACAGGTATTACCCCACATCATCTACTCCATAGCCTGAAACTAATAAATTTAAATGAAAGTCTCTACATAACCCTGCAAAAAGCCGTTATTCTGTATACATGTAGAATTGTTAGAAAGTTCATGCAAATGCAGGATAATCAAATAGGTCCTATTTGATCGTCTTCTATCACAATCACAACACACGTACTACATTTACTTGGTTCTCACCCGTACATGTAGCAAAAACCAGCGAGAGCTGAGAAAATCAAAGAATCAATGAAAATAATAATAATAATCATTTATTCCTTTATTTTCAATTCAATGCAATTCATTTATTATCGGATAACAGTGATCCATTAATACATTTAAATAAATAACAATTAATGCACAACGCACATAGACAAAAACATAAAATAAACAGAGAAAATAAAACAAACAAAGTATAACAATAAACAATTAGGTCTGTTCCACTCACTTTCTTGACACAAATAAATAGTAAAATCTGGTAAAGTAATAACAGTTAAAACTAACAAGTAAAATACTTTTACCTAATCAAAAAAGAAAAACAAAAAATGATAAATAAATGGAAGACAAATGAAACCTGCTGTGCGCCAAATAAAGAAAAGGATATTCAGGCATTATGACTTAGGGTCACTCTGATCTTCCGTGAAGCCTATACAAGAGAAATGGTAATCCTCGTTTTATAAACCATAACGAAAACAAAAAATAAAAAGCAATAAATAATTAAAAAATCAACAAAAAATCCCACAAAAAAATAATAATATGAAAATTGACAAGATAAAGTTATTGGGAATTTAACAGCGTACGAAACAAAAATAACGGCAGAAAATTTTATATTGGGTGCCCACGTGATTATTTATCGTTTTACCTCGGTGCTAGTGGCTTATTCGGAATAACTAAAAGATATCGTAGCTTAAAACAATTGTTATCTCCAGAATAAGAATATTTTACAAATATCCTAACAACACTTAATGACATTCATATTCGCGGAATTACTATCAAAACCACGTGTCGTTAATTTTAAAACTCCAAACGGAAACGGCTGGCCGTCTCACTCTTGATAATAATGAAAGACAAGGACGCGGGGAACTTGTTTTGTGACCCCCACGCGTTATCTTATTTGCGTAATAAAGATGGCGAATTGGTTCATAGAGTTATATCTTGCGCAAGAGTTTGTAATGTTTTTTTTATGAAAAAAATGAAGAAAACCTTTTTTTTCTTTCAATGAAATTAAAATACAAACTGAAGTGACGATTAACCGCAGGCTCGTAAGTAAAGGAAAACATCGCCAGCAAACATGCGTGTCTCAGAAATAAATTAAAAATAAAAATATTTCGAAGAAGTCCTATTTATATATATTAGCTTACGTGCGCTGTATGTTTTCTGTTTGGTCACACCTTTTAACATCAAAACCTATATTTTATTTCACGGATTTATCATATCAGCATATCTTCAGTTTACTGTCTTCCTGTATCTTAATTAAAAGTCTTATTTCAATATGGTTATTGCGAAATATTCGTGTTTCTTTTGGAAGTTTAACAGTGGTAGACAGTTATGATGTGAATGAGTTGGCACGGAGGAAGGGGCACACAGATTACCAGCATGAAGTAGCAGCAGAACGCTTCTGTGTTTCGTGTGGCGTCTGGTAAACAATTTATGGAGATGTTCCATATCAGTCCTCAGGTGTATAAGCATCTTTTTTTAGGATGCATGTACCTAGATATGTTTCGTCAGTTAGATGTGTTTTTCAATATTCATAATATGAATTATATAAGGTTTTCATAATTACTGACAATGGTAGAGCTACACTTGTAGTTTCTTTCAAGCTGCAGAATGAATGGGGTAGGACCACGCCCTCACAGAATACCAGCGTAAAATAGGAGCATAATGCTTCTGTGCTTCGTCTGGTGAGTGTACGGATCAGGAGACCATTATTACTGACGAGGCATACCATCTCAGTCCTCAAGGGTGACAACGCATCTGCATTATGATTCCTTGTCAAGGATGAATGTAGATGTCATGGGCCGCGGGAATCACTTGCCATCAGGTGAACTGTGTGAGTTTGTTACTCTCAATGTAATAAATAATAATATTAATTTACCTTTGGCTGGGAATGCAGTTCACATTCTAAGATATGATCTGCTGAACGTTTAGTATAACTAAACTACTTCAACTAATATAGTTTTACCCTTTGTTTACCTTATTGTCTGTTACTTGTCTTGGATCTATCAACAATACTATGTTTGAAATACACTAAGAGTTCTTGTTACTATCAAAAATAACAGAAGGTTATAGTCTAGCAGTTACAAGGTATTATATAGAAAGTATTATATATATATATATACATATAGAGTACTTTCTATATAATACCTTGTAGCTGCTAGACTATATCCTTCTAATATATATATATATATATATATAGTCTGTAAAACCGAAGTAGAGCTTAATTTTTTGTTTTCTATTCTCAATCTCGTTTCGATCTTTTTAATGCATTAGTTTAAAATTGTCGTTTTTGCAGTCGAGGATTTCATCATTTTAATTATTTATTTTATTTCCTATTTTTTCTTATTATTAATAAGCAACGCATTGTTGTATTCTATAATAAAACTTTTTATACCAATCTTATTATTCTTAATTAAAATCAAACATAACTTATATATTTATTTAGATACCCTACTCGATAGGTTTGGTTAAATTTTTTACTATTACACAAAAAGTCCGCTATTTTGTGTAATAGTAATACTTAATTGTAAAAACCAAACAACTCAAACGGTGTTTGTATATCCCCAATATCTAGCACATCATACATTTTCATGTTTATCACGACACATCTGTCGATTCCACCGCGTGCTTCATCCTCTATTAATAACATAATATGTAACAAATTTAGGAAATCAACATATTTGAAATGTTGCGAATGTATGATGGTCGATTTCGATCACGGCCATCTTCACGTTATTGACTGATGATGCATAAAAGATTCTTGTAGTGCCGTAAGCACTAGTGCTGCCACAGAGGCACTCGCTCGTCGTCCCCTCCCCTATTCCGATGTAATACATGTGTAATATGATCGTAGGATGGTGCTCAGGTATCCTAAACGACTGGCTATTAGAAAGGCTAGAGCCGCGGTAGTCCAGTGTCCAAGAGATCACTGTACGCAAACCGAGTTCGAACCTCGGCACTCGGTTTTTTGTAATATTACTGTTGGTCCACAATGCTGCTGCACCACCGCTGCACTCCGACCCCTGTGGTCGAAGAACGTCGACGACAACAGAGGGGGGTGATAATACGATCCGAGGGTCCCACATAGTGAAGTACGAAACTTCGACTCGGTTCGCTATCTCCAGGGAGGTGTTTAGATTTTAATCGCTATTTATTTGTTTATTCTCTATATCGTTTAAAGTTGTTGTTGATGTTTAATTTGATTTGATTCTCACATAATTTGAATTTGATTGTGACCTCATTTAACATAATTTTAAAATATTATGATTCATTTTATTTTATTACGACATTTTAAAATAAGGATTTAACATTAATTAAGAATTTATATTAAGATTGGTCACTGTACACAAGTCGCTAGACCTCACAATCTAGTAAAATTAAAATTTTAAAAATTGACATTGCAATGAATAACAAAAAAAATATTCTTTAAAATTAAATAACTATTATATAACCAAAAGCTATAACCGAGTGGCTTGGCGTCCACATGTATAATAGAGACCTGTTGATAGCTAGTTATATGATCGTGTTGACTTCGAGATTAAAACAATAAACTTTCCTAAAATGAATCTCGGTCAACCTCGTGAGGTCACTGCGCACATTTATAAATACTGTGAGATTGATAAGAAGGGGCGCGGTCGGCTGACGCCATCCATTGAGTCGAGTGGTGATAACGGCGTTGTAAATAGTGGAGTAAGCGATAACAATGTGTAGTATACAGATTTTTCCGCACAATTTATCAACAGCATATGCAACAGCATATGCAACAGCATGTGCAACAGCATATGCAACAGCATCTGCAACAGCATGTGCAACAACCGCGACCGCAACAACTGCACACGATCTACATACTCTAACAGCCTGCCTATATAATGAACGCGGTAAAAGTTTTAGTCTATTTTATATACAAATTCAAGATATTAATAGTTTATTTACATTTGATTATAATGTTTGTGTCATTTTGTTTGATAACTTGTTGCCATTTTGTAGATAGAGATATAATCCTATTACTGTGGAAATTTTGGGACTTCTAATCATAAAGCTGCGACAAGTTAACCTAATACTACCTTAAGAATTCTGAAGAGACCAAAAATCTGAGGTTGCAAGGTCAGGACTACATGGTAGATGCAATAACACTTCTCAACCAAGCTCTATAAATATTTGCTGAGTGACTAAAGATGTGTATGGTCTGGCGTTATCTTAATGAAAAACCACACCCTTTCTGTAGTTTAATTTCGGTTGTTTCTTCTCTATTTCTTACTTGAATTTTATCAGCTGTTGGTACTAGAAATCCGAATCGATGGTTTTGTCATTAGTTTTGTGCACACAGCATCACCTTATTGCGAGTTAATCCAGATTTCGCTATAGTCTATGAAGTTTAACTGCCCTTGACCATGAGCTTAATTGCATATTATAGGTAAGTACGTAATTCATTTTATATATCATCAGTAAATCAATCTTTACAAAAAACAGTTCGGTTTCATTATGTTCCATTAGAGAATCGCATATGAGTACACGATTCATTAGGTTTCTTTCAATGATCTCGTGTCGATATCCAAATACCGAGCTTTTATGTGTATTTAGAATCACTCTATTTGTCGGACAGAAAAACAATAGAAAATGACTGGAAACCGTTTTTACTGTTTATTCTTCAGTTTTTAAAATGTCATCTAAACATTGTATCAAAACCAGCCATATACAAACAGTGCAAGCAAAGAGATTTTACTTCAATTTTTTACTCATTTAATAGAATAATTCATTATTTCTCACCACAAACATTAAGTAAATCACAAGTAATGTTACGGAAAATATAAAATTGACACTAGTGTTTGTGAGAGCCGGAGCTTGTGCTAGTTTTTAACCTGTATCACTAGTACGAAAAAGCCCGATCGATTATATATACAGGGTTATTGGTGAAAATTTATTAAAAAAAAGTATCAATTTAAATCTCATTTTTTCTTCGGATTTATAAAAACGATTAAACACTGGTTATTTATCAATATTAAAACAACAATTATCGGTCCAAATTTAAAAATGCTAGACGAAAAACTAGATTATATCAATATTTTATTCCACTGACAAAGAAACTGAAAAACAATTATCACAAAGGAAGCGGGCGGAAATTCGTATTCGAACTAAAAAATATTGTCAAGCCAAAGTCAGTTTGTTTCATGCATTGACTTACGTCCGCATTGAACCTATTTGCAAGATATTCAAACAGTGATTTTAAGTTTACTTCGAATACGAATTTCCTTTGTGATCATTTTCTTTTTCAGTTTCTTTGAAATAAGTTCCTAGTTGTTAAGCATTGTTCGAGAGCTAAGAAAACGGTTATGTTTTTAAAATATTCTGCAAGTCAAGTTTCATAACCTTTTTTTGTTTTAAGGCTTTTTAGTGGAATAAAATCTCTAAAAAATATTGATATAATAATGTTTTACATCTCGCATATATATTTTTTATGTTGCATTTTTGACGTTTTTTTTGAAAAAAGCTAAAAAAACATGATAACTCAAAAATAGTTCACTTTTGCATGATGCATATTGGGTTTAAAATTGTAGCAAATAGTCACCCCTATCACCTCCTAACGGGAATACGTCGAATTACCAATAACCCTGTATATAAAACCCACTGCTGGGCATAGGATCTCTAGACAGGGTGGTCCATCGTACAGCTCCACTAAAATTGGTGGACTTCACATGTGTTCGAAAAATGTTTTTTTATTTATTTCTTAGCTCTAGCGTGCAGGCTCTCCCAGTTATGTGCTATTTGACGCTGGTATTCTGTTAGGATGTAGTCGTTCCCCGGTCAAGCCGACCCATCCATAGTACAGCTAGTACATAACTTCCTCACTATAATAATTCAATTACGGATACGGACCTGCTACCTTAAGTTTCGCACCCGTACCCTAAACCATTACGCTATTGAAGAAGTTTTTCTTTAGTAACTAAAAGGTGAAATTTTGTACATGTAATAAGAAATATGTTTTGAATATTTATTTTTAATTATTTTTATATGTTACCGACGCTGTTATATGTTAGACAATCGAAGAATTCAACTCGGATAGTCAGTGTTCAAGACACTGTGGCATATCTTCTCGGTGAATATGGATTAAGAATGTTTTTATGTATGGACTGTAGATGACCCAAAATAAAATACATGCTTAAAGACAAAAGTCTCTAACCAGTGGAGCAGCGTCGTTGGCTACGATCTAACACTCTCTCTAGCAGCAGTGGAATTTATAAATGTAGGCTGTTACATTACTTGTCGGTTTACTTTTTTAAAAGAGTCAATCGGGAAAGGAACACGCCCTCAAAGAATACCAGTACGAAATAGCAACACAACTCTACAGCGTTTCAAATGATAATTAGGCAAAAGAAGGCATCCTATCCCAATCCTCAAGGGTATAAAAATATAATCGTAACTTTAATTTACATCTCCACTTGGATTTAAGTGAACAATATACCCCAATGCTTAAAGACAAAAGTCTTTAATCAGTGCGTTTTGTCAGTGATAAAACTACGATACTACGTAATCTGAGACGAGATCATGACGAAGCTTAAAGTCACTCAGCCAGCCGCGACGAGGTGTTGTGTTCGGTGTGTCATTGCGTCGAATAAAAAACGTAGACATCCGCAGAACTAAGGTATTTTTTTAAATATTATGGGTGGCAAACGAGCACGCAGCCCACCCGAGGGCAAGTGATCACCGCCGCCCATGGACATCAGCAACACCAGAGGAGTCGCAAATGTGTTGCCGGCCTTTAAGGAAGGTGTAGGACCGATACAGCTCAAAGTATCAGTAAACTGAAGTGGCATTGGAGCGATCGATGGGGATGAAAGGTTCTCGACTGACAACCTCGCAGTGTAGTACGAACCCCACTAGGTGGAGTCACGACCTATGCAAGTCTGCGGGAAGTCGATGGATGCAGGTGGCCTGAGATCTTCTTCTTAAGTAACACAGAAGCGTAAAATATAAAGCAGTTATGCTGCTGGCAAACTGAAGAGACATGCAATAAAGCAAAAAAAAAACAAAGACCGGAAGCACTGTAACGTGCTTAAAAAGTTAGGAAGCGTCCTCAAGCGGAAAATGTAATTAAGCACTAAAATTTTGTTCGTGCTTAAAAAAAATCTATGAGCGTTTCTTTCATGTTTACGTGGACAATAAAAATACAAAGGTTGATCTCGTGAAAATTGATAAGTCTGTGTGGTTAGTGCTTTATTAAAAAAAATCGGTATTTACAGCTCGATGGGTGGAATTAGAGTCAAACTAGAGTATGGCTCCAGATGGGGTGGATTTGCTTTGTTAATTTAAATTTTCCGCCACGCAAAACTACTCTATGGAATACTGCTCGTATAAATATGTGTAATACGACTTAGGGACCTTCAAGAAAAGAGTCTACACCTTCCTCAAGGGCCGGCAGCGCATCTGTGACTCCACTGGTGTTGCCATGTTCCATGGGCGGTGATGATCACTTACCGTCAGGTGAGCTGCTTGCTTGTTTGTCACCTATTCTATGAAATAAAGTATAGTATAGTATATAGATACAATTCTATACTGTATACTATAATATACAAATTTTATATTATAAAATAAAGTATAGTATGGTATAAAGATACCATTCTATACTGTGTACTATATAATACTATATAATACTAATATAATACATAAGTCTCTACTCCCCAGAGGGTGTTGGAATCATAGTTCGTCACGCGGAAAAAAAAATCGCATGAAAAATTCGTATAGTATGGTATATAGATACCATTCTATACTGTATACTATAATATACAAACTTTATATTATAAAATAAAGTTAGTGCCTAAGTCTAAAAGCCTATATTATATTAATCCCACAGCTGGGCATAAGTCTACTCCCCAGAGGGTGTTGGAATCATAGTTCGTCACGCGGAAAAAAAAATTCGCATGACTTGTAAATATTTTTATTTCTTAGACAGGCAGAATTCCTTACGACGTTTCCGCACTTATTGGTAGATAAATAATTAAAATTGAATCAACAATTTCCTCGCAGGCCGTACCGGGATTGAACTTGCGTACAGTGAAGGAGTGAGCGCTTAAACACTGAGCTTTCACGACTCAATTTATGGAATGATTTTAAAAGCCTTAATACTCTAGATTGTGAATTGCATTAAGGGTGACTGAACACAGTTCATCTGATAGTAAGTGATTCCTGCCAAGATGAAGGCATCCTGATTATTGCTGGTGACGAGGTTTCCACCGACGTTCTCAGAGGGACTACGCAACTGTATCATGATTCCTTATCGAGGATGATGTGGGAATCATGAGCTGCAACCACCAGATGAGCTCGTTTGTCACCAAAATACATAAATAAAAGAATCGAAGCTACGATGCTAAATTTCGCAGACCGTATTACCTCTTCTAGGTTCCCAGACTTTTTTTCTCATATACCACTTTCAAAATGTATCCAGTTCCGCTTTGCGGGTCGACACGTAGTACTGAATATGAAATATTCAAAATTAACGTTCGCTGAGCGTTTTGAAATATTATCTGCCTACAATGATAGGTGAAGTCAAGCCAACATTGTAGTTCTTCACTATTGAAAGCAAAAAAATTTTCGTGGACACCTAACTAAATTTTTTGTTACGCCAACAAGTCCGGTGGGTCACCCGTGGACCCCTGGGGGTCCATCTGGACCACTTTGGCCACTAAGGGTCTAACCAAATCAAAATTTCAACTAAAAATTATCACAATTCGAACTGGCGACTGCCAGTGACTAAAGTTCCACTGAGCTAAGACGGTTAGAAAAACAAGAAAAGCCTTAGGTAAAAATTCCGATCGAAGCTCGACACAAACACACCCACATATCATCGTCACGGTGACATACTTTACACGCACTGTGTTTACTTCGCGTTGCGGAGGGAATCCTGCATGCCACCTTTAATCATAAATACCTACAATACTGGGGAATAAAGATTACTTGGACTTGGAACACAAAACGTTTAAATATGGTTTAGTTTGGATAAACACGCACATTATTTCTCGTGTCTTATGTTATAGTATAGTGTAGTTATAAATCTTTTTCTTTTATAACATTAAGAGTAACAAACTCACACACATTTCACCTGAATTTCACATCTACATTAATCCTTGACAAGGAATCATAATGCAGATACGTTGTCACCCTTGAGGACTGAGATGGAATGCCTCGTCACCAGTGATAAAGGTCTCCGGACACTCACCGGACGAAACACAACAGCATTATGCTGCTATTTTACGCTGGTATTCAATGAGGGCGTGGTCCTACGTCCTGGTCGAGCTGACCCATTCATTCTGCAGCTAGAAGCAACCTACAGTGTAGCTCTACCATTGTCTAACATACAAAGAATATAATATTTGTATATTATGTTTTCTGTATGTTACACTTTAGTTTTACACTTTACATATTTTACTACGGTAGTTAGTAACAGTCCATATACATAAATATAAATCCCACTGTTGGGCAAAGTCCACCACACAACTCTGAGGAACTCACGTCTTCCAAATATTTTTTTTATTTAATTCTTAGATAGAGAATTCCTCAAGATGTTGACCGCACCATTGAGCACGTTATTTAAATCATAATTAACAATTATGATGACTTTTGTCGCTACCGTGGTTCTCTACGGTCGAATAAAATTAAATAATAACTTAAATTCAAGTAGCTCTGGATATTTTCAACCTCTTATTTATCCTCGCAATCCTTATTGAATGAATTACGATTTGGTCATTATGTCGCCCGTCGTGTGGGCGGACGTTGAAAAAGGATTCAGAATCCTTGAGTAACTCCGTTAAAAGTTGCTATGTCTAGTATAAAATATAGCTTTTGTATGTTCAATTAAAAAATATGGCATAAACAGGTTGGTTCTGTTTTTTTATAGCTGATGTCTACGCGTTGGAAGTGGTTAAGCACTGAGGGCACTCAAGCGAGACCGTAATTAATGGGTGACCAGCACAAGGGCTGCCGAGACGGAACCTGCCGAAGCACAACCGCTACTCTCTACGCGAAAGCAACTGACTCGAGGGTGCCCGAGAGGGCCGACCCTCGGATCAATCACTTAGTTCTGACGTATTAACCGGTTGGTTGATTCCTTTGTTCGATACCTTCACAGAGTTACAGCGTAGCTTATTATTCCTGGGTTTTATCTAGCAAACGGATAACGCACGGGTCTGTGGGGAACGCAATTCTAGGCAACAAGGCATTCCATCTCAGCCCTCAGGGTTGATAATGTATTATGTTTTATTTTATTATTTGTAACATTCGAGTAGACAACATCGAGAGAATCGAGGGAACAACCTTTTTTAGCAACGGGCCTATCCAAATTTTGAAATGTTTTGGCGAAACAAAATCACACTTGTTAATAGTAATTAAAATTGTATTCATATTATAAACATTACATTAAAACTTAATATATTAGCGGGAGAATATCTGTAATATAAATACACGCTTGGCGGGCCGCATAAAATTATTAAGCAGGCGACGGGTTGCGTACCCCTGGAATAGACGGTTCACCTGGTAGTGATGACTTCAGCTCATGACACTCTCTTTGATTAATTCATTCTCAATGGTATTCTTCGTAGGTGTAATGCCTTCTTCCGATCCCAACTCATCAGACGAAACACACTGCCGATGTGCTGTTATTCTGCGGAGGTATATTTTAGGGATGGTATGTGCATGTTGTGTCTTAGTTCATGTCGGAAGTACATGTGACCCGTAATAAAAATAACGTATACAATATCCCAATGATCAATTGCGTGTGTATTGCAAGTCTGAGAAAGTACTTTTACATTATAAAAAGTATCCCCGTTTCGGGCAATGAAATACAAGCAATGAAATACAAACTTTTTTTACAGTAAAAATCACGCTCGATAAAGCATTTTATTTTCGAAAACGATATAACTTTACCTAATATACATAGATCTGATTTCCCTCGGCGCGTATAAAAATCCGTTTAGATAGTTCGTCTGGTGTGTTTAGATAGAATAGATGGGAATGACCAAATAAGTAGTTTAAAATGTGATTTAAATACGTATGCTTTACCCGCAGAACAAGTTTCTAATAATCGTTTTAAATTGTTTTAAATATAAATATTTTAATACCTTATAAATAAAGTCCAATTAACATAATTATACAACAATGACAGTGGTGTAACCACATAAAATTTCGTTTCTACATACAGCATGAAGGTCAGACTGAAGGAGCGCGCCATAGATTCCACAGTATATAGCAGCATTACGCTGACTTTTGTCTGATCAGGCATTCCATGTTAGTCCTGGAGTCCAGGGGTGACCACACATCTGCATTATGATTCCTCATTTGGCTGAATGTTGGTGTCATGTTTCTCAGGAATAACTGATCATCGGGTGAAATGTGTGCTCGTTTATCTAACTACAGTAAACAAAAGTTAACCTAACCTTCAACTCGTTAGTGAAAACCAAATCAAAATTAATTGTTATATTGGAGATATCTGTGCTATTACGTTGTACGGCCATTTTGCAGTTTGTTTCTTTCTGTGGTGTGAATAAGTTAAGCGGAGGAAGGCCCATGTCCTGAGAATAAGGCAGCTGTGTTTTGTTAGATGAATGAAAATAAAAAAAATAAGTATCCAGAGACGGTTATTATTGGTGAAGAGATATTTATCTTAGACATAAGACGCATCTGCATGCATGGGCTCCAGGAACCTTACTTAACTTATCATTAGGTGAACTGTGTGCTCGTTTGGCTTCTCCGATACAATAAAATAAAAAAAAAACAAAGAAACAGACAAAAAGTCTGTTCACGATTTCATTGTACGTATAGATTGAGAACAATTACGTGGGCATTGCAAGTCTGAGAAAGTATTTATAGTATATATTTTAAAAAGAATCCCGGTTTGGGAAATCCCCGTTTATAAAATAGTGACATCAAGGCTATGTTTTTAGTTATATTGGTGGTAAAAAACATTATAAATTGAACAATACATAACTAATGGTTACATTGTAAATTTATATATTTACTATATATATTAATATTATAAAGCTGAAGTTTGTTTGTGAGAATGCGCTAGTCTCACGAACTACTTGTTTGAATTGATTTTTGTATTGGATAGTACTTTTCTCGAGGAAGGTATATGCTATATGTATGACTAGATGTATAGATTATATAACATCACGCTATGACGTTGACGGCACTTTGATCATTTTGTGTTTCATTGCTGGTTTTTTTATTAAAGTAATGTATTTTTTATGAAACTATCGTTCACTTAGCTGAACTAACATGATGGAGCGTAAATAATGCTAATAAAACGTTTTAAAAATATATATTTTTTTAATCAGGATCGATTTTTTTTCCGTCCCATCATCAAAGGTGTCATTAGTACATTCATCTGTCTTCGTTTTCGGAAGCGGTCTCCTAATACCCGGTATATATAAATAATGACGAGAATGACCGGCAAGATCAGTAAGTTGAAACGGTTGAGGGCTGGCCATATAGCTTGTAGAACCGATAACCGATGGGTCTCTCAGGCTCTCGAGTGGCAACCTCGGCCTGGCAGACACATTGTAGGACCCTCCACTAGCTGGAGCGACGACCTATGCAAGTTCCATGGATGCAGGTGGGTCAGGATCGTGCTTTATGGCAATCTATGTGGATATATGAGGTCTACGTTCTGCAGTCAACTATGATGGTATATGTAATTATATACCGGTTAACCACTGCAACTGAGCTGGAAATGCTTGTGCTAGGACATAGTTCACGACAATAGTTTAATGGTGGATTCGAACCTGCGACCTCAAGTTTCGCCGATCGTACCCTAAACAATTAGGCCATTGGCGCTACTATTAGAAATCTAAAAATATTGTTAGAAACAATAGAAAATACAAAATAATATTTAGTTTTATGATATTCAAAAAAAGATATCGTTACGTTATCTTTCAATCCTCCGGTGAACACAGCAGAGTTCTGATGCTATTTGACTGCGAGGAACACGTGGTCCCATCTCGGCGGACCCTAGCTACTCGTGGTACGGTTAGTTTATGGCTAAGATGTGACTTAACGTATAAAACAATATATGTATAAGTTCTGATAATAGTCACGGCTCACAACAAAATAATACATTTGTGCGTCAATATCCTAATGCTATACACGGTACCGGTCTACCTCTCCTGGGCCACACAGGTGGCATCAGTAATATATTTAGAACTCATCCAAGTATCCTATCACTTATCGGAACAACCATATGTCAATATCATGCTTATACATAACAAAATTATCTATTTTTGTATAGTAAACAGGTCTTTAAACATCTCGATATATCGAAAATGGTGCCGCTTTTATGAAGGTAATTTTTTTTGTTTGGTAGGTGACTCGACAACGTATCTTTCCCTTAAGTTAGTCGTGTATATATATATATATATATATATATATAGCTTCCGAAAACGAAGACAGACGATAGTACTAATGACACCTTGGATTATTAAGAGAACGCCCGGGCACGGCTCCGGCGCGGCGGCGGCGCGGCTTGATACCGCGAAAATGATCAGTGCCGTTGAGACAGTTTCGCCCATGCGTTCGTTGATCCGAGCATCATGTTTTTAGTTTTGTGTTACATTGCTGGTTTTTTTTTTAGTAAAGTAATGTATTTTTTATGAAACTATAGTTTCATTTAGCTGTACTTACGTGATGGAGCGTAAATAATTCTAATAAAACGTTTTAAAAATATGTTTTATAAAAAATCGTTTTAAAATATGTGACATCACTATACACGTAGATGTTGAATGGAAATTTCCTTCGACATTTAACCAGTTCATCTTCGACTTCCAATTTTATATTTTAATTGACGATCCAAATTAGTGAGGAGTAAGGCTAAGGAAATTTCCATCGGTTTCCATTCGGAAGGAACCATTGAAATGTTAATGAGCTCGTATCCATGCCGATGACGTCCTCGGGTCGACTTCGGCCTTGATCTTCAGGTTATTAGAAGAAGACATCGACTGTGTAGGATATATAATTGTGTCGTTAGCATTCGCTCAAGTTACCTAGTCCGATGTAATGAAGCATGCACTAAGACTGGAGGTTCTTCTGATCGATTTCGATCACGGCGATATCTTCTGGTTGTTGCGAGATGAAACTGAGCTGTATGTTTAATTTAATTTAAGCATTTGCTCAAACATAGAGGCACTCACTCGTCGTGCTCTACCCTATTCCGATGTAATGTTTGTGCAATAAGATCGGAGTAAGGATCAGATGACGTGTCAGGGACACAGCACATGCATACAACTCATTATTTATCTTATTTAGACCTTCACCAGCATTCACGTATACACTTCTCCATTCGTCTAAACTCTTGGATAATACTATTGGCCACTCCTCTTTAGACATTTTAGACATTTCTTTGCTGTCAAACCGCTAGGCGTCGGATTTTCTTTAACTTTTGGGGGAAAGGGTAAAACAACACAAGGTCACAGGAATATGGTGATGGGGTATGGTGGACATATTTTATGTTTTAAAATAGTAATGTCTGAAGGTGTTTTGTCGTGATTCCTGACTTTGGCCGCTTGCCACACATACACACTTTTAGGGCACTAACTGTCACCATATTCCGCTACCTGTTACTATATCATAATAATCACCATTTTAGTCTACCTCTAGCCCACTGCTGAAAATAGGCCGACCCCACAAACTACCACAGAGTACCTACAAGAGCCTAAGCCATTTGCATCCATCGACTTCCCGCAGACTTGCATAGGTCTATACTCCATCCAGTGGGGGGTGGTACTACACTGCGTCGGTCAATACGAGGTTGCCACTGGAGAACCTTTCTTCCCCATCGGTGAGCAGTTCTGCGAGCTACACGGCCGGCCCATCGCCACCTCAGCTTGCTGATCCTTTGATTGATATCGGTTACCTTAGTTATCAGAAGTTTTTTTTAGTACATTGGGAGAAACAAACTCGCACACAGTGTACCTGAAGTCTAGTGATTCCTGCGGCGCATGACGTCTACATTCATCCTTGACGAGGAATCATAATGGTTATTGTTGTTATAGGCCGCATTGTGTCGAGGTGTGTGCTCGTTTGCCGCCCATAATCACAATGGTAGAGCTACGCTGCAGTTTCTTTTTAGCTGCAATACGAATGGGCTAAGTCGACCAGGGTGGGACCACAACCCCACTGAACTTCAGCGTAAAATAGTAGCATAACGACGGAGACCTTTGTTACTGGTGACGAGGCGTTCCATCTCAGTCCTAAAGAGTGACAATGGATCTGCATTATGATTCCTTGTCAAGGATGAATGTAGATGTCGTGGACCGCAGGTATCACTTGCCGTCAAGTAAACTGTGTGTGAGTTTATTAATGTAATAAAACAATAAAAATGCCGATAATCCAATACCCAGCTCTCGTGTAAGCTCTAAATATGTAATTCTTCCAACAGTTTGAACTCTTATGTAACCGGGGTTGGTGGCCGAACTGTCTCCTCGTTTATAAAGCTTCCGCCCTCTTTGAAATTCGGCGAAACAATTAAAAACTGTTGCTCGTAAACAAACGTACCCACCACAGTACAGGCTAAAAGTTTGAAACATTATGGCGTATCAAACGTTTTTTATAGTCGTAATAAATCATAACGCACAAATCACAAGATCCATTGTTGCGAGCAAATATCCGCTAAATTCTTTTTTTTCTCTTTGCTACACGTGCTCATAACATTACTCACATTTGAGTGAACCACTCCAGCTCAGCTTAAATGCTTAAGCTAGGGATGGTTCAGGACAATAGACGAATGGCGGATTCGAACTTACGATCTTAAGTTTAGTAGACCTTATCGTAAACCTTATTGACGTCTAATTCTTCCGGAAGAAATATACTTTAAAAAAATCAATCGAATAACTTGTTTTTAAGTGTTCTATTTTCAAATATATTTCTATAAGCAAATAACCAGCCTTTACGATCAAACAAATGAGTAAGGAGTATTTAATTTCTTTTGAAGACAAGGACAAAGATGGAATATGGGGGTATTCTGTCTTTATTCCTCCACCGTCGCGCCGAGCGATATTGCAGCTAGAAACTAGCAATAGCTACCACTGTTACGGCGTCATTTGTCCTATTCGAGTTAGACAGAGATGGAAAACGATATCTCCATTTCATCAGTAGCTAAGTCCCAAACAATAAATATAAATATTAAATTGAATTTTATGGAATTTTTTTCGGGCTGGCTTTGATGGCTTCCCGAGGGCTTTTACAGTTTCACCGGGTTGAGAGGTGTCCGAGCGCTTATGGTGTTCGCTTATGTGTCGAGACCTCCATTTTGAGTTCCGCGAGAGCGTCTGACTCGAGGGTTCCCGATTGCGGAACCTCGGCTCGGTTAGTTGCTTCTGACTAAGAATTATCTACATCTTTATTATCATTATTATTATTGGCTATCTGTACCACCACTTCGGAATACGTGGGCGCTGGAGAAGAAGTGGCGCAAGATACTCCAGCTACGCTTCTATCTGTATTGACAGGAATTTTGTACGTGCATTTCGTTCGCACTATCATAATGCCGACGTTGTAGCCGAAAGAATAAATAACCAATAAAACTTTTTCATATCACTTTTTATATAACAATGTTACATGTTGGACCTTAGAGTTTTGTATACGTAGTCTAGTATTATAGAAAATTCGTTAGGAAACCAAAATTTTAAATGCAGACGGTTAAGTTCAACGCCCTAATGACTCAACATCGATAGGCGTGGTCGTAGAATGTTCGCCAGAGTCGACAGATGACGGTTAACGCTTTTCTGCCTACGTACACAAGCCCTCGTAGTGTCCACGCAGTATTTTTTGTATAAATTGCAAGATGTACAATTTATTGGAGCGATATGAAATATGATTTGTGTTCGGACGTGACGATATCTGGTACGTTTTTTTTTTATATTACAATTTGCGAATCTGTTTACATTTACAAATATATATAATGCTTAAACTTAGTAACATTTTGGTAATGACATTATTTTGTGTATAAAAATGAAGATTTGTTTGCCGATATAATAGAATAAAGATAAGTATAGTTACATCTTGGGACAACCCCCTACTACATAGATGTTTTTTATGGTTTTTTTTTCTATGTATTGTGCGATGCTGTTGATGTTTTGACCTCTACACCTTTAACGGAACAGACTCACGAGCAGTGGCCCGCTGAGAAGGGCCACTACATAGAATGACCCCCCCACTGCATAGGTATGCAAGTCTGTGGGAAGTCAATGGATGCAGGTGGCAATGGGCTGAACTTATAATGACGATGATGAAACTTACATCATTAATTTTCCATTCAAAGACAACAACGCCTAGTCAAATCACACCATAGCTTAGGGTACGGCCGGTGACAATTAACATCGTTGGTTTAAAACCAATATTTGACTATTGTTGGGAACAACATTCAAGTTTAGGTGGAGGGGGTAGTTGCAATGTTAGAAATGCTAATCTCGGGGTGACAATACAAAATATCACATTACACCATAATGGCAACCCAAACATCCAACGGCAACGCATATAATACCGCGAGGGCAACCCAACAACGGTGGCATCACTTTTAAAATATCAACGTTTTTTTAGGGCTGATGACCATTGTAAGCACGAGGGCTTTTACGACTACAAAGGTACCGGCTTAAAAGATAGCCCAGCGCTTAGGGCACTCAGCTGAGACGTTTATTTGTAGGCCTCAGCACAGGTTCCCGAAAGTGTGCCTCGGTTTGGACCGTTACTCTATTGCGACTGACTCGAGGGTGTCCGGAAGAGCCGATGCTCGGCCCTATCAGTTGCTTCTATTGGATTAATCACTACAATCCTACGATGCTTATCTCTTTATTTTAATTTCCATCATCATGAAAGGATACGGGTAATCGAATAGCGAGACTACCATAATGTGCCGATTGTCGATTTGTCGATATGAGTAAGTCATAACAGGACTCTGTCTGCATAGTGAGAGAGACACGGGTCGTTTAAATAACAGCTACACCGTTCATACACAGTACAATGCACACAACATTAACACGAGTAAATCAACCCTGAAATGGTATATAAACACTAATTTAACCCTACGCGTATATCTTGAAGTTGTAAACGCATTATTATGTTGACAGTAAACTGTTTTAAATAACCCTCGATTGGTCTCTCTTTCTAGCGACGTTTGCGAGTCACTGATTACGTATCTTTGTAACAACGGATTCGAATTACCAACTCAGTAGGCAAGTACTTCGACACTCAGTCACACGATCGTCTAATTAGCTTATTAAGCCAGGAATATAGACAATAAAACCTATTTAACAACACGTAACTAGTAACAGCGACATGGTGATGACGACATCTTTTAACTACTTCCAGGAATTGTCTTCTATGAACAACACATTAAAATGTCTAACTATCAGTGAAAATAAGTAATAACTCGTTCATAGCTTTATGTTATTAGTTTTGGTCACTTTATGTGATGTAATACATTTTTACAACAAAATTTCGTATCAGTGAAACATGAATATTACATTCTTATACATATATTTTGCATGATTTAACAGAATATATACTTGTACTTGTGAATGTATAATGTATACTGTTAATCATTTTACCATCATATTTCTAAGTCTCGTAACTATAAATTATAATAAATAAAATAAAAAATTCCAATTTTGTAAGACTTTGGGTTTTGTTGATATGACGAAAATTATTCCAATTTTACATCTTATCGATAAGTTTTTTTATATATATATCCAAATATGATGTTTAATCCGATAATGTCTTCCAGCTTGATTAATTTAGACCGCGGGTAACATATACATATGTAAACAGAGGAATATACTAGTTCTGTACTTCGAGCAATGTAAAATGTAAAAAACTAAATCGAAAAGACTATAACGCGTAAATTAAAATAAGCATAAACATTTATCACATAACACGAAAAACTGTTCTGTGAATATCGAATGAGATTTATACTCTATATTATGATTAATTGTTGGAGGAGGACGGGCCTACCTGAATGACCTTGAGCTGCCGAGTGCATGCCAAAAGCCCTTTGCCGATGAACAATTTATTTTAATGTTCAATACATTAATACAATTTCAGCTGTAACCTAAAAGCCGTTAGTGCCATTATTACTTACAACGGAATACGCGTATAATTTTATGTACCCTCACGAATGTGATCGTTAAAACAATTTATTTCATCGACGTATGAGGTCCTGGTACTATACATTGGTAAACCATAATGAAATGATTCTATTTCATTTATTTTTAAATCAAAAATATCAAAGAGTTTATAATATATAAATTATGATTGATTCATAAAAAAAACTACAAAATTAATTTAAATATTTATAATCGTATCCAAATCGATTCAGAATGTAAGTACAGCGCCATCTTCTAGATAAAAAAATAAACAGAGAAACATATGGCTAACTGGTTGATTACGCAATTTGTTTCAAGTGGAATCTACCTTATCAACATCCGCGACTTAGTACACAACTTGTTTAAAGTGGCAGGTTTAAAGTAGCTATAGCATGGAAGGGTCGGTTTGACCGGGGAAAGACATAGCAGCATAAGAGATGATATGAGCCGTCGTAAGTCAGTGGCTAAAAAGCGCTTGTTTTTAATTTACGCTACGCGGGCAAACCGCATATCAAGGGCTCGATGGTGATAATACCATGAGGTAACATGCATGTTATGTCATGACATAAATTACAAAAAAACGTATTGAGAATGCATATGAAGTCCGACAATATACAGTGAAGATTTTTTTATGACTTATGGACATCTTCAACGGGTTGAAAGGCGCTTAGGGCACTCAGCCGATACCTTTATTAACCGTTAACGAACACAAGAGCTCCCGAGAGGGGGCCTCGGCTTGGACCGTTACCCAGCGCGTGAAACCAACTGCCTCGAGGGTGCCCGAGAGGGCCGAATCTCAGCTCGGTCAGTTTCTTCTGACGGAACTAAATTAATAACATTATTATTATTAACGACATTTACCTCGGAATGCGTTGACGCTGGAGAAGAAGTGGCGCAAGAAACTCCAGCGACGCCCCGTCTTTGTTAATTGGTGAAAACCGGCCTGAAATATGGCGGTAACGCGAATAATTTTCTTTGCGACGTCCTCGGCGGTAAGTTGGTGCAATGTTAGCGTGAAGTGTTTTGAGCCTTCAGATGTGGGTAAGTTTGTAGTTTGAAATGGGATTGTAAGAGACGGTACTCACCTTAAGGACCTTATCTATGGAGGGTCTGTGCGTAGTAGACCATATGCTTATATATATACATATATATATACATATATATGCTGTTGCTGTTACTCAACCCGTGTATGTATTGGAGTAATTAAGGAGTAATACAAAATTGAAAACGAAGGTCTGAACAGCGCTGTCGGCTCTTTTGGGTGCAGCAGAAAATATTGAGAATTATTAAAATTTTATATTCCACTATAAAATAAAATAATGGAATTTCAATAGTTAACAAACATTACACTTAACTTACATTTAAAACATTTGAATGATCGTATATCTATTAAAGTAAAGTAAACAATTATCTTGAACAGTCGGTTTATTTTTTATAACATTAGAGATGACAAATGGGCACACAGCTCACTTGATGGCAAGTGATGATTCCTCGACAAACATTCAATATATAAATTCATTGTCGCCCTTGATGACCCACGGAATGCCCCGTCAGCTGTAAAAGGGTCTCCTTATTGTAACACTCACCAGACGAAACACACCAGCGTTATGATTTTATTTCACGCTGCTATTCAGTGCGGGCGTGGTCCGCCCCTGTCGAAAGGTGTGCTATATCACTGGCTTAAAATAATTGTTTAAATGTATCCAATCACGCATATATACATCAATCCAAATATAATTCAACAAGATGGCATATTTCTTTCTAATAGTATCTTGTAATTGAAAGTCAACCAATTGTGTTTATAAAGAAACGGAATTCAACTCGTTTTCGCATCATTAATTACAATTTATTTGTATGAAAATTCTTACCATGACACTATGAGGAAAAGAGTGGGTGGGCATAGAGGAAGTACGAGGAAGTTTATGACAAACTTTTAAAAAAATAATTATGCATACTTTAATAAATGAAACAGTAGAATAATTTAACAAATTAACAAAAATAAATAATAATCACATTTGAAAGAAATGGAAACGAAGCTATGAATTTGTTTGCGGATCTTTTTTTTTAATATCCTCCCATGCAGAGATGGCATAAGGATCTAAGACAATACAGACATGAACGTGATCTAAATGTTGTAATTTAAGTGGATAAGCGATATGTATTGGGAAATCATGTGTGTGTTCGCTATGATAGCTATCTTATCTGCAACATATATTATACAAAAGCTTTCGAATGATGTGATATAAGTTTCACTCCTTTCCTTTTATGATACATAAAAAAGTGTTATTTTCTATATGATTTTTTTTTATTATCTCGTAAACAATGATGTAAACTGGTTATTTTATATTATACAATTGTACTTTAAAGAACTATCTACAGCTTAGTATAGTTAGTATTATTATTTTTTTATTACATTGAGAGTAACGAACGAGCGCACTGGTCACCTGATGCTAAGTGATTCCTGCGACCCATGACGTCTACATTCATGCTTGATAAGGAATCATAATGCAGATGCGTTGTCACCCTTGACGACTGAGATGGAATGCCTCGTCTCCAGTTATAAAGGTCTCCGGATCTCTGCACTCATCAGACGAACATCTACATTCATCTTTCATATGCAGGAATCATAATGCAGATGCCTCTGATGATATCAACATATTTGGGCCCAAATACTGAGTCCCTTTCAGTATGAGCAGTAGATTAGTCTTTGACCTTCGGGCACATTGGTGATTGAATCCACTTTATCGTCTGCCGATTTTGAAACGGATTCGGTTGAGCCATGATTAATCAAAGAAAAAATCAAATTCTTTGTGAGGAAACTTATTTTTGTACATTTATGTTATTTGATTTATATATTTTATTAATAATAATTATAATTAATATAATATAAATACAAATTTTGAATTTAGAAACGTATCTTTTTCGTTTTTTATTATATGCAAAATTGGTAATATATGTATAGTCTGTGGTTAAAAAGATGCGTGCGGCGTCCTTATCACCCCACCAATGAAAAGTATGAAATTAATTCGCGCACATTTTACAGTCATAAAATACGAAATTAAACGTCATTTCGATGACAGTTGTCACGTAACTCGAACTATATTTTAAGATTTTTTTTTCACTAAGACAAAAGCGTTCAAAGATAATAAAAATCCATCCATCGTTTGGTGTCTACGAGGAAATAACGAATAACATAGATTGAAAAACAGTCTTTCTTCGCAGGCTTTTAATTTATATATTGCTTTTAAAGTTTATATTTATACAGAATTCCTTCAAGTAGTATTTACTTTTAAAATACAAACGGAGTTAAATTTAGAGTAAAATAAAATTATTACGTACATATTTACCTGACAAATATCTGCTTACAAAATCAGTTCCTTCATTTGTTGGATATTTTGGGAATTAATAAAAAAGGAAACTTGTGTAAATAAAAGCTTTCGATGAAGCGTCAATTTTGTTTCTGAAATATGAAGGAATTCTCTTGTGTATTTTTAGTGCAAGGAATTCTGTAAACACACCACAGTTTATGGGTTCAATAATATCCCTACATTATTGCAAAACTGCCTAAGCCTGGCAACATTGTTTAAAAAGTACTTGTTTAAGACAGAGATAGCGGTATAGAGTGAAAGAGTGCTAAAGTTACCTTTGAAAGACTCAGGGTCGATACACAATGATGTAAACTTGAGTGACATCGACGCTATGAAATTTTATATTCTATATTGATCTTTATGCATATTTTTCCCAGTAGACACACTAGTCTTAATACATAAATAATAATATGAGAATTTCAAGTAATTTAAACAAATCAAATCAAAATAAATATGGGCATAAATACTAAAACAACTCTACAAAAATGCTTAGTACAAAATAGGAGTATGCTACTAAATATACAAATTTATATGGATTAGATTTCTAAACGTAGAGCGGCTCGAATCGTTGACGACCAGATACTTACCGATCGTTTCACTGGCTATCGAGGAGATGTTGCATCTCTTTGCAATTTTTATTAGTACCGTATCAGATTCCATCGCGACAAATTTCAAAACTTCATCCTGCCACGCACAACTGCTCCGTGAAATCAGGTGTCGACAGCGGTATTTCCGAAGCGATACGACTTAGGGACCTTCAAGAGAAGAGCCTACACTTTTCTGAAAGGCCGGCAGCGCACCGACTCCACTGGTGTTGTGGATTTCATGGGTAGCGGTGATCACTTACCATCAGATGAGCTGTTTGTTCGCTTGTTACACTCAATTAAATAAAAAAAACTAATTGACTATGAATGAACCGCAATAAACAAGTAAAACCCACAAAGCGTCACCACGATACTAAGCTGTAGGCAGTTCGTAAAAATACAATTGTATTATATAAAATAAACGTACAATTAAATAACCGTTTTATATTTAAGCCATTATAAAGTCTTTATGTTTGAAACAAATAGAGATTTATTAGATGATCTTTAATTATACTCATGAATATATTTTAATCTTTAAAGACGAAGATCTTAAAATTGTAAAATGGTAAAAAAATTAACTAAAACGTCATATGAGTTAATTAAAATTTATTAACTAAACAGTGTAACTCCTCTTTACTCTTTTTTTTTTCGTTGTTTCGGGCTGACGGCCTTGCCACCGGAATGTATCATCTACATCAGGGGTGAGCAAGCTTTTTTTAGCAACGGGCCTATCCTTATTTCGAAATGTTTTGGTGGGCCAAAATAACACTTCATAATAGTATTTAAAATTGTGTTCATATTATAAAGATTAAATTACAAAAACACGAAATGTAAAAAAAAAATAGATCACCTTCAAAAAATAAGAAAAGAATAAAAAACCAATATGTACACTTGAAGGTTTTAATGCGAAATTTGGCATTGTTTGTTCAATGTTACTCGGTATCGTTGAGACAGCAACACGAACGCAGCTTAGACAAGTCGCATTCATTTGGTAGAACTTAATATATTAGCGTGAGAATATCTGTAATATAAATAAACGTTTTGGGGGCCGCATTAAATTATTAAGGGTCCCGCGAGTTGCTCACCCCTGATCTAGGTACATCATTTCAGCTCATTACTAGTCCACTGCTGACAGACTGCCATGGAGTATGCGCCAGAGCCACCAGCATCTATTGGTAACTCTATCCAGTGGAGGACTGTCCTACACTGCGATGGCCAGTATGAGGTTGCCACTCGAGAACTAATCAGTTATCAGTTCTATGACCTGCCCATACCCACTTCAGCTTACTGATCCTTTGAGCTATGTGGTAAAACGGTGGATATCCACAGAAGAACTATAACCCATGTTAATTCTTCTGTGGATATCCACCTTTTTACTCGATCACGACCACACCGAGCATAGCCCTATCTCGTTGAGTGTTTTTGAGATTCCTCATACGGCCAATAGCATAAGATAAACATATTAATAGAGCACGGCATGAACTAAATAATTAACTTCATTTTCTAATTTAACCGTAACAAACTCTATGTCGGCAAATCCGAATAGCCAGTCTCCTACTTACATGTATGTATATTTCATGAAGTTTATCGTTTCACCCTCTTTAGTTAGAGCCACGAATGTAAACCAAACTCAGTTTACGACTTAATTTTTCTTGTTGTGAGCTAACAATCTCGCGGCTGTGCTCGTAGATAAACATTTCAGTTTATTTGTGCTAGGTTCGCTGCGTACTGAATAGAATTACATAAATTACGTTACGTTCTCCACAATGGCCCGGTTCGATTTTCAAATAGAAAATGAACTGTGTAATGTTTCGCTTTTTGGATATTTATTATATTTTATACAAGTTTGCTGGATGACCATGGATGCTGGACGCTAAGAATCGTTCTTTGTGGCAATCTGCGATGAAAGTTTATGTTCAGCTGTAGATGATGAATGGGCTGTAATGATGACGGAAGATCCTTTATCGGTGAAAAAGGAGAGTAGCAGAATGATACTTTTTTGTGTGATTAAGGGTGTCAATCGAGCACAGTTCACCTGATGGTAAGTGATGACTGTGGCCCATGACATCGCAATCCATCCTCAACAAAGATTCAAGGATCACATGCGTTGTCACCTCTGAGGAATGTGATGGAATGCCTCTTGCCTCTCTCTGTATTCGGGTCCCGGGATCGCCAAACTCATCATACGAAATAGGAAACAGTCTGTGAGCGTGTCATCCATCCCGGTTCGAGCAAACCCAGTCCTGTTGCAGCCATCTAAATAATCATCATTAATTATTATTATATTAAAATAATTTTTCATATATTTCGATTTTAAAGATATCTACGAAACTGCAGGTATTATAATGTCTTATATTTATTATGATTTCTCATATTTAAGTGAAACACATCTTAATTTACAATAAGTAAAATGGCATATATGGATAAATTTACTATACGGATATCGGTAACGTCATTACCATCGGATCGATATAGTAAATTTAATACAATTATATCCCAAACCAGACATGCCACTGCCACCAAAAATAAATAATTAAAAGTTAACGGTAGTTCTGGTTAACTATGACATAGTGACCGCAAACTACTCAGTCCTATACAAAACCATTAATATTGTAAGGCACACGTAAATACGTCATAAGAAAGTTAAAATAAACCCGATAAATTACTTTCATTCAATATACATATCGGCTATCCTTCCTGAAACACGAGGACACGCCTGTGAACACGGATCAATCGAACGCAAACAAACCTCAAACTAATCAACTTAGTCTTGACCCAGTTTCTTACACCATAAGCGTGTAACCTCAACTCTGTTTGTGACACTTCCGCATACTTCAGTGAAAGATCAATTATTCTTAGTTTTTAATCACTATCATAATATTATTATATATTTTATCTCTTAAATGGCGACAATTTTGACAGTGGTAGAATTACACTGCAGCTTGTTTTCTAGCGGCAGAACCCTATGATGTATGATTACGCCCTCAGAACACCAGCGTAATATTTATAACAACATAATGTTGCTGTGTTTCGTCTGGTGAGTGCAGGATCCGGAGACCTTTACTAATGGTGACATTGTATTCCATCTCAAGGTGTCATCCAGGGTGACAACGCATTTGCATTATGATTCCTTATCAAAGAAGAAAGTAGATGTCATGGACCACAGGAATCGCTCACCGTCAGGTGAACTGTGAGTGAGTTTGTAACTCAGTGTAATAAAAAAAGAAAGTACAATCCCATCTGGTGTTAAGTGGTGATATGGATATCAATGGTGGAACGCACTAGCTCAGCAAATGCCTATTCCCTTGAAGACACATATACTCGCACGGAAAGACTGCCGCAGTGAAGTTATATATATATCGATTGTTTGATAATATTAGGGTGACGAATGAGCACACAGTTATGTTGGTAAGTGAATACGGTACGTGCCATCTAGATCTATCATCAAAAAACATTAAAGATGTAGATACATCTGTTTTAATGGTGTTTAATATCCAATGCCTCAACATACGAAACACAGCAGCGTTATGCTATTTAACGCTGTTATTCTGCGAGGTCGTCGTCCTTTCCAGCTCGAACCGACCCATGCAACTCGAAGCTGCAAAGCTACTTAAAAAGCTGCAGGAATGTGATTACCAGATGAGTTGTGTGCTTGTTAATAATTTTTTGTTGACCTGTTATTTACAAGCCACCGTTGACATGTATCCGAGTGGCGAGTGGATTTATGAATAAGAATTCGCACGGACATTGTTCAAGGCTGTCCAGGGGTGGTAATGAATATTAATGGTCGCCAGCGCGTCCTCGCCGTCCACTTGCAAAGAGAGCGGGCCTCCGACGCGACGTAATTCGCTCGGAATAATCTCCTTAACAATAGACATTGTCATTATGTATATTTCTTTTAATTATAAAGGTTACTGGAGCAGACGATTGTTTGATAACGGTTTTTTTTTAAATGTTGTGACAGACGAACTGACAGATCTGATGACAAGTGGCGCCTGCTGTCCGTGGCACGTCACTCCATCATCAGCGAAGATTGGAGACGCACACTCTTCGACACCCTGAGGACTCAGATGGGATGCTCGTTATTTGTACTTTTTTTATATAAATCTATTTATTTATTTAACTTTCATGTACACAATATATTTATTTAAGGAAACTAAGATAAGAAAGGTATGTACAAAACCACAGCTTATTTTTAAATAAAAATTCTTCCAGCAGGCGTTGCGTTGGACATATTATCGGAAAAAAGAAACAGTGTACTCAAAAAAATTAAAATAAAAATAAATTACATTGAGAGTAACAAACTCACACATAGTTCACCTGATGGTAAGTGATTCCTGCGGCCCACGACATCTACATTCATCCTTGACAAGGAATCATAATGCAGATGCGTTGTCACCCTTGAGGACTGTGATTGAATGCCTCGTCACTAGTAATAAAGGTCTCCGGATCCCTACACTCACTAGACGAAACGAACATTACGTTGTTAGAGAAAGAAGATTAGGTGTCGTAGGTCGTAGTGACCACTTATCATCAAGTTCGAAGGACAGTTCCAAAAAAAGTAAAGTAAAAATTAACATAATATATATGTATATACATATATATATATATACATATATGTTACGTATATACATTATGTATATACCTCCCGGCCAGACAGGGTAGTCCGCTACGCGTCTCCACTGGGGATGCGCGGATTTCACATGCCGTGAAGTATTTTTTTTCATTTTATTTTAGATGTATAATATGTCTTATATTTGTTCGTAACGATGTTTTTCTTTACCGCTAAGAATGCGGTGAATCAGCGTCTTAAAAACTAAACCACACTAAAATTTAAACAATTTCATCGGATCGAATTCGGTTTGCTCGAGTACCGTAACATTAAAAGCGAACGCTTCGATACTGAGCTACCGCGGCTCGGATAGTACAAAAATAGTATATAAATAACACCTTTCCCTTCATATAACATTGATTTACAGCCGCGCTGCAGTTTGTTCCTAACCAATCCCTCACAGGATACCAGCGTAAAGCATCAGCATAACGTTGATGTGTATCGTCCGGTGGGTATAGGGATCCGAAGACAATAGTTATTGATACATCTCAACCCTCCGCGTTGACAACGCAATCTGAATTATGATTAATCGAGAATGAACGTGGGTCGCATGAATACGTTACTATGAGATGAACTGTGCTCGTCACCCTTAATACAATAAAAAAAGTAGAAAACTAAACTGTCGGTTTGTTTTTCTCTTGAGTCGAGATATGATTGATATGTGAAAGATCTTCCTCAAGGCAACGAAGACGCCCCTAACACGAAAGCTCTGATATGCGTTCAAGGCTAAATCACGCATATCACTTCGAAGGTCAACAGAGCAAAGGATATATGAGAGAAAATTGGAGAACGCTTATTATATTTGAACGTTCTTATTCGGAATGAAGAGAGATTTTTTTAATAAAGACTTTTTATATAGAAAATACGGTATTTTTAGATAAACGTTTTTATATGATATTAAAGTACAAACGAGCACAAAGTCGTCAAAGAGCTCATAAGAACTAATCCTACACCTACAACTAATCGCAACAATGATTCAAGATATCCATGCGTTGTCGACCTTGAAGACTAACATGAAATTCCAATCCTCACACGATACACAGCAGAATTATGAAGCTATTTCACGCCGGTATTCTGTGAGATCTTAGCCTTTACCGCGTCGAGCAGACACAAACTCAAAACAACTCAACGAGACTCTTTTGTAAAACTGTACTTTACCCTGCATACCATCACACTTTGGAATGCTCTCCCCCATATATAGGTACATGCAGCTTCTCGTGGAGCTTCATTGAAGCGTTAGTCAATTTGTATGTGTGTATTAAACATATATTTATTTATTTATTTACTTTTATTGTATTAACCTTAACTAAGTTCACAAATGGCTTAATGCTAAAGGCTTTCTCTACCGATCAACCCAAGGTGTGGTGAGATTATTATATATACTTTAACGTACACCACTAAACTAAAAATTAAACAAATCACAAAAAGGAAATAGAAATAATAAATAACATTACTGAGTAGGTACAAGGCGGTGTCATCGCTAAACAGCGATCTCTTCCAGACAACCTTCACACTTGGGAATATTATCATTTAAAATGGAGAAGAACACAACCAAAGTTCTGGAATCACGCCTCTGTTGTATGCAAAGCATGTACAAATGTACTTTAATTAATGCATATATTATTTCTATTAATATATTATATTTATGTATTCTCAAAATTTAAATAACTTTAATTAATACATATATTATTTCTATTAATATATTATATTTATGTATTCTCAAAATTTAAATAACTTTAATTAATACATATATTATTTCTATTAATATATTATATTTATGTATTCTCAAAATTTAAATAACTTTAATTAATACATATGTTATTTCTATTAATATATTATATTTATGTATTCTCAAAATTTAAATAACTTTTTTCTCGCACACACAATATACTCTCCGCTCAATCCAAATATAGGCTGGACGATAATGTCTATCGGCATTAAGTCTGCCCTTATGTACAATATTTGTTTTATTTGTGCAAATAAAGAATAAATAGAAAAAGTATTTATACAAGGGTTACGAATATTTATAAAATTCGTATTCTAATTGTATTCGAATGTACACCACATACGCGAACTATTACGACTCTAGCACTCGGCATAGGTGTATGTACACTTGACACTACTAAAGATGACGTACTTTTCTTATAATAATAAAGGTGACAAACGAGCACACCTGCTGGTAAGTGATGACAGCGGCCCATGAAATTTATAACCAACTTCAAAAAAGATTTAATACTAACATGCGTTGTTAAAGCTGAGGACCATCTCACATGCGAATGGGTCCTCGAATACCTAAACCTATCATATACATATATTCAGTACAAATTTCTTGCAAAAATTCAACTTTTCCATGAAATAAATGTTTATTTAAGGAAAAAATTCCTATACGGCGTCTGCAGGTTTCAAATAAATAAGCTAGCCATGATTTGTCTGCTGAAAATGAGGACAAAAAATAATATTGTTATTTAGTTTAAGGTCATCTCTGGGAGATTAAGCTAATGACGATGTTTAGTTAAACATTTAACAGATATTTGAACTACAGTTATATAAACAGGATTGTCTCTGTGTTAGGTAAATGTTTTTTGTATAAGAAATACGAATATTTATTTCGCAGCCTTGTTCTCCAATTACAACAAGACAAATCGTTTGTTTTTTGTATACTTGTGTCTGTTCCTACTCTAGTATCTGGTTTCTGCGTTGTGGGTCTTGGGTTCGATTCCCAGATGGGGAACAATATTTGTGAGTTAAAAAGATATTTTTTTGATCTATACTGAGTGTTCCTCTACACTTACCGCACATCCATTACATCGGAGTAGGGAAGAAGACGACTCGGGCTCGGGTACTATAATACATCCTACGCAGTTGTCGTAATTTGGTATTAACCAGATGATTTCGTCATGGTTGAAATTGATGAGAAAGACGCCGCTTTATATATATATATATATATATCGTCTCGATTGAGGAACTTTTCAAGTAAACCATTTCTTTTTATTGTATAGGAGTGATCAATGACTACACAGTTCACCTCATAAGTGATTTCTGAATCATAATGAGGATGCGTTGTCACCCTTGCGGACTAAGAAGGAATGCCCCGTCAAGTAAAGTGTAATCAATTTTACGTTGTGGAGAAAATTCCGCACAACATGCATCGAAAACGCGACACCAAACAAATTAGTTAATAGGACGTATTTTCGCGGCGGGTTAACATAAGAATATGCATTCTTAGCGAGAGAATTTGTTGTCATTAGAGTGAAAACTACAAAAGCTGTAGAAATACCACTACCATCATCACAGCCAATCAACAGTCCTCGGTCCTGGACTAGCTGCTACCACAGACTACAATCGGAAAAACAGAACAAAATTCAACATCAACATACATAAAAAACTCTAAAGTCTTAGAGATCGACATTTTGTGAATTCGTCAAAGGCCAATGGCTCCATAAAGCCATGTTCACTAATGCGTAGTGCTCGAGTGTGACCCGACCTTAATCGAGTGGCGAAATTAAAGTGATCGGACGGATTGCGAGACATCTTTCAGTATTTGCGAACAAAAGGCTTGAGGTATGTGCTGCAAAAGTGTAATGAATAATGTTTTTTTTTTAATTTTAAACGAGTACAAAGGCAGACGTATCTGGCTGCTGCTTCGCGAGTTGTATATCTCCCGTATCTTTAATACTGCAATTAAGTCTTTCTCTGATCTTATTCCACAAGCATTACATATAACATGTCGTGAACCAACTCCATAAACAAATTAGCACAAGATTGTAAGTTTAGTTGGAGTAGTTCTTGCTGGTATCCTGTCCGCGTGATCCTTCCCCGGTTGACCACTGCAAAAGGTTCGTTTACCATCGTTCGGCATCCCACCATTTTGAATTTGTGAAGCCTGAAATTCAGTGTAATTTTACAACGAAAAAACTAAATATAATAAACATATATATTAAAATAATTTGACCCGAAAAACGTCTCCTTCATCGCCATGTTACTTCACCAGGTTTCCAGGTTGGATAATACCAGTCGGTGTATTCCGACCCTGGGGTAACAGATATCCCGTTCACTGTTTCGGATTACCGGTCTATTAAGGTCAACCTTTAGTTTGTATGCGACTTTGCACGCTTGGTTCTGGTATTGATTCATCATTGATGGAGCGACGATCTATGCTGGAAGTCGATGGATTCAGGTGGTTCAGGATCGTGGTTGCGACCCTCGGGTTGAGAAACGTAGAGGCACTTACTCATCATTCCCTTCATTATTTCATGCATGCATTGCGCATATGCAAAAAGATTGGAGTAAGGTATCAGACCCAGACACGAAAACCAACTTTAGTGATACACAAATATTGTTCTTCGGCTGGGAATCTAACTCAAATACTGGGTCCTCGGTGTTCAGCTGCCACGTAATAAACAAAGCGATAGAAATGAATGTTTTATATGAATCTCTTCTGAATATTCTACGAGTACAACTCTTGTAGGAATACTTTCATATTGAACAATCGTAACTTCGTCTATTTTCGCTCACGGTCAATGACTTGCTCGACATATATTGAGTATATCAAGCCACGCTGTACAGTAGTTAGAGTATCTGGCTGATAAATCGCGGGTTCCGGGTTCTATTCCCATTCGAAGAACAATCATGTGTATATAACATATTGCTAGTTTTCGGGTCTGGGTGTATTGTACGTGTGTCTCGTGTCCGCATATGAACTCCTCCTCTGATCAGAATAAAGAAGATTCTGATCAGAAGGGCACGACGATTGAGTGCCTCTCTGTTTGCGCAAATACTAACGGTACTATAAAATATGCTGCGCAGTCGATATCGTCTGGTGATAACCAGAAGATATTGCCGTGGTCTAAATGGATCAGGAAGACATCATCATATCAGCCCTGACGTGTTCGGCCGATAGTTTAAGGTACATTGTCGCCGTCGCCCTAAAATATACGTCTGTGGTCACAAGAGACAAGAAACTGATAAAAGTCGAAAGAAATATATTAAAATGTATAAAGATGTATATAGAAATATATTAATATATATAACATACTGAGATTAACATTGAACTTTTTATTCTTTTACTTTTCTATTTTTTAATTTAAACGATTTTTAACTAACATTTACGCAATGTTACTCAACGGTCTTTTATGAACTGAACGGAAGATTTGTGGGAATTCTTACTGCTGGGTTATAACGTATGTTTTCATTTAATACTTTCCGACACGGCGAAAGAGACTATTTTCCTATCTCGTTACGTAACCTAATCTTAATATAACTAACGGTAATAGCAATTTACTACCATCGGTTCAATCATCGTTCCTTTATAAATATACCTACTGGTGTACCCCAAGGGTCGCATTTGGGTCCATTATTTTATAATGCATATTTATACGATATGCAATCTTATTATAAATACTCACATTTGGATAACTTAACTTGGAACAACGGTAGTAAAGTGGAACACTGCAGCCCAGCGGGAGCTTTGCTCCCTAACGTCATTCTGCTACGGTAACCTGGGACCACTCCGTGTGGCCGTCCTCCCGGCTTCGCTATCCTCAAAGATCAGAGCCCCCACTCTGATCGCGATCTGAGGCGAAGACTACTTCAGACCTATTCTATAAGAACAGGACTAAAGTGCTGGAGGCATTCCATCTTAGTCCACAAAGGTAATTACGCATTCTTATCTAGAATTAATATGGACGTCGTGGACCGCAGGAATCACTTGCCGTCACGTGAAATGGGTGCACTTTTATCCCCTTTAGTGTAATAAAAAAAACTCTAACAGCATACAAAACATCAAGCGTTTATGTCTATCTAATTGGGATAAAAATAATTAACATTTTATATATATATTTTTTTAAATATCATTTATCTATAATATATATAATATAAATTAAAATGAAACGCTGTTCGTTAGTGAACGCAGCACTTGAGAACGACTGGACCGAATTGGTTATTTTTTTAAATATTCTCAATAGTTCGAATTAGGATTTTATGGTAAAAAATTGGTATAAAGTTACCCAAAAAAACGGCAAATTGGGAAAGAACTGAAAGTTCTGTATATTATTACAGAACTTTCACTTTTCACAAATTCATAAAACGATCGCAAACAAATTTATTGAAATTTTGATCGGGGAACGTCTGTCGGATCAACTAGTATGTAATAATATCACATTAATAACAGATCCTTTGTTTCATTATACGAATTATATTCTTGTCGATAATTTAACCTTGTGATATAACCTTGCAAAAACTTCAAAGTTATTGTAAAGACAACTAAAATTACAAACTTTAAATTGTATAGTTATAATCAAGTATATTAACATGCACTAGGAATAAGGAAATAACTTATATTTTAGCGTAACACGTAATTTTATAAGATAAAAGTGTGTCAGTGTTGTCAATTATATAGTATTAAGGGTGACAAATAAGCACACACTTCACCTGAAGTGACATCCACATTAATCGTTGATAAGGAGTGATAATGCGGATGCGTTGTCATGCCTGAGAAGTAAGACGGACAGTCTCCAGCCTTTTAATCCCGGACTCAGGAAACGAAACACCGCAGTTTTTTGCAGCTTTCGACTCCCTGGTACAGTCGACCCATTCATGTTGTAGTTAGTAACAAACTGATATCTGTATTAAAATTTTAATATTTTTATAAATTTATTTAGTTTATTATGTATTTATGTGGCGAAATATGCTCTTAACACCCACTAACTGAATATCAGAGTGAAATAGAAACATATCTGCTGTCACATGCATTGTACTGTTTTATTATTGGCGTAATGAATGTAAATTTTTATTTTCTTAATTATTATCACTACTAATTGTCTATGGACAATATATCTTTATATATTTTTAATTTTTTTTTATTTAATTTAATTTAATTAATTATATATTTTTACCAATGTCGAATTGGAACATATAAACGTTGCATTGCGTTATCCGATACGCTATTACCTTTATCGGTGTTTAATATATAAACATTCAGACGTTTCACACGCTATGAGGCCGCGTGTGTGTTAATGGGACATAGGTTAAATATTGTAATTGCAACATACAAATAATATAATAAATACTAACGATTGCTTTGCAATAAACAATCTTCTTATTTGGAGAGACACGGGCTAATCGAAAAACTTACTTGCTTTGACTGGAGACGATTTATCAGGTATTTTTTTTTTATATTATAACATATAAATACAAACGAGACCCTTATTACCGATGACGAGACATTCCATCTTCGAGTTCTCGGGTGACAACGCATCTGCATTATGATTCCTCATTGAGGATAAGTGTGGCTGTCGTGGACACAGGACTGACTTGCCATCGTGCGATGTGTATGCTCATTTGTTATCAATACGATAAAAAATTTCCACTTTTAACTGGCTTTCCACCCTTACAGTGTGTAATGACATATATATATATATATGTATATATATATATATATATATATATATATGCTGCATAATAATTCCTTGTCAAGGATGAATGTAGATATCATGGGCCGCAGGAATCACTTGCCATCAGGTGAACTGTGTGCGAGTTTGTTACTCTCAAAATAATAAAAAAAAACTGCGTACTGATGTACCACCTCTAATATTATCCCGGTGGACTGAAATGGAATATCGCGTTACCAGTAATTGTGTCCTCCGACCCCTAGACCTATTTAACGAAACACGAAAGTATTCTCTGACAGCCTGGTATTACCAAGTAAGAGGCGATCCATTTATGTCGACGTATTTCTAACACTGTTAAAATGAAATTTAGTCAAACAAACTTTTTCTAAAACCAGATAATAAAATTGTATTTTAAAATAGAATAGAAGCGATTACAAAATTACGTACTGTTTATAAATTTGCTGTAACTTAATTTCCTGTATTCAATAAATAAAGACACTTTCATACCGTTCGCGCGGATATTTTCCAGTGACGTCTTTATTACTGAATAAAATGTAATTTACACTTAAATCTAGAATAAAATAAATTTATTATAGAGTTAACTAACCTTAATGTAACCGTTACCCTTTTATCTTTGTTTACCTTGTATACGTGATTGTGATTTACACTAATGGTCACAAGATGATCTGAGGCGTTTGAAGCCCTGAACGTTAATTTGAACTACCGTCAGCATTTAATTAGGTCTACATTCAGATAATAAGTACTTATAGATACTTAGGTTTAGATAATTAGTTTTAATTAAACTAAAATTTGTGTTTAAATGAAACCGTTATGGGACAATGTTTACGTTTTTACAACAACAAAATTCAGTATATTCGTCATCTAAGCCCATCACTAGCGTACGCCTATTTAACATATTGACATTTAAGATAGAAATTAAAACATTTTCACACAACACAAAAAAAACGTTTGCGTTTATTATCGAGTGTAAAAGGTTCTTAATACAGATACATCGAATAAGTCGGCTAGCAACAGAAATCGGCCGAATGTGTCCATTGTTTCGGTGCTAAGCAGTGTGGAATACGCGTGCGACACACTTACGATATTCGCCTCGTTTTTGGGAAATTATATTAAGTTATTACTATTTTTGGGGATATCTTTTTTTTCTCGCCGCTCGGTAGTTAATATGTGTAAATAAAACACTATAAACATATAATGAAACAAATATATACAACATATTATAATACATATATAAAGACCAACCAGATAGGAATCCCTAGACAGGGCAGACAAACGGTCAAGATTAGGGCGAAAGGGCGAGAAACCTGCGGACTATACGAGCGGTGTCGAGGAGCACCGCCTTTTATATTTGAGCCCGGAGCTGTCCGCCCCGGAGTCCCGACCGCCTCAGGTGATATGAGAGGCTGCTATTTCAAATATATATTTTTTTTAATAGTGGTATAGCTGTGTTTATCAGTCCAATACTATAAAAAAAAAGTTGAATAATCTGAAAAAATGTATAAGTTACGTTCTTCTATGATATTATACGTGAAACACGACGTTTTGTTATATTGTACATATAGGATAACAACGGTTTGTTTGTTTACTTGATGGTAAGTGATTTCTGTGTCATAATGATTATTGCGATTAGATACGTTGTCACGCTTGAGCACTAAGATGGATTACCTCGTCATCATTAATAAGGCACTCTAGATTCCTACTCTCGTTAATATTATGCTGCAATTCCATGATGATGTGAGGACGTGATCCTTCCCAGGTCGAGTTGAAACTCACCACCGGTCTGGCTTATGATGCATTATGAGAATTGTGTGTGGGTGTCTCGGGCAGGAGGAGTTACTTACCATCAGGCGAACAGTGTGCCCGTTTATTTAGTATTCATATAATAAAATAGAAGAACTTTGGTTGAATTTTTTTTTTGTTTTAATCCTAACAGCCCCGTGGCGTAGTGGTGATAGCACCTGACTACTGCGTCACGAACTGAGGTCGAATACCTACCGAGGAATTATATTATTATATAACAAAGTATTCGTTTTCCTGTCTGAGTGTGTCAAGTACATTGCATCTGAAGCTTCCTCCGATTTTATTGCTCATGTATTGCATTGGACTAGGGAAGGAGAAGACGCGCGAGTGTGTGTTTTGTTTGTACAAATGATTACGGCACTATATTATATCCTGCACAGATGTACTCATCTGGTAATAATTAGGAGATATCACCGTGGTCTAAATTGATAGGTATATATTAACTATGATCACGCAATGTAAATTTCTAATATCTAATACTGTAATCTAATTACGTGGAATAGGAGACGTGATCACTCAGTCAGGGGTGGAGCTATTAGGTAGCTGCAGTATGATTTTTATTACATTAAGAGTAACAAACTCACACACAGTTCACCTGCAATCCTTGACAAGGAATCATAATGCAGATGCGTTGTCACCCTTGAGGACTGAGATGGAATGTCTCGTCGCCAGTAATAAAGGTCTCCGGGTCCCTTCACCAGACGAAACACGGTAGCGTTATGCTGCTATTTCACGCTGCTATTCTGTGAGGGCGTGTTCATATCTCAGTCGAGCTGGCCCCATTCATTCTGCAGCTAGAAATAAACTCGTAGCATAGCGTAGCTCTACCACTGTTATGTTATTCCACTGGGGAAGTACCCATTCCCCATTACGGAAAACCAGTGTAAAACAGTAGCGTTACGCTGTGGGGAGGTCATGGATGGTAAAAATCACTGTTGTGCATCTTGAATCTTTGCTAAGGTTGGTTGTAGTCGTCACGGGTCACAGACAGTTATCATCAGGTGAACTGTGCTAATTTGTCACATCTTATGTTATTACTCAACTATAAATAAAAAGGGAACTTTATACCATCTCAGTGATAAGATATAAATTGCGTTCAACAAGACGCCAATTAAAGAAAATCAATCGATTCCACGGAGAACTTGAAAAACCAGAGCCGTGGAAAATTTTATCATTATTAAACTATATACTGTAATACTAACGTACTAAATATACTATTAAACAACAATACTATAATATATAAATAGAAATAAGAAGCGTTTGATTAGGAAAATATTAGCCGATCTACTCAGGAGTGCTAGTTCAGTGTCTCACCGTATTTCTATCGTATGAATCGTGAGTTAGTAGAGAATCGTATGTTCTTGAGTTCGATAGTGGCTCTACCACTGCAGTTTTTTTCTAGCTGCAGAATGAATAGGTTCTTAGAATAGGCTCGACCGGAGTAGGACCATGCCCTTACAGAATATCAGCATGCAATAGCAGCATAATGTTCCTGTGTTCCGTCCGGTGAGTGTAGGGATCCGGAGACCTTTATTACTGGATACGAGGCATTCCGTCTCAGTCCTTCAAGGGTGACAACGCATCTGCATTATGATTCCTAGACAAGGGTGAATGTAGATGTCATGGACAGCAGGAATCACTTGCCATCAGATGAACTGTGTGCTCGTTTGTTACTCTCAATGTAATACAATAAAATAAATTAATAAATAAAACAGAATATATAAATTGCTTTCAGTTTTTCCCGAATATGCCAATTTACCGGGATACTTATACAATTTTTCGTTGTATAAAAACCCAGTACGTTACCAGTTATTACGAACATTCAAAAATATGTCCAGAAGCAACTGACCGAGCCGAGGTTCGGCCCTCTCGGGCACCCTCGAGTCAGACGCTCTCGCGAAACAGGGTGACGGCCCAAGCCAAGGCTCCCTCTTGGGAGCCCTTGTGCTGGTTACCCACTAATAGAGGTCTCGACTGAGCGCCATAAGCGCTCGGTCACCTCTCAACCCGGTGAAACTATAAAAGCCCTCGGGCTAACAGCGGCCATCAGCCCGAAAATGAAAAGAAGATTCAAAAATATAGCCGTTCTCAAGTCGCACGAACTCAACGAACTACATTTAATTGTTATTTGTGTACTTTTAGATACAATCTGTCTGTGACTCGTATCGATACATGTGTTATTTTAATGTTTTCTCTTCTCTTCTTCTTTCTCTCTCTTTTTCTTTCTCTAACTTTAATTTAGAGTTTAGTAACTTTAGTAGATGGATGTAAAGGTCACCGGCAAAATTCATCACTTACCTATATGAACTGTATTATTTTTGTATATTATGAGAAAAAAAATTCTTCGTAACTATAGTATATGTTATTTTACTGGTAACGTGTTTTATCTAGAGTCGTTGTCGTAGATGCACATCGCCAGTTGGACAGTGTGCTCGTTTGTCACACTTCAATAACAACATCTAGATTTACAAGAAGTGGTGTTTCTAGAAAAGGTATATAAAACACAGCTGATTCTAGCTGATAGCGGTTAATAAAATACCAGTTATTCGAAATAGCACGTGGGTGTTATTTATTACTCGTACTTCGGCATTCAGTTCTTTGAATTTACGCCCCAGTTATATTATATAATAAAACGTGATGGATTCGCGGCGTAGTGGTTAGAGTAGGTAGCTGCTGCATTGCGGGTCCTGTGTTGCATTCCCGGACAAGGAACAATATTATATAATTTGTTGGAATTCCGGTCGTGATTGTCATCCGTTTGACATAGTGCTTAACGCATCTGGCCACTGACCCGTGGATCCTCGGTTCGAGTATTAAATGAATATTATATTTGTTCACTAAAAATCATTTGTTTCCGGGTCTGGTTTATAGTATACCTGTATTCCTGTAATATGTTGTCAGAGTTCATGGGTTCGAATCCCGGCTGCTGATCAATAGTTCTACATTAAAAAGTATTGAATTCGATTCTAGTGTACCTGGTCGATTTCGACCATCGGCGTTATCTTCTTGTTATTACTAGACGATTCTTGTTATTATCAACCGCGCAGGTTATATCATAGTGCCGTATGCGCAAACACAGATGTACTAACGCTTCAATTCCCCTATCTAATCAGATGTAATGCACCTGCAATAAGATCGGAAGTTTCAGATGAAATGTTAAGGACCCGAATACGAACATTTTATGATTGAGAAATTTTCTTTCTCAGCTGAGAATCAAGCCCAGGACCCGTAACGCAATAGCCAGGTACCGTACCACCATGCCATTGGTCACGTGTCTACGTGTATTGTATGCAAGTACCTCTATAGTCTATTCTAGTTCTAGTCTATATATAGTCTTTGATATGCCTCTGTACTTTTATCCAACCTTACGCATGATGCATTACGCATATGTATTGCGAGTATATCGGACTTTCTTTGAGTGTTAATATTTTATTTATTTACTCTTTATAACATTAACGTTAACAGAGTTAAAGGTTCACAAAGAATGGGCTAAATGCCACAGGCATTCTCTGCCAGGCAAGCCAAGGTGTGGTGAGATATAGAGATAGGTGTAGCAATAAACTAATTAATAAAAAGTTAAGACTAAAAATAACTAACGTATAAATAAAGAATACATACATAGATATTAAATAAATATGTTTTATGTACATAAATACAATATATATATATATATACAATATATATATACAATATATATATATATACAATATATATATATACAATATATATACAATATATATATATACAATACTACACAATACAATAGCGGTGTATACTTATCTGGCAACAGGTAATATAAGTAAGTAGTCATGAATCAAACTTTAAAAACTGATTTTATTACTGACCTTCCTGATGACATCGGGCAAGGACTCGGACATCAAAAGAATTTGGAAAAAAACCGCTAAAGTGCTGGAATACAGAGCTTGTTATTAAACGAACATCGAAAAAGTCGGAATCGAGATAAAGAGAGATATTGGAATTTAATATTCTTGTAAAACTTCAGAAGAAGTGTAAGTATTACGTGGCAGACGGCAGGTGAGACGATGCAGATAGTTTCTGGCAGCAACATGAATTGGTCTACCATAATGATCGTACGGTGAGGCATCTCAGTCCCGAGGAGCGAAAATGCGTGCATTTTGAGCAATTTTTGTTTATGGGGCGTGGTTATTATTAACCATAAGGTGAAGGTGCTCGTTGTCACACTTCAATAACAACATCTAGATTTACAAGAAGTGGTGTTTCTAGAAAAGGTATATAAAACACAGCTGATTCTAGCTGATAGCGGTTAATAAAATACCAGTTATTCGAAATAGCACGTGGGTGTTATTTATTACTCGTACTTCGGCATTCAGTTCTTTGAATTTACGCCCCAGTTATATTATATAATAAAACGTGATGGATTCGCGGCGTAGTGGTTAGAGTAGGTAGCTGCTGCATTGCGGGTCCTGTGTTGCATTCCCGGACAAGGAACAATATTATATAATTTGTTGGAATTCCAGTCGTGATTGTCATCCGTTTGACATAGTGCTTAACGCATCTGGCCAATGACCCGTGGGTCCTCGGTTCGAGTATCAAATTAATATTATATTTGTTCACTAAAAATCATTTGTTTCCGGGTCTGGTTTATAGTATACCTGTATTCCTGTAATATGCTGTCATTGCACAGCGGTATTCGTCAGAGTTCATGGGTTCGAATCCCCGGCTGCTGATCAATAGTTCTACATTAAAAAGTATTGAATTTGATTTTAGTGTAGGTACACTAGAACCGAATTCAATACTTTTTAATGATTTTCGACCAGGTGGTCGATTTCGACCATCGGCGTTATCTTCTTGTTATTACTAGACGATTCTTGTTATTATCAACCGCGCAGGTTATATCATAGTGCCGTATGCGCAAACACAGATGTACTAACGCTTCAATTCCCCTATCTAATCAGATGTAATGCACCTGCAATAAGATCGGAAGTTTCAGATGAAATGTTAAGGACCCGAATACGAACATTTTATGATTGAGAAATTTTCTTTCTCAGCTGAGAATCAAGCCCAGGAACCGTAACGCAATAGCCAGGTACCGTACCACCATGCCATTGGTCACGTGTCTACGTGTATTGTATGCAAGTACTTCTATAGTCTATTCTAGTTCTAGTCTATATATAGTCTTTGATATGCCTCTGTACTTTTATCCAACCTTACGCATGATGCATTACGCATATGTATTGCGAGTATATCGGACTTTCTTTGATATTAAATAAATATGTTTTATGTACATAAATACAATATATATACAATATATATATACATAATACTACACAATACAATAGCGGTGTATACTTATCTGGCAACAGGTAATATAAGTAAGTAGTCATGAATCAAACTTTAAAAACTGATTTTATTACTGACCTTCCTGATAACATCGGGCAAGGACTCGGACATCAAAAGAATTTGGAAAAAAACCGCTAAAGTGCTGGAATACAGAGCTTGTTATTAAACGAACATCGAAGAAGTCGGAATCGAGATAAAGAGAGATATTGGAATTTAATATTCTTGTAAAACTTCAGAAGAAGTGTAAGTATTACGTGGCAGACGGCAGGTGAGACGATGCAGATAGTTTCTGGCAGCAACATGAATTGGTCTACCATAATGATCGTACGGTGAGGCATCTCAGTCCCGAGGAGCGAAAATGCGTGCATTTTGAGCAATTTTGTTTATGGGGCGTGGTTATTATTAACCATAAGGTGAAGGTGCTCGTTGTCACACTTCACATAATAAAAAAGTGGCTCAACAAATTACCCTGCTAGGTATATAACTTTCTTTCTTCGCATTCTTCTAAACATCAAAACTACGATGCATAAAACACATGCAAACACAAACGTATCATGTTATTTAATTGGAAATATAGTTATTAATTCAACGTCCGCGATGCAAATCGCAACATAAATCACATGGAACTGACGTTGTCTGTCTAGAGACTAACTAACGTGACTTACGCAGTCATTCCTCGTAATTGATCCCTGGTATTAATGTCATACCTGCATTATCTAACACTTAATTACTGATTTATCGAACTGGCGATTTAATACAAATTCATGAATAGAAAAAAACGGTAATTATAAAAGAAAGCGTATGTTTAAAATCTAAAAATTTATTCGTCTCATCAATTTTGACGGCCGCGTATTGTAGTGGTGAGTTAACCTAGCTGTTTCATCGCAGTTCTAAGGTTCGATTCCCATATTTCTGCTGAGGAAGTATATTTGTGCTTTACAAATTTTGTATAGATTTTCGGGTATTGTATTGTTCTATAGTTATTCAGTTTGAATAGTCATAAATTGTCATTTTACTACTGCACTGTATTACGTTATATTTTGTTATTGTATTGTATTTTATGTTATTATTATTTCGTTATTACATTGTATATTACGTTATTAGTGTTTTGTTATTGTATTGTATTTTATGTTATTATTATTTCGTTATTACATTGTATATTACGTTATTAGTGTTTTGTATTTTATGATATTATTATTTCGTTATTACATTGTATATTACGTTATTAGTGTTTTGTTATTGTATTGTATATTACGTTATTAGTGTTTTGTTATTGTATTGTATTTTATGTTATTATTATTTCATTATTACATTGTATATTACGTTATAAGTGTTTTGTTATTGTATTGTATTTTACGTTAATAATATTTTGTTATCATATAGTATTTTATGATTTTTATATTCATCAATCAATAGATCAGTTAGTAATGAACGGTATTTTTATTTATTATGACTATGGTGACAATAAAGGTGATGGTAAATTATGACTCCGATTCCTAGACACCTACATACATTGTCATCAAGGATCCAACGTTGTATGTCGTGATGACTAAGAAAGCTTCGTTACCATTAATTGAATCTGAGGTTCGCTTCGTTGATCTTACGAAACACAGTAGTAGAGCAACACTGCAGTTTGTTTCTAGCTATTCATTCTGAATGGGTCACCTCGATCGGGGTAGGACCACGCCCTCACTGAATACCAGCGTAAAATAGCAGATTCATGCTGCTATGTTTCGTCTGGTGGGTCCAGGGATCCGGAGACCTTTATTACTGGTGACGAGGCATTCCATCTCAGTCCTCCCAACCTACATTCGATACGGCGAGGAAGTAGCTGCATCATTATTCATCACCATAACATCGTCATCATCATAGCAGTGGGCTATTGATAGTCTGTGAGTCTATCATTAGTCCACTGCTAAACCTCTCCCAGAGATTCCAAAAAATCAGCGTAACCCTAACACTAGAATATTAATTTAATAAATAAATCAATCATCTAAAAGCATAACTCGAACCGAACTTACCAGATTTTTTTTTTCAGAAATTCGGACCTCATCTATCGATCTGTTGTCGAGAGAACAGAAAGACTATTTTATTTCGATAACTTTGAGGAGCTTGTTTCGACTGATTTCTAACAGCAGCATGAATGGGTCGGCTCGATTGGGGAAGGATAACGTCCAATTGTATAATAAAAGAAGTAGCACCTGCTGGGTCTCATCTGGTGAGTGTAAGGATCTGGAGACCGTTATTACTGGTGACGAGGCATTCTATCTCAGTCCTCAGTGACGACCATGCATCAGGATTATGATCAAGAATTAATGTGGGTGGCATCGGCCGCAGGAATCACTTACCATCTGAGGTGATGGTGGGCTGTGTGCTCGTTTGTCATCTTTATAAAAAAACATTATATTGAATTACAAAAATATAGAAACCGAAAAATTACCTAAATTCCCCTAAAAATAGTTGGTTTGTTTCACCAAAAACAGTCAAGTATCACCATCACTTCCTCTTTTTAAATAAGAGGTGACAATATAGCACACTTGGTGGTAAGTTATAGATGTGATCCATGACGTCTACATCCATCCTCAAGATAGAGTCAAGAAGTACATGCGTCGTCACCTCTCAGGGTTCATGTGGTATGTCTCTGTGTTTGCAATAAGGCCCCAGATATGGTGCCGGGACTAGAGAAATTGTAATTACAATTCTAAATGCTGATTACCGCGTGCTCGGCGGTGTAGGAAAACATCGTGATGAAACGGGTCTATGAAATAATAAAAAAAAAATTGAAGGACGAATCTATAAGTCCACCAATCCGGGGTGGACCATGCATAGACATTTAGCGAGGAAGTCTGTGCCCAGCTGTGGGATTTATATATTCACATGCTTCCAGAAAATTAACAGATTCGTATCGCATTTTTTTATCCCAGTTGCATCACCGATTGGACCACACATGTGACGTCGAGAATATACTTAAAACTATAATCTAAGTATCCTAAGTCTTATCAGAACAAACTAAACGTCATGCTACGTTGTCATACGTTGTAGAAGAGTAACAGATTCGAATACGAAATTTATTTCCTATATAAATCTTAATTGCAACAAACAGTTGCCTGGATCCTCCAAAACATTGATGACTCAACTCACCAATAGCAAACGTAATCAAATGCGCAGCATATGTGACGCATCAGAACAAACACATTAACATCGAAGAAAACCATAACCATTCTTCTAAAATTAGACGAGTTGTTTAAAACATGATTTTTTTCAAAAGTAACTGAAGAACAAGCACTCAGTTCACCTGATGATACGTTATGACATCCACCCTACTCTGAGGACTGAGATGGAATTAGGTATCAGTATTTAGGTTCTTGCATATGGTGAGTACCATATGAACAATGCAGCATATTCTACTGTTTAGGCTGGCAAAATTACAATTGTATGGAAAAAAATCCTTACGTCTGAGAACTGGATAAAATCGTGTGCGCCAAATATATATTATTATATATTTATACGATTATTAATTTTGTTTAGGCATATGTATGTTAACTATATATACTGTAGAATTGAGTTCGAACTGTTATGAAGGGTATCTGGTAAGGTAATGAATAAATAAAAAAAATTGAAGGACGAATCTGTAAGTCAGCCAATCCGGGGTGGACCATGCATAGACATTTAGCGAGGAAGTCTGTGCCCAGCTGTGGGATTTATATATTCAGATGCTTCCAGAAAATTAACAGATTCGTATCGCATTTTTTTATCCCAGTTGCATCACCGATTGGACCACACATGTGACGTCAAGAATATATTTAAAACTATAATCTAAGTATCCTAAGTCTTATCAGAACAAACTAAACGTCACGATACGTCATACGTTGTAAGAGTAACAGATTCGAATACGAAATTTATTTCCTATATAAATCTTAATTGCAACAAACAGTTGCCTGGATCCTCAAAACATTGA